>OY756436.1:21227167-22427167 GCA_963576905.1 Mystacides longicornis | reverse complement strand
TGTTACGAAATTTGAATATTTAAAATAGTTCCAGTGTACATGTACCTACCTACATCCACCATAGAACGGACATGGGTGGGCAAACATCGACAGGCGATCTGACCATAGACCATATTGAGGTATAGATAAACAGACATTTTTTTTCTTAGCAGATTTGTTTTTTATATATAAAATCTCAGTACATTTTGTCCATACTCCACAATAAAAAAACAAAGATTGTGTGTTTTAGACTAAAAACTACGTGGATCGAAGATCGAACACACCCATTTCATTCATAAAAAATAGGTTGGGTCAGAAGAAAAAAAATATAGAGGTTGCATGATTGAGGCGTTTGTAGGAGCAAATGAACATAGAAATTCTGTTTTTTTTTTCACATGAAATTTTTTTACTCAGGGTTGGCATCTTGTCTCAGATTGGAGGGGACCGGTTGACTTCTGGAGAATGCTTCAAGAAGTGTTAATTATTTATTTTAAAAAGTGTAAATGTTGTTTTTGTCTGCCAACACGGTTTAAAGTGTAAAAAAAGTATGTTTTTTTTTTAAATGGATGAAGACACCAAATTTGATCGTTTTGACTTTATTAAATTTATTTGAAAAATTTTTTTTTTCAAGTTTGATAACGTCTGAAGTATAAATTCAAACAGTCATTACGTTCTATAACAAAAATCACCTCGCCTGTCATTGGCTTGTTTTTGTCTCACTCTACGAAAATCGTGACCCGTCCCTTTCTACACACTCCGCGTTTGGTATCTGGATTCTTTTGTTTCCCGCTCTAACTAAGAAGAAGAATAATATTTTTATTTCGTCTATGTATGTAGCGTTGTTATAATTTTTATTTCACCTTGTGAGTACGTAAGTACTTAAGCGAGATTTTTTTTTAATTCGTCACTCTTTACCTGACGTAATGGTTGTTTATTCAGTTGAAAAAAAAATATAAACATAAAACTGGTCGAAGGGTGGATTAATATCATATCTAGCCCAACAAAAAATATACCGATTAGATAAATAATACGCTTTTATTATGGGTCATTGGCTATTTCCAAATGAAATAAACAGCCAGATTAAAAATCCGTTTTTAAAATTCAAATTTAGAACAACGTTCTTCGAGACGTTTTCAAAAATAAAATCGGAATCGAACGTATTTTTTCCCGCCACTAACAACTTGAATGAATAAAAAGGAACGTTCTATTTCGCGAGTTAATTAAAAAATCCTCAGTCTCATAGAAACATTATCTTTTACGGATTTCGGTTAAATGGCGATATTTTCAGACTTTTTTTGTTTTTATCCTAATACTAATAATTGCATATTGCTAGGGGATTTTTCACCAGTAGGCGGTGGGCTAGTTTTATGGCAGCTCGCGCAAACACTGACTTCTAGTAATCAATATTCAGAGAGGAAACCAAAATTCATCTTCCTCTTCTAATGTGGCAATCGACTCGAGAGAGTGAGTGATCTACGAAAACTAAAAATGTTTCCATGTTTGAACAAAATGACATCTATGTATAGCACTTTTTACTACAGATCAAGCATCAAAATGAAAATAAGGCTGTAGTATTAGGTATGTTAGATTATAATAAAAACATGTTTACTTTAGATAAGTATAAGGAAAGTTTAATAAAACCTTTAGTAGGAATAATAACAATAAGAGCTATTTTAACGATTTTCACAATGGAATTTTGACGATATTACAAAAGAGGAAAAAAAAAGGATTTACGTATTGAATAAACACGAATGTTAATAAATTTAGGTACCTGGTTTGAAATTATTTTATTATTCTTATTTTGAAAATGTGTATTCATTTCTTCTTATTTTTTTCACATTGTAAAAATGGTATTAAATCAGACATCAACAAATATAGATGTGTTTTTCTTCTCTACTAAGAACCTGGATTATTTTCTCTGGTCTGCTTATTGAGCTTATCCATTGTGGTCCTTCGGCTTAAAGACATTGTCAGCGTGATTTTGTGAATTGAAAAGTTTTGTGATCCGTCGGCAATTGAGCATATTGGTGTCAATCAGTGAGGGAGACTCCAGGATTGGCGCAAGTGCTACCAGCGATTTGGAACAAGAGGAATCAGGTCAAGGTTTGGGTGTCGTTTGGTCTTGTAGGGCTGTACTTTCCATCTTATAATCCCTTTCCATTATCCTGATCTGTGGACAGGAACTTATGTAGTATTGTTGATTTTTTGTGGGTTGTTTGTCTGAAGGGTATAGAGGATATCAACTCATTGGCCGCGTGTGATCACGTGTGGGTTTTTTTGTGTGTGTGGTATATTGATATGTGTATCAATTTCACAGCATTTGTTATATGAATCTGTCCCTGGACACATCTTTTGTTAATGCATTCGGCATTTTAATTGTGGCGATTATTTTTTTCTACTAGTGTAACTGGTAGATAATAATTCGTTTGACATTGGGTGTCATATTGTGTAGTTTTTATTGTTGTGTTTCCAGATTAAGATATTATCTTGTAATTAAGTCTTATCATGAGGACTAAAAAGGAGCTGACACGAGCGAGAGCAACGTTCAAGGGCCAGATCACTCGTTTTCAGGACTTTATCCAGTCTACGGACGTGGATAAAACGGAAATAGAACATCGATTGGAAAAGGTTAAGGCGCAATTCGTCTCGTATGAGGAGACGCAGTTACAGTTGGAAACGTTGGACGCTGACGAAGAAAAGGATCGGGTATGTATTGAAAATATTTATTTTGCTGTTGTCGCAAAGGCGAAACAATTATTGTCATGCCAAGTCAATAAGGTTGGAGCGGATGTAAAACTGACTCCGTTACAAATACCAGTCTTTTCAGGCGATTTTACAAAGTGGTTACACTACAGAGATACTTTTGAGTCTCTTGTAGGTGGAAACACTGCATTGTCGCCATTGCAGAAGTTCCATTATTTGTTGAACTCCCTGCGGGGGCAGGCTTCAGATCTGGTTTCTGGTTTAGAGTTATCCCAAGAGAATTATAAGGTAGCTTTGGAAATTTTGAATGAAAGGTATACCAATGAACGACTCATCATTGACCGCCATGTCCACACGTTGTTCTCCTTGCAAGCCATCAAACAAGAGAGCCACAACGGACTGAGGTCATTGATTGATGAGGTCAAAATGCACCTTAGGGCATTAAAATCGTTGGGGTTACCAACGGAGCAATGGGATGCCCTTATGGTTTACTTGGTAACATCCAAATTGGACCTAAACTCAAGGTCATTATGGGAGGCCGCACCTATCAAAGGGAAAGTACCAACTCTGGCGGAATTGACAGCGTTTCTGAATGACAGGGCTCGGGTCCTTGAGACCACTTCAGTGAAAAATACATCATCCAATAGGTCGGTGGCTTATAGGGTGAATGTGGCTGTTGATTCCCAGAGTAATGGGGATTGTGCATTGTGTATGAAAATGCACAAATTAGAAAAATGTTTTAAATTCAAAGGATTTAGCGTCCAAAATCGATGGGAACAAGTCCGGCAGCTCAAATTATGTATAAACTGCTTAGGACGAAACCATTTCGTTTCGAACTGTGCAGCTAAACCTGGTTGCGGTCAGTGCGATAGAAAACATCATCACTTGCTCCATCAGGAGGAACCTTTAGGGCAGGGGGTACCCCCGGAGCCTTCTGTGGTTACTTTTTCTTCTGGGGCGAGTGGTGAGCAAATTTTGTTGTCTACTGTCTTGGTAGGCATTGTATTACCGAACGGGTCTGTGCAGCAGGCACGGGCTCTACTAGACTCAGGCAGCCAGTCTAATTTTATGAGTGTCCGATTGCAGAGGAGGTTGGCCCTGGACATACACAGGGCCAACGTGCCCGTAGTTGGAATTAGCAACAAGCCCATGCAGGTGAGTGGGTATGCTAAAATTTGTGTGGCAGCCCTCAAATCGGCTGCGTACAGTCGATCTGTGGAATGTTTAATCGTAAATAAAATTGTTAATAAATTGCCACAATTTTCAGTTGATCACTCTGCTCTTAGGATCCCCCCTGGGGTCAAATTAAGCGACCCACAGTTCGATACACCGGGGGAAATCGATCTGCTTCTGGGAGCCGGCATCTTTTGGGAGGTGCTCCAGAGCAAAAAGATACAGATCAATATAGAGGGAGCTGTTCTACAACAAACACTGTTTGGGTGGATGATTGCTGGACCCGTCCAGACTCGGGCCAGCGGGGTAAGCCAATCAAATTGTCATATGTCTTTGGTTGAATTGGATAAAAGTTTGCAAAATTTTTGGGAGGCAGAGGAGGTAGTTGACCCTCCGCTTACTCCCTCACCAGAGGAGGAAATTTGTGAGGACCATTTTCTTTCCACTCATAGGAGGGATAGTAATGGGGCATTTGTTGTATGCCTACCCTGGAAGGAGAAACCGGGTAAAAATAATTCCCTCCAGGTAGCCCTGAAACGCTTTGACAGGTTGGAGCAAAGACTTGAAACCAGTGAGTCATTGAGGGACCAGTATGCTAATTTCATGCAGGAATACTTAAGGCTAGGCCATATGGAGGAGGTAAAGCCCCCTGCCGAGGGCCAACAGCATTTTTATATACCCCATCACAATGTGTGGAAAGGGGGGAAGTTTAGGACGGTCTTCGACGGCAGTGCTAGGTCGGGGGGTCGATCACTTAATTCGTATCTGCATGTGGGGGGTAAGAATCAGAATGATTTGGTTTCCATTTTATTGGATTTCAGAAAGGTTGTTTTCCGAGAATGGTGAGTGTGAACATAAAATTCTAGGACTGAAGTGGAATAATGAACAAGATATTTTCACATATAAGCTTAACCAATCCTTCAATAGTAGTAGTACAAAAAGAGCCATATTATCAGATATATCTAAAGTATTTGACCCTTTAGGTTTTTTATCTCCCCTCGTCATTCGTGGTAAAGTTTTAATGCAGCAAATATGGCAGGAAAAGTTGGATTGGGACATGAGGCCATCGGAGGCAATCCTGAGGACCTGGGAGGATTACAAACGTGATCTGCGGGAGGGCGTGAACATTCAAGTACCCCGCAGATTAACGACCTCTGGCTCCGCGCAGGATATTATGGTTGGTTTTGCCGATGCCTCGGAAACTGCTTATGGAGCAGTAGTCTACTGCCGGTCACCCGATGACCAAGGTAATATTCATGTGAAAATTATTTGTAGCAAGTCCCGCGTTGCACCACTAAGGCAACGCCTTACCATTCCAAAACTGGAATTATCCGCTGCACTATTACTTGCCCGTTTATTGAGGAAGGTCAGGGAGGCGATGGGCGCTCCACACATACCGACATATTTGTGGTCGGACTCAACCATTGTTTTAGCTTGGATAGCTAATCACTCAGTCAGATGTGACCCTTTTGTGACCCGTAGGGTCAAGGAAATACAGCAACTGACGCAAGGATGTAGGTGGGGACATGTGGCTTCAGCAGAAAATCCCGCTGATTTGATATCGAGGGGTACTACCGTTCACAAATTGGCAAGGTCTACTTTATGGTGGAGAGGCCCGCCGTGGCTGATGCAGGATAGCGACCGTTGGAATTCATCGGAGCTAGCGGACACCTCCCCGGAGCCAACTACCGTGAGTCTTGTGGCAGCGGTAGATTCGGGAAGGTGGGATATTTTTTATAAATTTTCCACATACAGAAAATTGGTAAGAGTAATATCGTTTATTCGCAGATTTTTAAATAATTGTAGGAACAAAAACAATAAATTTTCAGGTCCATTGAGTGTTAGTGAAATGGAAGAAGCTAACCTCACCCTTATAAAAAGAGTGCAGCTTGAGTCTTTTTCAGAGGATGTCAAGCGGTTATCCAACCAGAAGGAGATTAAAAAGGACAGTAAATTGAAGGATTTAAATCCATTCTTGGATGCTGGCATAGTCCGGGTCGGTGGGCGACTAAAGATGGCGGAGTGTGCGAGGGAGAGCAAACATCCAATCCTTCTGCCAGCCAAGCACGTCTTTACTGAGTTGCTAGTGAAGAATTTTCACCATCAACACCTTCACTGTGGGCCACAAACTCTTCTGGGGATTGTTCGTTTGAAGTATTGGCCGATTGCTGGACGAACTGTCATTCGGAAGATTTTTCAAAATTGTACTCTCTGTTTTAGGTTTAAACCAAAGTTTTATCCGCAGAAAATGAGTGATCTACCTAGAACCCGCTTGGAAGCTATCCGACCATTTCACAACACCATAGTAGATTATGCGGGACCTTTTTTAATTAAATCCAGTTACACTAGGAATTCGGGTAAAATCAAATCTTATTTAGTTTTATTTATTTGCATGTCAACCCGGGCAGCTCATTTAGATCTTGTCACATCGTTAACCACTGAAGCTTTTCTTAATGTATTCAAAAGGTTTTATTCTAGGAGGGGTATTCCTCAGAAAATGATTTCAGATGGGGCCGGTTGTTTTGTGGGAGCTGCACGGGAACTAAAGGCTTTATATGACTTTCTTGGTGGTCCAGGGAAGGATCCTATAACTAACGGGTTAGCGGAACATGGTATTGAGTGGGTCTTCGCGATACCTCGAGCACCGCACACCTCAGGCGCTGTCGAAACAATGGTTCGACAGGCCAAAATTTTACTTAGGAAGACTATAGCTTCCACCCCATTAACTTATGAGGACCTGTCCACAGTAATATGCCAGGCTGAAAGTGTCCTCAATAGCAGACCTCTTTTTTGTGTTCCCCTTTCTTCCTCTCCGTTGGATGCGGAGCATATCACTCCTAGTCATTTTCTAATTTCCCAGAGTACAGCTACAATTCCGACTTCATCTAATTCATTGACGCTGCCCACCAACCAACTGAATCATTATCGCAAACTAATGAATTTATTTTTATCTTTTTGGGAGCGGTTTAACAAAGAATATCTGCAGCAACTCCAAAAAAGAGCCAAGTGGAGAGAGAGAGGGAAAGTTACCATCTGTGTAGGCGACATTGTCCTAGTGAAAGAGGACAATGTCGCCTACACAGATGGTAACTTTCCCTCTCTCTCTCCACTTGGCTCTTTTTTTACTACTACTATTGAAAGATTGGTTAAGCTTATATGTGAAAATATCTTGTTCATTATTCCACTTCAGTCCTAGAATTTTATGTTCACACTCACCATTCTCGGAAAACAACCTTTCTGAAATCCCTGATTCAGATTCAGTCTCGAAGGGAATATTTGCCTTCCATTTGGTTAAGTGCATACCCGCGGCTTTTAATATACTTTTAACATTTTTCCTTAATTCAAAAAAATCTTGTATATTATCAGCTCCGCTCAAGAAATCGTCGACATAAAAATGGTTTCTGATGGCTTCGGATGCTGCAGGTTGTGTTTTATACTGTTCATTACTAACCTGAATTAAAACACGAGTTGCTAAAAATTGGCTAGGACAACCTGCCTCCTTGTCAATGGCGATTAGGAAGAGTGATGGAGACGTTTCCAGGTCCGGACGGAATCACTAGAACGGTCATGCTCAGGACGTCGCTGGGGAACCTCAAACGAAACATTATGTCTATTGCTCCACTACCCTTGTGCCGAGACACTCCATTGAGGAAGGAGGAGGAGTAGGAAAAAATAATTTAATTAAAACATTCAAGATTTGTTCTAAAATATTGCCATAAAAAGGTTATAAAAATATTGTTATAAAAAGGTTTAATATTCTCACATAATAATTGTTGTTTACATAAAAATAAAAATATTTAATTATGCAAGATTCGAAGCACACTCAAGATCCAAGATAAATGAATTTGTTATAGTTCTTATAATAATTATTATTATTTAAAACATCAAGACATGAAGAAATGTTTGTAAATTTTCAAAATGCAACAAGCTATTTGAACTTTCCATTCATGAGAAGCATGCATTTGTGTCAAACCTGGAGTAAGCTACAGTGACCAAGATGATAGTTTTTTAATTCAATTATTTAGAACTCATTGTGATCCTGTTTGCAATTCTACATTTAGTTTTTAAGTATTGGATTTCAATTTGACATTATGATTGTCTGTACGAAAATCGATTCATGAAATATATTTTTTTTTGGTTCTGTTTTTTATTTAAAATGTTCCTTGGTTTCCGAGGACAAATCAGTTGCTATTTTAATAGTTTATTATTTTTTTGTGTAAATGATAGTTTTTTTCTTGCCATAATATTTTATCATATTAATTGGCAAATTCAGAAGTCAATACTCTGCTTTCCTTAATAGCATGAATTTTTTATAGTCATTTTGACTGGGGCTATTAAGTTCAATTAGTATTTCCTTATATATTTTTTATTATTTAGTTGGCCGCTCAATGGTTAGTATTTATTTTAGATTTGGGCCCGCCCCAGGGTGAATAAACACGAATGTTAATAAATTTAGGTACCTGGTTTGAAATTATTTTATTATTCTTATTTTGAAAATGTGTATTCATTTCTTCTTATTTTTTTCACATTGTAAAAATGGTATTAAATCAGACATCAACAAATATAGATGTGTTTTTCTTCTCTACTAAGAACCTGGATTATTTTCTCTGGTCTGCTTATTGAGCTTATCCACGTATAAGAAAAGGCTAATTTGAGATGGATGAAATATTTAAGATTAAGCGGTTACTCCCTTCAATCAATCTCAAAATCTAAATCGACTTTCATAATAAAAGTCGTGGGTTTAAAAACTTAATTTCAAAATTCTCTTTGTCCCGATTAATTTTAAGTTCATTTTTAGAGTTTTTTTAAGACCCATGAATTCGTGAACACAGGCCCTGCAAAAAGCAACCTTGAGAAAAAAACGACAAACAAAATCAAAGAAGTAACAACATGAGGTGGAAAGATTTGATCATGACACATAATTTTCCCTGTGAATTCATGCAAATTTGACGATTCTCAGTAAATAAGTATTTTTTTCATATTGTGTTCAGCGCAACTGACTTATTTAGTATGACTTTCAGTAGTAAAAGAATGTTAAGAGAAAATTAATCGAATTCTGCTGAAAGTATTAAAACATTACCAACGTGTTCAAGTTAATCAATCACCCAAAATAATAGAAAAAGGAAAAACAGAACCCCACGACTAAAATTTTACAGTCAAAACAATTCACATTCCACAACAATAATGTGGGAATAAACAATCATAATCACGTTTTTAAAAATAATCTCGAAATTATTAAAGTGAGATATGCAGTGTTTAATCTAGTGTGTTGATTATAACAATAATAATTATTAGATCAGTTATTTGTTACGCCTGAGTACCTATCTACATAGGACACGCCTACCGACAGAGAACACAAAAAAAATTGAATTAGGTATAATAAAACAAAAGAAAATAATACAACAAACCGAATCCACCTAATAATATCCAGACATGAATGAGTAGTAAAGTATATTATATTAATTCTATCGTGTACCTACTAACACAGGGGAGTTGGTTACACTAAAAATTGAACAGAGTGTAGTGTGTTAGTAGGCAAGGCGGCCAATTAAACAATGTTCTTATTTTAAATTTAAATAAAGTTCTTTTTTTTTGTAAATAATTCGTGAATATGAAAAGAAAAAGAGGAGGGGGGGGGAGGGCAAGGAATCCTTATCAAAATAAGAAAAATCTTATAGGTACTCTGGTCACCACATCCTCTGGAATTCAAAATACAGTATTCCCTTCTGAAATTATTAATTATGGAAGGAAAATATAGCGAAAGCGGAGTATGGGACGTATGTAAAAGAGCCTTGTGGCTAAAAAAATCCTCAGAGAAAGCGAGTGTGCCGGTTTCTATAGAACTCAAAAGACTGTCCCAGAAACGAAAGAAGACAGACAAAGTAAAGATACATAATAATATAAGCCAAGTATAGGATAGAATATATTTTTAATAAAGTTATAACGCGATTTTTTGTGTAAAAAATTTTTGATTCGACATTTTTTACCGACTTATTAAATCCACGCACACACACACACATACTCTTGGTATATAATTTTATTGTTGTTGCTGTGAATCTACACGTTAATACTCTTCCTACACATTTCTGAGAGCTGTATGCGTGCGTATACAATGTGTGCATGTTTTTGTATGTTCGAACGTAGTGGTGTTATTATTGTATATGAATGTGTATGTATACACAGTTTGTGTATCAATTATTGTTTCAGTTTAAGTGACGGTCAAGGGCAAACTGTTGTTTAGTTATAGAACGTTCGTTTAATCTTAATCCCAAATAATTCATTTTTTTACGTTTTATGATGTCCAGATCATCCTCGGATTTAAAAACGAAAGAATAAGAACAATTTATTTGCTGTCATCTCCTGACGCGTGCCTCCATTTCGTAAATGTAGATGTCAAAATAAATCTAAGATAAATTTAAAAGTTCAACTCGTTCGATTTTCAAATTTTAAATACTTAAAGCGTTTGTTTTATTATTATCCAATAATAAAATTTAATTAGGTATTTATCCATGGTGCATTTGAATCTCATTCGACCGTGTAATGGCCGCTTAGATATTTTCTAGAAGTGCGTCAACTGTCAGAATATTATTAGAACGGTTTCTGTTTATTTATTTGATGTGAAATAGGAACTTTGCGATGAAACGAAATGTGTTACAGAGAATTTACATTACATTTTGTAAGGAATATTTTGGAAAACTAATAGGTATTAATAAGCTTTTTTTCTATATCTTTAGCGGAATTCCTCACAATATGCCATTGCAAGGCAAATCCAATGGTCATAGGTTCTTTAGAAAATATTCAAATTTTAATAAGTATCTGTGAGTCGATCTTACAAGACCTAAATTTAGAAAGAAAAAAAAAACTCAAATTGAAAAACATTGCTTTCAGGAAAGTAAAGGATGCGAATAAAAAATAATAATTAGGTAAACTTAAGATTAAAAATAAATTATAATATAAAATAAACACATAGGTACCTACCTATTTATTCTAATAATTAGAAGAAGAAGAAGAAAAACACAAATATAATTAAAAAAAAAATTGACCACTGCACAAAAAACCGCTTAGAACCAATTTCAACAACAAAATAATATGCATCATCAGATCAACTTATTACTGTTGATATTTTTCACTAATGGATATACATTAATTTCATACAATGTTATCCATTCTTGCACATTTAACACTTTTAGCATCACTTTTTTTCATTTATTTATTCACTTCACAATTTCGCGCGCATGATTAATTGCAGGTGTCGCAAACTCACCTGTTTTTCTCCAATTCGTTATGGCTGGTCCTGAAAAAAATATACAAATAAATAAATTGCCTGGAAATAGTATGTTAGGTATGCACATATTATAAATATTTTGAGTTGGTAGGTAGTCTACTGTTCTTTCATAATCTCTTACAGACAAGCTTGACCTTGTGGGGAAAATCGCGTAAAGTAGGTACCTACTCAACATTATTATTTGTAAAACGAAATTAATAGCTTTTCGGCTGACGCTGCCCTGTCTCACAATAAAATAAAATATTGAATACGATTCTGTATAATGGTATTCTAAAAATCGCACCAACTGTCAATCAACTGACAGTTTCACAAACGTCAATAAAAACTCAAAAATAGACAAGTTTACAGTGTCAAAGAACTACGAAGTTCACCTATGTTTAGTTTTCTTGTTTTTTTTTTCACTTATGAGAACCTTTTCTTGACAATAGTAAATACAGCAAAAAAATAAGTAACTAAATTAATTGGTCCAGCAGTTCAAGCGTGATGCTAAGCTAAAAATGATTTTTTACGTAATTTTGAAAAGGAATTATGCTAAAAATATAATTTCTAGATTTAACAGTATGTAGGTATAAATAAGATATATTACAAAAATGGACATAAAATAATAGGTACAAAATGAAAAAGTATGTATGTTTTCATACCTACATATTGCAATTTTTATAATACTTAGTATTTTTATTGCCACAAAATTATTAAAATCTTTGCCATTATTTCAAGAAAGTATTAAAAGTATAATAATCGTTTTGGGAAATTGTGTCAAATAATAAAAAAAAACTATGTTTATTAGAAGTTGATAAATTTACAGAGGCGTTATTTTATAAGTAGTATGTACTTAAGTAAATGTAGGGTGTTGGAAGTAGAGAGGGACAGTAAGTATGTACCCTCAAGGGAACAAAGGACTATTCCCCAATTCACGCGTACAGTACTCAAAAACGCACTTCAAATCTACTATGCACCAGATCAATTATTCAAAATAACGAGAGAAAAAACATAACGATTAAACAAAAAAAGTTTAGTTGAAAGATAAATGTCAAATGAAGGGTATATGCGGTTATATTAATGTCAATACCTGCTTCCTTGTGACTTCTTGGCTTTAGATCTCTTGCTGCCAGTCCGATACTCCTCATGGATAGGCAGAGAG
Organism: Mystacides longicornis; assembly: GCA_963576905.1. NCBI lineage: Eukaryota > Metazoa > Arthropoda > Insecta > Trichoptera > Leptoceridae > Mystacides > Mystacides longicornis. Next base: position 22,414,886 of record OY756436.1, on the reverse strand, counting down.
GACGCGTAGCCGTGTTCTGCTTCTGAAAAGCGAAAATACAAACAGCCCGTCAAAATCAGCTGATTCTTGCATCACAAAAATAGACGGCTGCCATGTTGACGTATGTATAATAATATAGTATACGTTTGTGAGTGGTAGTACTACGTGTATAATATGTAATGACAAAGAATCTATCTCGATTTTACCTCTATCCCGCCTCTCCAAATATTCAGCGGCCTGTAACAATGTGGCAATACTCATATTTGTATAAAATACTAAAAACTTTTACGATAAAACACAATAAATACACGCGAAAAACACCGAAAAAAACGGCACAGAGATAGGACCCCCGACACGACGACCAAACACACCGATGTCAAAATCAAACTGAGCCGTGTTTCGTGGTAGTTCCGAGCCGAGCCGACGCGCTGATGTTCCGAGCACTTCGGCTATCTTCGGTCAACCAATGGGAGCGCGCTATCGGAGGGTTTGCTCACCTGAAGGGTCACGTGAGTCCCATGCTCTCATGCCTCGACTTCAAAACAAAACAAACATCACTCCGTAAGAAAGTTTCGTAAAAGTCTTATGCCAGTTGAGGCGGTTATTACAAATCAATTAAATTCTAATTACTCGCACGTTATATAATTTTCCTTTTGATGTGGATATTCGAAAACGATACTTATTGAATTCTTATTGGTATGCAAACATGACCTTTTTATGTTCAATTTTTTTTTATTGTTGTCAGTGTCAAAATATGAAAAAATTCGATTGACAATTGATTATTCTGCAGTTTTGTAAGCTTGTAAAGGTAGAAAATAAAAAAATAAAACATTAAATATGGACGTAAAGTTGATAATAATCATTTTTAAATTAATTAGTAATATTATGATTCAATAAATAGTATTTTTTCGTACTAACATCCGTTGAATTTAGCCTAAATAGCTTTTCGTTGGTTTATTGTTTTATTTTTAAATAATCATTCACTTTATTTTGATTTCAAAAAGAGGTTGATATTTATTTCACTATCTGTAGGGATTTATCAAATGTATTTTATGTTTCAAATTTTCATAGATTTTCTTTATTTTTCCAAACAATGCTTTTTTTGCCATACATTTAGTTTATGTAGGTATTTGAATCTTACAAGATTCTTGTAATATTCAATTACTCTTTATTATAATTTCCATTGTTTTTCATAATAAAACAAAACATTTTAATCTAGTTAGAATCTTAAAGGAAATGAATGTTAAAAAAATATAAAGATATAGAAGAATTTTCCAAGATGCTCTGCTTATGAATGGCTTTATGTTATATCATCGTTCCAGATTATTGTGATTTCATTTGGTGTTGTAATATTTTGGAATTTATTTTTGTCAGAAAGAGTTAGTATGTTACATATCCAAATAAAACTCAAAAAAAGTCATAGAAATTTTTATTTAAGTAGACACAAAAATGCACAGGGAATATTTTATATACTTTTTCTCTCCCAGTGTGACTATGTTATACCCTTCTACTGTTTTTGTCTTTCTCAAGATCTTGCTCCAAAGCATTTACAATCCTTTCGTATGTTGATCTAATTTCTATAAAGTAATTAGTAACAACACCATGTCGGTCAATCCTTCCACCACCGGACTAAGTAGGTATAAAATAATTTTCATTGTTAATGTTATAAGATTAAATTTTATTGTTGGATGTTCTCAGCATTTTTTTAAATGTTATATCTATTGAAATTATATTTTAATAATGAAAGTTATATTGAAAAAAATCTTTTAAAATTAATTATGTACTAAATAATTTAATTACTTTCCGCTTAGAATTTCCATAGACATTACACATTCAAGAGCTTGTAAATATTATATTACTTATTTTTTAAGTGCATAAATATACTGTTTTGCGACTTTTGAGTGTATTTTTAATTATTCAATATCTTATAACTGGAAAGAGTTATATTTAAAGATACCTAGTCCTCGTAAGAATGTTTTGTATAGAAATGAACCAAATAGCAGTTTGGCTGGATATTGGATATTTAGCCATTGTAGCTACTAGATGTGTGGACTGGGTCCAATTAAGGTCTTTTTTTGATAAGCACTTTGTAGCAATTCACAGAACTTTTTTTTATCTCAAACTGGCTTTATATACGAACAAAAGCTAAATTGCTTGCTACTATTGCAGAGAAGTTAATATTCATTCACCATAATCTGCCCTTAGCGTATGGCCAATTGATCACAAAAGGTAACAATACATTATAATACACTTAATGAGAACAGTAAATCTTTATATTATGATACAGTTAAAACAATCTAGTCTCTTGATAATGTCTACAAGTGATAGACGAATGCACTCGTGCCTCAATAAAATGTTGTGAAAGTGCAAATGCGTTTGTTTAAATTCACAAAAAAATCAATTAAAAGGTTTGAAGTGCAGGAGAAATTTTCCTGCTTGACAGATGGTCAAATCTAGCTCTCAAATGTAGTCTGTCTGTCAGTATAGCGAATTTCCAGAGACTACCCTCGTATGCTTTGTTGTTGCATTCCGATACTATGTGGCTGATTGTCTGCCTACATATTATGGGAGTCTCCTGTCATCCAAATTTATAGGTGAAATCGGCTCACATCACATGCCATAGGCAGTTCTGATTCTGTTTAATGCGTAATAAGTTTTATCTGCTAACTTTTTTAAATCCAGTTTTTGACCGGATAGATGCTAGTTATCCAGTATTCAGCCGGATAATCAGTGGCGGATTTGCCCTAAGGCCCAGTAGGCCCAGGCCTAGGGCGGCCAGATTTCAGGGGCGGCCAATCGTAATCAAAAACTCTTACTTGCATACTAATGTGCAATTAGCCCTGAAACCGCTTTTATAGTTTACTAAACTAAATTTATGAATTTATTTCGATAACAGTTGGCAGTAAAGTTTAATTTCATGGCCTGGGGCCTAGGGCGGCCGAGACTGCAAATCCGCCACTGCGGATAATATTTAAAGTAATTTATTATTTCTGTAATTAGGCAGCTGGAAGTAATAAAACTACACATAATTGTAAAAATATTGTATTTCGTCTTGTCGGTTTGTTTTACATTTGTGTAACTGGAACTATGTTCAAAACTCCTAACCCATGATGAAGGATCTTTTGTAAGGCAATCAGAAAGTGTATCCTGGCTTCTACGAGAGGTACTAGGTGTTTTCTGGGTTCCTGTAACAAGGAAAATAAATAATAAATAACAAATATGCTTCAACATGCAGAAAACGCAACAAGTGGATTAGAGACAGAACAAAGGTGACAGATGTGGTCCAAAAAGTTGCATCACTGAAATGGAGCTGGACTGGACACGTGGTCAGAACAACGGACGACCGGTGGACCAAAAGAACCATGGAGTGGAGACCGAGAACCGGTAGCAGAAACCCAGGCAGGCCACAAATGCGATAGACAACAGTGGCATAGGATGGCTGTCGACAGGGAGCAATGGAAGTCGGCAAGGGAGTCCTCTGTCCAATACTGGACTGAGGAGGGCTGATGATGATGATGTTATGATGCTTTAGAAAACAAAGAAATTATTGAAATAAAAATACTTAGCTTGTTTTATTTAAAATCTAAATACAAGATAATTATTGAGGTTGAAGATGTAAGATTGAAAGAATTCAAAGAATTGAAGCATCTAGTCTGCTTTATATGGCACTACATAATCAGTTCCATAGCATTCAACAATGTGGAAGACCTCCCTAAACGTGGAAAGATAATTAGGATCATTTTGCTGTAATTAAATTAAAAACAGCAACATATGTACTCTGGTGGAAGGATTATTACAAAATGAGACAAATTTGATCCAAGATTTATACACTAAAGTGACGTAAGGACTTGGACCACGACCACTCAAGTTTCCCCGTTGACGAGTGATGGACGAATGGCTTGACGCAATTGAATTTTGGACTGATGGATATCCCACTCAACCTATCACTCCACATCATCCATTTGGTTTCCTCCATTCACTGTCATTTTTTGGACTGACATTGCTCCATTTGGACGGATGGAGTGATTGTCAATGGGAGGCTTAAGGTTTTAAAATTTTCATACTAATGGAAATCTTTTTCATATAATTAGTCAATGGTTATGTCAGGAATATCTATAGACACCTACCCTTGTCCCTCTCAAATAGGGAATATTCTACCTTCACAACAGAGATAATTTTCACAAGAGTATTGCAATACAAGATCACTGGGGATAAAAATAGGCAATGGAGCTCCATAACCGAATCTAAGTCTAGAGACATGTTATTACTGAATTTTGGTTTTACAATCCTTGCTAAGTGTAATAATTAGGACTGGAGATTACAAAGGTGCTAAGTGGATTAAATATAAAAAGAGAAACAAATTGACGAACGCACCATAGTCGCTAGTGTATGGATGACATCTTCAGTATTAAACTTGATTTACTAAATGCAATCAATTACTTTCCCTTTTATACAAAATATTACAATAGATTGCACTGAAAGTCGAGGTACGGCTCTTAACCGACCTCGGTAGCCTAGTTGTACTGGCGTGAGGTTCGATTCCCGGTCAGAATTTTCTAAGTGTTTTTTCACTTGAAATATCTACCCGGGGTTGGCCTGTCTCAGATTGGACGGGACCGGTTGACGAAAAAATTGCCTCAGGCAATAAGTTCCGCCGGCTATACTGACACATTTGTATAGGAAAGTGTTATATTATTATTACTTTCAATTTTTGCATGGTTTTAGACATTTATGAAGAAAAAATAACAACTAACGACTCTAAAAATTCATTACTAATGTTCGATTTTTAAATGGAACAAACCACTACGGGCTTACGACCGTCTTCTACTGTTATTTCGAAGGCTGGCTTAGTGTGATCACTTTACGTTAACAACGTTCGCCATTAGGTGGTAATGTTTGTCTCCGAAACTCTTAATCATGAGAATTCTCAACATGTTCAACATGTCGAAAACTCCCATGTATGAAACAAGTAGAAATTTAATAATTAATGAAAAATAGAGAAGAAAAGTTGGAAATTATTGAGAACAAGAGAGCAACCAAATTTAAAGACTGCGACTGCTGTCATTATATTTGGCGCCAGGACATTTATATTTTACATTTAGACATTTATATTTTACACCTTTTGCAAACACAAAATGATTTTGTTCAAATGTTATTTAGCACTTTTGGAATGTCCAGTCCATTATCTCTAATATAAATGAAAGTAGGGTTAGTGCGAACACTTATAACTAGAGATCAGCTGAACAGATCCTTTCAAGGTTTGATTTTTTTGATTCTTCCTCCCGCTCCGAATAACAGAATAACTAATAAAAAGTTGAAAAAATGGGTAAGAAATGATATAAAATATAATATTTAAGTTAGTATGGAACGGATCACCTGCAACGCGCCAACACCATCGCGGGTAGTTCCCTCTCATTCTTGGCAAACGTAATTGCCGCTCTTACAGTATCCCATCCCATTTACTCCGATTTTCATACAAATTCAACATCGGGCACATAGAGGTAGAATGTCTGCACGCGCATATTATATTCTCGCATTGTTCCCGCCTGAGTTTTGAATACAAATGAAATATGGATGTTTTGGAAATATTTTAATGTTAATATTTTATTAGCTTAACTCAAATCGAATTAATTATGTATTTTTTTATGGGGGCGCAGTGCACATTATGTACATATGAACGGCCGCCTCGGGTTAGAACCACAGGACAACGTCTGTCGGGAAAGCTAGTTAAAAATAAAAGTTAAATTTCTTGAATTTTTTGAAGAGTTGTTTGAAACCAAGGATGGATGCGGCAGTTTGTGCCAAGTAAGTATAAATGGACAGGGTGATGAGAGTCAGCAAATCAGTATGAATGAACTTATGAATGCGCTTAAAAAAGCAAAAAATGGGAAAGCGTCAGGTTGCGATAGGGTAGCAACGGAGCTTATCAGGTATGGCGGCCGAGTGACGCTGCAGTGGTGCCTGGAGCTTTTCAACTTGTGCTGGACGGAAGGCCGTACCCCAGGTGACTGGAGGAAAGCCATTATCTGCCCTCTGTACAAGGGGAAGGGCTCCCGGTTGGACTGTGGCAACTATCGTGCAATCAGCTTGTTGAGCAACGTGGGTAAATTATACAGTAGAATTTTAGTAGAAAGGGTTAGAACAATAACTGAAAATAAAGTTTGGGATGCACAAGGGGCTTTTATGAATGGGAGGGGGTGTGCCGATCAGATCTACGCTCTGCGGATGATTACGGAGAAGCTTTTGAGTAAACATCAGAAGCTTTTCTGTGCATTCGTAGATTTGGAAAAGGCATATGATAGGGTAGACAGGGGTAAATTATGGGAAGTTCTATCAATGTATGGAGTGAATAACCGGTTGATTCGTGCCATTGCTTCGCTATATTCGGAAAGTACTGTGTGTGTGAAGGTGAACAGTCACCTTTCACCGGAGTTCTATCTTACGAAAGGTGTGAAGCAAGGGTGCGTCATGTCACCCTGGTTGTTCAATTTGTTCTTTGATTTTTGCGTCAGTGGGTTAAAAGATATAAATATAGGGGTTGAATTGAATGGTATAAAGGTATGTGCGCTTATGTACGCAGATGATTTAGTACTTATGGCTGAGTGTGAAAATGATTTGCAAGAACTTGTGTCAAGTGTGTTTGAAAATTGTGCAAAAAATGGTCTAAAAATGAATGTAAGCAAAACAAAGGTGTTGGTATTTGAAAGGGATGAAGCAAGAACGAATTGCAAAGTAACCGTAGAAAATGAATGTCTTGAGCAAGTGAATGAGTATGTGTATTTAGGAAGCATGTTTAGTCGGGATGGAAAGTGTGAAAAAGAAATCGAACGTAGGAAAGTTGCTGGTCGCAGGGTGGGCGGTGCATTAAGACCTATAATGAGAAACAACAACGTCTCACTACAAGCAAAGAAACTAGTGCATAACGCAATCCTGCTACCATCGATGATGTATGGTTGTGAAACGTGGACATGGACGAAAAAAGAAGAATGTAGTATAAATGCAGTAGAGATGAAATCTCTACGAAGAATATGTGGAAAAACTTTATGGGATATGGAAAGGAATGAAAATATTAGGAAAGAATGTGGTATGGAAGTAAGTGTTGTGACAAAGATGAAAGTTAATAAGTTGAGATGGTTTGGGCATGTGGAAAGAATGGATGCAAACAGAATGACAAAGAAAATTCATAAGGCTGAAAGGAATGGTGTAAGAAAGCGTGGGCGACCGAGAATGACGTGGATCGAACACATCGATTCCGTCCTCAAGGAAGGCCAGGTAAGAAGTAAGAGAAATAGGAGAAGCTGTATGAGAAATGGTATGTCGGTGGAAGAAGCGAAAGAAGTATGCTTGGATAGAAAAGAGTGGAGGTCCGTTCTCTCTGCCTACCCCTTACGGGACACGGCGTGATGGGTAAAAAAAAAAAAAAAAAAAAAAAAAAAAAAAAAAAAAAAAAAAAAAATTTCTTGAAATTGAATGTGTTCTAATTCTGTAATGTAAATATGGATAATCCAAAATAATTTCATGTCTGTATCCGTATTTGACACCGATATAACAGTACTCATATTTTTATACCCATACACCAATCCAGACCTTTCCGATATTACAGAACCATAATATCATTTAAAATTGAAAACTTGTGAATTTCATATGGGTAGAATGGAGTTCACTTTAGGTAAGCGCAGATTCATTAAAAAAAACAGGAATAAGAGGCTTTGAAGCACTCTCTGAACTGCCCTGGACAGAGAACTTTTCACAATAGCAATCTTCAGCATTGGAGGGACTTAAACAAGTGTTGAATGTAATGCTGGCAACAAAATATCCTACATTATAATACCTGGCAATATCAAGTTGTCTATGCTACTGAGCTGTCATTGTTAGCTACAGCTATGGCTAGGATAATGGCTGCTAGACGTGTGCAAAATATATTTGTGTATTCATCTCTTTCATCCTAGTAAGAATACACCGGAAAATTTCAACAAGAAGAAAATAAAGAAATGATTTACCAATAATATTCTAATCCTCCTGTAGTACATGCTGAATCTTCCGGCCAAAGCGCTCAGGTAAGAACACAGAAGATGAGGAGAAATGGGGCAGTTTCTAGAAGAAAGATTCACGCATTTCTTCAGCATACTGGAGTATCCCAGCATGAAGTTGAACAGCAGGATCCATTCATCCTGAAATTAAACCATACATTAGTCTTGCAGTTTTTAACATCTTCTGCATTATTTCGAAACATATACATATATCATAACACATCAAATGTCTTCAATAATATTACAATGTGAAGCATGTTTTGCATATAATCAGTGTAAAATTTCTATCTTACGAAAGGTGTGAAGCAAGGGTGCGTTGTGTCACCCTGGTTGTTAAATTTGTTTTTTGTGTCAGTAGGTTAAAAGATATAAATATTGGGGTTAAATCAGATGATTTAGTACTTATGGCTTAGTGTGAAAATGATTTGCAGTCAAGTGTGTTAGAATATTGTGCAAAGAGCGATCTAAAATTTAATGTTAGCAAAACGAAGGTGATGAAGAATATGAAATCTCTATGAAGAATAGGCATGTGGAAAAACTCTGAGGGATGTGAAAAGGGATGAGAATTGTGGTATATGGCAGTTAATGTTGTGACAAAAATGAAAGATAATAAGTTGAGATAGTTTGGGCGTGTGGAAAGAATTATTAACATCAGCTATAAATAAAGCAAATTTTTCCCGTAAACCACTCCCGTCTAATCTGAGATAGGCCAACCCTGGGCAGAATTATGAAGTAAAAAATTCTGACCTGACCGGGAATTGAGCTGGGACCAGCTGATCAGAGGTTAAAGCTTATACCACTAGACTACCGGCGTTAAGTTTGACCAATCATTAGATGGCACTAGGATATTAGCTATATCCATTTTAAGCTGTCTCTATTTATCGCCTATATCTGAACACACTGTTTCAATTAATTAATGTACCTTTAAAAAATGTTGAGTAACTTTTTTCGTAAAATAACACATTTTTTTATAAATAAAAACAGTTTGGGTCAATCAGAACAATTAGAGAAGAATAAAAATACATACAGAGTCATTCAATAGAGACATATCCACATTTTTCACTGATGACAATTCAGGATATAAGCCAGACGTTTGGTGTTCCTTGAACTTCCTTAATATTGCTGATAATCTCGCACAGTTGTACAAAATAAAAGATACTCCTGAAAAAATAATATTAATTATTATAAAACCTTTCATTTTTTTTTAACAATTGGAAGGACAAAAAGAAATTAAAAAGGGGAAAAGGTTTGTTTAAATTGATTCAATTCTCACTTGGGTAAAGGGAAGAACAGATAAGTCTTACTTCCTTTGTGTATTTGCTATAAATAGTTGGTACATGAAAATTATAACCAAACAGAATGAGTTTCTGTATAAATGTGTATAAATAATCTATCAAGCCTTGAACGTTACGGTTGTCTGTACAGCAGAAATAAAAAACTGGAAGACAAGAAATGAAGGTGATATTTGGATTTACTCAAGGCCGTTGAGTTTTTTTTATCCATCACGTAATGTTTCTAGTGAGGTAGGTAGAAAGAGGGGACCTGCACACTTTTCTATTAAAATACACATTCTTGAACTCCTGGTTCCATCACATTCATTTCAATTTCTTCACATTTTCTACCCAGGTTGGCATCTATGGAAACTGTTGAAGGCATTTGTCAGCCATATCGACACCTTTGTATAGGAAACGGTTTATTTATATAGGTAGCAGTAGCCTAGTGATATAGGCATGGACTTCAGATCACGAGGGTCGATTCCCGGTCGGGTCAGAGTTTTTTCACTTGAAATTTCTACTCGGGGTTGGCCTGTATTAGATTGGATGGGACCGGTTGACCGGAGAAAATCGCCTCAGGCAATAAGTTCCGCCGGCTACTGACACCTTTGTATAGAAAAGTGTTAATTTATTTATACTAAAACTAAAAAGCTGGATTAATACAGTTATATTTTTTTTTTCCTTTTTGGCATATCATCCACAATATAAAAAAGCAATACCTTTACTACATCCAGAAACAGCATCCACTAAATTAATAGAGACAGGTTGGCAAGGTTTATTTTGTAGCAAATCAAATATAACGGCAGCTTGTCCAATCTGTTCTAAAAATATTTTCCACTGGCTTTCATTTTTGATCCGCAGTCCATACTTGTGTTGAGCAATCAGCTGCATGTCCATCACTCTTTTACTGCAATTAACATTAAAATTTATTAAACAAGATCATTACGTGAGGCACCATGAGATTGAAGTATCTTTGGGCATTTATGGGACCAGCATACATTGAAGATTACGTGAGCCGCCGAAAGAATTTGTTCACGATGGATGCCACATAAACTGACAACAGCTTATAAAATAGCTTGTGTTTATTAATTAAAAAAATCTTCAAATTTTACAATCACAGTGCTTTGAAAAATCTGTATGATATCAAAACAGGTGATGAATACGGCACAACCCAGAAGTATACAGCAGTCGAGTATGCGGATCTTTCAAGGTGAACCAATTCTAATAAATATACTCCTGCACAAAGCACTTTGAAGCAATTGATCACCTATTTTTATGAGAAAACTAAACATTTCACAATTCTAACTCGATCAGTTCAAAGAAGTGACTTTTCGAGCAGTCAAAATATTGATTTGATGAGTCATCTTCCGTGGGAGTCAGAGGGAGACAATGCTCAAGAGTGTATAAACATCAACAAGGATCCATTGTAAGGGTGAAGCCCAGTCAACATTCAAACCAATTCAGGCCAAAATACCACATACTAAGAATAAATTGCAGAGGCAACGTTTCTCATCCGAAGAAACGATTGATGCTTTCAATAAGCATCTTTACATCATACAGATCTTTTTACTTTGATTTCATACAAAAACTTTAATAATACTTAAATTTTCAATAATCAATAATAAATTCACAAACCTAAAATATTCCGAACTGGATACTCCAGATTCCTTAGTCTTGGTGGTTTCATTTAAAACAGGACCACAAAACACACTTAAATTGCCATCTGAGTTTTTGCAAACAGATCTTGAAGTAAAGTGTAAGCTTTGTGATGCTGAATCGGTTTGTTCATTGTTGACTACAGAAGAACCTGAATATCTTAATAAATTTCTAGATACCTCAATAAAATGTTTGAGTCTACACGATGTCAAATCCTCATCTATTATTTCATCTGATGATATTCTCACTATTGGTCTGTTATTTTCACTAAAACTTAAATCTTTTTCTAGGTTATGTTGATTATATAAATAATGTTTAATTGTATATATTCTATCGAGAAATATGTACAATCTTTTGTTTGATATTAAACATTTTTCAATTTTTAATGTCCACGATTTGCTGTCATCAACCAATCGAATACTCCTTTCAACGTCCGAATCAAAATATTCATTTGAAAACGTATATTCCAGAATATAATTATAATTTGAAATTTCGACATCCTTGTGTTGAATGTAATGCTTCCATGGTTTAATTTCTAAAGGAAAACTAAATTCTCCGTGACTATCAAAGTTTTCGGAGTGTATCTTGATAATCCCTCCTTTGAATTTTAAATCACTCCTAGTCAGATGTGAGAATAATTCTTGAATAAAATCTTCGATCAAATTCATGATAAACGTAGGATTATATTCAAACTATAATAGAGTTTATGAAAAGGTTTCAAACACTTAATCACTTTAGGAAAATTATCCACATTTTAACATAAAACGATACTCTGAAACAGCTTGAAATTGAACAATCAATGTCAAAACTTTGACGTTAATTATTTTTCTAAGCAATTTGTTGACATTTAAAGAGCACAGACTAAAATTATTTTTTCTAGCCATTGGCAAGTTTGGTTCTTCTTCTTCTTTTATTAGGCAATCCACCCAGGGGGGTGATGTGTGCCATTATCAAGATTAATAATATAAGAGTTCATAGGACAAATCTACAAACAAAGATAAAAAAAAAGAGAAAGGAAGCAAGTTTGGTTATGCTGATGACTGGACCCAACACCATCTATATAAGAAGGCCTTAGCGCTACGTCACAGCGGGAGGCCCAGCATTCACTCTTCTATATCTGTATGTACTTATCTGTACGCTATGATATCTGTCTACACGCAGGTGGTCGCCAAAAATGGCCGCCAGCACTAAGGCCTTCTTATATAGGTGGTGTTGGCCTGGACCCAACTAGAGGTGGTTAATTTAGCGCATAGCATGTTATTATAACGCGTTAATTTTAAATAGCGCACGTAGCGTGCTATGTTAAATAGTTTGTAGACGCTATGTCGTTATGAAATAGCATTATGAAATCCACACTAGACTATTAGTCATCGCGTGAATGCTGTCAGATGCGGACGCGTTATGTTTCTGTTGCAGCCCTCTAAGACTATTTTATATTATCGTGTGCGACCATGGACTTACGTATAATACGTCCATGTGTGTGATGTTATTTATTTATTCTGTTAAAATTGCGTTTTTGCTAATAGGATACTACATGGCAGATTAGATATAATGTGTAGACTTGGTTAATTTATGTAGGTTAAAAAGCCTGAAAAGTATGTATAATAGTTCATTGGTTTGCTTAAAAAAATTATCAGTTATGCGACATATAAATAAAAAAATATTCTTGTATACGAGTAGAAAATAGCGCGCGAATAATCTGTATAACGAACGAGGTGTGACGTAGCGTGTTACGAAATCTAACGTGCCGCTAATTTTAGGAAGTGCCTCTAGAGCCGTAGACGGAAACATCAAAAATTTGGTACGGCGTCCGTAGATCTCCATAGACAATATTTTATCATAGACAACTAAAAATTGACACTTGTTTAGCCGACGATTGACATTGACAGATGATATTAAATTGTCGCTGAGCACGGATTTGATTATTAATATTGTTGAACAAATCAGCAATAGTAACAATAGAATACTTATTAATGTAGATGTTTTTATTTTTTAGAAGTATGGCTGCCACAATATAACATTTTAGAAGTTAAAACGTAAAAAAATATTTGGTAATTATTGAGTTCGCGGGCTGATACGATGATGATGGTCATGATGCTCAGAATGGGCTCGTTGCACATTTTTTTTTTATTTTATAAAATCCTTAATCACGCTTTCATAATTACGAACATATATATAAATTTCAAAACTGTAGTCTAATTTTCGAGAAAATTATATTTGAAATTCAAAAAAATATATTCCCGCGAAAACAGTGTTTTGACAGCCGCTTAGTCGTGTGACGTCACGGTTTCCTTTCTCATTTCGAGCGTTGATACGGTAGTATGCGGTAATATTGCAAATTCCTGTTTACTCAAGTTTCTGTACCTTCAAAGTTTAAGTTTTGATGTGTTATGTTGACGAATTTTCACGATTTATTATTAATGACGTTGAAAAATTTGTAACCTTTTATTTTTTCAACAAATATTCCATAAATTCATAGTTTTGTGTGCAGTTCACCAACTTAAAAACATTCAACTGCAAAACTGTGTTGAAAAGTTTGTTTTGGTGGTGTCTTTATTCGTTAAATAAACTTTAATAAACAAATAGATTTCAAATTAAAGTGATGGAGACCGGATTTTGTAAAGGTCAATCTGACAATTTACCCAAAGTGTCTACATCTATGATGGTTGGGTTTTTTGATGCCAACATCAATTTTATAAGTTCTGCAATGAGAGGTGTGAAAACTTCAAGGTATGTTTTAATTATGTAATAATTTAACACAATACATAGATTTTGTTGTTTTGAAAGTTTCATAATATGAAATATATTATGTCAACGTCTACAGTCTTAGGATAGTTTTTTTTGTTTTCTTTTTGAAATATGATGAGGTCATGTTGACAGTTGAAATTAGATGAAATTTAACACATGTATCAATATGTCCAAAACTGTAAATTTGGATTTAGCATAGTTTGTTGTTAGTTAATGGGATCATAACATTTTTTTATGGATTTGCAGATCCTGTAGGAATGACTACGGTGACAATGCCATTGGATACGTTCAAGTGAAAAGAGATGCTGGAAAGTGCATTGTAAAAGCAAGAATTACACCAGAGCATAAACTAAAATTGAAACCATACAGAGTTCTTTTCATTTGCGATGAAAAAGAAGAGGAAGTTGAGAAATGTGTGTGCGAAGATTGTCCAGCGTCACAAGGTTTGTATTGTAATTTTATATAAATCATATTGAATTAGTGTTAAAATGGGTGTGCACATAAGTCGTACTGGGGTAGTCAGAATACGATAGTGCATGTTTCCAACAAACACACCCTCTCGATATTGATAACCTACTTATTGTATTATTTATACCTATAATATTTCTTCCGTGATTTAATCACATGGAATGGTTGGAAGCAAGCGCGAACATATCCTCCTCCACTCTTCTCGGTTCTCCATTCTTCTTTTTAGCTCTAAATATAAGCTGCATTCCATATCCTGGCATATTTGTTGCATAATACTTCATTATATTATAATTGGTCTGAGAATTATTCAATAATTTTCTTTTTACAGGAGGGTGTAAACACGCTGTAGCTTTTTTGTCATGGCTACATCGTAGAAGTGAGGAGCCTTCAAGAACCTCTGTCCAGTGTTACTGGAAGAAATCGAAAATGGCAGAAATCGGAATTTCAATAAAAACGGTCAAAGCTCAGGAGCTAGGAAAACCATTGTCTTGCGACGAAACTAGTTTTAATCAAAACTTTTTAACTGATTTTTTGAACATTTGTAAGAACAAAAATATTAATAATACTCCACTCACAAGCCACTTTCTGAAATGTGATGAAGTGCTAAATCTAAGCCTTCACAAACTAATGAAGAGTTTTATACACTCTTCGGGGGGGAAAACAGCTGATGAATTTATCGATTACTGCAGGACAATCTACACTGATAATGTCCTGTCAGAAATTAGGAAATCGACTGTGGGCCAATCTAATTGTAGCCTTTGGCACGAGCTTAGGTACGGTCGTGTCACAGCGTCAAAGCTGTACGAGGCTGCTAATTGTAGGACTGTAGATGGTTCCTTAGTAGAATACATACTTGGTGCCAAAATTCCAGAAACACCTGCAATGAAACATGGCCAGAGGATGGAACATTTAGTTTTTAAGCACCTAAAGGTGAATTTTCCGAACATTCAAAAATGTGGATTGTTACTAAATAAAGACCATCCCATATTTGGAGCATCTCCAGATGGAGTGGATGAAAATTTTATATTTGAAATTAAATGCCCATCTTCTTCCAAATGGGAAGAAAAATATTTAAAAAATGGGCAACCCACGGAAAAGTTTGCAGCCCAAATGCAACTGCAGATGCATTTTGCAAAAAAAAGTAAAGGAGTGTATGTTGTGGCTTGCCCTGAATATGAGACTTCGGAACAACTAATAGTATGTGTTATTGACTACAATCCCACACTCTGCATGAATCTAATAAAAAAGGCAGAGGACTTTTGGAAGGGTAGTATTTTTAAAATAATAAAATAGGATATGAGGTTTTATAATTAAATAAATAATTCATTTTTGTTTTTAATAGGCTTTAATAACAATATGACAGTTCAAAAAAAAATTACAATATTTTAATTTATTTATTTCTAATCTTAATTTTAAAATGAGCAATTTTGTATATAATAAATTATTTGATCAAAGGACTTTGTATGTTTATTAAGCCACACGCCACATAAACCATATGGTCGACAGCCGTAAAAAGTTGTTGATCAATTTGGGCATGCATTTTAAGCATTGTGAACTCCCTTATTCTTCTTATAACTCGTTCTACATGAATTCTTAAGGCTGCAATTTTTTTTGATTCACGAACTTGATTTTTTGTTAGCATACAATTTTTATGGACACTCGCCGGACGAATCAATTTTGCACCTTTGACCTCCAATAAATGTGCAATATTTTTAAAACCCCTGTCAGCCATCACAGCCATCCCTGGTCTTATAAAGTTTAAATATCCAGATTGTTCAACAATTGCAGAATCTGTGGCACGTCCACAATAGCCACACGAAACAAAATTTACCAGACCATTAGGAGTGCAGGATATTAAATACTTAAAAGTGTTACAGTTTTTATAATCTGACCAGGTTAATGGTTGTTGAACCGAGTTCCCAGGCTTTTGAATTTCAATTTCAAAGCAATCGATAATTGATTCAACAGCTTCATATCTTGCCCTAAACGCCATCGGCAAGTTTATTTGAATGGACTTAGTAGATGGCCAAACTATGAATTTCTGGAGCATACATGAAATGGCTGGCAAAGTTTTTCTAAATATTCTACACACAGTTGAAGAAGAATATCCAAACTGATTCCCTAGTAATTCATATGACAGGTTTAATCTAATTTTTTTTAATGTGATTATAATATGTAAAGTGGCCATGTGAATGCTCTCTGACAGTAATGTAATTATGGAATACAAATTTTGTGGAACTCCCAGATATAGTTGGGAATCTTTCTCTATTAAAGAAATTATAACATCTCTGATTTGATTTCTGGAATTGACATATTCAGTTGATTTAAAATCATCATCTGTCTCGCTTGAATCATTTCTATAGTCGCAATCGGAGTTGTTTTCTTTATCCGAACATTCAGATAAAGTTTCCCTATTGACGGTGAGACTTTTTCTTTTCAGCGGAGACAAACCTTTTATTGGAGAACATGCTACTCCGGAAACAATTGGTGGACATGTGCTTGTACCCTTACTCCTAACATTGCTTGTTATATTCACTTGCACAGATTTAGATACACAAAGTATATTTGGAATGTTTGATGAAAAATTATTTTCAATAGTTAATGGTGGTGGGATAGAATCACTTGTATTTACTTGTGAAGCTTCTTCAGCAAGAATTTCCATGGGTTGATTCATCATTGCCTCTTCAATAGTTTGCAGTCTCCTTCTTTTATCTCCAGTTGTGTCCTAGAATTTCTTCCACCCCTATTTTGGCACTCGAAAATATGAGGGACAACATCCTTCTTTAAAATCATCTTTCCTCCCATCATTTTCCAACGCATATAGTTTTCCAAGTCTTCTTCTAACTGCAATAAAATTGACTCATTAATGAAATACCATAATAAATGAAAAAGATTTTTTTAATTAAAAGGGTTGTGAAAAAGGAAGATGGTAGTACTTACATTGAAATGATCTTCACAGACACATCTAGGTGTGTTATCAGATAATTTTTTATTTTTAGTTTCATCGCGGTTGATAAATTTACACCATTTCTTTCGAATAACTGGATCTTTTGGTACAAAAATGAAATTTTTATTTGGAGTTGTAATGGTAGTATTTGAACATAATGGTACTATACAATATTTATAATAACTCATTTTTAGTCACAAGACTTCAAACACAATAAAATATTAATAATCCTCGATAATTAACCACCACGAAAGGACACTGTTTGACTCGCTTTGGACGTTTTTCAATTTTAATGTTATTATCCATATACCACCATAGATCATAATCGCACGAAGGAAACTGTGACGTCACAGAACCTGTGACCAATCACGTTGCGTTCTGATAACTGTCAAATTTTCGTGCTTTTATTTTAATTTTAATAAATTAAAAAAAAATATTCTCGTGTTATTACTAATATATTCGTAATCCTTGATATTTAATCTACCAAATTCAATCATTTCTACTCGAAAACCTCACCACTGCAACGTGCCCATTGAGGGACCGATGAAGATGAGGATGAATCTCAATTGCTCTTGAGCTTCTTATTCAATACGTGGAGGCAATTTAAGTAGCTGCTACCACAATAATGCATTAAAATAAGCTTGCAAGGATGCATGGTTATTACAGAGTTGTCACAGTAAAGAATTGTCCACATTTTTACTATGAAGGTGGATGGAAGCGCGACAATCTGTGAAAAAATATTTCTTGTGGAGTTTTCACTTTTTGAGTGGTATTTCTTGCCACCTCTTATACAACTAACTTTAATGTTGCATTATAGTATTTTAAAGACTCCTTAGCATCTTTTTCTGTATGATGCCTTTTTATTTGATTTTCAATACTCCTTGCGTCTATTATATTTATCAGCCAAAACATTTGGGAAATCTTTGTATCACTTTAATTTATAACTTTAATAATGTATAACTTTAATTTTTGAATAATTGATTAATATTAACACTTCACTATCAACCATGCAAAATTGCCAAGTATTGAGACATAAATTTGGGATTCCTAGAATTAGGTAATCCGCCATATTTTTGATATTTTTTTTATTTTACATAATATAAACGGCTTTCGGCTTTAAACACAAATTCATTTCACGTATTCAAAAAAATATCACTAAAAAAAATATTAAAAAAGTCACAAAGAAATAAAATTAAAAATTAGTAAAAAAAGACTAAGCTTTATGTAAAGACATGCAAATAAAAATTCAAATTTTGAATAATATAGATGTTTAATTATTATTTCCGGATACTAATAGTATCCCATGTATCCTCAATGAGATATTCGCACGAAAATTCAAACTGTCCTTTGGTACTAATACGAAATTCGCGCCAATTCACGCTTTGACATTAACTGTCATTTGAGTGTTACCATAGTATGAACTGTAATAATATGGCAACACGCAAATCTACGGACGCGGGTACGGGATCCGGCTACGGCTCTAGAGGCACTTCCCTAATTTTAACACACCTTCCGCGATATGATAAAAAATAACGCGTTATAAAATAGCGTATGAAATAGCATGCTAAATATTTTTAACATATAGTCTGTAGCGTGTTATTCGTTTATAGCCGTTTTGAACAACACTAGACCCAATACCACCTAAGTATATAAGAAGGCCTTAGTGCTGGCGGCCATTTTTGGCCTCTTGCGTCACGGCCGCCGGCGTGTAGACAGATATCATAGTATACAAGTAAGTACATACAGATATATACAAGCGAACGGTGGGCCTCCCGATGTGACGCAGAACTAAGGCCTTCTTATATAGGTGGTGTTGGACTGGACCCTTGCGTTTCAGCACAAGAAGTTTGAAGTGGGAGAATCAGCACATGACCTCTGACTTGGAAAGGCTTGGCCAGTACTTGCGAAAATGGAGACTTCTCCCGAACGCGAGCAAAACAGAAGTTACCTGTTTCCACTTAAATAACAGGGAAGCAAACAAAGAACTTAGCGTGACCTTCAAAGGGGTAGTTTTTAAACACAGGAAATCCCCAAAATACCTGGGTGTTACCCTTGATATAACACTAACCTACAGAGAACACCTGAATAAGCTGTCATCAAAATTGAAAACACGTAACAACGTAATACAGAAGCTGACTGGTATAACATGGGGCTCTACGGGAGAAACGCTAAGAATATCGGCACCCAGCCTAGTCTATTCTGCAGCGGAATATGCCTCATCCGTGTGGCTTAACAGCACACACACTTCATTAGTAGATGTGCATCTCAAGTACACTTAAATCTACACCGGTACACTGGCTGCCTGTCTTGAGTCACATACAACCGCAAGACCTCCGAAGACAGAGTGCTCTGATTAGGAAGTACAGAAAACTTATGGAGTAACCAGCACTTCCAGCCAATCAGGACCTTGACTACCTCCTGTCGACCAGCAGACTAAAATCAAGAAAACCTCCACTAGTAACAGGAAAGAGTCTCTACGATAATAATTTTAATAGCGTAGAGAGTTGGAGGGTCAGATGGGAGGAGGCCTTGAGCTGGGAGACTAGTGGTTTGCCATGCATAACTAACACACCACCCGGTTTCAACCTGCCTAGAAGAGACAGGACAGCACTGAACAGAATCCGCACTGGTCACGGCAGATGTGCCGACTTCTTCTTTAAATGTGGATGGCTAGATTCCACTGAGTGCGACTGTGGAGCGGAAAAGCAGACGGTGCGACACATAGTCTCCGAATGCAGGGGCAGAGCCCATGATGGCGACTTTCTCGACTTCATTCATCTTATGGAGGAAAGGTCAGAACCCATTTTCACACGTCTTGTCACAATTTAGAGATTTCATACACAAATCACCAGCGCCACCTGCTCATCGTCTGATGCTTTTTTACAAACTCAAGTTTGTCCAATCGGTTGACATCAAAAATATCTCAGCACAAGCACTTGACTAGTGAGCTAATATTAAATCCCAGATAAAAAAAATGTATTAATCTAGTTTTATAAATATCAGTATTTTATTGTAAAATATTTAATTTGGGAAACAAAATTAATCTATAGGTAGATAGAAAAGAAAGTCGGGTTAACGCGAGCACTTATAACTAAAGATCGGCTAAACAGATAACAGAATAAGTCTGAATAACTAATTATTGATAGAATTTATTTCAAGCTTTGAAAAACATTTGTTATATACATTCACTCAATTTTATATTATTGTAAGCATTTTTTTTTTATAAAACATTGGAGCGCGAAAATTGAACAAAAAGAGGTGAGTTTGATTAATAATTGTGAGGATATGTCATTTTGTCATCGGAATTTAAATTTTTTATTTGTTTGTTTGATTAGTGAATTTTTATTTACTATGATGTTTCATAAAGTTTTTTATTTATCGTACGAAGATGTTGAACGAACTTTGACGGGCCAGCTTGTATAAAATAAACAAAAATAAATCTTCAAAGTTGTTGTCGTGAGTAACGTTGTAGAACATTTTAAAAATAATTTAAAAATTGAAAAACTTTGTATGTTTGTAATTTCGAAACAGTCTTGTTTAATTAGACGTCGTTTCACCATGGTTTGACTGTGTCAAACAGAAAAATTTTGTCTATGAGATTTTACGGAGCAGAGAGAATATTATAGACATCGATAGCGCGGTAGAAAATTTTGACGTATTCGTCGGTATTGTTGGTGTAGCCGTGTTTTGCGTTTATCGACGAATTTAGTAATAGAATTACATTATTTGTGTGTAATTTATAGTTTTAAAATAGTTTATCAAATTTTGTAACATAGATTCAGCCATCTTCCGTGAATAATAGGTGTAAAACAATTTTTATGAATCCTTGAAATGAGTAGCTAATCAATCGACTGCGCAGTATTCGACAATCTAAAATTAAAGTTATGTGATTCTGTGAGTTAATATTTGAGAATGGATAAGCCTGTAGGGGTTTTGGCAGGTTTAGTGGGAGATTATGGGTCAGATTCTAGTGAAGACGAAGCAAATGCGGTAGCACCGAGCCAGACCGGATCTGAACCAAGTAAGCCAAACTCGACATTTTATTGAACATCTTAACCTTTAACGCATTATTAACCAACAGATACTCCATTTACTTACAAAATAACTTAAATTGATAGCCAATTTTTTATTTTCACTTCCATTCCTCACAATATATTCTCACAGTCCTTTCACCTAACATGACCTTAACCTAAAGTACGCAGTAGGAAAGACATAATAATCTTTTTATTAATCTGCCGGCTGTTTCAGAGCTACATGGGTAAATAGTAACTTCAAACAAAATTACTATCCAACATTTCCTGCCCATTTAGCTAAGTTTTTTCCTGTTTATGTTTTTTTTATCTTTCCGGACATCGGGTGATATAAATCTTTGTTCCGAATGCTAAACTAAGGGTACCACAATTAAGGTAGAGAAAAGATATCCATCACATGCTCATTTACCAATCTGTATATCGATGGATCAATCTGCAAAGATAATTCAACTTTTTTTTCAAATCGAAGTTGGTAGACTACGGTCGTGGGTTTGATCCCAGGTGCCGAACATCTTCCTTTTTCACGACACAAGCTTTAAGTAGCTTGCTGTGAAAGAGTGTAATTACAGATACATTAAAAAAAAACATTAGGTACAATGCATCATTGAATAAAACAATAAAATTAAAAAATTGAACAAAACAACTTAACTGGTTTATGATATAATTTATGTTTTGTTGTACTATATGTCTTTGTAATAACTGTGTGTTTGTTTAAATAACATAAATAAATAAAAAAAAAAAAAAAAAATAGCTCCCAAATACTATTTAAAACTACCAAAATACTCCACTCCTTTCAAACATGACAATTTGGAAATAATGTTATCTCCATAGGATTCCTGCCTTTTTTATAGTGACGGTTGCTGTACAAAGTATTTCTGTCAAAGCTCGTGAGTTAAATTGAGTTTACATAGTGAAAAAATTAAAAATTAGTGGTCTTCGGAGAATGTTCAGCTTGTTCCATTGTGTTGAGAAGGTTCCTCTCTGTTTGACCTGAAGATCTCGCATAATAACATTACACCATAATAGTACCTAACTAACTAAAAATGATCTGGTTTTCTGTTTCAGTGTGGTCGATGTGTGTGGATCCTGGCAGTGGGTTCCCCTACTACTGGGAGCAACTCACTAACACTGTCAGCTGGGAGCCACCTCCGGGAGTTATCTTGCCTCCACCTTCACATCTCACCGTGGCTGCTGGTGAGGCCTTACTTTAATCCATTTTACTATCTTTAACTATTTTAGGCATACACCCATCAATCTATCATAATAACTATACTCTAATTATATGAGCCGACCACCACGAGGTTGACCACCTCACGTCCTTAATTCTCAATCGGTCAGAAAAGGCACAATGAGCCTCGGACGTCTTCGAGCGCAATGGAGAGCTCTTGATGCCTCCCCATGCTCCTGAGTGGGGCTTAGGCCTCCCGCATTATGGGTTGGTCTGGGAGTGATCCGCGGCGGGCTTGATTTGTGTGGGGCCGACTTTTTGGTTTGATTGCTTTGATCAAGCTGGGGTCAGTTTCGTGCGGGTCGGGTTTGCTGCGGATTGGTCTCCACCGGGCTGGCGTGTGTTGAGTGGGGGGGCCTTTACGGGAGTATGTATGTAATTATATGAGAATGCAAAAACAGTATTTTCATTTTCAAATATAAACCTTGATCCATTTAATGTGAACACGGATAATCTCGACAAAGCAGAATTTTCTCTTCGTAGAATAATATTGTATTACCAAAATATTTATTTTATTTTTATTTTTCAACAATACACGGCTGTAAGCCTTTCAATAATTCAAAACTTAACACGTAAATTCAAATTAAAATGCCAAATCTGGTAAAGAGTTCAAGTCACTTAAATATAACAGTGAAAAAGAATAAAAGATAAATAGGTAGATAAGATTGTATATTTAACCACTTGAAGAAATAAAATCACTTGAAACAATTATTAAAAGAGAGACAACACAAAAAATGATATAAAACAAAGTCGGCAAGTCAATTATTAACAAGAGATAAATTAATATTGTTATCAGAAAGGTTAAATTTAGTAAATATTTATTGTGTTAAATAAAATAGGCAAAATATAAATGACCAAGGAAAATAAATACTAATGATAATTCTAAAATGCAAAACTGTTATAAGATCTTAAAGGTAATATAACAATCATCCAAATCCAATAGAAAGATAAGTGATCTTACATTTAACATGAAAACTAAATCAGTTGAGACAACAATGAAATAAATATTGTATTATCAAACCAACAATGCCTAAATATGAAAGTCAAGCGACCTAGTAGTAGACCACTAAACTCTTAAGTTACATGTTCTTCTTCTTTTTCGAAGCCACATAAAGCTATGTAAATGTTTGAAATGTCATTTTGTTTTGTTTAGGAATGATCCCTCTTCAAATGTCAAAACCATCAAAGCCAGCTGTGAACCAGCCTAAGAAAATGGCAAACAATGTTAGTAAAAAACTTCCTGCTGTCGGTGCTGAATCATCCAGTGAAGAAGAAGAAGAGTGAGCTACATTTATTATTATATCTCATAATTTTGAGTATATGAATTATTTTGTAAAAATTAACCAATTGAACATGTATTGGTGAGATTATTTAAATAAAGTAATTTAAATGGCACAATTAATTTGTTATTCCAGATATTATATTTTAATACCCTGATTAGTTTCCCAGGCACAGGTGACAATGAAACTTTAGTTTAAAACTAATACGATGGAATTATTAGACACACTTTAGACAAAATTTTCCTCTTACGATGTTTTCAATTTATGGTTGTAAAATTTGGTATCAAATAGGAAAGATTTAAGAGTAATATGCCAGTTATAAGTCACCACCGTAACACTTTCTATATTTTTTCTCTTTGTAACCTTGTTTCATATACTTTGAAACAGAATGTCTATCATACCTTTTTCAAAATTAATAAGTAGTGAACACAAAGAATCCAAGAAGAAATTTTCTTATATAGGGAAATATCAATTAACCAAATTTGCATATTCTTTGATTTCAGGAGAATCGAACTGATAACATCTTTTCATAATTCAGGATCAGAATCTGATGACGACGATGCCAAAAAGAAGTCAATTTTGGGAATCTATCCGGCTAGCTCGAGACACAAAGCGAAGAAAAAATTAGTTCAAAAACCAAAGACGATAAAAGGAGGAAATAATAGTACACCCAAAGTTGCAGGACCAAAGCTACCACCAAGTCTACAATCAATCAGTACAGAAGTATCCAAGAAATCTGAAGGTGTTGCGTTTGGACCTGAATTTCCAAAACCTTTGGAATATGGTCCAGATTTGCCCAAGCAATTATCTCAAAATTCAAGTTTGCCTGCTGCAAATAAAACTTCCGTGTCTTTAGTCAAAGAGGATTTGAGTGTTGCTGGGCCCAAAGCTGTCCACAATGGGGATGTGGTGGCAGCCAAAAAGTCAGATATTATAAATTCAGAGGTTTGTGTATTCGATTTTGCTACTGTTTCACGACTGATTTATTCCAAATATGGAGAATGTCTGTGATGATCAAACGCACCCTGAAATATATCAGTGGGATGTCTTGTATTACAATATTGTAATGTAAAGATCCCGTCTGTTGGTGATGGCCAAGTTTTCAATCTGAGACATTCTAAAGCTATGATGATCTGCTGATTAGAGTCTCCTAATTCTGCTGCATCTATATATCCAACTAATAGGAATGTATTTTGATCTCTTTATTAGGCAAGATATATTTTTTTACAGAAGATATATAGATGGATTCATTGAGTGAGATTCATCAGCTGCTGAGCTTTATAAATTTGATTCTATTTTTTTTTATTGTTTTGTTGCCAATCTGCTAATCTTGATTTCGTATTTTATTTTAGGAAACTGAGAAAAAAGTCGATAACGAGGAAGATTGCAACATTCGTGTGTGCGTTGAATCCGACGATTTGGAAGATTTGATGAACGAAAAATCAAAGTTGTTGAAAAAATTAGGCGATCTTGTTCCTAGTGAAATACAATACTTGATTAGTTCACCCAAGCAGTCTGTTGTCGGGGCCACCCTATCCGGGAGTAATACTCCGAAAAGGGTGAAGAGTCCCAAGACTCCTCCTGGATCACCATTGCCGCCTCCCAAAACAACGGCAGCCCTCGATATGGACGTGGACGACTTGATAGCTCAAATTGAAAAAGAACAACCGATTGATCAACCTGTGGTGACTTCAGACGCGTCTGAAACTGTTGGATCCATCGATTCTACTTCCAATAGATCACCCACTTTTACGGATGATAACTCTCAACCGAAATCCGATCTTCCATTCAAACCACTTTTCCCTTGTGTAAATAATACTGATAAAACTCTGGTCGATGCGGGTACTTCAACAATAGCCGTGGAACCTATTCAAATCGACGTTGGTGACTCTGCAAAACCTGCGACTGACAATATTTCGGAGAAACAACCTGAAATGAAAGTGGTGAATAAATATGAGACTGACTTTAGCACATTAGATTCCGAGAATGCGAATTTCAAGCGGAAAAGACGAATTGCCTTGGATGTTTTGCCCGTGAAGAAGCCGGAACCAGTTCAAAATGTTTCTTACACGACGAAATACGGAGAGACATTCGACACGGCTTCGGGAAGAATGGGACTGGGTTTCAAAAACAATTTAAATATTGAATTCGAAGAAAAATCCAGTGGAAATTCGTATTCCAATTTTAAGAAAGGAGGTATTATGTTCCAAAAAGGGGAGTCCTTGAATCCTACTAAGGAGAATGAAGAAGAAGACAATAAGGAGGTGCCTAGTGTTGATGTTAAAGTTTTGGA
Organism: Mystacides longicornis; assembly: GCA_963576905.1. Taxonomy (NCBI): domain Eukaryota; kingdom Metazoa; phylum Arthropoda; class Insecta; order Trichoptera; family Leptoceridae; genus Mystacides; species Mystacides longicornis. The sequence continues at coordinate 22,388,952 of OY756436.1, read as the reverse complement.
AGACAAAAGGAACCTGATTGAGGCAAAGTTGAAGTTTTTGACTCAGTCTTTCCCCACAGTGCCTCCTTTACAGCAAATGTTCATTGAAATGCAGGTATGAGTTTTTTTTTTCATCATCACTTGAAATTGTGGTATATTTTTGTATTGTGTAGCAAGTTTTGTGAATGTTTCTTACAAGTTCGTAATTGTCAGGTTCGAATCCTGCTTTGGGAGTTATGAGATTAATCTATAAAAGACAAAAAATGTTTCTATGTAGACTCGCAAACTGTCCATTCAATGTGCTCCGAATCGGTTTCAATAAAGCAAAGACGGTTTGAAACCACTATGCGTATATTATGTACAACACAAAAAAAATGTTTCTACTTATGTCCAACTTTGACACACCTTAAAGCGGTCGCATTTTAAAGATATTAATGCGAAAATGGTTTTAAACCACTTTACTTATTTTGAGCCTATTTGTTAAAGACTTTAACACAAAAACGCTGATCTGTTATTGACATCAGAAAGTTATATCATTTTTGGATGTAGGATTATTCAAATAATCCTTGGAGCGCAGACGAGTATCCGCATGTACAATATTTTCACTCACCAATACCTATATTTCCCTGGGTGCAGTGCTTACGGAATATTGGGTATCTTTTATCTTAGCGATGCCACATAAAAGTGGTATTCTATGTTTGATGCCAAATTCTCCCATCAATATCTTCAAATGTTATGTACAAAATAACGCTCTTGCAGGTTATGTGGAATGCATGGACGAGTGGCAATGTATTAAACTATTTAGAAAATTGGATCAGTACGGCTGGAGAAGAGTTGCAGAAGCTGGAAGCCGGGGCTGCTCCACCCAACTGGACCTGCACATTTAGCAGGTACCTACTCTCACTTATCTACCTTACTTGCCTCCTAATCATTCGTTCAAACTTTAGGAAACCACATCTGGCAATAATCTTCACCTGGAAAAAAAGGACATCAAAAATAGTTCTATTAAAACTTAAATATGTGTAGTTCTTTGCTGTGTATGTCTTAACACTTGTATACTTTTTTTCTACTGTTGAACATTAATTTCTTGGCAAATTAAAAAATTGTTTCAATCGATAAAATAATATGTAGAATGAAAAAAATCAATCAATTCTAATTGTCAGTTTAGAAAAATTCTCCCTGAAGAAAGATTTTGTTTTTATTTAGGTATACAAATTAATTGGTACAATGACTTCAGTATTACAAAGTTAAAAATAATTTGTTTGAAGAATTGCCATTGTTAGTTGCCGATATTTGATAAAGCAAAGTCAGTAAATCAACATTTCGAGTGAATGAATGGATGTGCCTCTCTGATATAACTTTAATGCATAACTGTGATAAATATATCTGTAATATTTTTTTTTGAATAAATATATTGTTTATACTGCAATGTTTAGTATCTATGTTGTTTCTCTAATTTCTTATATTGTTACTGTTTTTATTTTGTTTATTTTTTTTTATTCTTAAATACACTAAAAGTAATGGATTTGTAAATATCACCCGCCCTTAAAAACACCTTAATCCCGATTTATACCCACCCAACCCAGAGGGCTTTATTCATCCTTAAGACATCCTGGGCATATTCCTCTGCACTCTAGACAGATATGATTGGAAGACGAGGAGATCCAAAATAGCATCTTTCTTACCCTCGAAGATGGCTTTTTTTTTCAATTTGAGTATTGCCCTTAGAAGTAGATGGAAACCTTCAGCTAAAAGACCATTATATTTTTTAAGGTAAGTACATTATTCATTTTAGTAGGTATTTATTGCAAATAAAACTGTTGTATACTTCGTGATGTGCACTTTGGTCATTTTTACAGGTTGAGAAGTACATTCCAGCGGACAGAGTTCTACGACTTCATCGTGACATTCCAAATTGGCCTCTTGCAAACCATGCCTCTACTGCTGTATCTTCATAAACTGTCCCAATTTTCAGCTGCAAGAGTTGTGGTTGTATTCTTTTCGATAATCCATCACACCTTCGTTTTGATCCTTCACCTCTGAGTATCTATCTGATACGGTTTTTTCTTCAATTTTCTGTATTTCTTCTTCTGTATCTTTAAATAGATCTGTTGAACTGTTTTTATCGAAGAGAGGTTTCCACTGAGCTCAAACTGTCTCGCCATCTCTTCAAAGGTCTTCCTGGTTGGCAATTTCCCATCAACTGTCTTTGATTTATCTAAAAATCTAACAGCACATTACTGTCAAACATGTTTAGATTTTCAGTCACACGATTGTCAATGGAATGGTTTTCAAGATTTCTGCCTTGAATCATTGTCTTCTATTTCTGAAAATTTGAGATCTTGATAGGCCAGATTTTAAGAATCCATTAATTTGTATCAGTATCAGTGCACTGATTTCTTTTTCACTACAATACCTATAGTATGAAGGTTTTTTCTTTGGACAGCAAAAAACCATTTTTATAAGAGAAAATCTTCGTCGCTTTGACCTCATGAATTAATTGACCGATACTGATTTATCTTTCAAAAATTTCCCACGTTGGTACTACGTCGTAAAAAGTCTTCAATTCAATCAATCAGTTTGTTTCTATATTTTCTCATTCGGATATTGTGGCTGATGAAGAAGGAGAGATTCGACAGGAAACAGAAAAAAGTTTTATAAAAATTTCGTAAAACGATTTTATAAAACTTTATGCAACGAGAGAAGTATTTATAGAATTTAAGTTAACCAGTAAGACACTACTTATATAAAAAAGCAATCTTTAATTTGTTGTTGTCTGATACGTTAGTAATATTTCAAAACTATAAATACCTATTTTAAGATTTCAAACTTTATTTGTTTGAACTTGACTTTTCGATTGTTTTAAAATATTATTGACTTTATTTTTTAGTCTTTTAAAATTTATTGTTTACATTCCTATGTAAATAGATATTTTTCAAACAATTTCAGATACTGCGGAATCTCTTTTAATAAGCTAAACTGTTAGTTTTGGTCTCATTGATTTCCCGTGTAATTACGCAGAGTTTCTAACTTGTATTTTGACATTACATATCTATTACAAAAGTTTCAAATGTATCAGAAGAAAGAGTCACAAGAAGAGTATAACGAAGTTTAAATATGGCCCATCTCACACACTCATACGGCTTACACCAAAGAGTCAGATTCTGAAATGAACTATGAGAGCTTCTGCAGTCCTTTTTTTGTAATAAACACACAAACTAATGCAAATTGCAATTGAAAGTTGTAAACAATAATTTTATTTGACGGTTGATATGAAAAGGACCAGCATTATACTATCAAACGCCTTTAACGAGTCCATTTCCTAATTGTATGTTTGTTTTGTGTATGTGTAGTGAATCGGGATGCTACGTGTACCAGCATAAGGTCAGCGGTGAGCGCACAACTCAATATCCTCTGCAGGCCACAAACGAAAGTACGGTGGGACATTCCACCGCCACTACAGCGATTGCGGCTCCCGAGGATATGGACATATGTACGACACCTCCCCCGGCGTTCACTGGTGTCTCCGCAATACAACATCCTGTTGTCATCGAACCTATTGTCTTTGGGTAATTATATGTTTTCTATCTATTTATTCAATCATTTCTTCTTTTACAAGACAAGCCTTGCTTTCTATGAATGATGTCAGAAGTCTATCTTTGTTCACTTTGGATGAGCCCCGATTCACTTTAATCTAATTAAAGACAGAAATGTTTTGATTATAGACTCGGAAACCATCCAGCTGATGTGCTCCAAAACGGTTTCATTAGTAAAGGATAATGTATTTCTTTTTTAGCCTGGTAGCAGACGCTGGGTATTGGTCGTTCACAACCTCATCACAGGGTGTAGTTACTCTCATATAAATACAACTGAAAACACAATGTTTTTGCAATTTGTGTATCAAATTTGTTTTATTTTGATTGCATTGGTGTGAAGTAGGCGCATAATACATACTTTCAACACAAAACTAATGATGTGCTTTTTTTTTTTGCAGTCCTTCTCTGGGTCCCATGGAGCCCCTGCCCCCAGGAACAGTATCCCCCCCTCCCACGGCCCCTCCCCTACCATGCTCTCCCCCACCGCCACCTCCTACCCCCCCTGCTCCACCCCCAATGTCCCTGACCCCCCCTCCTCCGTCAATGTCTCCAGAGGCACCACCCGCCCCCAATATATCACACAGGGATATGATGATGGCCTCCAATCAGGTACAGAATATGTATTACATTGTTCAAATATTTATAAAGATGATTCTGTATGTTATTTCCAGTAGTATACAGTCAAAAAACCATGATCCATTCTTGTGACACATTTGACAAGTGTTAACAATAATTAGCCCAAATACATATAATGTGACCTGCTGACCTCCGACATGACCCCAAATTTAACACACAATCTCAAATAATTCATGAAGATTTTGGAAAAATAAATTTTATAAAGAATTCAAAGAATCTAAAATTCAATCAGCTAAGCCTTTATTTAGATAAACTCTGGTAACATTGCGCAAGAGAAAAAAAAAGAGATGTTAACAATGAAGTTGTTTTTTTTTTTTTTTAACTTGTTTTACCCCTATTACTTTCATCTTTAAAGCTGACCCGTACGTCAAACTATGACCTAGAATAATTTTTTTTTACTTATTACATGAATTAAATAAAGTTTATTGCTTGAAGTTATGTATGATGTTTTTTTTTTTATGCCATTTTGTATGGAATAGTTTTGTATTTTGATTATAAATTGATTTCTTGCATCGAAATTTGAAATATTGTGCAAAGTATCATGTCTAGCTGTAAGTTGATTTTTGTATCTTAAAATTGTTATAGGTCTTATTAAGACCGTAAACTTAATAAATAAATAAAAACTGAATTAAATTTAACTTATAATATATTGCAGAATTTAATAATTATTGTTGATTCGGATGCGGGATGAAGTTTGACAGTCCATTAATTTGTAATAAAAACAACTCCTTTATAGTTGCATAACTTTTTTAAAAAAATCCAAGGGATGGCGGTGTAGTAGGAAATAAGTCACATGTGAAGCGTGTTACATTACTGTATACATATCGTCGGTGGATTATTGAAATCTGCTATGTGATATAAACAAAGTTCTACACATAAAACTGTTTAAAAGTTTTAACTAATGTACCTACATAGTAATTTTCAAATTCCTTAATAACTTTTTCACACCTCAATATCACATAGTGGGTTTCATTGGTAGATGCGCCTTGACGAGACGATCATTTTGGTACCCAAAACTCATTTTTGGCATTTTGGTCACATAGCAGGTTTCAAGAATCCACCGACGATATGTTGTTGGATGAATAGACTCTAATAAACCCAAATTTTATCGAATTTTTATGGTAAGATTTTTAAAAGACGACTATCTCTTTTGCAAAAAATTTTTATTAAAATTTTCATAAAATTGTTATAACTATTGTTTTTTTGAAAAGCCATACCTAAGTATATGATTATATTTTATGTATCTGTATATCTATTTAAATTTCTGGAATACTCTTGTATTTAATCAATGTACATTTTGTTGAAAAATAAAATAATTATTATTATTACTTTAACCTTGTTATGAAGGTCCTGCTATTTTATAAATTAATTTATAAAAAATTTACATATGTTTGAAAGCGCAAAAATGTAGGAAACAAAGATGTAAAGCAGAATCAAAATAAATGTCTAACAAAATTTTCTCCCAGTCAACCACTCCCCAAATTAGAATTGAATCTGGGAACTATTACTCAGAAATTCATCCTCTTAGGCCTCCAAGGTGGCAGCTTATACTGTATTTTTGTTAACAAATGTGATTTTTTATCCAGGCATTTAATTCTGCTAAGCAGCCGAAAACTGAAATGGATCCGTTACATGCCGCCTTAGATAGCTTCTATTCAGACTTGGCCAACCTCGATTCGTCAGAACCTACACCCGCCCAGGACATACCAATTCAACAGCCACTACCTGCAGTCAATCCTTTGAACCAGTTTAAAATTCAACCACCTATACCGCCAGGTAGTCAGTCTACCGGGATGAATTCCCCTTCTGTAAGCGATGCTGCCACTGATGATCAGACTGAAAAGAAGAAAAAGAAGAAGGTAATTCAAAAGTTTGATTGATTGTATATAACTAATCTATATATTAATTCGTGAAGCAAAAACTTTTTACACCTTTTTACGAAAATTGCGCAGATGGAGTATGAATTTTCGCACACTTGTAGTTTATATAGAGGAGTGGCGAATGCAAATTTTTTTTTAAATTATGCATAAAAAATACTTAAACCAATAAATAAAACATTACAAACACTACTGTAATGTTATGTATTTGATACTATTTGACACAGACACATATATTCTTTTGTTTATCTTTTGTCAAATTGAGAATAGATTAATATTGTTTGTCTTTAATAATAATAGAAAAAAACTACATCAGCATTACAAATTTGACGTATCCATGTCATTGTTTTTGAAAGAAAATTGTGAAAAAGCGCTCACTCAACAAATAGGGTTGGACGAATTTCGACCACTGGGTGACCACTAGTTTGAATATATAGCCTTGAATAATGACGATATTCAAGTCATTGGTAGCCTAGCACTTAAGTCGCCGACTTTCATAATGGAGATCGAAGGTTCGATTTCCACTGCCGAACATTTCCACTTTCATTAGATGAGCTTTTTTTTGTGAAAGATGTCAAGGGTATTTGTGTTCACTTTGGATGAGCCCAGATTCATTTTTATGATTTAAAAAAAAATGGGGAGAAATAGATAATTTCTACTTCTCCATCTGATTTTAGCAGCCAAGCTGGTATTTTGGCCCTAGAGCTGGATTCAAGTGTAACAAAATGGCCACCAACGGTATTGTTCAGTCGATGTTTCCATGATGACAATGTCCAACCTACAGCTTTTTATGTTGTTTCTATGGAAACACCAACTGACTGATACCGTTGGCGGCCATTTTACTACACTTGACTCCAGCTCTAGGAGTTTCAAGTTTACCAGGGAAAATCTACATAGATGCGTAATATCCACTAATTTCGTTGTGCTTATTTACTTTACAATCTTCAGTCAGAACTTGCACGAGTACTCCCTTTAACGCAAGGATCTTTTTTAATCTCTTTGTTATGAAGACCTCATACGATGTGCTCAAACAATCGTAGATTTCCTTCATCTAATTTGGATTTTTACATATATTTTCAGACTAAAGTTTCCTCCAGTTATCACCACAGAGGAGTGAACAACCTCGTAGCCAAGTGGAAGAAAGTTCAAGAGTCTTTGGATTAAGAAGACGCTTATTTTATATTATTACATAAGAAGCTTATATTTATAAAACTTTATAGTCAAAGAGAAATATTTATATTATAACTTACAGCGCCGCCGAGATTTTATCCTAAAAACAAACTGTGTAAATACAAAATAATAAGCAATGGAGATAGTCTGTAGAAAAATCATGTTCAAAGTTTTATAAATCAAATCGTGTATTTGAATATTTAAAAAAAATATATTAAAAAACTTTTAATAAAAGACTAAAGTGATAAATCAAAATTATATTGAATTTTACCCAGCAAATTACCCATATATTATCGGAGAGAGAGAATTGTATGATGGATTTTTTTTTCCAAACTCAAGTATATATTGTGATGCTGTAATTCCTGTGGGAATAATCTGTCATTTTCTACATCTGAAACTCATATAGGGAGGTACCCAATTTGGAATTCAAACAATACTATTCAAATTATAACGTGAGAGTTGGTAAGTATAATATGAATATTCTTTATCAGAAATGGCTAACGTGTCGATTGCCAAAATTTCTATATTGGTTTTCATTTTTTACATAATTTTTCAGATTTTCTGGATATTTATTTCCAAACTTCTTGTCTATATTTTCTTCATGTTGTGAGTGGGTATATGTTATTATTGCAATTGAACTCAATCCATGGTATTAGAAATGAACAAATACCACCAAGCACCTTCGGCCCAAACAATCGGAACATTTCAATCCATGGTAATTTAGTAAAACAGCCTGCTAAACAGGTGTCTTTTCGAAAATATGACCCTTTTAACTATACCTAAGGTCCATTTATACCAAACGAACAAACACCCAGAGCTTGAAAATAGAGTATATTTTACTAATGGTTGATACTGGACACCATGGAAACAACAACTTATTAATAGGCGAGGACAGTTCTTTCTGGGTATTCTTTATTGCGACCATATCAACGATTAGGAAAATATACTCTATTTTCAAGCTCTGGGTAAAGACCCAAAGATTCAATTGGTATAAATACACCTTTAGAAAAGATAAGGGAGGAAAGAGAAGAGCAATGGAATAACCTTCCCGGAGGCAATCCAAGGAACTTCTTGGTGGTTTTAACTTCAGAAGAACCAAACCATGTTTGAGCCTAAGTAAAATAGGTCTTAAAACCCTAACGTTTCTTAACGGGTCACTGTAGACTTAGGGAACACGTGAGGAAGATGGGACCCAAAAATGATGAAATCTGTAGATTCTGTGAAGAAGGTGGTTGGAACACCCCACCATCTTCTTACAGACTGCGATGCAGCAGCTTGTGCGAAAGCAAGTAGTTTTGGTAAACACAGAATAGATCCCCTCCTAATGCTGGACTTCCTGAAGCGTCTGGGATTAGTTGAGAAGCTCTAATTGGGAGACATCATGAGGAAGCACAAATAGATCACTACAGGTCGGAGTGCAAAACATTTTAACCTAAAATGGCTCTAGGAATCTGGTGGATTTGTTTGGGAAGTATATATGTATTGATAAAGGTAAGTTTGCAAAGGTACTGACATTACATACATTCACAGTATTCACACTATCAGTTTCTCACAATGTAGGAGAATTGCCTATCTACACTGTACATAAGAGACTTTCAGAATGGGTGCTGGGTGCCTATCTTAATTTTAAATTGTGTCATGAATTTGTCTCTTGATTTTTCCATTTTGTACTAAAATCATTATGAAGACTCTGAATATGAAACATTATTATAAAGTTCAATTACTGGTGAACTGAGGCAATAAAAAAATAGAGCTTTTATCTTACAAAGTAGAAAATATTTAGTATACAGAAATCGTTAGGTGACACCTATGTTGAATGGGTTTGAGAAAATGGGAAATTTTAAAGCTTTTCAAAAATTTCAATAGATGTCTGATACTTTATACCAAGGGCTCCCAATCTTTTTCAGCCCACGGCGCACTTGCATGTTTAGTATTTTGTCACGGCGCCTTACTTTAAAATAAAAAAAAATAACGCTCATAGGTGTCAGTATAGCCGGCGGAACTTAATGCTTGAAGCATTCTCTACCAGTCAACCGGTCCCATCCAATCTGAGACAGGATTCCAACCCCAAGTTACATTTTGTAGTGGGGAGAGGGGGGGGGGGGGGAGGGTCGAATGATGAGGCGAATCTACATAATAATTCAGAAATGTTTTTTTATTTGCTTTTTACCGTATGTCATAGCATCACGCTCAAAATACAAATACTACGTCAGATATGAATCTGCACAGAGCCGTGCAAAATGTCGGAGAAGGTTCTTTAATACAATTTGCTGCATTAACTTTAATATTATATTTAGAGCTATTTAAAAAACTCTATTTTTTAGGATCTTCATACAAAATTTTAATAAACATTAAAAGTGTCATTCTTCTCTCTTTTTATGAATTGTGAAAGATTCATTCTTCTTTTTCTGCGCTTATGTCAGTTATAGAGGTCTGCAAAGCAATGGGAAGCTAGACTAGAACCTGTTTAATTACCTACCGATCAAGCCTGACATTCGGAATAAAAAATGTAAAGCAAGACGGATATAAGCTAGTAAATAATATGCAACACTTCCAAACATGAATGCGGGAAAGAAAAATGTCCAATTACATACATGCGATTTCATGCGTCTATTACATATTTTTTCATAAAATTAACGATAGTAATAAAACGTGCATCAGCATGCATGCGCAATTCAAATATTAAAAAAAAAACATCCAAACTAAAGTAAAATTTTACAAAAAGGTGATTCTTCTCTATGGGTATGAATTTTGGGTGTAAGATGATACCACCGCATCACGAACGACGCTATACCCTGGCGCACCCGACGCAGACCCATCATTTCTTTAATTATGGATAGGAGATGAACTTGGCTGGAACATGTGTCAAGGATTCCGAATGACGGTTGGCCGAGAAGAGTGCCGAGGAAAACCCTCTCATACCGTGTTCTGTTCCTTTCAGGCAGAGCTGAGGGATTTGGGCATGGTGTGGGAGGAGCAACTGCACAAGATCGAGTGCATGGAAGAGCTCTTGTTTCTTTTCTATGTCCCTGAGTGGGGTCTTAAAGGAAGTATTGACTAATTAATTTATTTTATTTATTTATATTTTTTCGTCGAATTTTACACAATATGTTGTTTGATCAAGTTTCAAAAATACACACTGAAGTGGTTGGTAGACTAGCGGTTACGACGCCGGCTTTCGTATTGTTTCGTGCGGAGGTCGTGGGTTCGATCCCAGGTGCCGACCATCTTCCTCTTTCACGACACAAGCTTTCAGTAGCTTACTGTGAAAGAGTCAAATAGTGCATTTGTGTTCACTTCGAGTAAGAATAGATTCATTTTTCAAAAAAAAAAAAAAAAAAAAATAGGTAATAAGAATTCCGTTTCATCGAGAGCTCAATCCAAGATAATATGAAGCAAAGTGGCTGGTAGACTAGTGCTTCCTACGCCGACTTTCGTACTGGAGGTTGTATAGGTTCGATCCCAGATGCCATCATATTCCTCTTTCACGGCACAAGCGTTTAGTAGTGAAAGAGTTAAAAAGTATCTATGTAGTCACTTTATATGCGCACAGTTTAAATAAAAAGTCGACTATATGACAATAGGTTAATGTAATTTGAGACGCCATCTTTTTTTTTTTTAATTAAAAGGTAGGTAAATTGTCACATGTCCCATCTAATTATAAAAATAAGGTATATGTAGTTCTTTCGCGTTTTATGATAACATTTACCTATGTGGTAGTGAATAGTGTGGTGTTAGGAAGAAAGAGAAAAATTGGGGGAGGTTACATTCTACCCTTACCGAACCGATCTTGCCTGTGTGTGTGTGTGACTCAGTTCGAATTTCGTCATCGGTGGGAGTGTACGCGTCGGAGGGCATTATTTCGTTCGTGCGCTAACATTCTCAAATTTGTTTTTCGTAAATATTCAAATAACATTATTATAGAAAAAAAAAAACTTTTTTTTTCTTTCTCAAAAACCTTTGAATTCTCGCGTGAGTGTTTCTGTACTTTTTTTTCTGAGTTAATTACAACCTGTGTTTTGAAGCTTGATATTAAAGAAATTAGTGTAAAATATCGTAGAAAAAATATAGCGTCGTTGTTTTTTTGTGAATTTTCCCTGTTGATTTGTTGTTAATCTATTTTAATTTTGTTTAAGTGTTTATTTTTTTTTGTTTCATTCAATTAGTGGTTTAAATTACCTACCGGAAACAGATAGCCGGCGTTTCTGGTGTAAGTATAAGGAATTTTCGACGTCGGAAAACTGAGGTAAGCAAACTATTGAAATTTTCATTTATTTATAATAATTATAAGCAGTATTTTTAAATAATTTTATTCCTAACCGTGGACTTAAAAACTTGCGTATTAATGGATATTTTTTGTTTTATCTTTTTTGTTTTACATACCGCCCTGAAAACTAATAAAATCACGCGTCTCACATTTACAACACAAATTTGAACATACTATTTAGTATTTCTGCATCACTCGATTTCGGGTGCAAGTCAGTGAAAAAAAAAAAATTAGTATTTACACTCTAATAAACGACATTCCAATTTGGAAAAAGAATAATGTTATGATGTTATGTTGGGGTACCTACCTCTTTGTTCTTTTCAAAATAAATTACTTTTTTAGTGATCACATCAGTGAAATTTTATTGGCGAAACTCATTCAAACTGATGAACTATCCATTTTTCAAATTTATTGTTTTCTTTCTTACTATTAGATTAGTCATTTTGAGTACATTTCTGTAACATCTAGGTATAGCTTGCAGTTTGCTTTACTAGTATGTATATCAATAAACTCACCTTTTTTTATTATTTATGTAATTTAGTCCCGCTGCTTGAATAATAGGTAGGTAAACGGTATAATGGTTTACTCATTCTTTTAGAAGCAAGTTTGACTTGGTTGAGACCATCTTGAATCCTTATTATTTCTTTGATTATTATTGATCCCTGAATGAGATTCCTGTCTTGTATTGGATGCGAATAGCTCTTCTTCTTCTTTCTCTTTTACTAGGCCTTAAGTTGGCCTGCTAAATTCCTACTTAATTACCCTTCTATGTAGGTAGACTTCCAAACATTTTTTCATCATTTAGAGGTGGTCGTCCTGGAAGTTTTGCAATTTGGTAAATTCTGGTTTCCTGCTGGTTCCAGAACCTTTTTCTCTGTCCTCTCCATCTGGCAATGTATTCAACTTCGAATACCCTTCGGATTTTCTGAACCCTTGATGACTGGTAGAGAATGCTTCAAACATTAAGTTCCGCCGGCTATACTGACACCTATGTATAGAAGAGTGTTATATATTTATAAATGCGTTGAACGTTTGGCATTTTAACACTATTTTGATCAATGAGATATTATACATACCTATTATAATTCTCATTGATTTTGATGAGGTATTCGTAGCGTGGCCTACAAGGGAAACCGTTGCGAAGAAGGTGTGTGTAGGTATTTCATAGCAAATCATTCTCGAATTATTCTACAACACCTCCAAAATTAATTAATTGATTACTCCTAGTTTTATTTCTGTATGCATGTAGCTTTTTTCTTTGTTTGATTGCTCTTTCGTGTGTTACCAAGGCGTTGTTTATGAAATGTTTTGTAAATTATATTTTGAAATGTAAATGCAACTTTTGTTGCGTAGAACTAAATAAACAAATAAATAAAATGAGGTGCCTTATGCATCAGAAAGAAAGTCAACATCGTCTTTTATCCAGGGTCAATTTTGTAATCTGTTTCAAAGAGAGCTGATCTAAAGCCTTTTTTCTGCTCTTTTGTAAGAAATATGCAAATATATTCTACAATAATTATAACAGCAATTGAGTTATTAGGAGACTTAAAATGTCACCAATCGATCGATGGAAAGCGTAGGTAATAATATGTAAGATCCCAGAGAGTCGGAACCTGAAGAGATAAAATAGGTTACACAGGAAAACCATCTAGAAAAATCGTGCATTCTGGATGAAGTCTGTTATCTAACCGAAAAGAAAAAGTTGGTAAAAAATAGACACTTAAGCTAGCTTATCTCAATTTATTTGATTTCGGAGTTTAATCACTATTGTTCTCAGCAGGCGATATTTGCAAAAAGAGAGACGAATCAGATGGAACCTAGGGTGTGTGTAAAGGCACCTTTATAAACTTGATATCAAAATATAAGATACATAGAAGAGCAGGAAAGAAAGAAAACAATGAGAGTCTGTGTTCTCATTAGACTAACAAATAGGCGTAAAGTATCGGGGCTGGTAAACAAACTTACATTATATCCTTAAAAGGGAATCCATGTTTGGCATAATATTTCCTTCCAGTATCTTCCAGAGAGAAGCGACAACAGTCTTCACGTAAAAACCCTTAAATGAAATAAATAATTTCTTAGGGTTGCCATATCCAATTTATAACAATTCTATTACGCTTTAGGCCCACTATTCTTATCCCTTAAGGATAATCTTCCATACTCTCTCTGTTCCTTTTGGGATGACTTTTGAATGCGATGTCTCGATTCTTTGAACGTAACTATACAAGTTTCTTTAAAACAGTGCCATTAGTCTTAATTTTTAGTGATTTGGTGCCTGTCATCTCGATGTCTTCATTATAAAAATTTTCCTGTTTGCCTTGATCTGTGATGCAATTTTCAATTACCTAACTCTAATAATTTTAGTATGTTATTAGAAAATAAAATGTAGTCGATTTTTACTCTCTGCAATGTTGCTTGGACAGAAATTGTGATAGGTATAATTTTTACAATTTTTATTTTTTGACCGTCATTTATTGGAGGTAAATAAGTATTATATTTATAAATCAAAAATACACATTTATGGATTTTATTTTCAAAAGTTCAGGTTTCAAAACAGACTATTTCCTTGAAGAAAAGCTTTCATCATTCGCCCGAAGAAGAAACCATACAACTTCCGCTTCCGAAAACAACATGTTCGCGCGTTCAGCCGTAATAATAATTCTAGAAACCAAATCTATACCTACTTAGGTACTTATATTTTTTATATGTTGAAATTTCAGCACAACGTCATATTGCATATTATTTAAAATATTATATTATGTAGGCTTTTTTCATGAAATAATCTTTATACGTGAAGCAAAAACTTTTTTCATTTTTCATTGTTTTTGAAAGAAAATTGTTCAATTTTATAATTTAAATTAGTTATAATGGAATTTCGACCACTTGGCGGCCACTAGTATACCTACCATTAATTAGAGAAAATGAAAGTGAATTGAGTGGTGCCTATATTATTTTATATTCATTCATTTTGGATAAAAATCATACCTATGCGCCATTTTATAAAATATGCATCGAAGAATGTTACATATATAATATTCTCTTTTCTAAAGTAACAGAAGTTATTAGCCTAGATCTTCAAATTTTCTTTCTATTAAGCAATCCTTAAACGTGCAAAATTTCCTAATGTTATTTCATACCTAAAATATACGAACAATATTGCAGTTCAAATGCGAAGAAATTTGAATTTTTGATAACAAATTTTGTATAAAAATGTCCTTAGATAAAAACAGACGACTTTATTCACTATCTTCTATTATAGTAAAATGTTAATTTGATCGAACAATTTCTTCAGCCCTTATTCCACTTGATATTCGGGGATGAATCCAACACTCACCCTGTCATTTGTCTTGTAAATGTTTACATTTATCACGAATTAATCGTATTTATACGCCAATACAATTATTCTACATCTATTTACGTACCTACCTACCTACATACTTTATCAATATCTCTAATGGAATACCCCCTTGACGTTTTTCTTGCAAACTCTTTTAGATAAACAAACAAAGAAATGTTTTTTATAATTGTATTATACGTCATGAGCATGATTGTCTTTTGTTTTCGAAAAAGTTTCAGTTTGATCGGCTGATACTCATGATAACTCCAAATCGACGACGTCCATTGTTTTTTTTTCCAATCATTTAAACGAAATTTTACTAGGTTAATCCGCATATTTTGATATTAGTAATTAATTAATTAAAATCGGCAACACGTGTACCCTGGTGGAAGGATTATGACAAAATGAGAAGAAGTTGGACCACTCGAATTTCCACGTTGACTATCCGTTTAGAGTGATGGATGAATGGCTTGATGCGCATGAATTTTGGACTGATCCAAAGCCGACGATATCATATCTCACGCACTCTTGTATTTACATATCTCTCGTACTCTTGTAATTACATATCTCTCGTACTCTTGTATTCTTAAGGGACCGTGTTAGGAATACGAAAGTGCAAGATGTGTGTAAAGCTAAACACATCGTCAGATGGTGCAGAAAGCAAAGAAGAGAATGGTATAACCATGTACAATGTGTGAGGAGGCCCTAGGAGTGCTATATACTCCATATTCTGTGCGAGTGTATACCATTTTTTTTTGATTGATGAGCAAACGCCGAGATCGCATGGGGAAGTTCATACTATACCCAGAGGATATCCCAAACATCGGCGTAAAAACCATTGTCAACTTCTGTGTGGACATTGGGCTCGAAGGTATTCTGTAATCAACGTGGCAAACACAATAGACCCAATAAGGGTGGCGCTATTTTAGGGGGCAATGCTCCCGGCCAATTGATAAAAAAATACCTGTACAAAAAATGGACGACATCAGACTCCGTTACATCGCATTACGCAACCAGCCACACGGAACTCGAGCTCGCGGAACACTCCCGAAAAGATGGAAAGACAGCTGGGATTGCTGGGAATCAACGTCAGAGGAGGAATGACTCTAAAGAACAGGCCAGCACGGCATAAGTCAAAGAAGAAGAAGAATAAGAAGAGCCTAAAATGCGTTTTGTTAAATATTATCTTTAGGTCAAACTAGAATAAATGTATATTTTCATTCACAGCTATGAAAATTATTAAAAGAATAGAGTAAACAAAAAAGATTTTGAAGAGTTGATGTAAGGAATATGGGGATTGGTCTTTTTGAACAAACTGTAGCAACTCCTTGGACTCCATATCTCTTTCACCACAGCATTTGCTTCCGTCTTCCGGTGATGTTCTCTTTCTCAACCAGGTTCTGCCAACGTCTCCACACTTCATGTTTTGCAATATTTCTTGCAGTATATGCAATGGTCGCCCTTTTCACTTAATGATATTTTTATCAGCAACTCAATTCAAAACTCTCAATAGGGTAGATGGATTTGAAGAACGTCTCCATTTTCAATTATAATTTATGTATGCAAATAAAAATAAATGTTTCAAGAACTCATAAAACCCACAAATACCCATAATTTAGGCGCAACACAGCAGACAGACATTATTCATACAGGAACGTTTTGCAAATTGGATGCAAAACGCTTGTAAATAATAAAAATGCTAATTTTCTTTCGGTCTGAAATAAACAGTTTAGGGCGTAAATGTTTTTTATTAAATCGGGTTTTATACGCTATAAAAATAAAAGTTTATTTACCTAAAAACTAACATAAAATATTGTCAATGATTATTCGAAACGAGTTTTTTTTCTTATAAATGTAGGGTACCTTGTGATAAAGTCCGATCACTATACAGCCTAGACTACTATACAGACTTCCACTCTATCTAGCTAAACTGTTTACATTGCAGATCTGTTTTTCTTTTAGGGACCTAGAGTGTTTTTAATAAACTGACCAAGTGTACACAATTAAGTCATACAGTATTTTCAATGAAGGCGAATGCCCTGGCGAGAGTGAAAGAAACACCGTGCACACTGGACTTAGATATTGCTAGAGAGCTAGAGTATCACTGCTGTTGAGACTTTTTGGCTAAATATAAATTACTAGGTATAGCTAGATCAAATCTAGATTTTTATTTATCTACATTGTATTGGTATCTTTACTTTCGTTTTCTCTACATGCATTCTCACCCCATCACGAGCACACTAGTTACGAAACGAGAATCAACCTACAAAAAGGCACCCCAGCTCTTCTCATTGACAGAAGACTGTGTCCTGTTTATCCTCGGATATATTTTTTCTTGGACGCAGATATCCAACTGTCCTTTCATATTTTTGGTGTTTTGTCTGTTAACGTGGTCTCTCTCTATTAACGCCTCCTGTTTCTACCCTGAATTTCGTAGTTCGAACTCTGTCTCCAATGGTTAATCCAAACCTCATATCTATCGACTTTTTATACTTAGACTGAAAAAAAATATTCCATCTTTACGACATTTCTGGAAAATGAAAATATATTAATACTAGCTTATACCCGTCTTGCTTTAGGTTTTTGATTCCGATTGTCAGGCTTGATCGGTAGGTAATTAAACAGGTTCTAGTCTAGCTTCCCATTGCTTAACAGACCTCTATAACTGACATAAGCACAGAAAAAGAAGAATGACACTTACAATTATTTCTGTTTTACCGACCTCATAATATTATACGAACCTACCGACATAATTTGCAAGTTTTCATAGAGAGAGATATAGCTCTGTGGTTTGAATCTTAGCTACATTCACTAATGTGTGATAATTAATTAGGCTCTCCACCCATAGAGGGTGATTTGCGCTATCTGTCAAATTTGCAAAATGGAGGAATCATTTTGCAAATTTTTTCATTAAATCTTTATTTGTTGAGAATAATAAGATTTGAATAACATTTATATGTATAACAAATCAATCTACGATTATTTTATTACATTTTCATACCGTAATACCAAGATTCCATTCAACGTTTACATGAGTAATTTTGTTTCCAAAAGTCTTTTTGAGAAATTTGTATGAAGATCCTAAAAAAATAGATTTTTTTAAATAGCTCTAAATATATTGAAGTTAATGCAGCAAATTGTATTTAAGAACCTTCTCCAGCATTTTGTACGGCTCTGGGCATATTAATATCTGACGTAGCATTTGTATTTTGAGCGTGATGCTCGGACATAACGGTAAAGTATTGTCAAAGGCAAATAAAAAAACAAACATTTCTAAAATATTATGTAGATAAATCAATTGCCAGATACGTCATGAAATTAAGTTATGAATAATAAACTCAAGCAACAA
The DNA here is from genome assembly GCA_963576905.1 of Mystacides longicornis. NCBI lineage: Eukaryota > Metazoa > Arthropoda > Insecta > Trichoptera > Leptoceridae > Mystacides > Mystacides longicornis. Next base: position 22,370,741 of record OY756436.1, on the reverse strand, counting down.
ATTATAGTTTACCATAACATCCGCGTTTAGGTATCTGTCAGTGAAGATAGACGTACAACTATTTTGATAATAGTAGGTGGATAGCATTATCTACGAAGGACCTACGTGGATAGGTGTGGAGGCATACATTACCCGCTCAAACCAAGCACCCTTCGATTTAGTCGTTAACAAACCTGGTAAGAGATACACACATGCACAGTACAACCCCTTTCATTCATCCCGAAAGATTTGTCACAAGATCCGATTTGTCCTAAAGCATGCTGTTCCGATCGAGTCGGATAGTTGTTAACATGTTCAAGATATTTTCTATCTGAATAGACCTATTCTTGGTGGACTCTGTCGTAGCCCATTGTTCTCCAAACACCTTAATACACTGAACAGCACGAATAAAATAAACCATGACACAAAATTTACAATATTAAGTGCTCCAATAACAGGTAGGTACTTCTATAAAGATACATGTATTGGACATAAGCCATGTCTCTGTCAAATCTATATATTAACAAGTGAGGTTAAAACTTTGTGACCATTTTTACAAAAATTGTGCGGATGAAGGAGTAGGTACGAAATTTCGCATATTATTGTTTACATATATGGAGAAGGAATGCTAATATTTTAATAAAATATCTTAAACAATATTAAAACATTACAAACACTACTGTAGTGTTATGTATTTGGTATTCACATACACTTCGATGTATCTGACATTGACACAGACGCATAATATTATTTGTTTATCTGTGGTCAAATTGAGAATATATTAATATTGTTTGTCTTTATAGTAATAGAAAAAACATTGTAGGTACTTATTAATATTTAAAACTTGACGTATCCAATTATCCATGCGTCACTGTTTTTGAAAGAAAATTTTGAAATAGCGCTCGCTCAGCCTCCTCCTTCTTTCGCTCGACGAAATCTTAATAATGTTCAAACTTATAATTTAAATAAGTTATGGTCTAATTTCGATCACTGGTGGAACGCAACACCACCTATATATTAAGAAGGCCTTAGTGCTGGGGGCCATTTTTGGCCTCTCGTGTCACGGCCGCCGGCGTGTAGACAGATATCATAGTGTACAGGTAAGTACATACAGATATAGACAAGCTAACGGTGGGCCTCACGATGTGACGCTGCACTAAGGCCTTCTTATATAGGTGGTGTTGGGTGGAACGCTAGTCCTTATAAAACTATGTGAAGGACCGATTTTTCTGATCTGATGAAAATCGGATCGTGTGCGACTTCTTTTGTTCTTGCTGTCTTCCCCCGAACCTGTGCCGGCGCGTTGTTCAAACTTGGCAATAATTAAGAAGTTCCTGTCATTTTGACGGATTATTCGGATGTGAATTCCATGTACCTTCTTTATATAGCAAAACCTACGCATAACATCTATGCGAGACTGCTACCACCAACAATGCGAGAGACGAAGGCATTCAGGTGTGTGGAAACAATGAACTTTTGTCACCAGTCTTTGTAACTAGACGAAAGCGATATAGGTACTTAATTAGCTGAAGAAATTTCAAGATTGTTTCAAATTGGAGAAGAAACATATTATTAACCTTTATAAAACGGAATTGTAATGTTATATATACCAGAAATAAACCAAATCAAATTTGCTTTTCTTTCGCATTTCAACCATGCATAATGGAGAGGAGGTAGACTTGTCTGGGACATGTGTTGAGGATGCCGAATGATAGTTGGCCAAGGAGAGTGCTGTTCTTCCTCCCATCAGGGTCCCGAAGACGAGGATGACCCTCCCTTAGCGTGTTACGTTTTTTTTTCGAAGCAAAGCTGAGGGAGCAAGATCGAGCGCAATGGAGAGCTCTTGTTGCCTCCCTAAGCTCCTGAGTGGTGTGTAAAAGGGAGTATGTATGTGTATGAATAAATAAACAAATGGTTATCAACAATATTTTGCCCCACTCAGAACCTCCAAATTTTCTGACTATATCCATAAAAAAGAAAAGTGATGTCATACCTTGAGTGAGCGAAATACGGAACTTTTAACCAATCTGAGCAGCAAAAATGATTAGTTCTGTTCAAAGTAAACTTGTAGCCAGGATAAATTGTGAAGTTGATCATGGTTAAGATTTTTGGACTTGACGTTTGCAAAATACTGATGACGTATATCCTTTCTGCAAGGGAAAATAGATTTTGGATAAACTTTTATTACACTTCGCAGCCACAATGTCATAATTAAATGGTATTAGCCGATTTGGTTGGTTTAATTGTTTACCACTCAAAGGAAGGTATGTCGGTGTATGTATACTGATAATAATTATAATAATATGATCTCGGGTATCATTTACGTAACTTGCAGGGTTGGTTGACTTTAATTCCATTATAGGCAGAGGCTAAAATCAATAGATGTCAAGTTCTGTTTCGTTACTTGTGAAGAGCGGCTTATTGTGCGGGGGTCAGGTCAGCGAGTAGACATGTCACTCACTATATTAACTTCTGCCTACTCCACAAAATAAGTTTTGTTTTTAATACCTGAAGTCTTCATTAAATTTGTTTCTGATGGACCAACTGATGGATACAGTGAAAACAATTTTCTGTCTCCAGTACTTTGGCAACCAAGTTTTCTTCATTGTCTACAATTTAACCAGTGTTAGCGTCTCTATACTTAGGGAAACCTAGGGAACCAAGAGTTCGAGTCCTTCTGGCGGCATGTGAAAGAGATTAATATACAGGGTGACTGGTAATTCGATACATTCCTTGAAAGGAGTTATACTATAGAGCAAATTTGCAACAATTTTGTTCCCATTAACTAGGGGTCAAATGCCAGCGGTTTTCGAGTTTTTTAACTTTTTAGAGTTTTTTTCAATCTGATCATGTAGTAAAGTGGAAAACATTTTTACCTTTACTGAAAGCTTATTAACTGGGGAAGTGTTTCTTGTATTTTGTACGCCAAGTATACTAAACTTTTTTGGAGTGATTCCTATAGAAAAATCGAAATAAAAAATGAATAAAAAAACTTACTTGTGATTATAAAACGATGTATTTCTGAGGTTATTGAAAAAATTTTCTTGATTTTTTACTTCAACCATTCCTTAATTCTTCAGCTATCGGAAAAATGTATTTTTACTTTCCTAAATGGAGTACTTTATTCACAATTTACTCATAGTGTATGGAATATACATGAGTCTTGTGATATGATTTAAAAAAAAAAAAAAAAATTTTTTAGACGTTTTCGAGGGTGTAGATTCTAAAAATGCAAAAAAAAATTTTTCATTAATTTCCGCGTACGCGTACACCAAAAATCTGTGCGCACCCATAACTCATAGTAATTCTTATCCGATTTGATTGAAATTTGGTAGAACGGTTAGCCCCTCAATGTAGATGAGTCAGTAAAATGTTGAGATCTGTTACCTTCAGGGCAACCCTCTTAAAGTATCTAAAGAAAATTTCACTTGTTCTAGAAAAAGGGCTAAAAAAGAAAAAAAAATGTCTTCGATTTTCATATTTTCATCATCTTCGATTTCACGGGTTGGTCTTATGCTCCTACACAAGCACGTAAAATTTGAGGTCCGTAACTTCAGTGGGTCCCCCTTAAAGTACCGATTAATATTGAATATGTAGTTCTAAAGCATAATAATTGTCTTCTGGCTGTTATAATATACTATGAGTTCTGGGCTACCCTAGGTTAGCAGCTTTTTTTAACTTTAGGTCAAAAGGTGGAAAATTAAAAAAAACTCTAAAAAGTTAAATAACTCGAAAACCACTGGCATTTGACCCCTGGTTAATGAGAAGAAAATTGTTGCAAATTTGCTCTTGTATAACCCCTTTCAAGGAACGTATCGAATTACCAGTCATCCTGTATAATGCTTTGTACGTATGTTAAAGAATACTGAGTTCGTGATGTTACGGGCGCATTTATTTTCTATAACGAATATGTAACAACTAATGACTAACAATTCATTTCTCATGTTCGATTTTTAAATGGAACAAACCACTACGGGCTTACGACCGTCTTCTACTGTTATTTCGAAAGCTGGCTTAGTGTGAACACTTTACGTTAACAACGTTCGCCATTATTAGGTGGTAATGTTTAAGTCTCCGAAACTCCTAATCATGAGAATTCTCAACATGTCGAAAAATCTTATTTATGCAGCAAGTAGATATTTAATAATTAATGAAATATAGAGATAAAAGTTGGAAGTTATTGAGAACAAGAGAGCAAACAAATTTTAAAGACTGTGACTGCTGTCATGTATTTGGCGCCAGGATATGACTATATCCATTTTTGTAAATGTCTCATCTTTATTGCCTATTGGCTTTATTGGTGCACAACGTTCTAATTATGTCTAGATTCTTGTGACCATTTTTCAGGACTAGAACTTAACGAATATGTAACAACTGATGACTCTAACGATTCATTACTCATATTCGTTTTTTAAATGGAACAAACCATTAGGGCTTAAGACCGTCTTCTATTTTCTATAGCAAAACAGACCATAATGAAATGGCTTCCTAGGTTACATCATGGACAATAAAGTAATTTAGAGGAAATTATTAATTTGTTATTAGTAATTTTTTGTAAAAATGTATTTTTTTATTTTTCAATATTTTACTGGTTTTTCTGGAGGGGTAAAACCTTGAATCAATGGAACCGAATGGTGAATAGTTTATATAGCGTAAAACTATCATTCTAAACCAGCCCCAATAGCATATACAGCCCCAATGGTTCCAAATCCAACTAGACAAACGTCAATATTGGCTTAAAATATTGAAAAAAAAAATACAATACAATTAATTTCTTTGTTAATTAATTCGTTTAGATTTTATTAATACAGACAATATTTTACGCTGACAAATTCTCCGCTGTTTATAATAGCAGTACCGTATTCTTAGGAAAACATACCATAAGCCAGCCTTCGAAATTGGAGTAGAAGACGGTGAAAACCCGAAAAAGTTCGATTTGAAATATCAAAATTTTAACTTATTTATTTGTATTTTATTAAATTAAACAAACTCTTTAGGAATACCGAAATTGTCGAAAAACAAATACTTACACTGTTTGTTTAATTTCATGATTTTATTATAAGTACTTAATTCTTTCAAGAATACGCGTTAAATTCGTTAATAATTGTATTCAAAAAGTTGATTTAGTATCATGATTATACATTTGTTTGTATTATTAAGTGGACTAATAGAATTAGGAATAAGTTCCCATTTAAGTGATCGATATGATCGCAATCGGATGATTATGTAATCTTCCTTTCCCTTCTGATGTTATTATTATTATCGGTGCTATTTATTACTCCGAAATAAGGGGCGGTTCTTTCACTGAGAACTTAATAATATAATGCAGTGTAAAAGTAATTATTTACTATTTGCCTTTACTTTACTTACAGCTTTCTTACCTATCATTCATAATCGTACATTTTTAAAAGCCACGACGAATAAAAAAACAATTGATTTATGAGACACCAGGTAAGTCAAAAACCCTCACCCACCATCTCTGGTGAGAAGGGTTATTCAAATTTTGATTTCATATGAACAGTTTACTTGTTTTTCTTTAGAATGTTTGACTGATGAGTTGACATCAACCTTTCTCATTGTATAAAAACGACATTGGATAGTAAAAAGAACTATCAAACTTTCAAGTGTAATAATTTATTTAATATCAGGTTAGGTTACAGTCCTTAAAAAGATTACTGTTACTGAAATTAAGTCTAGTAATCTTCTATGTAATTAAAATGGAGAGCTTTTTTTCCGATGTCATCGCATCACGCCTAAACTGCTGGACCGCTTATTCTTTTTTTGTCGTGTTGGCTTTAATCAGGAGAAAGTTATTATGAAAAAAAAAATTAAGAAATTTTCTTGGAAAATTTGAAAATTAAAGAAAACTCTAAGTAGGTTACCTTATTAGTACGTTTAACAATATAATTTTTATGCAATTTTGAAAAATTGTAATTAAATTAAAGTTTGACGGGAACTGTCAGTTGTTTGATAGTTGGTGCGATTGACAGAATGTCTATGGAAAATATAATATGGTTTGAAACAGATGCATTGGTCTAAATTAGATTTGTTAAAAGGTAATTAGCTTATTATTATACCAATTGTAATTCAATAGATATTCATAGTTAGGAACACAAGACAACGTCTGTCGGGGAAGCTAGTATTATTTAAAACTGATTATGATTATTGGTTATTTTTAATTTGTGTGAAAACATTTTATTATTATTAATTTGTTTATGGCATCCCATCCCTTGAGGGACGATTTGTGCCAGTTTCAAATATTTGATGTTTTGCAAAACAAAAATATTACGCTTTAATTTATTATTTTTCTATTACTTTATATAAATACTTACTATTTTTACATTCACACACGGCCTTACATACTTACAATCACGCCCTTACATACATACATTCTCGCATTTATATAAAAATATATACATACACGCACACACACATACCTACTGTTTATATAATTATGTAATTCTGTTTTACTGATTTTAAAATTTTTTTGTAGACAGAAAGCTTTTCAGAGTGTAACAGACAAAGCATATTAATGGGGAACTGAATTTCATCGATTTCGTAATAAAGTTCATATGAATCTCTTATTGGGCAACCGAGGAAGACGTGGTCTAATGTCTCCATATCGAGTTCGCACTCACAGAGTGGAGACGAGGCTAAATTTATTTTAAATAGATGACTATCCAGTCTGTGGTGATTAAATCTCATGCGAGTCAGTGTGACTATTTCTGATCTGGAGAATTTGAATTCATGGTACCATGGCTTTCTGGAGATAGACTCCTTAATGTCCCGATAAATCGACCCCTTAGCTCTACCTACCTCATCCCAATGATCGGTCCAGGCCGACATTGCTCCGAGAAAGGCAGAACGTTTTATATCACTCAGGGGGAGTTCAAAGTTTCGAGGGACCAATCCATTGCTGGTGGCCTCTTTTGCCAATGCGTCTACGTCCTCATTGGGTGTTATACCACAATGAGCCGGGATCCAAGCGATGACAATATCTCTCCCTTTTACTTTATGACTATATAGGTTTCTCCTAATGTCTAAGATAATACAGTTATCAGTACCTGAGCCGGACGCAAGTACATTTACTAGAGATAAGGAATCCGTGAAGATGATTGCTCTTTCCAATTCATGGTGATCGCACAGAGTGAGAGCCTGGTGCAGAGCAGCACACTCTGCCGTGAAAACGGAGGCTTCCGGAGGAAGTTTTAGCATTGATTTTATTTTGAGTTTGGGGATGAGAACCGCCGATCCAGAATGATCATTGGTAGAAAATTTGGAGCCATCAGTAAAAATTTGGATGTGGTTTGGCCAAGAAGAGTCAGCTTTTGAAAAGAACGTCTGATTTATTCGATTGGAGGACATTTTAGGAGTTTTACCGATACCGATATTTTCAAAGACGGTTGGGGAGAATTGCAAGACTTCCAAAGGAAGGTCATAAACAGCGGATGGAAAGGGGTAACGTTTAACGCCAAACTGAGTCATGTAATTACTGTAACTGTTGCATAAATAAGGACTCGATTTATTTTTCCAGTAACCGTTAACGTGATATAGGTTACGTAATATGGGTAAATTTTTTAGCAATGGATGGTCAGTGAAAGTCCGTTTTTTAATAAAGAAGGAATCAGATAGATATTGTCTTCTAATCTTTAGTGGCATATCAACACATTCCACCTGGAGAGAGTTGTTTGGAGTGGAGGGCATTGCGCCAACCAAGAGCCTTAAAGATTTTGTTTGTACAGCATCCAGCTTGTTCACCAAGGTTTTGGATATTGGAGTCAATAAAAAGCTACCGTAATCTAAGTGGCTGCGAATTAATGCATTGTATATATTCTTCATGGAGGAAGGGTGGGAGCCCCAAGAGGTGCCAGAGATCGCTCTAAGTATATTTAAACCTCTTTCGCATTTGGCCAGTGTATGAGTTACGTGAGGGTTCCAGGTCAATTTCCTATCTAAAGACATACCCAAAAATTTTACCTCTTCGCACTGAGGAATTATATTTCCGTTAAGCTCTACAGAAATGGATGGATTCACGTGCTTTCTGGAGAATGATACAACTCTCGACTTTTGAGGGGATAGGAATAAGTTATTCCGTTCCATCCATGAATTGACAATATTTAAGGCTCCTGTCAAAGCTCTTTCAGCGCATACATTATTTTTATTAGTAGTATATATTGCAATATCATCCGCGTATTGAATCAATTGACAGTCATCAGGTATCTTGGGGAGGTCTGAACAATAGACGTTAAATAAGATAGGGCTTAAAACTGACCCCTGAGGAATGCCCTTCCAGACCACCCTGTGGTCTCCAGGAACGTCTCCGCTCACTGAAATGCTTCTCTCCGTAAACATGCTAAAGATCAATGTGGCAATTTTGTGAGGGATACCGAGACTTACAAGTTTTTTGAAAAGAAGAGGGATAGAGACATTGTCGAAAGCAGATGTTATATCAAGGAATACGACCGACATCGGATTCTTCTTAGTAAAAGCAATCTGGATATCCGTGATCAATACACTCAAATTATCTACACAAGACAGTGACTTTCTAAAACCAAACTGTGTAAAAGGTAGTATAGAGTTATGTTCTATATACCAAACCAGTCTGCTTTTCAAAATGTGTTCCAGAATTTTCATGGCGCATGCGGACAAGGCTATAGGCCGGTAAGAAGAAGCGAGTTTAGGATTTTTTCCAGGTTTTAAGATGGGAATAATTAACTGGTGTTTCCAAGAGTTGGGAATGTTTCCCGAAGATAGTATTTTGTTGAGAAGGTCGAGGAAGGATTCGATAAAGATGTCAGGAGCTTTCTGAAAGAAAGCGTACGGAATTCTGTCTTCGCCAGGAGATGAATGCCTTACCGATAGTAGGCAGAGCTTTAGTTCATACATATTTACTTTTTCTAACAATCTATTGTTATTTTGAGGAAGATTTCTGTTATTTATACAAGGGGGAATTAGTTGGTCCAAATTAGGGGCAGTAGGAGGAGCTAGGTTATTTAAAAACTCCGAAAGCCAGTCAGAAAGAGGAGCAGAAGCTCTGGAAGTCTGGAAGGAACCCTTGAAGCGTCTGATCATATTCCAAACATGTGAAGGGGGAGAATTCGGGGACAGAGAAGAGCAAAAGGTCTGCCAACTCTGTCGCTTTTTAGCTCGTAGTTTTTTTTTTACCTTGGCTTGTATGGCCTTTGCCTGTATAAAGGAGTCTGAATCAAATTTTTTTCTAAAGTTTCGCATAGCTTGTTTTCTTTCAGTGATAAGATCAGAGCACTGCTGATCCCACCAAGGAGCATTTTTCGTGTTTTTGCTCGATTTATTTCTAGAGGGAATGCTGTTATTAGCCGCCTCGTAAATAATCTGTGTCAGGTCATCATAATGCTTTTGGACAGGAGACTTGGACGTATCTCCGATTTTAGACATGGATTCCTTTACGATTTCGGCAAATCTAGCCCAGTTTGCCCTTTTTATACTGTATAATTGTCTGCTGTAAGAAATTTTTCTGGATGGAGCTACGGATAGAGTAACAAAAATTGGGTAGTGGTCGCTAGAAAATGGGTCGTCTAGGATACTCCAGCTTGATGAACAAGCCAGATTGCCAGTACAAATTGTTAAGTCCACTGCACTTGGATTCTGGTTAGGGGAAGTCAGTCTGGTTGGTGAACCGTCATTTAAGATGCATAGGTCATGCTTATCTACAAATGACAGTATTTGGTTACCCGCTCTGTCAGTTAGGGCATTTCCCCAGGCAACAGCATGGGCATTGTAGTCTCCGAGCAGGAAAAATGATGTTGGAAGTAAAGGGACAATCGAGTTGAAATAATTACTGTCAAATCCACCATTTGGGGGAATATATACAGAGACGTATCCAATACCGTCAATGCAGACAGCAATTATTTCGAAAAAGGGATTGCTTGGAATTGGAATAAGATCACAATGGAGAGATGATTTCACCAATATGGCTACTCCACCTCCCCTGCCCTCAACTCTGTCATTTCGAAAGACAGAGTAACCAGGAATATTATAGGTATAATGTGGTTTGATCCATGTTTCGTTTAAAGCTGAAAGGTGAATAGAGAATTGATTTAACATATGTATAATATCTGATTTGTTGGAGATTGCGCTTCTGCAGTTCCACTGAAGAATATTCAATTGATTATTATCTGACATATTGAATTATTAGTAGGTAATAAACGTTTACTAGAATAAATAGTTTGAATTCGAAATAACAAATAGCATTCTCCAACGAAATGTTGAGAATGCTGTTTGTCTATTCTTTTTCTATAATCGTTTTAATAAGAGGAAGTATTTTTGAAGTGAACATATCAGATTTGTTAAAAATAATATCAAGCAACAGCTCTAGGGCTGATTTCAAAGAATTTGTCTCATCGGTGGAAGATTTTGAAATGTTATTTTTGAGAGATGAGGTACTCTCATTTAAGATTTCGTTATCGGATGGTGTTAAAGTGAATGACTCTGGAGTTGTAAGAGCACATCCTGGAGTTAGATTCACAGCCTGCCCGTTAGTGTAAAAAAGGTTGTCTATGTAAGATTTATCATTATACAGAGGTGAAACTTTTTTGAGAGGAGCTGAGTTAGCTTTAGTCGAGATAGTAACTCGTCGACTAGAGTTTAGGGAATCATTAGGAACTTGGACTGAGGGGAGTTTCCCTTCCAAGGGCTTGACGATTTCACTATAGGGTTTGCTAGATTTCGGGAAGAGCTTAACAGCCTGGGCGAACGATAAGTTGTCCGCAGCCATAACCTTTTTTATGTCTCTTTGCCTTTTTAGTTCGGGACAACTAGAGTGCAGAGCACTATGATCTCCATGACAGTTAGGACACTTCACCTCTTTAGAGATGCAATTATCCTTGTTATGTTCAGTGGAACTACAGATTGCGCATCTGGGTTTGGATCGACAATTTTTCCTTAAGTGCCCAAATCTAGCACAAAGGTGACAAATTATAGTAGGTTCAGAGTATAGTTCTACTGGTAAGGAATTATAAAATAAGTAAATGTTTTTGGGCAAGATTTGCCCGCGGAAAGTCAGAATACATGTAGTTGAAGGGACCCATGATATTTTATTAGTGTCTTTGTCAACTTTTTTCCTATTAAGTCGGCGGGCTTTTAAAACTTTTATCGAGGATCCAAATGTGGAAGAATTTTCAACGATATCAGATTCAGATAATTCCAGGGGAATATCTCTAACTAGTCCTGATTTAACCAATTTATAAGTCGGAATAAAGGCCTTCAATTTGTTTTCAGAGACAAAGGTCGATTTAACGAACTCGTTTGCAGATAAATAATTATTAAATGTTAGAGAAATTTTATATCTGTTTTCGGCTCTAATACATTCAGGTTTTATGCAGAGAAAGTTTCTCCTGTATAAGAAATTCCCGAATGTTAGCGGATGCAAATGAGTGTCGTCAGCGTTCTGAACAAACACGACAAACGGCCCGGGAATATCCGGTGTATATAACAATTCATTTTGGATCATGTGGCTCGTGTTCTGAGCAAGAGAAACATCTTTGTCTTTAATTGTATTTTCAGAGTTAGTTTCAGCAAGTTTACGTTTTTTCCCCGACTCTGGAGGGTCAGAGACCGATGAAGTCACCCCAATGTCAGGGGGTATCTCACCTCCATCACGTTCCTCCATTTTTTAAACGTCACATATAATAATATTCACAAGTGATTTAAATACAAAATAAAGAAACAAAAATAATAAAGAAATAATAATTACGTATTTACGTACCGCGCCGTCCCGATGCAACAATAACGTCGCACGGGACAAACAAAACAAAATAATATAAAAAAATAAATGTACAGTAATTTAAATGGTGTTAAACTAAATACAAAAATAATATCTAAATAAATAAAAAGATAGTAAGAATTAGTCAAAAAGAAATAGAAAAAAAAAACTTATCGAGTGTAGAAAAAATCAAATTCCAATAATAATTCACGCAGCACAAAACACGTCCAGCGGGGAACTTGCTTCACCGTCCAATTTCTGTGTGAAAACATCAAGGTCCTGAATATGAGGAAGGCCCTGCATACTTTGTTCTGCTCTTACGAAGCAGAGGCGAGGGACTTGGACGTGGTGTTGAGAAGAAGGTCATAAACATTGCGGAGGTTCGAGTGCTCTTGTTGCCCATGTGCCAAAATGTATGTATCAAAACATACACTCAGTTAATTTATCAATGACTTGTAGTTCAAAAAAATATGTAACAACTAATGACTCTAACAATTCATCACTGATGCTCGATTTTTAAATGGAACAAACCACTACGGGCTTACGACCGCTTTCTACTGTTATTTCGTAGGCTGGCTTAGTGTGATCACTTTACGTTAATAACGTTCGCCATTAGGTGGTAATGTTTATGTCTCCGAAACTCCTAATCATGAGAATTCTCAACATGTCGAAAAATCCCATGTAAAAAATAATTTATAACAGACTCACTATTTTCCTGAAAGGTAATGGCGGAATTGACTAATCAGTACGGATTTCAAAAGGGAAGCAATACCACATCAACTCTAACAGATGCAATTGAATACATCAATAATGAGCTTGACAGAGGAATGTACGTTGTTGCCATTTTTGTTGATCTGTCAAAAGCTTTTGACACAGTTGATCACGCTACATTATTCCACTCATTGGACAAACTCGGATTAAGAGGAAATGCAAACAAATTATTGCAAAGCTATCTTCAGCAAAGGACGGTATCAACAAAAAATGGTAATACGATCAGTTCACCTAGATGAACAACTATAGGTGTCCCACAAGGCTCAATACTGGGTCCATTATTATATTTATTATATATAGACAATCTAAAATACCAAAAATTAGAAGGTAAGTATTATGTTTATGCTGACGACACGTTACTAATTTATAGCGGACTTAACCCGGTTAGTCTGGAAGAAAAAATCAATAATGACCTCAAAAAATTTGCGTCGTGGCTAATGCAAAACTATCTAACAATAAACGAAAACAAAACCAATTACCTGGTTTTCTCCCAGAAAAATAAACCTGCAATTAATCTCAAATTAGTAATCAATAAAACAGAAATAAGTAGAACTCACAATGTTAAATATCTTGGACTAAACTTAGACGACAAACTAGATTGGTCAACACATATAAATAAAAAAATTGAAAAATTATCTCCTATTATAGGAATAATGAGACGAACTGACATATTAAGCACAAAAATTAAGCACACCTTATATAATTCATTCATTCTTCCTCATGTTACATATGGACTTACAGTCTGGTCTCAATGTAGCCTCCAACAACGCAACACTATGCAACGGCTGATGAACAAATCACTCAAACTAATATTTGGGCTGCACCGACTAACTAGAACCTCAGACCTTTACAAATTGACTGAAAAGTTTAAATTAGAAGATCTTATTTTCATGGAAAAAGTAAAACACATACATAAAATAAAGAGTGGTCAAATTAAATCCAACATTAGGTTAACGATTAGTTCAGACATCCACACTCACAATACGAGACAAACCTCTCAATTAAGAACTGCACCTCCAAGAACTAATCGAAAAAGATATAGCTTCCTCCATTCATCCGTAAAAATTTATAATAGCCTACCTGACGTTTTACGAAAAATAAAAAATACAACTACATTCAAATCAAAACTAAAAACCCATATAAAGACTCGTAACATAACTACTCACAATACAATACAATAACACACCAAGTCATGTAGAATATAAGTTAGTATTATGATATCTGTGGTTTTCTTCTTTTTTTTTGTTATTTGATTGTTTGAATTTTATCGAAGTTTTGTATATATTGTTCGTTATGTCAAAAAAGTACCTACTCTTGTCTTAAATATCATTACCCCTAATACCAGCATAATTTCAATTGCTGTTTGGGGAATGGAATAACCTTATTTGTATTTATTTGTACTGTTATATATTATAATTTATTATTACATGTTATTAATAAAAGATTCAATATAAAAAAAAATGCAACAAGTAGATATTTAATAATTAATGAAAAATAGAGATAAAAGTTGGAAATTATTGAGAACAAGAGATCACCCAAATTTAAAGACTGCGACTGCTGTCATATTGTACTAGCATTTTATTTTTTGTAACAATTTTAGTGATTACTGGATGATAGAGGGAGAAGAAAGGAACGTAAAGAGCGATTTTCTACATTCAGATTATTTTATAAGTATTAAAAAATTATACAAATTTATTAACTTTCCGAATATGTTTTGAAAGAACCCGCCCTTTGAGAAATGATCTATCACCCTATATTCAAAAGATACACAATGTCCTCATTCTTGCTTACATCATACAGAGCTCCACTTACTTCAGATACTTCGGGTCACCCTATTTCCTACTTCCTCTAAGGGTAGGCCTAATGTACCTACAACGCTAACACAAACATACTTAATTAATATTACATGATGGACAAGAATTTTGCTGTACGTGCGCTATATCGAGCTTTCAAAATGACTCATTTTATTCGGGAAAGCGGTGGGTAAGTTTAGAGAGTTTCTACAGCGAAAGCGTGGCCTAGATATTTAGTTCTACTCTACTCTTGGTACTTTGGTATTCATATTGTCACGTGTAAGAGCATTCACAATGTTAATATAAGGAATAGATTTTGTAAATAGAGCGATGAAATCTACTGGCCATCTAACATTTTGTAAATTGAGTGATGAAATTCATTGCGAATTTTTAAAATTCTGAAAACTGTGCGATGAATTTCTCCTGCCATTCTTAATTTTGAAAATTGGGCGATGAAATTCACCGGACATCCTTCTTTGTACAAATTGAGCGATGAAATTCGCCGGCCATTTTGATCATATCCAAGTGATGTGCCGGATCTTTCCTATATTTTAATTTATATGTGCCTAATTATGGTTTTCCGATGTTGGTGATGACTGATGACCAACAGGAAAATCTCAAGCCCTTATTATTGTGCTGCTTATAATGGGTTATCTTTAAAGCTTAATCTTGTCCATTTTCGAATCATTTCAATTTCCATAATATGAATATGCTTTCTAGTCACTTCCATTTTTTCTCCGCCTTTCCGCGCAGTTGGAGAAGGCGACGTTTGTGCTTATGCAGTTCATGACCCCAGAAAGGCCTTTCTTCACCTTCACACGCTATAACAGGTTCTCTCATCACACTATCTTTCTCTAATACTCTGGTGCTCCTAATCCTACTTGTCCACCGTATACCTAAGATGCATTTGTGTCTGATCATAATAACTTGAATGCCTCTGACCCGTTCATGGCCTTAATTTTGAGTTTCATTTTATAAACTATAACTACGTGGCTAATTTTTGTATTGTAATTTTACCAGAAATGCTAAAACACTTCCGAATTTTACGTTCTTACAAAGATTACAAGACAACATTAATAGATGAGGCTTAATATAAATATGACAAAATAAACAATGCATACTCGATAAGCAGCAAACAGTCATAATTATTAAACCAAAGAATATTACAAATTGAAGTGCTATAAAAAGTTCATTTTAAACGTACTCTACCGATTTGCGCTGATGTTAGATTATCCGTCTCCAAACTTTCTGAAATCCAGATGACCGTATTGATGGCTAGGTGCTGCTCCAAGATCAGATTGCTCGATTGAAGACAAATTGAGACTTCTATGAACCGCATCGTCAGCAAACAACCAGAATCTAGAGCTGATTCCACAAATGCTTTGCTCAACACAACCTAAAATAAAATGGTGAAAAATCATAGAATAATATGTTAATCACGTTATATTTCATTTCATCAATGCTCATATACCTAATCACTTTAACATAATACACCTATTCGACTATTATAGAAAATAAACTATCTATACCTTTCACATTTCACACAAATGTATTACATCATTAAAATAATCTTAAGGATAACAAAATCTGTATTTATCTCAATAGTTTTGTAAATTAATTCATATAAATATGTCATTGCAATATCCATAACTTCATATAAAATATCCATAAGGTCAAGTAGAAAAAAATAATATATATAAAATAAAAAATAAAAAAAAACTGGTAATATAATATTATAACAAAAAAATGTACCTCTGCTCCATACACAAGTTATATGCTTACAATGGAGCAGTAAATATAATATTATACAAATAGCATTAAGTAATTATTGTATGGTAATATATCTTTATAAAATTGTACTATTATTATTCTTTAAATAAATAAAAAAATAAAAAAATAAATGTGTGATGTATTGCGGTATCGCTTCAAACGTACACTAACGGGACTCGATTGACTAACCAGCATACGCATGTGGGATGACAAAAATATTCGACCATAAACAAGTGTCATATGTAAGCATTTTAAGAGTGACAACAGGACGGGGTTCGCTTTTCAGATCCGATTTCGAAAGCTGCGTAAAAAAATAAAAAAAATATAAGCTCTCTCAATAGAATCGCTTCTCCATATCAGAGTGTCTGCCTCCTAAGCTAAGCACACATAGTTACCAGTCTAGATGGAGCAGATAAGCGATAGTTTGTTATGCTAAAGGTAGTCGCAAAGTGAGAATATTTAGCTTAAATTGGATGGAAACATTCCAAAATAGGACGGTCGCAGGCACGTGCTAGCTCAGCCGCTTTAATATTTCAGCTTCTCAAGTTCTTTGGCTTGTTTATTCTCCAGACATATTAAGTTTTTGTTGGTATATTGTGACTATAAGTGACTATAATAGTTTCTTTCTGTAATATTAATACTATAAAAGTGTTTAAGTTGGTTACTGAAATGTTGAACCATGATAAATTTTCTATTCCACATTTTTATACCACTACGGGATTAAACCCCAGGTAGGAGCATACGGAGGCAACAAGAGCTCTTCATTGCGCTCGATCCTGCGCAATGCTTATGACCTCCTCCCACACCATTTGCAATCCCCTCAGCTCTGCTTCGAAAGGGCGGAATACGGTATGAAAGGGTCTTTCTAGTCTTCGGGACCTTGATGGGAGAAATAAAAGCGCTCTCCTCGGCCAACTGTCATTCAGCATCCTTAACAGATGTTCCAGGCAACTCCATCTCCTCTCCGTAATGGTAGAAGTGATGGGCTTACTCTGGGTACTTACGCCAGTGCGGCGTATAGCATGATTCGTGATACGGAGGCACATCGTTTTGAACGTGGATACTTTTTGTGCCTGGGCTTTGGTCACGTCCCAGGACTCTCATACAGGAGAATGGGCAGCACACACGCATCAGACAGTTGACATTTCGTCTCGACACTAAACGCCGACTTTGATACTAGTTAACAGGCTTCTTTTTGTTCTTATATCTGATAGAAGAACGTGCAGAAGGTTATATATTATATAAAATGTGATAAAAATTGATTTCAGTTCAGGGTAAATCTTCCTAGTTTAGACTTTTCCCACGTACGATTGTATTGAACAATTTTCCTAGAGGACAAACTATCCCATTGTCTCTCTTCATATGTACTACGGTATCATTGTACTGCGCCAGGAAAGTTCGGGATGTTTTAAAATCAAGGAATTATTGGGATAGCTTTAACGGAACTTGTGAACGTAGGTACTTCTATAGAATGGATTGGGACAATAATAACGTTTGGGATTTTGACCATTTCATAACTTTAGGTTAGTATGGACCTTTTATATGACAATTGGGTTGACTATATTTGCATAACTAACATTTTATGATATTTATAAAGTGTTGAAAAAAGTATCAGTATTATTTGAGACTTAGCTAGTGAGTCTTTCATAAAAATATTATGAGAATAATATGATACTATCGCGTCACGAATGACGCTTTTGACATAAATACCACAAATCAGAGAAGAAGGAAGTGACTATAGTACATGTGTATGAATGATGAAAAAATACAGTAAACGATGCGCTGAAAAAATACGGTAAAAGTAAATGACATGACATAACTCTTTTTCAAACTAAAGTAATATTTAACAAATTTTCTGGTGATAGCCACTGTCGTGACGGTACGATGTTGAGTTAGGTCGCCTGCCCGGGTCCCGTAGGCCCAAAAAGGGGTTTATTTACGAATAGATTAATCTTGACATTTTAATATGAAATTTGGGTGTATTGTTTTATGTTTTAATAAATTAAAGATAAAAACAAATTTACATACTCCGCAGCCCGAAAGAATGCTTTGTTCAACGGATTAATCACTTTAATAAAATATTAATCTAAACACGGTTTTGTTGTATGTGTGGATGTCGCACTGTAAAGTATTTGCCCCTACAAAATCTGCTGAATTATCGAAATTACCAAATGAGGTTAGAATCGTTTTAAAAATACATGACTGTCAAATTATCCCCTCTGATTATGCACCATGTTGTACAGCCAATTAAAACTCATTTATAGTCTTAAATTAGGGTTTTAGATTTTACGTACTCTTTCGGGGAATTTTGTTTTTCTAGTCGTTGAACCAAAAATTCTGTTGAATTTGAACTTTAAAAAAAAGTTTTTCTTTTTCAAACTCTTCATTCAAAACAGTAATTTTATTTTCCATCAAAATTATGAGACAATAATCTTTTTAAAATTGTTTAGAACAATAACATTATCTGTATACTTCCGCCATTTTCATTGAGCACAATCTATTTTGCCGGAGAGCTAAAGAAGAAATTACAGAAGATGTAGGTAATTTGAGACCTGTTATCGGAACATTGGATATAATATTGACAATTTTATATGAGTACTAGCTGCCCGTCTAATTCGTTCCGGCCCTTAGAATCAATAAAATAATTTTTGTTTTGAAGATCAAACTGTGATTTTAAAATTTAAACCATCCTTGAATTACCTTTCACACACACATTTTTTATTGAAATCTGTATAGGTATTTGTCGGTAAATTATTGATCATATCTATATTTAAAAATATAACAACTAATGACTAACAATTCATTACTAATGTTCGATTTTTAAATGGAACAAACCACTAAGGGCTTACGACCGTCTTCTACTGTTATTTCGAAGGCTGGCTTAGTGTGATCACTTTACGTTAACAACGTTCGCCATTAGGTGGTAATGCTTAAGTCTCCGAAACTCCTAATCATGAGAATTCTCAACATGTTCAACATGTCGAAAAATCCAATGTATGCAACAAGTAGATATTTAATAATTAATGAAAAATAGAGATAAAAGTTGTGAAATTATTGAGAGCAACCAAATTTAAAGACTGCGACTGCTGTCTCATATATATTGCTATATTTTTTTAGGAGTCACCATCCCGTTCAGCTAGTACCTCCATATATTAATATTTTTTCGGTAAAATTCAGCAGAAGCTCTTGTAATTAATAATATCCATCCCTCGCAACTACCCTTCTCGCCCTGTACCCCATAATACAGTGGCCGTTTGTCGAGGTTTTTAGTTGCCTTTTTTTTTTTAATTATTCTCTTTTTTTACCTAGACTGAAAAAAGAGTATAAAATAATTGTTCCGCGCAAGAGACTTAAGTACCTATAGGTCATGTAATATTTTTCAGCTTCCCTCATATAAAAAAACAAAAAAAATTTTTTTTACGTAGAGACGGCGCGCTTCTAGAGAAATCTATGACACACTTAACGTTTTTTTTTCATTTCTTCTTTGTCTTCACCTTTTAATGAAACTTCAGACATCTATTTTATACACCTACGTTCAGACTTTTTTCAGAATCTTGATTCTGCAAACAATTGTCTTTAATTTTATCAAAAAAAAAAAAAACAAAAGAAAACGATGTATTCCATTTTGAAACTAATTATGAAAAAAAAATATTCTTTAATTTTATGAATTATCTTGGTTTAATGGAATCGGATGCCAGAAATTATGCATATATATGTACACTATGTGTGAATAATTACGTCAGGACCTACCGACAAGAATTCGCGGGCCATACTTACAAGTCTCCTGAAGGGCGTAGGCAATGAGTACGGACTTCCATTCATTACTATCCAGGCATACTTCTTCCACCTGATTCAAGAGCATAACAACTTTCAGCATACATTGTCTCCTGTTCCAATTACTCCTGACTTGGCCCTCCTTTAAAACGGCACCGATATGATCGGCCAACGTTAATCCAGGTCGGCCACGTTTCCTTGCACCCATTCTTTCAGATTTATAGATCTTTTTTGTCGTTCTTTCTTCATTCATTCTCTCGATATGACCGAACCACGTAAATTTTTTCACTTTCATTCTAGTTACTCATTTACTCCATATTACTTTCTAATATCATCATTTCTCACTTTATGAAACTTTCTTTCTGCATATCTTGCGTAATGATTTCATTTCTACAGCGTTTATTTCAACTTCCAGATTTTTTGTCCATATGTCCATGTTTTACTCCCATACATCATGAATGGTATCAGGATTGAATTGTGCATCAACTGTTAGAGAAGTGCAATAAATTATGGCATATAGGTACATAACTTTATAAAATATTGATTAATTACATTTAAAAAATGTGAGAGAGATGAGAGATCTACGAAGAACATGTGGAAAGACTCTGTGGGATATGGAAAGGAATGAAAATATTAGGAAGGAATGTGGTGTGGAAGTTAGTGTTGTGACAAAGATGACAGTTAATAAGCTGAGATGGTTTGGGCATGTGGAAAAAATGAACGCAAACAGAATGACAAAAATAATTCATAAGGCTAAAAGGAAAGGTGTAAGAAAGCGTGATCGACCGAGAATGACGTGGATCGAACACATCGATTCCGTCCTCAAGGAAGGCCAGGTCAGAAGTAAGAGAGATAGGAGAGGATGTATGAGAAATGTTATGTCGGTGGAAGAAGCTAAAGAAGTATGCTTGGATAGAAAAGAGTGGAGGTCCGTTCTCTCTGCCTACCCCTTACGGGACACGGGGTGAAAGGTAAAAAAAAACGTGACCTAAAATCATTTTAAATAGAGGTATTGAATGAAATATCTAAGCCGCGTTAGTTCCAAACAACGCCCTGTCTAATCCATTAGGTCTCTGGGGGTTTTCGCGGAACGATGTGTGGACATGTGGACAGATTCCAGTTTATTCCCGGTAAGAGATATCCAATATATTTCTTGATTATCTTTTGATCCCACGAGAATATCCTGGAGACACTACCTTCATATTGTAGTTATCAAAATCTTCCGTGTAACTCATTTTGTATCCACAGGGACTTTTCGGGGTAAGCTTGTTAAATATAAGTCATTTCCGCTGCAACCGGATGTCAACATCCTTATTTCTTTGATATTTTTTTTATAAAATAAGATTATAGAAAAAATATATAATTAAGACATTATTATATTTGATTTATCATGTTTATCTGTATTTTTTTCTTCCTTGATATCCGGGTCAAGTTTTCAGATATTTTAGATACCTGTTTCCGTAGTGTTTATCAAAGCGTCTAGCTGTCTTTGTGAAAATCTATTCCGAAAGGGATATATATGTGATTTCGTACCCTATCGCTATTAAATATAGGAGATAAACATAAAAAGTTTAATAAGAATTTATTGGACGAAGCCATCTGTGGATTATTCTGCAAAACAGGTTGCGATCCATAGATGGCTAGAAGTCAGGCGCCATATTGGAAATCATAGACCAATTGATATTCAGCGCCAGGAATAGATGGCGCTATACAACCATTGCCAGGTGGTAAAAATGTACAATCTTAAGGAATATTTCGTGTATTATTATGTAAGATATAGTTTTAATGATATGTAAACACTGAACATGTATAAATACGAGCGAACCGCATGGATTCGCTCTCTTTTCTGCCAGATCATCGCCGAATAAACACCAGAAGCCATCCTGCTTTGTTTCATTTTCACATCCAATCGGAGAGAGACGACCATTTTTGGTGAACGAAACCAGGGAACCAGGGATCCAGAGAACGTGCAAGGCATCAGCGAACCAGGGGCTAAGCGCATCTAACAGGTCAGATCTTTTCCAAATTCCTTGCTTTTATTTTGTGCAGTACGGGTGTGTAAATTCACTTTGATAGAATAGATTTAAATTTTATAAAAGTGTTAAAGGCTAGGTTAATTTAGTTGAAATTTGGGTTTATCGGCGGTGGTCGGGGAAAAGAGCATAAGTTTTAGAAAAGCAGTGTCGTAATTTAAAAGAAAGTAATTTTAGAACCGCGTGTGAAATATTGTAAAGGTAGTGTTATCACATTCCACTACACATAGTAAGATAATATGGAGTTATTAATATTGTAAAATATTCAGTGATCTAGCAGCGCATCGTGTACGAAATTAAAGATAAGAATTGTCAAAGTCACGCGAATCAGTTCAATTAGAGATTTGCATTTTAAGTAAAATTGTTGCATTATAGAGTATTTAAATCGAGTTCGTAATAATTTTGTAGCAAGCACGTGTTCTCTACATATTGAATATTGCAATTTACGTGCACATGTACAATTTAAATTGTAAGTAAAGCCATCAGTTCTTTTCTTTTTGTTGCATTGTCACCCACGTGTGTGACGATAATATCACATCAATTTTAATTAAGTTGCAATTAATTGTTAGGTGTAAAGCGAGCACGTGCCGACATTAGTGTCGATATATTTAATAGCGGAATATTTCAATTTATTATTGTAATTTCAATTGATTGGTGACTTTTACATTTGGCAAAAGTATGTCTTTAGACTTGAAAGGTTTAATACACGTGCACAAAGGTGCATAATTATAGGAAGTATATTTGATTCATTTAGACAATTACGACATTGCGCAAGCTCTCATTTAGAAATTAGAATATAATTTGGATAGACAATTGTGAAAATATGTAACGTGCACATAGGTGCATAAATAAAATAGTATGATTTATTTAGAAAAATTACATAATAGTATAACGTCACTTGAGTTAGAAACGAAATTAGAGTATAATTTAGTGAAAATATGTAACGTGCACATAGGTGCATAAATAAAATAGTATGATTTATTTAGAAAAATTACATAATAGTATAACATCACTTGGGTGGCAGTTATGGACGAAGCTATCTGTGGATTATTCTGCAAAACAGGTTGCGATCCATAGATGGCTAGAAGTCAGGCGCCATATTGGAAATCATAGACCAATTGATAGTCAGCGCCAGGAATAGATGGCGCTATAACAACCATTGCCAGGTAGTAAAAATGTGTAATCTTGGGGAATATTCCGTGTATTATTATGTAAGATATAGTTTTAATGATATGTAAACACTGAACATGTATAAATACGAGCGAACCGCATGGATTCGCTCTCTTTTCTGCCAGATCATCGCCGAATAAACACCAGAAGCCATCCTGCTTTGTTTCATTTTCACATCCAATCGGAGAGAGACGACCATTTATGACGATGCAATAAATGCTGAAATGGTGTAAAGGTGCCACCTACAGAAAGGTTATAAATAAGTTGTAAAATACTCCAGGAGCTCTTACTTAGTATATGCTACTTTCGACGTTTGTCACACTAAACTAAAACTGTATGTACTTTGAAAGAGAAAGATTTCAGGCAATGGCACCGGAGGCAAATCCGCAAACTTCAATACGAAAGTCGGTGAATGAACTGATAGGCTACCTACTAATTCTTTTTTGTTGTGTTTGCTATTATCAGAAGGCTCAAAAATAAGAAAAGTGCGCGAAACATTTGAAAACTTAATAAAACATTAAGTAGGTAACCTTCTTAGTGCTTTTTACAATATAATTTAATTCTGATTTTGAAGTTAATTTGGCGTTTGACAGAAACCGTCAATTGTTTGATAATTGGTGAGACAAAATGCGGATGAAAATATATGGTTTTGTTTTTTAACAGTTGCATCGGTCGGAATTACATTGGTATAAAGGTAATTTATCTATCATTATAAAATTTGAATTCAATATTCATAGTTAGGACCACAGGACAACGTCTGTCGGGATAGCTAGTTCGCAATAATAATAAGACAGCTTAAAAAGCATGTTATTTTTATTTATTGACTCCTTGAAGGAAAATTTATTTTCTCCTTCAATTTGTACCAGCTACATTTTTGGAACGTTCCATTCTGTATTGAAATTTGAATTTGATTAAAATGAAATTGATTTAATTATTTCCTTTATTCGATCACAAATAATTAATAATAATTTCGCTTCGTGATTTAATTAAGATTGATTGTTGATTCCCGTCGAAATGACAATCCATGACGTGCCAGTCGCGAAATTGAGTAATTAAATCAATTTTTTTACAACTTCAATATTAAACTTGTTTGCTAGGTATATCAGAGTGGCTAAATTTCCATTTGAAACAAACTGTCGCTACTGCGGGATATAAATGTGGCAAATTTGTTTATTGGAAAAGCCCAGAACACTGGCTGATTGAATGATTCAATTCAAAATCATGTCTATGTAATAGTGCGTAAATTCCCGTTGTTTGAAATGGCCGGATACACTCCCGGTACCCCGTCAGTTTGTTGTCAAAAATTGTGTTGACAATAACTAAAGGTTCCTACAGCCATAAACGTACCTTGGGAAGAATCGAGTGAAAAAATGTAGGAAGTTCTAATTATGTCTAGATTCTTGTGAAAAATGATCACAAGAATCTAGACATAATTAGAACGCTGTGTTCCAACAAAGCCAATAGGCAATAAAAATAAGACATTAAAAAAATGGATATAGTCATATCCTGGCGCCAAATATGTACATCACAGCAGTCGCAGTCTTTGAATTTGCTCTCTTGTTCTCAATAATTTCAAACTTTTATCTCTATATTTCATTAATTATTAAATATCTAATTGTTGTGTACATGAAATTTTTCGACATGTTGAACATGTCGAGAATTCTCATGATTGGGAGTTTCGGAGACTTAAACATTACCACCTAATGGCGAACGTTGTTAACCTAAAGTGATCACACAAAGTCAGCCTTCGAAATAACAGTAGGAGACGGTCGTAAGCCCGTAGTGGTTTGTTCCATTTAAAAATCGAACATCAGTAATCAATTGTTAGAGTCATTACATATTCGTTAAGAATCTAATGAGGAAACGTGATTGTAAAAGATTCAGTTCACTTTGACACCCACTTCAAGTTTAATCCGAAGGGTACTTACCTTCTTAGAAAAAGGTAGATCTTATGAAATGTAGTTTGAGGCAAATTGAAAAAATAGCTAGGTGCCAAAAATTCTCTTCTACGTATAAGAAATTAACTCTTCATCGCCACATATTCTCAACTAAAGACTTTCATCAAAAGTGCACGGGTGTGAGAAGCGTATTGTCCGCCGACAATGTGATGAAACTATTGTTTCGCGGATGAATAAAATCTCTATTGTTTGAAATTAAAAACGCATTATCTAATCGCTAAATGAAGCTTAATTACCTGGGATTTTCTATTCTCCTTTTTTTATTTTAAAGTTTTTCAAACTGATGTTATTATCGAAGTGGAGTTTTTAACATTTTTGAAATTACATTCTTCCTCTTTTCTATATCCTGTGATCTATTGGTTTATTTGGTCTGCCTGGTTATCTGCTCCTTCATTTTCCTCAAAGGTGGTGTTGTGTGTGTGTCACCTTTGTTGCCTTCCTAAACATGATGACGTATTCTGCGTTGCACATTTTGTAGATGGTAGTTTATTATTCAGGGATTTGAGTTTTTTTCAATTTTACCCTTTTCTGTTTCCTTGGATTTTACCAATCCATTTTCTACCTTATTTTCTTCCTACTCTTTATGTTGATTTTAGATTTTTGTTTGTTTAGGATCCTCGGTTTTGTTCTTTGGATCAAGATTTTTAGTTTAGCCGCCAATCCATTCGGTAGTTAAATTCCCTCGTGCATCACTATATTTTGTAGTCTTTCAGGACCCATTCTGCCAACACAGCCTCTCCAGAACGCTTTCCATCTACCTTAACCTTTGTTTTATTTCCAAAACGAATGCCTACAAATTGTTTGTATCTACTTATATTAGATTGTTGATAAGTTGAAAAGTTAGTATGTCTTATTTATGTCCTCACAAAGAGTTATTTGCTATATTGATAATTTTTCAATGACTTGTCTTCATTCTGAGATTGGTCTGCCACTAGAATTTTGACTTGTATTCATCTCTATCTATCACCTTCTCTTCAGTTCGCAATTTTTTGCCAGAACATATAAGATATAATCTGGTTCATGTGGCTTAACATCGGTCAGCCTCTATAATAATTAGTCCCTTGGCATATACTAGGCTTGAATGCCTAGTACAATAATATGTCCTATTTATCTAGCTCTCTGCTGGGAGTTTAATATTTTTTAAATTCTACTTATTCCGACTGGTTCGAAACATGAGTCTGTTTAAATGCTTCCAGCTTCACATTCTCTGTCAGTCATATCGTCCATATTTCAATTCCGCGTATAGTCTGTACCGGAATAACCAGTCCAATTGATTCGATCGATCCTGGTATTTAAAAACAGTTTGTTAATATGTTAGTCTACAAATTGGTTTGTTTCTCCACAAAAAAATAAATATCCAGCAGAGAGTGTTTCAAATATTTGCGTGAATGATTGCCGACAAAAGCAAATATTGTATTACAGTTGGCGAAACACCCATTGTTCGTGGCCACGCGCCGCAGAACCGCTGTAGTTGTCTACCGGCGTTTTGCGTAGTGGTTCCCTCTCCCGGTTGTCGCTTACTAGAGTGTATTATTACCCTACAGTATGTGGGCGGCTATCACACCTCGATGAGTCCTATAATAATTGTCTCTGTAAAGTTTTAACACTTTTAACACCAAGATTATCTTCGGGATTGTTATTATTACCAAAAACCCTTCACTTTATTCGATATTGCTTCAAGTCAATGACTTCCTTGTACATTTATTTATTCATTTTTTAGTATTACAGCACACACAGCAACTACCATGTACAGATTAACATTATTTATACATATTGTAAAAAACGCCTTTTGACGTTCGTATTTTAATTATTATTATTCCACATCAGTGCAATAATAATGTCTATGAATGCAGTCGTTCGCTCTATATATTGTTATGTAGGTACCTAATATAATAAAAGAGTCCTTGATTTTTTTGTGTACATTGTTAGACACACAGTCTACAGCTAACAATAGATGTTTTTTTTTGTATGTGTGAACTGACCGAATGCAGAGAAAGTGTGTTATATTTATAAACTCCGGAAGACGCGAGTGAACTATCAACCCGTGTATTTATACCATTCGGGATAAACGCGGAAGCGTCAATCGAATTCATATACCCTGATTTTGATATCAAATATTATAGACACTGCGGTGTGCGCATCTCACGATTTTTTATTGACCTCTGATATCGAATTTTATAGACACTGCAGTGCGAACATGTACTTCTTGGAAAGTTGACCCATGAATCCTTGATTAAAAATTAAATAATATTGTTTTATTAATATTTTGGAGCATAAAAATGATGTTTTATCGAACCACTTTGAAGATTACGATATAATTGATTAGTTTTGATATTAAAAGGGATGTTTTGGGGGCCTACACGCCTTGTATCTACGTTATTAGATTGAATATCATTTTTAACCGATTATCTAATTGTAAAATAATAAATTTCATGCTTTCGTGGCAAATTACGATCTATTTAGTCATTATTAATAGTTTAAAACATAAATACACGTATTTTAGGAAGTAAATTGAATTTACCTATTAGAATTAAATACTGCGTAGTTTGTGGAATAAAATTGACGCGCAATTAATTAAAAACTGCGTAGTTTCTTGGATCTGAGACAGTGATTGCCAACTGGTGAAATATGTTCAAAATATTGTATTATTATTTTTATTGTAATTTGTAAATAATGTACTTTAGTGGTTATAAACTAGGTTAAACTATCATTGTAACTCTGTTCTTCATAAATAAATAATAAAATGTATTAAATAATCCAAAATGACCAGAATAGAGTAACTATTGTAAGATCATGTATGTAAAACTTGATTTAATTGATAAACAAATTGTATAGCTTTGTTTGATTGTTCAGTAAGAACATATTATATGCAAATTTACATCGAAATAATCAATTTCGAGATGCCACTTTTTTAGTAAAAATTTTGTGTTGGCACTCAAGGTTATTGAGTGGTCGATTCCTGGACGGAATCAATAAAATTGTGTTGCAAACGTCCGATCCGTTTCCTATTGTGGTCGATTTTTGTACCTATTATATAAATATTGCACGTTAAACTTTTGGTGTTCTTAATCAATTATCACGAATACCTGCAACATCTCATCGATAAATGCTTAATGTCCATATGCTCTAGTTATATATCCTTGATTGTTATATACTGATGACATTGTATCTTGTATAGTTTGTAAGATATTTAACTAAATGTCCAAATTTTATAGTGAAATTTTTTAGTAAATTTTTAGAAAATGGAGGCCTGTGATTGGTCAAAATAAACAATGATTTTGATTGGTTTTCTGTTTTTGAGATTTAGTATAAATAAAGGCGCAGTTGTAAGGCAGATCAGTTCGAATTGTGAATTACTCGTCGGAACACTTTGGAACTCGTGATCTCGCCGGACATCTGCCTTCAGGAATACACCGCTAGTTTCATTTCTACCCTCTCATTTCCCTGGTGATCTGGAGCCTCTCTATTGGACCAGCTGCTGCCCTGAGTCAATCATCCATATTGGTCGTAGCCTTGTCGGTTACATTGTTGGTCCTTCGTCGTCGGATTGATCAGTGGAAGACTGGATGCCAGGACCTCTGCGATCGGGAAAAATGAGAGGAACGGAACTAGCTGGTGTAGGCGAATGCCAACCTGAAGCCGCAGATAGCCCTATTGAGGGTTCTGAGGTCCAAGAGTTAAATCGTAGTGAAAGTGAAAACCCGCGAGTCGTACAGTCTACCCCAGTGGGGGGCGCGAGTGAAGTTGTGTCACGTCGTGAACTAAACGATATCAGACGAGCTGATATGGACACTATGTTGTCTTACATTAATGACGCTTTTGAACGTTTGATGGAAAGCCAAAATCAATTAAGCCAGATGTTCCTCGAGAACAGGCAAGGAGCTATTAAAAACAATTCGAAGTGCGAAAATGTCAGTGCAAGTGTTAATAGACAGCCTGAAGTTTCCTTTAACTTGGCTGATCGGGTGTCCGGTACTACAGTTCCGAACATGTTACACCTCTTTTCACCTGGTGCGAGTTCCTGCACAGAGTATAATGATACGTGTATTGGTGAGCCCAGGAATAACACACTTCCTGAGCCCCGCGAAGAAAAAGTTCCGAAAACGGGCATTCAATTAAGTGCCCTAATGGCTAGGCAGACTGCAGCTCGAGATTTACCATACTTTGATGGAAATCCGCTAGAGTGGCCTGCGTTCAAGGCACAGTACGAAATCTCAACAAAGACCTGCGAATTATCCAACGCAGAAAACTTGATGAGGTTGCAAAGATCCCTGAAAGGGAAAGCTAAAGAATCTGTTAGCGGCCTATTGCTTTACCCCAGTGGCGTACGTGAGGCCATGGAAACGCTTGAAGAGCAGTATGGGCGCCCAGAAATAATAATTATGGGTATGCTTGAAAAAGTGAAGCGCCTTCCACGTTTGTCAGAATCTCCGGCAAGTGATGAGTTGAACAAGTTTTACGTCACAATTAAAAACTTTGTTTCTGTTGCCGGACGTATGAAGGCTGAATACCTAAATATTCCCGGCCTTCTTGGAGAACTGGTGAATAAGCTGCCATCGCATATGAAGACTTGGTGGATGTCATCGCAACACGGAGCAGACGATAGGAGGAGCAGATCCATTGCAGATTTCTCAAGGTTCTTGAAGTCAGCGTGTGACTTGCATCTATCATGTGCGGCCGAAAAGTTTGTGAATTCGAAAAATATGTATAATAAGCATGTGGTTTATAATGTGCAAAGTGATGTGAAAACAAATAAATGTGTGATTTGTGATCAACCACATAAGTTATTTAAGTGTAAGGATTTCCTTAAATTACCCATCAATGAACGATGGGCTGCAGTAAGAAAATTTAAATTATGTTTTAAATGTCTTGATTCTAAATATTCGATCAAACATAAATGTAAAATCACTTGTAATGTTTTAAATTGTTCGGGAGGGCATAATAGCTGTTTGCATAGAGACCTTTCAAAAAATAATTCGAATGATAATTTGAGTCAAAATTCATATGTTGCTAATACATACGCCAGTAGTTCAGTGGCTTTAAAAATTGTTCCGGTTCAAATCCGAGGGTCAAAAAGCACAGCATCTATTTTTGCTCTTTTGGATGAAGGATCAAACATAAGTTTGGTATGTAACTCGTTGGCAAGCATTGTTGGACTTAACGGGGAATTACATCCATTAAAAATACACGGGGCTCGGGGTATGTGCGCGAGTGAAAATAAATCTAGGAAAGTTAATTTAACAATTAACAACAAATTTAATATAAGCGCGCATACAGTAAGCAAGCTTCAGTTGCCCGCTCAACAATATTACGACAAGGAGTGTATCAAAATGGTTACACCTCAACTATTACTTGGTCAGGATAACGCATCCTTGATTGTAACCAGGGAAGTTAGAGGGGGTGGTGATTTGATTAATTCTAGAACATTACTAGGTTGGACATTGCATGGCCGGATTAATAGTAATTATGAAAATAATCACTGTACCGTTGGTCTAGTGACACACATTCAAAGAACAACTGATGACAATAATATGTTGTGCGAATTGTTAAAGGCGCATTACGCAATCGATAGTTTAGGTATTTCTGGGTCTGCCAGAATTAGTAAAATAGATGTGCGCGCCGAAGAAATTCTCTCAAACACAACAAAACAGTTGAAGAATGGGCATTTTGAGACCGGTTTAATTTGGAAAAATGACTCTGTGGGTCTGCCGGACAATAGAAAATGTGCCTTAAACCGATTGTGGGGCTTAGAACGTAAGCTCGAGAGGGATCCTCAGCTAGCAACGGCATATAGCGATAAAATTAATGAATATATTACGAAAGGCTACGCTAGGGAAATTTTAAATCAC
The DNA here is from genome assembly GCA_963576905.1 of Mystacides longicornis. Classification (NCBI taxonomy): domain Eukaryota; kingdom Metazoa; phylum Arthropoda; class Insecta; order Trichoptera; family Leptoceridae; genus Mystacides; species Mystacides longicornis. The sequence continues at coordinate 22,339,904 of OY756436.1, read as the reverse complement.
GAACTTAAAATACCTAATCCTAGAAGGTGGTACTTACCATATTTTCCTGTTTTTAATGTTAACAAACCGGGTAAATTGCGTATTGTTTTCGATGCAGCTAGCAAATGTCAAGGAATATCTCTGAATGAAACCTTGTTGTCAGGCCCTGACCTCTTAGCATCACTCGTTGGTTGCTTGATGCGTTTTAGAGAAGGCCCAATTGCGGTGTCTGCTGATATTAAAGAAATGTTTCTGAGGGTAAAAATAATACCACAGGATCAACAGTCGCAATTATTCCTTTGGCGAAACAGCAAAGAGCTAGATGTTAAAACGTTTGTTATGACGTCAATGATTTTTGGGTCAACCTGTTCCCCAAGCAGTGCACAGTACGTTCGCAATAAAATAGCGGAAAATGCACAACACACACAACCGAAAATAGCGTGTAGTATTCGTGAAAACTTTTACATGGACGATTACTTAGAATCATTTAGTTGTGTGTCCAGTGCGCGAAACACAGTCAAAGGGGTTTTCGATTTATTACAGAAAGGACAATTTGAATTAACTAACTGGGCCTCCAATGAGCCCACTGTACTTGATCAATTTCCCGAAACCTTAAAGGCGTCCGCCACAGTTGATATTATACGTGCACATAATAGCGAAAAGGTGTTAGGAGTAACTTGGGATCCTAAATCAGACAACTTCATTTTAAAATTTGATAACAGATTGAAGTACATTGACGTTATACATACGAAGAGACAGCTACTTAGCTTGGTAATGGAACTATTTGATCCGATCGGATACAGTTCTACCGAGTTGAAAAATAATTGCGTAAACATAAATGTTTACACCGATTCATCGAGAAGTTTACCTTATATAAACCGATTTTCCAAACTTTCGAGGTTAGTTAGGGCCACAGCTTGGATGAAAAGATTTGCCAATAGATGTTTAAAAATACTGACGTATTAATGACATGCATGACAAGGTCGTCTGTAAAAATTATTTTACTAAAAAGGCGTTAATAAATAGTAAAACTTTGTTTTACGGCGGGAGTGTAAAAAACGCCTTTTGACGTTCGTATTTTAATTATTATTATTCCACATCAGTGCAATAATAATGTCTATGAATGCAGTCGTTCGCTCTATATATTGTTATGTAGGTACCTAATATAATAAAAGAGTCCTTGATTTTTTTGTGTACATTGTTAGACACACAGTCTACAGGTAACAATAGATGTTTTTTTTTGTATGTGTGAACTGACCGAATGCAGAGAAAGTGTGTTATATTTATAAACTCCGGAAGACGCGAGTGAACTATCAACCCGTGTATTTATACCATTCGGGATAAACGCGGAAGCGTCAATCGAATTCATATACCCTGATTTTGATATCAAATATTATAGACACTGCGGTGTGCGCATCTCACGATTTTTTATTGACCTCTGATATCGAATTTTATAGACACTGCAGTGCGAACATGTACTTCTTGGAAAGTTGACCCATGAATCCTTGATTAAAAATTAAATAATATTGTTTTATTAATATTTTGGAGCATAAAAATGATGTTTTATCGAACCACTTTGAAGATTACGATATAATTGATTAGTTTTGATATTAAAAGGGATGTTTTGGGGGCCTACACGCCTTGTATCTACGTTATTAGATTGAATATCATTTTTAACCGATTATCTAATTGTAAAATAATAAATTTCATGCTTTCGTGGCAAATTACGATCTATTTAGTCATTATTAATAGTTTAAAACATAAATACACGTATTTTAGGAAGTAAATTGAATTTACCTATTAGAATTAAATACTGCGTAGTTTGTGGAATAAAATTGACGCGCAATTAATTAAAAACTGCGTAGTTTCTTGGATCTGAGACAGTGATTGCCAACTGGTGAAATATGTTCAAAATATTGTATTATTATTTTTATTGTAATTTGTAAATAATGTACTTTAGTGGTTATAAACTAGGTTAAACTATCATTGTAACTCTGTTCTTCATAAATAAATAATAAAATGTATTAAATAATCCAAAATGACCAGAATAGAGTAACTATTGTAAGATCATGTATGTAAAACTTGATTTAATTGATAAACAAATTGTATAGCTTTGTTTGATTGTTCAGTAAGAACATATTATATGCAAATTTACATCGAAATAATCAATTTCGAGATGCCACTTTTTTAGTAAAAATTTTGTGTTGGCACTCAAGGTTATTGAGTGGTCGATTCCTGGACGGAATCAATAAAATTGTGTTGCAAACGTCCGATCCGTTTCCTATTGTGGTCGATTTTTGTACCTATTATATAAATATTGCACGTTAAACTTTTGGTGTTCTTAATCAATTATCACGAATACCTGCAACATCTCATCGATAAATGCTTAATGTCCATATGCTCTAGTTATATATCCTTGTTACGCCTATAGGGCTCGGGAGACCAAAACATGAAAATATTATGCAATACCTATAAGCGAAACAAACAGAAAAATTTCAAACTACTTCGGTTAGTATACTAAAACCCGTGGGAGGTATTGTGTGAGGAATGCCCTCCCTGACCCCTCTGAGTAATCCTTTCAGAGGCTCTTCTAGTGAATTTAATTTAATGGTTACACGACTGTGTAACTTGCAACACAAAACAAGTAAAATTTAAATCCTCATATAATACGAACTTGGGTATGCACAAATACTATGGTTAGTAACCTAGATACTCTCAAACCTCTACTGCAACCAGCCAATTAATCCAATTAGGTATCACTACACAACAACTATTATTTATTTAAACACTCCTAGCAAATAAACTCAATCACTAGATGTAACTATTAATCTCTACTTGTTTATTTTAATACGTCACTACGCGATTACAGTATACCCGACACCACTCTACGCTTATTTCCAAATATAAACCGAAAATCACTTCCACCGAATAACTAATTATTTTACAATAACTCTACGTATACTGTCGTCAATACTACGTCAAACTCTAAAACAACACAGGCAAGCGTTAGCAGTGTAAGTCTAAATGCGTGCAGCTACGTGTAAGCGTGTTATAAGGGCTCGCCTGGCAATACAGCTATTTTTAAGAAAGCTTCCGAGAGGCGGAGTCAGGACAAGGAAGGGGGAAAAAAATGGAGTCAAAGGCTGATCTTATTGGTGGAGGCGCCTGTGATGTAGTGTGCGAGGGAGACAGGGTAATTGTTTTTATAACTGCTACAAATTGTCTACGCGCGAACAACTTATAATGAAATAATTATACATAGTTTTTTTTTTATGAATCTTTCATATACCTAGTAATTAATAAATCTTTTCTTTATACATCATTTTTTCTTAACCGATATGTTAGTCTTATCTACATTGAACATATACCTAACTTTAATACATCTCTTAGTAATAATCTTTTGAAAGCTTAATTCAATCTTCTAATCATGTTATGCTAATTTATCTCTTAAAATTAATTACAACCTTGTAAATATAATTGTACATCGAAATCTTATATACTAGACATGTTCAATAATTCTCTTAATATTAATTATTATTAATCTTATTACAAATTTTGGCCATTAATCAATTCTATCTTAGGTAATTCTTAACCTACACATAGGTATATTCCTTCTTAATTATAAGAAGCTTATCAGTAATTAAACTAACGTGCCTTAATAAATAATTAATCTAATAGTCTTATAATATCTTATATTACTCCTTAGACATATGTGTTATAATTTATACGTGTCTTAAATATAATTTATTTAACTCTCGGTCTAAAATCATATTATAAATTCTACACATTATTTAATCAAAAAAATTAAGTCTATTACTTTTCACGATTCTAGAAACCATAATTTATTACGCACATTTTAAACAACATACCTACTTATGTTAATTTATAGTTACAACTACATAGGTACATAATTTGATACTAAGGATACAATACAATCTACAATCATAACAAACTTTTATTACAATGGTTTTTTCAATTAGCCCAACATAAAATGCATGCACTAAAGATATTATTATCTACCTTCCTTCGAAGCATTAAAAACCCATTTCTTGAGAATTTTTGTGTATCCTTTATATTTAACCATAAACAACAGACCATGTTAACTATGTAAAACCTTATCTACAGTATCCGAGTAAATTAACAAAAGGGCATTGTAATCCATATTGCCTGGTTAAAACCTGGAACAGGGCCATGTTCAATTCGGTCGCGCCTTCCTTGTCTATACGCAGAACGTGAGTGAATTTACTCTGAGGTATTGCAAAACGCTAAGGTACTGAATTTGTAATTTATCCAACAGTAATGTGACTCTAATATGGATCGCCAACCCACTTTAATTTATTAACCTACTATACATTTTGTATTAAAAAAAATTAACCGCCCATGGCAAGTGCCTTCCGGCATAAGCCCGGTGCACGCCTCTGTTCGTCTTCACTCAAACTAACGGGAATTCTGTTGTTTACCATATCGGTGATCTGGGATAAGCTCGAGCCTTTGTTTATCTATCAGAACTTTCTAAAATTTTTACAATGCATCCTACCACACTATTTTTCTAAGAACGGATTTTTGGACGCTGTAGGGTGACCACAACAACCGCCCCCTCTCAAACGTTCAAAATTCGTTCTTTTTATGCACTCAAGAAAAAAAATGTAATATACATAATATGCAAGGGCGCCAATACATTCAAAGTAAAATATAAACAGGAAAACTGTGAATGTATAAGCCAGTTATCCTAATGTTAAAATTTAAAAAAACTTCCACCACCACTAACAATTGATACTCTACTATTTTCTACATATTGTAAGTTACAACACTCTACTTATTAATCCTACCATAACCTCTTTTTTTATTTTATTTTTTTTTTATTTTTTTTTGTTTTTTTTTTTTTTTTTTTTTTTTTTTTAATATGCCTACTATATATATACCTAATTTATATTACTAACATTAACATATATTACTCTTACAACATTACTACCTTAAACTTTATTCCGATAGATAAACAAATCCCAATGTAATCTAATTTTACTTATTTAAGGTCCAGTTTCCTGAACCTCTTCCTGCTGATCAGGGGCCAAATTAATTTCATCTGAATGTACTTTAATAGGTTTTCCCTTACGATCTATCCAGTAAACGTTTCCCCGTCCTACTGGTAATAGAACCGTATAAGGACCGGAGTATTTTGGTGCAAACCCAGCATGAAAACCCGCTACGCGTTTTGAGAGTGGATGTTCTCTCAACATAACCTTCTGTCCAGTGACATAACCAAGGACCTTTCCGTTGGTCTGGGCGTATTTACTTCTATACCGGTCCTGGTTTTGACGAATATTTTTATTTATATCTAATCTATTTGATCTTTCCGGATTAGTATTTGGGGCTACCGACGACCATTCGCCAGGTCGTTTAATTTCGTAGCCAAATAGAGCTTGGCTTGGAGTCATTCCCGACGCGTCGTTACGTCTTCCCCTAATTGACTCTAAAATTGAGCTTAAGTGCTCATCCCAACGCTTGTGTTCACGCCCTAATAGGTGAACACGGAGCAATTTTTTTAATTCTTGATTTCGGCGTTCTGTTATGTTAGCACGGGGTAGGTAAATCGCTGTGGTCCAATGCTGGCATTGCCACCTATCTATTGCCGAGTTCCAAGACTCGTGACTAAACTGTGGTCCGTTGTCTGAGAGAATAGCCCTAGGATACCCATACCGTGAAAAAATCTCTTTCTCTAACAAACCTACAATCTGTGGTGCTCTCCCCGATCGCATAGGAAATGCTTCTACCCATTTTGTAAACATATCTGTAACTACTAATAAAACCGTATTCCCCTTAGCTGATCTAGGGTATGGGCCCATCAAGTCAATAGCTAAAATCTCAAAAGGATTTTGTGCTACCGATGATCCTAAAGGCGCGCGTGGACGACTTGGTAACGCTCTCGCTTGAGCACAAGTCATACATCTCTTGACAAACCTTTTTGCATCTCTATTTACGCCTGGCCAGATAAAATATCTCCGAGTCGCTCTAAGCGTTTCCCTTTCACCAGGGTGGCCAGCATGCCTACTGTTATGATAAAAATTTAAAACGTGAGGGATCATAAATTTCGGTACAATCAATTTCGGAACTGATTGTCCGCTAACCTGTCTATATAAGTAACCATCAATTAATTTGTATATCTCCAACCAATGCCTATCACGGGCATTTGTTGGTGGACTGTTAGCAGAGAGTAAGCTTTCCAAATGGTTTATCATTCGAGACAACCGTAGATCGGTGCGTTGTGCACCACGCACACGATCTGCCAGTTTTCCAGACTGCTGATCTTCAGCGTCCCGAAGATCCAGACCGTTCTCAATGAGCGTCACCTGAGGTAGACCTCTATCCGCTTTCCAGCCCTCCTGGCTAACATTGGGGTACATTCCCCTATCTAACGAATCAATATCTTCAGTGATGTTAGATTCGGCCGGATTTCTCGACAAGAAATCTGGTAACTCATTTTTCCTACCTGGGCAGTGTTCTAACGTAAAATTAAACTCCTGTAATAACAATGCCCACCTAGTTAACTTAGCTCTTTCATCTTTAACCCGTTCTAGCCATGTCAACGCCTTGTTATCTGTACGTAGGATGAAATGTGTACCTTCCAAATACTGACGATATTTCTTTATCGCCCAAACAGCCGCGAATGCTTCCTGTTCGTTCGAATGCCAGCGTTTTTCTGCATCAGAAAAACGAGCACTAGCGTAAGAGACAATATCACGACCGCCATCAGGTCGCTCGTGATATAGAACGGCGGCAACGCCGAACTTGCTGGCATCTGTTTGCAATACGAATTGCCTCTCGAAATCTGGCCTGCATAGGGAGAGTGGCCTACTTATAGCAATTTTAATGCTATCCATTGCATTTTGTGCTGAGGCATTCCATTTGAATGGCCTCTTCGTGCTCAACAAATCAGTTAATGGAGCTGCTATCTCTGCAAAACGATAAAGATACTCGCGCAACCAATTCGATAAGCCGAGGAAGGACCTCAACTTCTTTCTTGAAGTAGGCACTGGGAAGTTGGCAATAGAGATTGCATGTAACTTCTGGGGATGGTTACCACTAGACGAAACTACGTGACCTAAAAATTCTAATTCTGTGGTACCGATCCTGCACTTATCTGAAGCGCACCGCAAATTATATTGCTGTAACCGTTCTAAAACTAATCTCAAATGATACATATGTGAAGCCCAATCTTTAGAATAAACGATCACATCATCGAGATAAACAAGGCAAAAATCGCGTAGATATCCAGCCAAGACCTCTTGACTCATTATCCGTTGAAATGTTCCTGGGGAACCTTTCAAACCAAAGGGCATAACTCTAAATTGATAGCAAGCTCCGTCAGGGGTTGAAAAAGCGGTTAAGTGTTTACACTCCTCAGACATTGGGATCTGCCAATAGCCTTTTTGTAAATCAAATGACGAGAAATATTTCGCGTTACCTAAATCTTTTAACGTTTCATGAATAATGGGTAAATGTGATGGTTCGTCCTCAGTGACGTCGTTGAGTTTACGATAATCTACACAAAAGCGATATTCATCCTTCCCTCGCTTGGGGACCATAACTACCGGAAAACTATAACATGATCTACTGCTTTCGATCACGCCATCAGCCAGCATGCCTTCCAGCTGGGCCAAGAGATGCTTCTTTTTCTCATCAGAGAGCCTATACGGAGGTAAACGAATCGGGCGTGCATCTTTCAGCTTAATCTCGTGAGGTTGTAGCGGAGCAGGGCCAGAATATGGAAGAAATACCTCTTTAAAATCATTTAAAATACCTATAAGACTCTCTCGGTGTCCACGAGGTATATCGGATTGCAACTCTGGCAATTCGACATCACACTTCATTTCCCCACGTACCGGTATCAAATGCGTCGTCACTCTTTCTACTCTACCGAAATGAAGGCAACCCCTATGAAAATCTATAACGCACTTTTGTGACGTCATCCACGGCACTCCGAGAATAACATCATCCCTAAGCTTATCTACGACTAAAAACTCACAAATAACCTCTATCCCCTGAACTAAAATATTCGTCTCAAGCCTAGCTGTCACCTCCATGTAAACGTCTTGTTCTGCTAAATATAATTTGTCTATATGGGTCTGTTGCTTATTCAAATTTCTAACTAACCGGCTACATACAATATTATACGACGACGCAGAGTCCACCAAAGCCGTACATTCTATATTATTAAACGACACTCTAATACGCGGGAGTAATGGCGTTCCCGAATCTACAATAGTTACACACTGCGGTTCTTCAAAAAATTCTATCGCATCTAAATCTACATCTGATAACCTTTGTCTATCTCTATCGCGTTGTGGACTCTCTACCTCTTCGGAACTTGAACCCAAAAGTCTAAAATTATCGCGCTCAACATCTTTACCCTTACCTTCACGATGTAACCACGCTTGAACCTCGACTGGCCCATCACTACTTTCGCCCGTGTCTTCCCATATTAGCACCTCATCTAACGTTTCATTATTATTTATAGAAATTGGTTTAGAAACTATGTTTCTAGACCTAAGCTTCACATCATTATCAAGGACCTTTGCTACAGGTTGAATAGTCGGTCGTAACTCTGATTCAACCTCCCTATGTTCTAATCCGTTTTCTAGTGATTGCCCTGAGACGGCTTTGATCCGGCGTTCCGTCCAGGGCCTTGAGCGTTTAAATTAGCGTTCTGGTTTTCGTTTTGCCTACCCCTGTTTTGATTGAAATTGTTTCTATTCTGTCCTTGCCCATTTCTATTCCAGTTATTATTATTCCTATTTTGACCCTGTCTATTATCAAAGTTATTCCTTTCCTGTCTATTATCAACGTTATTCCTTGCCTGATTATTGTTAAAATTATTATTATCCTGCCTATTATTATTCCTTGTATTTCTGTTCCTGTTCTGATCATGATTCCTATTATCCATTCTAAAGTTATTTCTATTTTGATTACCCCTATTTTCAAAATTATTCGACTGATTGAAATTATTATTATTAGAATTCCTAAAGCTATCCGACTGATAATTATTATTCCCTTGCCTACCTGACTGGTAATTTCCTCTATTATTATTATAATTTCCCTGTCTATGGAATGGTCCGTCGTTATTCCTATTATCAAAAGTCCTACCGTTCCTATTCCTAGTCAATGGACAATTCCTCTGTACATGCTGCCCGTTGCAGTTATAGCACGAAATGCTACTACGCCTTTGAGGCTGATGTGTCGCTTGTTGTGGCTCATTATTTATTACTGGATATACCAGTTCCGTCGGAAAATCAATTTCAGAGACGCGGTTCTCTAAACTGTCAAACGTGATGTCATCTTTGGTGAATTCTCTACGCAGAACATTAGTGTAACGTGGCAGCATCAAATTTAATAGGTGAAAAGCAAACTCAGCTGAATACATAACATCGTTTCCATAAACCCGGTCATAAACTTTTGTCTTTCTACTCAAAAATGAAGAACCAGACTCGTTCTCTTGTTGTTTATGTGAGAGTAAATGGCCAGTCAGTGCCAGTCTGTTATTATCAATCCCATACCGTTGTAATAAAAGAGCGCTGAAGGCCGACCATCTCAGCAACCCATTCCCGCGACTAGTCCACCAGGTTTTCACGTCACCGCGAAGTTTCAGAGCAGCCAACCTGACTTTCTCCGATTCCCTAATGTTCCGAAGAGCAAAGTACTCTTGGCAATCCGCGATAAATGCCTTCGGACATTCTTGAGGTAACCCGCTAAAAAAGAAGTTCTCATTGAGTACTTCATCTCTCACATAAACAATCTGCGGTCTTGTATCAAAATTCCTATCCCTCGTTTCTAATGTGTCAGCTGGTGGCACATTATGGTCATCATCATCATCATGTGACGAAATGGGTGGCGTTTCGTCAACGCCTAACGAACCTGCCGATGCAGCCCCATTTCTCGTGACCACCGCGAAAATAAAAAGTTTGCAAACGCGTAGCAACAACTCGAACCAATTGAAAATAATCATTTTACTTGTCGATGTAAAATAGGATTTAAACTAATGCAATTGACGGATAGAAAGAAAAATCTAATTGGATTCTAGTATAAACCGCGTGGTCTTCACGTGTTCAAATATTCGAAATTTCTACAAAAATCACTATAAAAATAATAAAAATTGAAGACTCGTCTCAGGGTGGATTCGTCAATGCTTAATATATAACTAAACACACGTTGGCGCCAAGTTGTTACGCCTATAGGGCTCGGGAGACCAAAACATGAAAATATTATGCAATACCTATAAGCGAAACAAACAGAAAAATTTCAAACTACTTCGGTTAGTATACTAAAACCCGTGGGAGGTATTGTGTGAGGAATGCCCTCCCTGACCCCTCTGAGTAATCCTTTCAGAGGCTCTTCTAGTGAATTTAATTTAATGGTTACACGACTGTGTAACTTGCAACACAAAACAAGTAAAATTTAAATCCTCATATAATACGAACTTGGGTATGCACAAATACTATGGTTAGTAACCTAGATACTCTCAAACCTCTACTGCAACCAGCCAATTAATCCAATTAGGTATCACTACACAACAACTATTATTTATTTAAACACTCCTAGCAAATAAACTCAATCACTAGATGTAACTATTAATCTCTACTTGTTTATTTTAATACGTCACTACGCGATTACAGTATACCCGACACCACTCTACGCTTATTTCCAAATATAAACCGAAAATCACTTCCACCGAATAACTAATTATTTTACAATAACTCTACGTATACTGTCGTCAATACTACGTCAAACTCTAAAACAACACAGGCAAGCGTTAGCAGTGTAAGTCTAAATGCGTGCAGCTACGTGTAAGCGTGTTATAAGGGCTCGCCTGGCAATACAGCTATTTTTAAGAAAGCTTCCGAGAGGCGGAGTCAGGACAAGGAAGGGGGAAAAAAATGGAGTCAAAGGCTGATCTTATTGGTGGAGGCGCCTGTGATGTAGTGTGCGAGGGAGACAGGGTAATTGTTTTTATAACTGCTACAAATTGTCTACGCGCGAACAACTTATAATGAAATAATTATACATAGTTTTTTTTTTATGAATCTTTCATATACCTAGTAATTAATAAATCTTTTCTTTATACATCATTTTTTCTTAACCGATATGTTAGTCTTATCTACATTGAACATATACCTAACTTTAATACATCTCTTAGTAATAATCTTTTGAAAGCTTAATTCAATCTTCTAATCATGTTATGCTAATTTATCTCTTAAAATTAATTACAACCTTGTAAATATAATTGTACATCGAAATCTTATATACTAGACATGTTCAATAATTCTCTTAATATTAATTATTATTAATCTTATTACAAATTTTGGCCATTAATCAATTCTATCTTAGGTAATTCTTAACCTACACATAGGTATATTCCTTCTTAATTATAAGAAGCTTATCAGTAATTAAACTAACGTGCCTTAATAAATAATTAATCTAATAGTCTTATAATATCTTATATTACTCCTTAGACATATGTGTTATAATTTATACGTGTCTTAAATATAATTTATTTAACTCTCGGTCTAAAATCATATTATAAATTCTACACATTATTTAATCAAAAAAATTAAGTCTATTACTTTTCACGATTCTAGAAACCATAATTTATTACGCACATTTTAAACAACATACCTACTTATGTTAATTTATAGTTACAACTACATAGGTACATAATTTGATACTAAGGATACAATACAATCTACAATCATAACAAACTTTTATTACAATGGTTTTTTCAATTAGCCCAACATAAAATGCATGCACTAAAGATATTATTATCTACCTTCCTTCGAAGCATTAAAAACCCATTTCTTGAGAATTTTTGTGTATCCTTTATATTTAACCATAAACAACAGACCATGTTAACTATGTAAAACCTTATCTACAGTATCCGAGTAAATTAACAAAAGGGCATTGTAATCCATATTGCCTGGTTAAAACCTGGAACAGGGCCATGTTCAATTCGGTCGCGCCTTCCTTGTCTATACGCAGAACGTGAGTGAATTTACTCTGAGGTATTGCAAAACGCTAAGGTACTGAATTTGTAATTTATCCAACAGTAATGTGACTCTAATATGGATCGCCAACCCACTTTAATTTATTAACCTACTATACATTTTGTATTAAAAAAAATTAACCGCCCATGGCAAGTGCCTTCCGGCATAAGCCCGGTGCACGCCTCTGTTCGTCTTCACTCAAACTAACGGGAATTCTGTTGTTTACCATATCGGTGATCTGGGATAAGCTCGAGCCTTTGTTTATCTATCAGAACTTTCTAAAATTTTTACAATGCATCCTACCACACTATTTTTCTAAGAACGGATTTTTGGACGCTGTAGGGTGACCACAACAACCTTGATTGTTATATACTGATGACATTGTATCTTGTATAGTTTGTAAGATATTTAACTAAATGTCCAAATTTTATAGTGAAATTTTTTAGTAAATTTTTAGAAAATGGAGGCCTGTGATTGGTCAAAATAAACAATGATTTTGATTGGTTTTCTGTTTTTGAGATTTAGTATAAATAAAGGCGCAGTTGTAAGGCAGATCAGTTCGAATTGTGAATTACTCGTCGGAACACTTTGGAACTCGTGATCTCGCCGGACATCTGCCTTCAGGAATACACCGCTAGTTTCATTTCTACCCTCTCATTTCCCTGGTGATCTGGAGCCTCTCTATTGGACCAGCTGCTGCCCTGAGTCAATCATCCATATTGGTCGTAGCCTTGTCGGTTACACATATATACAAACAAAGAGAAACTGGAATGAATAATAACAACTAATATGTATAATATAAAATTACAGAATTCTAGTTATTGCTTTTCATTAATGCTCGTTGACATTATTTGCTTAGTGTAAATGCTCAAAAATGCGGAACAGATACTTTGTCAAGCTTTTTTACTTTTGTTGCACTCATACTTTTCATGTTTTTTATAGCAATATCTGCATATTTCCATTCCGGTTAGTCCCCATCATCTTTCTCATTCGCATCTTTTGCTGCCGGGTGAAAGTTGATTATGTTTGTGGTCAAACCTTCACAAAATCTCTGGTTTCTTTTGTGAACCAACGAAATGGAACTGTTTCTTGTGGTTAGTACTCACCTTACTTCGAAAGATCTCATTTCTTTATTATGTTTATCCCTTTCTACTACTATTTAATTTTTTTTAAATGTTTAACTTGAAATTATGCAATCACTTGAATAAACTAAACTAAACTATAGCTTAATAGTCACAGCAAGTTCTGCTTCTCAGTGGCAGGTACAGGAAATATTCAGCGGCTATTAGTATGTGTTTTTGTCTATCAAAAGATACATAATTAAAAGCGGAGGGTTCGAAGCTACCACTTTACGGACGTTAATATGAAAGTCAAAGACAGATCCGCTGAGCTTCCGACCATTTCATTTGTAATAGGTAAAAAAAAAACTAAAAGTAAGTTTTTTGATAACTAGACCACTTTCTAAAGTTTACTAGCTTTCTCGACAGATGTTGTCATGTATTCCTAAGGTACTATGAATATTAATGTTAAATAATATTAATGTTAAAAAAAATATTTCTGAAAGCTTGAAAGAAATTCTATCTGCTTACCAATGTTTTGAAACTCGATGAACAACGCAATTAAAATTGCTTCGTTATGGAATTTTTCCATACTAACTTTAATATTGTATTATTTGCTATCCATTTTTCAACTTTTTAATAGTTATTCTGTTATCCGGAGCGGAGAAGAGTACAATAAATCAAACATCAGAAGAATCTGTTCAGTCAATTTCGAGTTATAAGTGTTCGCACTAACCCGTCTTTCTTTTATATTGTAGAATTTGATTAAATGTCTTATGACATATTTATTATTAATACAAGATTGTGTCGAGCAAAGTCTTAACAAAGAGTAGTCGGTGTGTTCAGGTATATAAGTACGAAAATAAAAATAATACGATAACTATAATTACGTTTTGGTAGTTGGAACAATAATATAAAAATACTTAATTTAAGGCTATTTACACATTATATACAAAATCAGCTATAAATAATCCACACCTCTGTAACCATTCCTTAATATTATTTTTAGCCACCATCTGATGATTCCCGGTCGGATCAGAAGTATTTTCACTTGATATTTCTACACGGGGTTGCCTGTCTCAGATTAGACGGGATCGGTGACTCGAAAAATTAGCCCAGGGCCCAGGCAATAAGTGCCACTACTTATACCGACACTTTTGTATAGAGAATTGTGAATTTATTTACTTAACCTTATTGCTTTCAATATCTTTACAATACAAAATCTAACATTGTATCTTTATATCTTCATGAATACCAAAGCGCAACCTCTCTCTACACAAACTCTCTAGAGTTTTATGAGAGAGGAAGAAATTGTTAATACCTATATGAATATATAAAAATGAATATAATGTAAATTGTAATTATTGTAAGAATTTGATTGAATAAAATAAAAAAAAAAAATATAGGAGTAAGAAGGGATAGGAAGTAGATATAGAAATAATTATTCAACTTTATTCTTTTTTTGAAACAGTTATACAGCAAGTAAATGTAAAGGTATGGGCATGTTATGAGACGACCACAAGACAACATGATCCAGAGAGCCATGGACATTGAAACTCCAGCCAGGAGACCAGGCAGACCACCCGCCACATGGTTGTCGAGCATCAATAGGGACCTAAAAGAATGCGAAGTGGAGCCAGTGATGGCGTTGGACAGAAAATCTTGGCGCAACAGGAAACGGAGAGCCGACCCCAAATAATGGGGCGAGGGCGAAGAAGAAGAAGAGTTATACAGCAAGTAAATCTGGCCCACGTTGGGCGCCATTTCATATTAGAGATGCTTTTTCAAGACAAATTGCGCATTATTTTGATACAAAAAGCTAAACACACCCTAGAAAATAAATGCAAAATTATACAAAAAAAAAAAACATCATGAACTGTCTCCCAGATTATTTTGATAGATTATGAAGCTTTTAAAGGAGTAAGGAGAATATAAAGCAGCTAAATGACAAGAAGCGGTAAAGTTTGTTAGTAGGTGTACTGCAGGATTCCTTTACAGATAATTAATTCTTATTACAAGACTAAACCGCCGAGGGAATTCAAAAGAACCACCGCGCGTCCAGAAACATTAAAGAAGAAACAAATGACTGTCACAATTTTCCTCGTTTATTTTTTATTTTCATTTCTAAGCGGTTCAGATCTAAAAGTGTCGTAATAAATGAATCGTTTGTTTTGCTCAAGTATGCTTTTAAAAAAACATTTTTTTGCACAACTAGGTAGATTTTATATTTTTTTTCTAACGGTTATTTACTTGATATCTTTGTTGTCGGTATTTTAATTCCGCGTTTTGATTCTAATGTCTTAATTTTAAAGGAAGCGATGTTTTTTATGCTTAAATATGGTGTTAATTGCAGTGGAGAGTTTTAAAAAATGGTCCATGGTCTTTAACATTTTTTATTTGGAATACTAAACTTGTGAAAATATAAAACCCATTCTTCAATAATATGTTGAAATATTGAAGTATACTTATACGACACAATGGATGTTTAAAAATATTGTAAAAGGAACAAACTGAACAGCACTTGCAAAAGGTATCTAATATGTATATAAAAAGATTTTTTTGGTCTCGTCATTGATCTTTTTTCTTTTCTTTGTATTTTTGACAAACTTGAAGACGAAAAAAATGATAAAATGGTGCAAAATATAATACGGTCCTAAAAAACGAAATGTGACCATAAAATATTGTGTAAGATGAACCATGAAATATAATGTAGAAATAAGGAAGAGATTGCAATATACAAAAAGTTATTGGGTGGACTTTTAGATTATGGCCCTAATTCTCTTATTTAGCCCTACACTATTTTGTCAAAGTTAAATGCCTCATAAAAACAGTTTGAAAGCCTTAAGAAGACAAAAGGAGATGGTTCATAAATAACTATTTCTAGGTAAATTTTCATTTTTTATTTATGATGTGGATGAGAACGTATGACACTGTCTAAAAAATAGTCCAGACATGGAAATATTTCACCTTTTATTCAAACCAAGTGAATTTAAACAAACAGGTGAAACAGTTGCGGCGGACAGAGGACTGGCAGGTCTCCTGGAGCTGTAATCCCATTCAACTTGGGCTTCCCTTCAGGAGTCGTTAATCATTCCGCCTTCCTCCTCGTGGACAGATGGATGGAGCTCCATGTTAGGGTGTTGTCTCTCGAATATCCATTCGTCATTAAGAGTGTCTGCGGCGGTATGCGAATGTGGGTACTTGTCTCTACCGTATTAAGACATCACGTCTCGTTTATAAAGACTATTATTGCTCGCTTATCGCCATGAATTGGTAGAATCAAATCATGGACGGAGCGTAAATCAACACTTACAGTAATGTTGATTCTATCCGGGCTATATGGCCGTGCTCGATGAGTGTTAATTTCTCTTTTAAGATGGCCATAGTCGATGAGTGTTCACGGCGATACAGCCCGGATATAATCAACAATATTGATGCTGGTCGTGAAAGCCTTTCAAAATATTTTCAACAGTTACAACTTTGACTTTTTTCGAGAATGCATGAGTGTGAATCAAATAAGGTTAAACAAACATTCAAGTGGCAGTAAGCGGGACAAGATATTGGTAGGTGAACTCAAAGGGTACTGAAGTTAAGGTACCGTTAGAGAATTATTCAAGAAGCGTCGGCTAACCTAACCTAAAAAAAGTTGGGTTGATGACATTGCAGGTGTGAGTGTTGAGAATTGATTGCAAATGGTAAAGAAAAGGGAGAAATATAAGCGGCATAATCATAATATGTCCAGCAGTGGATCAGGGAGGGTTGATGAAGATAGAGAAAAACTTAAACATTTGATGTCTAAAATTTTTTGCTACCTTTGGACAAATAACCTTATGTACACAATTTATAAGAAACTATTGAGTACTATGTCAAGCATGACATTTTGTGAAAAATCTCAATTATCCGCATGAGTCAGACATTAAAGACGGATAGAATTTTAATGAAAATCATCATCTTTATGTAATGCAATCTTACGATCAACTGTTGATTATGTCTATTTGAATTATGATCCGGGTGAATTATGAAGTGTGGTTTATCCATAAAAACTTTAGAATTAATTCATCTTCGGCAACTAATAATATAACGTCGCTCTATTAGTCAGGAACTGAGGGAAATGTTTCCAATGATTAATTTGTCGCGACTCTTGTTTATAAAATCAGTTTGTGTAAGGCTCTATCCATGGATTAAAACTAAACATTCAAGGGATGTGAATATTTTAAAACAAGTCTGCCAGACTCAAGGCGGGATATCGTGCTGCGATACTCAGCTATAGAAATATAATTCAAAATACATTTTGAGTGACATTTTTTTTGTTCGCGAAACGGTGACATCTTTATGGAAAATTATTAATACTGCGTTATATTTTTTGGAAGGGAAATCATTACTACAAGACAGTTTTTCCGTGATGTTTTAGACTTTTAAATGGAGGCAGTCACATTCAGAAAGCACTGTACGTGATTATAAAAACGTTACGTTACCAGCTTAGAAACCCTCTTGGACTTTCAAAATTTAATATCTTTGTTCTCTAAGTTGTCTAAGATCAACTGTGATTCTAAATCCTACTTTTTACCGATAGCGGTTTTAAAAATTTTCTAAGCTGTCATTTCCGACTACTGTTGACTATTTAACTTAACTCGTGTATATATGTAATTAATATAATTCTGCGCCTTCTGCAATTTGCAGGCATTGGTGCATAACTTTTTTCGTCCATATTTGGTCTTGCTAACTTATGTCCATCAAAACTTTTTTAGCTTCTTGCATTTCACGGTTCTTTGAAGATTTCTTTGAGCAACACGCAGTTTCCTGTCAGCCGCTTTTGTCAATATTAAGATACTCTAATGTCTCTGGATAAATTTAAGTACCTGGAAGCAACTATTACCACCACTGGTGACCTCGGGGCTGAGCTCCCGATACGTATCGGTATGGCAAGTGGCGCCTTCAACAACATGACCAAGATATGGAAGGCGTCGGCGTTTAGTGTCGAGACGAAATGTAAACTGTTTGATGCGTGTGAGTTGCCCATCCTCCTGTATGGGTGTGAGTCCTGGCACCTGACTTTGGCTCAGGCACAAAAAGTATCTGCATTCGAAACGAAGTGCCTCAGGAGAATTTTGGGTATAAGATGATACCACCGCATCACGAACGACGCTATACGCCGGCGCACCCAGCGTGAGCCCTTCACCTCTACTATTATGTGGAGGAGATGGACTTGGCTGGGACATGTGTTAAGGATGCCGAATGACAGTTGGCCGAGGAGAGCGCTGTTCTTCCTCCCATCAGGGTCCCGGGGACGAGGAAGACCCTCTCATACTGCGTTCCGCTCCTTCGAAGCAGAGCTGAGGAATCTGGACATGGTGTGGGAGGAGGTCATTAACGTTGCGCAAGATCGAGCGCAATGGAGAGCTCTTGTTGCCTCCCTATGCCCCTAAGTGGGGTCTTAAGGGAGTTTGGATTGGATTTGGTTGGAATGTCTAATTGACTCGCAAAGCTGGAAAAGGTAGCGGTATCGAAGATAAACATGAAATTATTAGGCCTGTTTTCGAAGATTAATGATCTGACTGTTCCATTGATATTGAGCTGAGAACATGAATACGATATCGCTTCATTCTAACTTTTCCAGTGTATTATATCTGTATCTACATTTTGTTTATTCATGAGATTTCGTCACTATTTTGAAATTTTATGTGTAAAGTGTACAATGTACATAGTGATATTGTATTGAAGTAAATTTTATGTGTACAATGTACATAGTGATATTGTATTGAAGTAAATTTTATGTGTAAAGTGTACAATGTACATAGTGATATTGTATTGAAGTAAATTTTATGCCGAGAATTGCGGCTTTACGACTTTAAGTAAAAAAGATTAAAATACACGTATACCTACTTACTAAAAAGTCATCTTCAAATTTGTTGAAACAAACATGCATCTTTACATTCTTAAATTTTGTATTTATTTGTATATAATTCCGAGTTCTTTAACTTCAGCGACGTTTCTTGGCATTTCAATTTTAAATTCTTATACAATATCAAAACAATTCTTACTATTTATCTCAATGAAATATTTAAGTATTTTGTTTATCTCTTATATAAATTAGTGCGAACACTTATAACTCGAGATCGGCTAAACAGATTCTTCCGATGTTTGTTTTATTGGATTCTTCTCCGCTCCGGATAGCAGAATCTGAATAACTAATAAAAAGTTGAATAAATGGATAAGAAATGATATAAAATATAATATTCAAGTTTGTATGGAACGGACTTTCGAAAATTCCATAATTATCTGCCAACGATTGAGTTGTACACCAGTAAAAAGATAGAATTACTCTTTCAAGCTTTCAAAAATATTTTTTTTAACATACAAACAAATTTTTGTATAAATTAAAACGCAGAAAGGGAATAAAAAGAGATGATCTATTTAATTTGAATTAGATTGGAACGCGAAATGTGAATAAAAAGGTTTGATAATATGTTGTGAGGTTATGCCGTGTGTCATTGGAAGTATTTGTTTGTTATATGAACGATTTTTTTAACCATGATGTTTCAGAAAGTAAGCAGATATTTTGGAAAGAATAATTATCGTACGAAGATGTTGAACAAAGTTTGACGGGACAGCTTCTTAAAAATAAAAAAAATGTTAAATTGCAAACGTTAAGCATTCTCAGAAATATATCATTTGAACCATTACTACTGGTATTTAAAACCTTCTTATGGTCATAACACACAAAATTTCAAATCAAACATCAAATTTGCTGCAAAATTAATGAGTAAAATCACCGTGAAAATATTCACAGCTTTTCGTACTAAAGTTATTTGAAAAAAGTGCCATTTTCGTGTTTCAACATTTGACTTATTGATGACCTGACAAAGTTTTTAAGTGAAAAAGTTTTTCAACCCTGCAGGGCGCCAGCAGCCATTACAGGAATCTCATCGACAATCAGGGGGTTGTGAAAATTCTCAGAGCAAAAGAAGAAGACGCTCGAAAATTAAGCGCAAAGACGCCTTTTACAGACTGGTATAGACGCCACTGTCTGTTCAATTACTCCTTCCGGTATCATACAGTCCCGTGCCCGAATTACAAATGTACGTGTATTAATTATAAGGGGTGAAATTAGGGGATGAGGGGGACAATTATCTCGTTCCACCTGGGCTCCACGCACCCTGCCTTTGTCTCTGGTGTGTTCCCACCTACCTACTGATGATTAAAAGAAGGTTTTGTTGAACGCGCGCGAGCGGACTATTCGCATCAACGATCTTAAGAGGACGCGATGTCGGCTATTATTATCAATTAAAAGATTCCGTCACTAGATGATGGAATGAATCACCCCTTTTCATATTACATACTTTCATAATATAATCTTTTATACAAAAACTAGCTTTCCCGACAGGCGTTGTCCTGTGATCTAACTATGAATATTGAATTCGAATACAAAAGAATGATCTCGATCAACCCAGACAAATTTGACGATTTACAGCAACTATTTGGTCGAAGCAGTTTCACGTGGAATTCAGGTGGACTCGGTTTATACCGACTTCTCCAAAGCATTTGACCGGGTCCCTCATGATATTTTGTTATTGAAATTGTTTGGATACGGCATACGCGGCTCTTTATTGAGATGGTTTGAGGAGTACCTAACGGATAGATCCCTGAGAGTGCGAATTGGTTGTCATATGTCTAATGAAATTCTTGCTTCGAGTGGTGTCCCTCAGGGTTCTCACCTGGGACCCTTGATTTTCAACCTGTTCGTAAATGATATAGTATTGTCGATCAATGGGGCAGTAAATGTATTGATGTTCGCTGACGACATGAAGTTGTTTAGAGAGATTGTTTGCCAGCATGATTGCGAGCTTATTCAGTCTTCTCTTGATTGCCTATCTCGATGGTGTGTGAGGAATGGTCTTGATCTCAATGCATCCAAGTGTCAG
Organism: Mystacides longicornis; assembly: GCA_963576905.1. NCBI lineage: Eukaryota > Metazoa > Arthropoda > Insecta > Trichoptera > Leptoceridae > Mystacides > Mystacides longicornis. The sequence continues at coordinate 22,318,913 of OY756436.1, read as the reverse complement.
GTTGTGCGGTTCGGTAGATCTAGGACAAAAACTGTTTTTGATTACCGGTTGAATGATTCATCCCTTGAATCCGTCACGAGTATTCGTGATCTTGGGATTACATTCAGCGAAGATCTGTCTTTCGTTGATCATACGGTCGGTGTAGCTGATGTTGCTGCTAGAACGCTTGGTTTTGTGTTGCGCCTCTCTCGTGATTTGTCTAGTCTATGGTCTTTTAGAACCCTATATGTATCACTTGTGCGCCCTCTGCTAGAGTACAATACGCCTATTTGGTCACCTCACTATGCCGTGCATATTAAAAGGCTTGAAGGTATTCAACGTAAATTCTTGAGGTTCGTCAACTTTAAAATGGGTATTTCGCTGGCTGATATTGACTACGATAGGCTCATGGGTGAGCTGGGTCTTCAGACCTTGGAACATCGCCGTTTGGTTAACGATCTCATGTTGCTTTACAAAATGGTTCATTCTTTGATGGATTGTCCAGAGCTCGTTCATCTCGTGCAGCTCCGTGTTCCTCAAAGACTCACAAGAACTAATTCGGTGTTTTCTGAGGTTTATTCAAGGACTAACTATCTGTACAATTCTACGGTGCGGCGTCTTCACAGGGTGGGTAATGAGCTCGGTCATGTTGTGGATATTTTCCAGGCGGGTATAGATAGTTTTAAAAAAGAGAACTCTTGTTACATTTTTCGTATTAACGAATTCCCAATAATTGATCAGTCTATTGTGGTGCTAATCATGTCTTGTCGTCTGTATCCTTTGATTTTTTGTTTGTACACTGTCATTGCCTTCTTTGTTGTTATTAATCCAGGGTTTGTTGACGTTCGTTATTGTTTCGGTCTGATGGAGATTATTGTATTTTGGTTTATTTTCCGATTTTTATTTTTTTGTTTTATCCTTAATATTTTTATACACGTAGATAATGTTTTCCTTTTGCTTTTGTTTTAAATTAAATAAAATTGAAATTGAATCGTGCTTTTTTATCATAAATTTTAATTTTTTTTATTATTGTTTTAACTATATTGTATTCGATTTGTGTGATATTGTTGGTATTTTTGTTTGTTCACTTTCTTAATAAATTAACGACATGTAAAAGGCGTTAACGCCGTGAATGATTTAATAAATAAATAAATAAAATAAATAAAAAAATGACCTTTAACTAATGTCATTTCGACCGATGCATCTGTTTGAACCCACATATTTGCCATCCAAATTCTGTTAATCGCACCAACTATTAAAAAAACTGACAATTAGATTTTTCACTTTTCGCGTTTTAATTTATAAAAAATGCGCTTAAAAATGTAGACTGGCGGTTACAACGCCGGCTTTCGTACTGTTTGTTGCGGACGTCGTGGTTCGATCCCAGGTGCCGACCATCTTCCTCTTTCACGACACAAGCTTTAAGTATCTTACTGTGAAAGAGTCAAGGAGTGTATTTGTGTTCACTTTCAGTGAGCACAGATTCATTTAAAAAAAAAAATAAAATAAAAACTTATTTGAATAGTAAATAAAAAATCTTACCATCTTACCAGTCGTCGTCCTCATTACTGAGGGTCGTGGCCATCATGAACTCTCTCTCGCACCATTGCTCTCCAGGATGTTCTGTCCGCCAGAAAGATGTCGAAAGTGTTTTTATTTGGGTGAGCTCAGATTATCCTTTTTTTTTTATAATACAGTGAAATTGCAAAAAAAAAAACTGGTGTTTATGTGTAAAGCACCCTTAAGTCTCAAATATATGTAATATTTGGCTAGTTCTAAACTTAAAGTTTTTCGTGAAAACTCTGTAGGATTAAAATTTTGTTGCTCATTACATGCCTAGTAGTTAAACGACTCTAATTATGTGGAGTGGAAAATGTAAACTTTCTGGAGGAATGTGTTAACACAACCAGGACGGATTAGTCCAGGGATAGTTTCCCGAATTGTCCTCCACAGTTTTAACTTTTGTCCAACCGTCATGGAATACCCCGTGGACAAACGACTTTACATTACATAACAATATCATAGTCATGTTGTTAAGTGCATTAAGAAGTTCTCATATTGGACAGAAAATGAAATACTCTACACGAAATAAATTCAACATTAAACTAGCTGGTTACCGGCGGATTGCTATAGCCTTGAAATATATAATTTGTAAAAGCTATTTTTAGTTTTGTTGTAATTTAATGATACTTTATAAAGGAAACGTATGTGTTAAGGGTGTATATCTTCTATATTATAAAAAATGGAGATTTATTTCCAGTGGTCATCGCATCATTCCAAAACGGCTGGACGGATTTCGGTAATTCTTTTTTTGTCGTGTCAGATTTTATCACGAGAAGGTTCTTATGAAAGAAAAAATTAAGAATGTCGCGTGGAAAGTTAGAAAATCAAATCTTAGTACTTTTAACAATATAATTTTAATTACCATTTTGACAGAGGCGGTCAGTTGTTAGATAGTTGGTGCGATTGACAGAATGCAGATGCAAAATATGTTTTAAAACAGATGTGTTGTTCGGAATTACATTAATCAAAAGGTCATTATACAAATTCGAAATTAATAATTAGATTTAAAGAATCACAGGACAACGTCTGTCGGGAAAGCTAGTACATTATACATACATATTGTAGTGTTTTTTTTTTTTTTTTTTTGTAGTGTTCTTGTCTAATAATGGGTGATTAGTACTTTAGGCCATAATAAAACGACTTTAAAGTTATGCATACTCCACAGATAAATAATTATAGAATTGAATTCGTATTTGTGTTGATTTCATGTCACAACGACGAGTTATAATTATTTATGATTGGATAAGACAATTCTCATGATTAGGAGTTTCGGAGACTTAAAGGTTACCACCTGATGGCGAACGTTTTTAACGTAAAGTGATCACACTAAGCCAGCCTTCGAAATAACAGTAGAAGACGGTCGTAAGTCCGCAGTGGTTTGTTCAAAAATCGATCATTAGTAATGAATTTTTAGACTCATTAGTTGTTACATGTTCTTTAATTATTTATGTGCCGTGTATGTATTAATTGGCAAGTGGCGCCTTTAACAACATGACCGAGATTAGAGTCCTGGCACCTGATCAAAGCCCTGGCACAAAAAATCTGTTCCTACTTAACTATCTAAATTTACCAATCTTGGTTTTATTAAAATTTGTTATTTTTTTTACCATTTTTGTCATATCAGAAATCTATCGATTTTCGAAAACGTTTGTACAAAGTTTTTTTTACGATATTTTTATGTCATCTTCGAGGCAGTTATATGTAACAACCCTCTCTACAATACTGCCTATACATAAGGCAAAATATATTATTACTTTCATGCGAATTTAACTTACTCTAGAAAAAGTACGATTCGGTGGATATTTTTTTACCATTACCATTCATGTTGAACGGATAGAACATAACCCTTAAGAAAACGTTCGTACTTTTTTTACATTTTTGTTTTTGAGTTTTTCAAATAAATCGTTTGTTCCATAATATAAGTTCAATAATTGTTTGTTAAAAATTACGGTTGTGTATTTTGATCCCATATATTATACGAATAAAAAAAAATAATCTCGAATAATGATGCTAATGAAATTATCAGGTATATTTTGTACTTATTAAGCAAATAATTATTTTTTGAATATTTGTAAACATTGCGCAATGGAGAGCTCTTGTTGCCTCCCTATACCCCTGTGTAGGGTGTAAAAGGGGGAATTGTTGTTGTTTGTTCTAGCATTATTGTTTAAATAAATCAACCACGAATTTGGGACTTTAATTCTCCCATTTTACAATATTTGCCAATATTGTTTTGGGTTCTGTGGTTTTATTCATTAAAGAATCGATATCCGTTTATTTATCAACTAATGCCAATTTATTTTTTGAATAAAATAGGTTCTGTTTTAATACATAGCCCGACCTGGTGGGTTAATCTCGATTTCAATCACAATAACGGTTTAATTTCAATCAAACTTAGATCATAATAACAAAGCTGTCATTATCACACTTTGATTTTGAATGCTATGCATAAAAATAGTTCCACGTATTTGAAAACCGGTATTATTTTACGAAAAAAATGGTATAAATATAAGGATCTATACAAGTATTTATATTATGAAAAGGAAGTATCGACGTTCGACATTGAGATCGCTATTGAGTTTCTAGAGTAATCGAATTAATGTTGAGAATCGAGACGATCTTCCTTGACATGTCATTAAAATGTTGCATATTGTGATACTCTACTAGAGTACCTACTTGACAATATATGCACAAAATAGTTCTTGAGTTCCTGCCGAAAATTGCTCGAAGCTTTCAAGCAAGTTGGTCTGGTGACGAAGGGAAACTTGCTGGGATTCCGATTGGCGTAGGCTTTACATATCTTAAGTGGTTGTGCTTGTTCAAATATGGATACGGAATAATGAACGGTGTGTGACAGTTTTTCTTCTAGTAGCAGCAAAACCTATCGGTTTAACAGACATAGAGTAAGGTCATTAACTGTTTGATTGTCCACTAAATCAGTTATATCTTCACTTTAAAGGTCCCAATTTTGCTATACCACGTGAGACTGCGGACAATATTTGACAACTCTTCCTGTAGCAACAGGGACAATTTTTCTTATATAACTTGTTAATATTATCATAGAAAACATGAACCTACAGTCGAATATTATAAGTTTGAAAAATATTTATTGCAGTTGGATCTTGTCGTTTGTATGAAAAATCATATTATCACGTATTGCTAAGGTGTTTCAACGAAGAAAAACAATTTACAGACGAACTTAGTCAATTATTATTATATATTTTGATAATGATTTTCAGACAGAAATATAACATAACATCACAGTAATTTCGTTCTACATCAAAAATAATATTATTCATAGATATCTCGTAGAAGAAATTTATTCCATGTCATCTATAATAAAATGTTGTAATAATAATGATTACATTGTCTATGGTTGGTTGGCGGGAAAACGAGGTGGGAAAATATTGTGACGTTTCAGTCGCCATTACTGTAGTTGCGTATAATTTTATCGTAATTCCTCTGCTTTTAGAGCCGCTATTATCATAATACAGTCGTAATGTTGCGGGCGAACATTCCTTGGCTAGAAATACAGGACGGAACCCACTTTTATGTTTCTAGATGCAATTTGTTTATCTAATTTTCTATCCCGCGAGAAGAAAATTTACAATTATTCATACAAATCATGTCAGCCATCTTGTATTTTTCAAAGTGCACTTTATTTTAAATGTTTTTTTATCCAGTCAGAGGTTGAGTTTTTTTACACTCAAAATAAAAGGATAAAACATAACCTAGAAATTCAATGTATAAAACGAATACCACGACATGATAATTGCCCGAAACAAATCGGTACGTTCTTTTTTCAAATTGTGATTCCATAAAAGAGAAAAAATTCTGTCACTGTGTTACTTTGAGCTCGTATTACCCGAGGAATTTGAATTAGGAACGGTTTTTAATGAACTTGATGATGTGAATTGCTTTTCTATTCCCGTGAAATGACAAATAGAATACACATTTCCGTTAATATTCTTACATTCTTTGGTTTCTTCATGCGAATACTTTTCTCCATGCAAGGTCTCCTATTTATTTTTTATTTATTTATTCTCAAAAGTCTCTTATTTCTTTACATTTGATTACACGTTCCTTTAAGAAGTAGGTAATTCGAAATGTTGGCACCTTATTCATGTCCGAACGTATTTGAAACATCATAAATTTCATTTCATGCTTCATGTACTATATTCCTACAGTGGCAAAATCAACTCAAGCATGTCACTTTTTGAAATATTTATTTATTTATTTTCATGTTAAGGTTTGTCTTCAAAATAATTGATGGTAGTTTAATTCGATTCTCTAAAAGTCATGTCTTTGAATCCCGCTTTGTGAAGCAAAATATTTAGTGTTAAGCAAGCCAAAAGTATTCATATATTGATTATGTGACAGCTGGATGGTTTATCGAACTGTCAATACAAAAATGCGTGATCTACATAATAATTCGGAAATGTTTGTTTTTTTTACGTGTTTTTTTCGTATATTGGAGCATCACGCTAAAACCGTAGGTTCTGCGTTGGATTTTAATCATCGTGGATCCTTGCAGGTATATTTATGGTATACATAGATACAATTTTTTACAATCCCTCAAATATATTTAATGTAATTAATAAATTTCTAAAATTATAAAATCTTCATAGTAAAATCTCCGCAAACACAGATGGCCATCTTTTAAAAACAAAATTACTCATGTAAATGTTGCATGGAACCAAACTTTGACTGAATAAAAACGTATTTAAACGATTCAAGATTGATTTGAAATAAAAATAAGTGTAATTCAAACTATATAAAACAAATTTTATAAACATTGAAATCAAAGTAGATTTTCGGATGACGTTAAATGTCAAATTTTGAGGTGGGTAAAACATTTTTTTTTTATTTACTTTATTTAAACAAACACACAGTTATTACAAAACATAAATCATATCATAAACCAGTTAAGTTTGCAAATTTATACATGAACAATATATCGTCAACACTATTTTATATTATTTTTTTTTTATTATATTATTTTATTTTATTTATAACATATGCTGTTATCATTAGTCAATCACATAAAATTTGTACCATCCACACATAGAGGGTGTAGGGGTGGTGTAGCTCTAGGGAATGTAGTTAAGACTCAAACCATAGCAATGCATATTGTGTGCGTAGGTTGCGAATTATATTATTACTATAGGAATTTAGTGAAATTGAATCAAGTGTGGGATGTAACATATTATGACACAATGACATTCAGTTTTTTTTCCATGTGAGTGGCAGACTATAATTTTTCTTCTTTCTTTTTTAAAAACATTGAATGTGTCAAAATTGTTCTCTCTTTTTATGAATTGTGAAAGTGCCATTCTTTTTTTTTCTGTGCTTGTGTCAGTTATAGAGGTCTGTTAAGCAATGTGAAGCTAGACTAGAACCTGTTTAATTACCTACCGATCAAGCCTGACAATCTGAATTAAAAACGTAAAGCAAGACGGGTATTAGCTAGTATTATATAAATACGATTGGAATAACAATAAATGAATGTATTTTTGCATTCACTTATTTAAGGAGCTTATAATATGTTATTTTGTTTTGCAAAGAACTTGTAAATATAATTCCACCAATTGATTTCAAGTTCTTTGATGAATAGTTATTTGTTTCTCATATTATACGTGAGGTACTGAATTTCACAGAAATGTGCAAAACACGATAATAACGTAGAAATTTTCAACTGAGTATAGGTACTGAATAGACAATAATATTGAAACAAATGGAACACAATGTACGAAATTAACTCTTGAATTCAAAATAATTATTAATATCGATGGTTGCGAAACCATAGACATACTGTCGATAAAACGGTAATAATATGTTGCCATTTTGAATATTATGATTATTATTCAAACATGGCTTCTCCATATTGTGAGATGCACAAATGATTTGCATGTGCAAATTACACCATGGGAGCTTCACGGTCTCTTTATGGTCTTTATCTGGATGGTTCCTGTCAAGATAATGGTATGCGACTCCATTTTAGGGGTAAGACCCCAAATGTTATATTCTATCAAAATAATAATGTTATTTCTTCGTATTCATGAGCGCGAGATTGTATATATTTTTAAAGATGACGACGTCGATATGAAATGTATGAATATATTCCTATTGGATGTATTTTTTGACGTGACAGCGCGTATTTTTATGTGCTAAAATTTGAATTTTAGAATATTTTTTTCATCCATAGACAAATTCAAACAATTTTACCTCGGGACCTATGGAATCACATATTTTATTCAAATTAAGAATCCAACCAACCAACGATTTGACGCGAAAATTATCTAAGTAGATTACGTTTCAAAATCAATGTTCAATTTTTAATTTTAGAAGACTCAACATTTTGTTTTGTAGTTTAACTAGCTGACCCGCCCGTCGAACCTTGACCTAACCCAGAATAAAAAAAATATAATTTCGACTTATTACATGAATTAAATACAGTTTATGACATAAAAACTGAATTAAAATTAACTCATAAAATATTGTATTATGTAATATTTCTCTTTCTCTGATTATATCCGTTTTCCGTCTGTGAAGTCTTACCTTGCTGCCAGTTGGCACAAATCTTCCTCATCGGGACGGAATGCCATATTTATGTAATAATAATAATAATTATTGTTGATTACGACGGGCCATAAGCTTGTTATAAAAATAATTCATCTATAGTTGCATAACTTTTTAAAAAATCAAAGAGATGTCGGTGTAGTAAGAAATAAGTCACATCTAAAGCGTGTTACTTATTTTATATGCTGTTGGATGAATAGACTCCATTAAACCCAAATTTTACCAAATTATTATGGTAAGATAGAATTTAAGTGAATGATAAAAGTCATCGATTCCGTCTCCGAGGAATGCCTGGTCAGAAGTAAAAGAAATAGGAGAGGTTTTATTAGAAATGTTGCGTTGGTGGAAGACGGAAAGAGTGGGGGCCCGTTCTGTTTGCCTACCCCTTAAGGGGCACGGCGTCATGGTTAAAAAAATTGAGCTGTGACAATTTTCAACTGGTTGTACGATATGATAAACTTGCTCCAAATGTTTGAATTTACTCATGTTCGTCATTTCCATAGATAATTGATTGAATTATTAATATGTCAAACATGTCTTTTCCTTGATACATAGCTCATACGTTGTTATAAAATTCTTATTAATAATGAAATAGGTCTCAGATATATTTCCATTCAGATGGAAATCTTATGGAAGAATGTTGAGAAGGTTTCTCTCTTTGTAGCTTTCATATCTCTCATGATAACATTACTCTGTAATACTTCACGGGAGATGACACCGAAAAAATATTTTTAATATAGGTTATACATTATTTTAATTATTTCCAATATAAATTAAAGTCGGGTTAGTGCGAACACTTATAACTCGAGATCGGCTCAACAAATTCTTCTGATGTTTGATTTATTGGATTCTTCTCTGCTCCGGATAACAGAATAACTTATAAAAAGTTTAAAAACTGGATAATAAATTATATAAAATACAATATTTAAGTTTGTATGGAACGGTTATCTATGACGCGCCCACGCCATCGCGGGTAGTTCCCTCTCATTCTCGCATACGCTCCTACAGTAGCCCATCCCACTTACTCCACCGCACCGATTCGAGCGTTAGAAAATTTTCATACAAAGTCAACAATATTATTGGGCACATTCGTGTTGGTAATAGGCGAGGTAGGATGTGTGCGCGAGCGCATTATTCTCAAGTTTTTCCCGCCAGAGCTTTGAATACGAATGAAATATGGATGTTTCAGAAATAGTTAAATGTTATTAGCTTAACTCAATCGAATTAATTTTGTATGGTTTTACGGGGGCGCAGTGCACATTATATACATATTAACGGGCCACTTCGGGCTAGAACCACAAGACAACGTCTGTCGGGAAAGCTAGTATGTAATAAAGAATGAGTCACTCAAAATGCCTAGAATCTTTGCCGAAAAAAGATTCTAAAATTTATAGGTATTTTGAGTACCTACATAAGCGGACATTTGATCAAAATTCAAAGTAATTAGGGACATGCATACATGCAAAAAAAAATCATGATGATAAACAAAAATTAAAGGCCTTCAAATAAAAGTGGGGTAGGGCAAAAGGGCTATGGCGTCCAAGAATCGGTCAGAGAAACATTGTTAGTCCCAGTCAAGAAATTTTGATGATATTAAATTTTTTATATTATTTATGATCTGTGCTCACTCAAAGTGAACACAAATACACTCTTTCACATCAAACTGCTTAAAGCTTGTGTCGTGAAAGAGGAAGATGATCGGCACCTGGGATCGAACCCACGACCTACAATACGAATATCGGCGACGGAACCGCCAGGCAATCAACCACATCATACCAACAAAACGAAAGAAATAAAGGAAGATCACCGTGTTTGAAGTTTGATTACAATATGCCTAGATGGAGTTTACAATTAAATGGTTTCAAATATTATATAACCTAACCAAGATATTCTATTCTATTGTAAATAACCATGAAACGAATACATACTTCAGTACAATAGACGAGGAAATTGAAAATAGATAGTAATGATTGTATGAAAAATATTGCTATTGATAATATTATGTTAGTGATGTTAATGCAATAATTTGACATCGTCTTTTTAGAACTACTTACTTAACTCATTTATAGCATATTAGAAAGCATCGAAAATCATCGCCTTGTGATTCGCCAGGATAAGGCCTTGTGGATAGACAACTCTCTTCAATAAATTGATATAGAAGGTGGTACTTATCTTAGAGCTCACCATGCACACTTACATTCAGCCTCATCTGCAGATAGGTGGCCCCTTATATGTAGGTTTTCCTCATACACCTGGTGACACCAACCCTGAGTCTATTGAGGGCATTCCATTAAACGTAGATACGTTAGGTGTTCGCCTTTACTGATGCCGTCATGTGGGACAATCCACGGCATCGTTCCCATCAAGTGCACTTTCCAGTGTAGGTAAATAAAAACTGGCAATTCGTTTAGTGTAAGGTATAAGGTAAGACCTCTGTGTAAATATAACTATGTATACTATTCTTAGCCATCTATTCTCTCTTTTAACCCTTCAGATTGTTAGTCTGAGATCCCTTAATCTTTTGGGTGGTCATATTGGAGGTCTACTATATAGATCTTTTATCCTCTTTAAAAGCTTGTTCCAGAACCTTCTTTTCTGTCATCCAATCTGAAAATGGCTTCAACTTCGAAAACTCTTTGAATTTCCACATTCTTTACTCTCTCTCGAATGGTTTTACCAACGTATTTCTGAGTAGGTACTCAAATAATTTATCTTGTAAAATGGAGACTTATGATTTTGATAATGCCTGTTTTGGAATCATTAATCGAATCCAAAGCAGGTATGTTTTACCTTACTTTGGCTGATTATTTTCTTTACTTATTTATCTGAAATTATAATCAATGCCGTCAATACTCGTAAATCGTATTTCTGTAGCATTATTTATATCTTTTGGTTATTATATACTCCTTCGGTTGTCATCGCACTCCTTTGTACTATGTAATGATTGACGTGAACGCTGGTCAGAAACTTATACATCCTGCCCAGCGTTCGATTACCTTGATAATTCATCATGAAGTTACATTATTTCCTAAACTGTGATATTTTTTTTGTATATAGACTACCTGACAAAATGCTGGTCGTAGCTCTTTACACTGCAACCAGCATTGCTCTTGTATGATGTTCTTTGGACTGTTCTCTGCCACTATAAACTATTAATTTTTTCTCCATGTGTATTTTTCTGTGCCTGTGCTATTTATTTTCTTTTTTGTCTTGTTATCTTTTTTTTATTGTTATAATAAATAATGTTCAAATGACGATTCCAAGTGTCCGAATGGACCTAAGGATGATAAAATACAATAAACAATTACAATATTCGATTATTTCAGTTTTTTACATCGAGCGTAAATTTTGAATCTCTAAGTTACCAAATAGATTTCTTTCGATATGTCACAGGCAGGAGGTTTTTTCACAGCGCTACATTTCCTGGTATTCTTGCTTGCTTGAAACATATCCTCGAAAAAATACCATCGTTGATAGGAAATATCCTTTTTGATATACCTACCTAAATATGAACATTTTCTTATAACTGCACTGCCGATCGTTTCATAAGTCATAATAATTTTATACAAAAATTCTACATACATTCGAGGAAGAATTAAAAAAAAAAGTAAAAAATTTACAATAATTAGCGATAAAAAATACTTGGCAGCGGTGGGATTCGAACCCACGCCTCCGAAGAGACTGGTGCCTTAAACCAGCGCCTTAGACCGCTCGGCCACGCTACCGATGCTGGATCCCCGCTTAAAACACAATAAAACGGGATAACAGTGGTAAGATTAGGTGTGTTCGTTTTAAATAGATCACAACGGGATCTTTGGACTGAAGCCAAAATTAGTTTACGAGTAAAACTTCGAAATATTGTCTAGGTCAATGGCGTTTGTATGAAGTATGAACACGTCGCACACTTTATGACATAGTAGTTTGATAGTACCCCCTATTTGGATTTTAGAACGTTCTTATTAAGAACGTTCTAAAATGATTTAGAATTAAGTTCACTCGAACTAAAATTCGTATTCGGAATTATGCCGTGTTCTAAAAACCAATAATAGTTCACCATAAAAAAATTTTTGAATTATAATAGTCGAATGGATCGAGCATGCGCCTTATTGGTTGATGCTGACAAGCGGACAGCCAATCGGAGAAGACAAATTCAAACGAGCTTCATGTTCCAAGCAAGTTCCAAGTAACATGGTCGCCGGAAACTGCCGAACCAACCCGAAGTGTAACGAAGACGACTGTATGATTGCATTGGTGTTCAATGATAATAATTTCTGATGCTATAATTTGTATTACTTATAATAAATTCGGGGAAAATGTTAAATATTTTTAATAAAAATAAACTTGTTTTATAATTATTTGGTTAAAAAATATCATTAGATATCTTTTTAGACGCATACAATTAGGTGTGAACTAAGATTAGGAACGTTGTGACAGATAATCGCACTAAAATTGACATAAATACGAAATCCGAATACCAAAATGAACTAATTTCAAACTAAAGTCTAATTAGGAACAAATAGGAACGTTCTAAAATTTCTCGAATACCAATCCGGCTAACTAAAATATGAACGTTCTTATTTTAGTTTAGTGCGTACTTAATTTGAATTGGAATAGGGGGTAGTACTTAAACAAAATGTTAAAGATACCGTCGATTTGATTTTGTTTTTGGATCTCATTTTTCGGATCATTGTTCTGCTTCCATACATGAACATAGTTTCGGATTTGTGCCATCAGGAAGATGGCATTCTCCATAATACTGTCGCTAGTCCATTCGCGACAAACATTTTCTATTCTTATCTACAAATAAAATTGTTTCTTCTTCTTCTTGTGAATTAAAAAGATTATTCACTTGCATGCAGAATAATCATGAGAGATAGCGACATCGTATAGCTAAATATAAAAATTATTGATAATAAAAATAATTTCAACTGCAAGAGCGCCATCGCTTATCAGTGCTAAAGTTTGTCGACCTCTGCTTTTGTTTACTTAACGATGTTAATTATTCATTATTAATATGATAGAGAGAAATGATGGATTTATTACTTATTAAGTATAGATAGTAACACTTAATCTAATTGGGCTGTAAATATCGTATTAAAAAATAAATACATACATCGAGCCGATATAAAAAAACATAATATTGAGTCAATTTCTAGAAGACACCAGAGATAAATAATAGTAGGTAAGTAAGTATTGTCTACCTAGACTTGTCTAGAACTGTCTCTAGACTGCAGATCAGTTTTTATCTAGTTAGAGCATAAAGAGATCTATCTAGAGCGTTTTGAATAAACTGACCAAGTGTACCTACACAAGACGCATATACTGTGATATTCAATATAGCACTATAGCGAGAGTTAAATAAACACCGTGTATGTATGTATCTACCTTCTCTATTTACGGTAGTTCAGCCCATTGTACGATTTATTTATGACAAGAAACACCATTTAGGGCTAGACATCTCTATCTAGAGCGTGAACTGTATCTGATAGAGCGCTCTAACTATGAACGTATTGTACTTATCTTTTTTTCAAGATTTTGTGCATTACGTAATGCTTGAGGAGATGACCGAGGGGACAAAATCCATGGGAAGACCACGTGAAGAGAATCTACAAGACGTATACTCAGACATGTGCTGTTCTTTCTATGAGGAACTCAAAGGAATAGATAGATAGGGCTGAGTGGAGAGATAGAGTAGCAAAAATTGCTGCCAACCAACCTGTGAGACGAAGATACGGTATATATTTTGTCTGAGTATAAGTTAAAGAACAGATCCTGAAAGAGGGATGAAAATGCAGCATATTCTATTCCTGAGCAGACAGGGTTAAAGTTGGACATTCCAATCAATTGAAAGAAAAAGAGTTGAAAAAGAAAAAAAAATAGAAGAGGAAATCATCTACGCAATATCGAAATAAAGATTTCTTCTAGTTGGAAGATTTTCGAAAGTAACTCAAGATAAGACAAAGTGGGTAAACAAAGCTTAAAACGCCCATGACAAACAGATTATCCACTTCTCAATAATGTTAACCTTTGTGTGATCGACATTCCATGTAACCTTGTTAGGGGATGACGTCACAAAATTCCAATCCATTAGTTTATAATGAAATGTCCACTCGATTCTCCGAAAATATCCAATTACACCAAAAATCATCTCCAAAAATAATAGATTGGTAAATACGCCACTTTATTAGAGCAAACCACAATTAAAGTAGTGATGATAGAGTAATATTTTCTTTTTATCCTGATTTTTCTACAGATTCTTCAGTATGCATCTAGGAAAATAGCATATTATATTGCATCCAATTCAATTCTGCCTTTTACACCCCATTCAGGGGCATAGGGAGGCAACAAGAGCTCTCCATTGCGCTCGATCTTGCGCAATGTTAATGACCATTCGCATATATCGCATTCAAAGCCAGAATTTTTGGTTAAAAAGGAACCAATTTCGGCTCACGACTGGCTTCTGCAGCTGTTGTTTTTCAAATCCGTCAAGTGGTATAATTATTATGATCATCATTGCATATTTAAACAGACATAATATGAACAATTCGAAATGGGTAGGTGTAGGTACCCAACCTTTATTCCATTCAGGAACAGTTTACAAATTTTGAATTTATAGGCCTAAGATCCTATTGCAATGAGACAAATAAATAAATTAATACTTATACAAAAGTGTCAGTATAGCCGAAGGAACTTGTTATCTTAGGCAAATTTTTCCAGTCAACCGCTCCCGTCCAGTCTGAAACATGCAACTCCGGGTAGAAATTTGAAGTGAAAAACACTTCAGAGAATTCTGACTCGATTGGGAATCGAATCCGGAACATCTTGATCAGAATAAAACACAAGGCTATCGAGATTGGTCGAACCTTCGAAAACTTTTTTGATACATTCCAGTAGTAAAATTTCATTATAACACGATTACTTAAATCATTTTGAATAAATAAATAACACTGGTCTATAAATACATAGGTGTCATTATAGCGGGCGGAACTTAATACTGGAAGCATTCTCTACCAGTCAACCGGTTCCATCCAGTCTGACACAACATTTTAACACCGAAAAGAAATTTCTTGTGAAAAAATACCTACATGGAAAATATCTTACCCGATCGGGAAACGCACCCGGTACCTTTTGATCTGAAGACCAACTCTGTACTATTTGGCTACCGAGGTCGGTTTTGATTTTCGCCATTTCACTCCAATCCAATATAACTTCGAATTTTTTTTTTTTTTTTTTAAATGAATCTGTGCTCACTCAAAGTGAACACAAATACACTCCTCTCCTTGACTCTTTCACAGTAAGCTACTTAAAGCTTGTGTCGTGAAAGAGGAAGATGGTCGGCACCTGGGATCGAACCACGACGTCCGCAGTACGAAAGCCGGCGTTGTAACCGCTGGGTCACCAACCACAGTTGTCATATTATATATTATGATATAATGTGTATTAAAAATAACACAGGGATGTTAAGCTGGTTTTAGAGTAAAGCATCGTACTCGCTTGCGCCGCGAACGTGTGACATTGCATCAATTTAATCGAAAGGTTAAGTCTATACGTGATTCGAAAAAGCGAACACGAGCATGCATCACGTGCACGTGCATCCTTTTGATAAAATTGATATTTAACGATATACGTTCGCGGCGCATGCGAGTACCGAGCTTAACGTTGACCGTGCTCTGCTGACCGTATAGTTAAAAAAAAAACTCTTTATGCAAATGTATCAGTAGGTATAGCCAGCGGAATGTCTATCGCTTAACCAGTCCTGCCGAAAATCAGTAGAAATTTCAAGTAAATACACGCTTGAAATTTAAATTTTCGGTAAATCGAACCCGTCATTTCTTGTTCAGAAGTCGAGCCACAAGGATATATCGATTTGCATGAAGAATTTCATATTAGTTTTAAATTATAGGTTAGAAAATCGTAAATTCGCTCTGCCTACCCCACATAGGGATGCAGTGTGATGGACAATAGCATACTAATACAATCGAATATTTAGCGCAATGTGAATAATATAATGCGTGTTATTTTGCGCCATGTGTTAGTGAACAGGTTTTGAATTCGATAAAAAATGGGGGAGATTTCTTTCCATTCGACATTGAACAGATATCGAAGGACGAATTCAACGACCTACCCCAATTATACAAAATGGAATTCGACGAAAAGTCATCAATTCATTGGACTAATTACTTTTTTTTTACGTTCCCGTAAGATGTCGCTGCCATCGTTTTACAATTTAATTAATATTTGAAAAAAAAAACATAGAATACTTACGAGTAAATTTATTTTGTTAATTATTTTTAAGTGTTATTTGAAATGAAATTCAATACAAAAGTGTGACATTGTCTGGAATCTATACAAAGACTCGTCACGAATGACGTTAATTCAAATAAAATGATATTGTCTATGTTTAAAAATCCCGCGTTCAACTGAGGCAACCATTTTAAAGTTAGAACAAAATTCTCCTTTCAAACACGTCATTAGAATATGTTAATGAGTGGCAATAAAATAATTACACAGCAATAATTAATTTTGGCGATGTAACACGCACTTTGAATATACTTCTGTTAACAAAATGTAATAGGAATATCTAGAAAAGTACTTTTTTATTACAGTAAAAGACTAATAATAATTGTGTAAAATTTCAAAAGATGTGATTTACTTACTGTATATTATGTATAATAAATAAACCTTTGTATGACTCAAGAAATGAAAGTTGTGGCTTATTTAATTCAACAAGTGCAATTTTACTTGAGTTTACAAACTGAAAGTTTAATTAATAACTTGAACTTTCAGTCTGTAAACACTTTTTGGCTGTCTTTAAAAACTGTGTAATTTTTATTGGTACTATTTTTTGTTCAAAGTTTTAAGAATAGAAATCATTAAAATAGCATAATTTGATATAGGTAGTTCTAACGGCATATTTTGCAAAATATGACGTCACCAAAACACCGCAATGCACTTTATATCCATCCTGAAAGTTCAATAAAAATCTTGAACTTTCAGTTTGTAGACAATTTTAATTATTCTTGTCTATACAACTTTAATATTTTTATTGGTACAATTTTATTATTGTTCAAGTATTCAAAGACAGCAATCATTAATATCGCATAGTTCTTACCCCCATTTTTGCATACTGCAACATCCCCAATACACTTTCCACTCCCCTACATTACTTCGTACACCCCCTACATGCACATTGTTGTTATTATTATTATTTTTCGGAGGTCAACGTCCGTCTCCGTTTCTAAAAATCGATTTATTAAAAGTCGTCAGGGATGATTTTGCCCAGGGGTGATATTGTCAGCTTGCCAGTGTTAAAACAAAGTGCGACTTAGGGGATGCGAATCCAGATAGATATACCCAATAATATTTTTATTATTTTATTTGAACTTTATTGTTTTCTATAAATAAAATATCGATTCAAAAATTTATTGCATTTTTAGTATCATTCGTTTTGGAGCGTTCCTCTGTCATGTTTTGTGTTCACATACGTTATTTTTTGTAATATCTTATTATATAAAAATGGTTTATAAAAGGCTCGCGTGGCGCCCATTTCTGGATTTTTTCTTGCAACCTTTGCTTTCGTATCTCTGAATTCGCATGCGAGTCTTTAAAGCATTTGGTTGATTGAATTCTTTATTGCAAACTTAAAAAAAATCAACTTAAATTTTTTATTACAAACTTGGCATTCGAATGGCTTTTAGCATTTATTTGATAAATATTGCTTTCGTTTGGATTTTCTCAGCTATGTATTCGCAAGTGAGTCTTTAAATAACCCGAGTATGTACAATTTTTTTTTCTCCACATTTAGATCTTTAAAAAAGTGCTCAACAACATTTCTAGAACAAAATTTCTCGTATGTTGCGGCTGCGAGTGGCGCCGCCTTGTGATACACTCGGGAAATAAAAGTGTTAAGACATCAGTCAGTGAGTGAGGCGATGACAAAGACAATTATAATATTATAGATTAAAGTTTAAGGTGCCAAACGGTACTATTTTCTTAAGGCTTAAAGTAATTCGCACTAAACACCTGCTTAATATTCATTAGTATGAAAGAAATCAAAATGGTTTTGGACCACTGAAAAAATAAAAAAAAAGCGTCATTTCGTACAATTTGTCTATCTCGTTACATTTATTTTGACCGCAAAAGTGTGAAGCAAAGGGTGCATAATATATCTGTCATCATAAAAACTCTGATCCGTCATCCTCATCTGAAAGATTAAAATTTTCGAAGTAATCGCATGTTTCGCGCCATATCTTTTTTAGCGTAAAAGTACACGACGGGTGTCTGCTAGTTTTATAAAATTTCTATTCCCTATAAAATTTTCGTATTAAATGCCGAAACTGATATTTTTTTGACTTGTGGATTAAATTCATATTCTTTTGAATTGTGGATTAAATTATCAGTTCTATGATTGTACTATGATACATGATAATATACCCTACCGCGATTTGCGAATAAGCGTAGGCGGCAGCGTGGCCGAGCGGTCTAAGGCGCTGGTTTTAGGCACCAGTCCGAAAGGGCGTGGGTTCGAATCCCACCGCTGTCAGTATTTTTTTATAAACATTATTTTTCATGCATTATGTAATACATTTTTAAATTTTTAACATTTATTTTTGCTAAATTTTCTAAAGCTTATTCAAATAGGAATCATACACAAGACCATTCATTTCTCAAACGCAATCCTTTATCGATGCTGGGTTTTCTAGGTTCTCAATCGTTTATACGGGTGTCCTTGAATGCACCTGACCAAACCATAACTCAAAAATCTGCACCTTTGAAACGAATTGTCAACAGTAATTAAGTATTGAAAAAACACGGTACCAACTACCAACACATTTCGACGTGAAGACCCATCACTTCTTCTATCATGGAGAAGACACGGACTTGGCTAGAGATAAATTAGTTACATTTGGCCCAGGAGGGTAACTGTTCGTCCTCCAATCTGAGTCCTGAATATGAGGAAAACCCTCTCATACTGTGTTCCGTTCCTTCGAAGCTAACTGGAATATTGAATAAAACTTTATTTATCATAAACATCTCTTCTCGAGAGAAGGAACCAGGATATGTACGACGAATGAATCAGGTGTATAGTGTAATCTGACAAAACCTTACAGAGGAAAGGTATGAAGCAAAAGGATGTCATTTATCGTTGAGTTGATATGGAAGAAGAAGAAGCATCTCTTTCCTTAAATGAAGTATTCCATAGTCTCAGCGCAGAAAATGTCAATGGTTTTTGATACGCTGCTTAAAATAGTCCTTTTTCATCCCATCTTGTAAATCCTCTAGATATAATTTTAGAGAAGGTTTCAGATACTTTTTGCTTATTCGCTTGACAGACCTTGAAATTAATCGGAAGGGCAAAACTAACTGACCATCCTATACAGCAAATGGAATAAGTTTAATGAGGACAGCTTTGGACTCAACATTGGGACGTTCAACTTCAATACATCCTCGATACAAATCACAATAACAATTAAAATTAAAAATATATTCTTTTATATTAAAACTTTTATCGATAGATGTCGATATTTGAATTCATAATAAGAAGTTTTGCATCATGATTCTGCGTTTGTATGTATATGAAGAAAACTCAAATAAGCATGGTTCCAATTGTTTAATCGATTCCTACATTTTCTTTCAAATTGAGTTTTGAACTTACGTTCGTGAACTTACATATACATACCGTGTCATCGATTCGATAGTCTATCATTAGTAGGCGGCAGTCGGCTATTTTCATACTATGTAAGCTGCCAAAGAAATGTTCATCGTCTAGAAAATTAATGTAGATGGAATCGAAATTCGATAGTCGACACAACAGTCAATCGAAACGAGTATTCTTAAACCATGTGAGATCTAAAACAATACAACCATCGTTTTAAAAACTATTCGTACTGTAAAGAGTTGTCGATGAAAATCCATCTTAGCAATAATTAAGATGAAGATTCTCATTGAATCGACTTTTCAAAAACCAGAAAACTTCATACAAAATTATCGATCACGAAAACAATAACAACACACTACTCAATTCGAACGACAAAGTGCTTTAATATTGAAGTAAAGCTACTAAAAAGTCTCTAAAAAGAAAAAAAAAAACACTTCTGTAGTAGATTTATTTGTATCATTATGAAATATGAATATTGACAGAGTATTGTTTTCATCCTATAAGCCAAAAACACACTTTGATTCTATACTATATCGCGGCTATCGAAAACCGAAAGTTGATTTTTTAGAAAACTAGCTGTTCCGGCAAACGTTGTTTTGATATACAAATTATTAAATTTATTTCTTAAATATGATGGCAATGGCAACATTTGAGACGCGCATGTGCCGACACTCTCATTGCCCATTTGCCCATTGCCCGTGAATACGAGCATGAGGAGCACAAAAAGGGTTAGATTTGCTTTCCATGCCATCTAGTATGGCTGTAGAGGCCAATTCTTGATAGACAGATTCTGTCACACTCAGGACATGGATACTCCGCCCCCTCGGCCGGACCTCGCCTTCTCTGCAGCTCAGTACCCTGACTTGCAGCAACAATTCTCCTCCATTCTGTCCTGTTGGTCGCCAACTGTTCCCAGTCCGTCTGTCTGTTAACACTCTTTAAGGCTGTATGCAGGTTGTCTTTGTATCTTTTGCGCTGTCCTCCGTGCTTTCTTTTTCCGGTTTGTAATTCACCGTAGAGGATGTTTTTGGGAAGTCTGTTGTCTTCCATTCGAACCAGGTGTCCGGACCAACGCAATTGAGCACGCGTCATTAGAGTGTCTATAGTACAGCAGTTGGTTCTCCTTAAAACTTCAATGTTTGAGACTTTATGAAACCAACGTATTCGGAGTAATTGCCTCAGATGACGTTGCTGCAGCTTCTCCAGAGATTTGGTGTGGTGCCTATAATTCACCCATGTTTCACAGCCATACGTAAGGGTTGGGATGATCACAGCTCGATATATAGCTACCTTTGTACTTATTGTGAGATCGTGATTATTAAAGACCCTCCCTCTAAGCCTCCAGAACGCGCGAGATGCAGCACTTAGTCTATTTTTTATCTCATCGTCCATATTTGCCTTGTCATTCACAATACTCCCCAGGTAATTGAAATATTTGACCTGCTCAATGTCCTTGTCGTTTGCTTTGAAGGCGTGCAACGAGGACCCTGCGGGCGTAGACAGAATCTTGGTTTTTGTTTCATTGAGTTTCAAACCCAGTGCAGAGTAGGCCCAGGTGTATGTATCAAGTATCTCCTGGAGCTCTTCAGCGGAATGTGATACAAGAGCACAGTCGTCAGCGTACTGGAGGTCAGTAACGTATCTCAGCTTAGTGGACTTTGCTTTGAGCCGGCTTAAGTTAAAAAGGCCACCCTCATATCTGTATCCAATGCCCATACCTCTTGTAGCTAGTTTTCTGTCGACAATCATGGACAGAGCAACCACAAAAACGTTGAAGAGAATTGGTGCCATTGCACAACCTTGTCTAACTCCAGTATTCGTGGGGAACAGTTCAGTCATGGAGCCGCCACAGATAACCTGAGCATAATTTTCTGAATGAATGCCCTTACAAACCTCCACAAAATTTGGAGGAATACCGAGCTTTCTCATAATTTTCCACAATGCTGATCGGTTTACCGTGTCGAAAGCCTTGGTAAGATCTAAAAAGGCCACATGCATTGTAGTTTGCTGTTCAACCACTTTTTCTTGGAGCTGCCTTAGAGTAAAAATGAGATCGGCTGTGCCCCTTTTGGGTCTGAATCCACACTGCGTGTCTGGCAACAACAATTCCAACACCGGAACCAAACGGTTGACCATAATTTTTGAAAGAACCTTTCCCGTCACAGATAGTAATGAAATTCCTCTGTAGTTATTACAATCGGAGATATTTCCTTTATTTTTGAACAGGTTGACTATTATTGCTCTGCGGAAGTCTTCCGGTATCGCGTGTGTTTCCCATAAGGAATTGAAACAAGCAGTGAGATGGTCACCTATTTCACTCGCGAGAGCCTTTAGAACCTCGGCAGGAATGTCATCACACCCGGCGCTTTTATTGTTTTTTAGCTGGTTTATGGCTGCGCTTACTTCGTTCGCTGATATGGGAGCATCTAGGTCGTGATTCACTGGATATTGAGGAATCAGATCAATCGCCTCCCAGTCCACGTTCGAGGTGCAGTTTAGAACAGTAGAGTAGTGATTTTTCCATCTATCTCTTATTTTATTTTCCTCCCTTAGCAATACTCCAGATTCGTCAAGAATGGGTTTGGTGCTCTTTACTTTAGGTCCGTATATTTGTTTTATTGCCTCATAGAAATTTCTTTGGTCATGCATGTCAGCAAATTTCTGGATTTCCTCTGCTTTTTTCTTCCACCATGTATTTTTTGCCGATCTGATTTCACGCCTTAGGTCCGTCTTGGCTGCACTATACTCCGATGTTATTTTGTCACTGTTCGAATTGGCAGATTTCATATTTTGAAAAGCTTTATGTTTCCTTTCTAATGCGGGTTCCAGCATGTCGCTGCTATCATTGAACCAATCTTCTAGTTTTTTGCCTTTTGTTATGCCGAGAGTGGTTTCACACGCCTTATTTATTGTATCCTTAAGTTTGATCCACAGTTCATTTGCATTTGTGTCTCTCTCCACAGTGGACAGTCCGTCGCTCACCAGAGAACAGAGATCACGTTTTACGTCGGGATCATGCAGGTTTTCGATCTTATAGCGCTTCTTCCTTACACTCACCCTGTGCGAAATTTTTGGTTTAAGTTTTATATTGATATTGGCTAGGACAAGACGATGGTCCGTCCAGCAATCTATATCTATTCTAGCTTTCGTTTTGGTTACATATTTGAGATCTTGTCTTCTGACTATTATATAGTCCAAGGTGTGCCAATGTCCTGATCTTGGGTGTCTCCACGTTCCCTTAAATTTGTTATTCATTGGGAAACAGGTGTTTGTAATAGTCAAATTATGCTCCGTGCACTTTGTTAGTAACAGTTCTCCGTTTGCATTCATGTTTCCCATTCCGTTTCTGCCAATGACGCCCTTCCACAAGTCGCAGTCAGAACCAACTCTAGCGTTAAAGTCACCCAATAACAAGATGTGGTCCTGTTTTGAAATACTTGATAGAACCCTTTCGAGCTGCTCATAGAACACCTCCTTCTGGTCCGTCGTCGATACTAATGTCGGTGCGTATGCCGAGACGATGAATACATGCTGGCTCTCTGAAATCTTATATCTCAGTGTCATGAGTCGTTCAGATATACCCATTGGCAGATCCTCCAAGTTCCTCGAAAGCTCGTTTTTTACCGCGAATCCCACTCCATGCAGTCCTTTCCTTGCTTCCGCCGGATAACCCTTCCAGTAGAAGGTGTAATTTTTCTCAGTGATACATCCCTCATCCGGGAATCGAGTCTCACTCAACGCCACTATGTCTGCTTTTACTCTCATTAGTTCTCTATCGATGAGGGCTGTTCTCCTTTCAGGGTGGGCCGAAGTTTTGGAATCCGCCAAAGTTCTGACGTTCCATGTTCCCACCACGAACTTTCTGTCTCTCTGTTTGTTCTTGAAATTTCTTTGATGATTCGCTCGAACAGGCACCCCTCCCCGGAGATCCGATTGGAGAGGTATTTTACCTCCGGAAAACAAATTTTGACTGTCTGATCGATCCATCCTTTTTGTTCTTGCTGCGTTGATTGACTGTACCGGTCACGCATCCGGCACAGTTTGAGCCAAGGACTCCGGCGGCTTGACCTGTGGCACATGTGAAATGAGACGACAGGGGCCATCCGTAGACCTTATCAGCTCTCGAGTAGTAGGAGTCCAGATACTTACGGGAAGTGAGGGGAAGGAAAAGGGATAAGGATAGGAAGAGGTGTTATATGTATGGGACAGGGAGTGGAAGATCCCTCCTCCTTTATCCGGGCTTGGGACCGGCACCGTCGTTCGACTAAAGGCGTTCATCTAGTTACGGAGGCGGAGTTTTTGTGCCGACACTCTATGGACATAGTCGTCAGTGACAATAATGCGGTGTTGCGCTTCGTGTAGTTTTTCTTCGAATTGGATTTACAAACAAACAATGTCTCTATAAGTCGTAACGTGATTTTCAATAGCCTAACTAACGTATTCTTCAACAAAAAGCATATAAAATGTAAAACTTATTTAACAGTGCCTGTTAATTTAATCCAAGGGTGAACATTAGATTAAATAAATGTAGAATCCTTTTTACAGGCTGGTGACCAGAGGGATTAGTAGAATTTTCTCCATTTTTATTTCTGGATTTTATCTTTTTAAAACAGACAATGTCGTCGGCATAATGGACCAGCAGCATTATACCTAATCCAGACTTGATGATTTATGGAATCTAATGACGTGTGAATATTTGATTGCGTCATCAAAATTATTCATCCCTACCTTTTGTCTACATTGGCTTTTGTATCCGAAAAAAAATATCGATACATTAAATTTTTTGTTTGCATATAACAATATCTCTATCTTCTCGAAATTGAATAGTCAAACGAGAAAAGGTATGCATAACTGTGTTTTTGTGTTCTTATCAGGTCAAAGTAAAGTTAGTTATATAGCCGAAACTAGTGCATAATGCAATTCTGTTACCATCAATGATGTCGTATGGAGGTGAAACGTGGACATGGACGAAAAAAGAAGAATATAAGTATATGTTTGCGTTGGTTGCTGGATTTGCGGTAAATTTTAGTTGGAAAGGAAAATAGGAAACCTACCTCGATGTTGATCTCCTGCTTTGACCTTCCCGCGTTGATTTTAATCCTCGTCTATATTGACACTTGTGAATTCACAATATTTTATATTTTTTGGTTATTTTTACAGCGAATTTTGCGTATGAGTACTTGTTGCGCGGGTAGCGATTCTATTTTAACTGTAGGTTGTGGGTAGGATAAATTTTGGATAAAATAAATATTTTTGGGATTGTGTTGCCAGGACAAAAAACAATACAGGAATAGGGAAAAAAGGGCGCAAACAGTATAAATGCAGTAGAAATGAGATCTCTATGAAGAATATGTGGAAAGATTCTTCAGATATGGAAAGGAAGGAGAATAATAGGAAAGAATGTGGTTTGGAGTTAGTGTTGTGACAAAGATGAAAATGTCGTGGATCGAACACATCGATTCCGTCCTCAAGGAAGGCCAGGTCAGGAGTAAGGTAAATAGGAGAGGTTGTATGAGAAATGATATGTCGGTAGGAGAAGCAAAAGAACTGTGCTTGGATAGAAAAGGGTGGAGTTCCGTTCACTTTGCCTACCTCTTACGGGACACGGCGTGATGGAAAAAAGCACTTCTAGGAACCGCGCTCTAACAAATTAAAGCCCATAAGGAGCCCAAAAAGGATTACGTCTGTATTATATGCCATCTGTGTAAGTGTAAAGGCCTTTTCTAGAAAGACAGATCTTGCTGCATTCCGTGCACGGGTATTCCGTTCCATCGTCTGGAACTCACCCTCTCTGCTTCTCAGTTCCCTGACTTGCGGCAACGATCTTCCTCCATGTTTGTCCATTCGAAGCACGTGACCGGACCATCGCAAGAGAGCACGTGTCATTACAGTGTGTATTGTGCAGCAGCGCTAGATTGGGTAAGACATTGAGGGAACACCGACGTGAGTCCTGCAACACTGAAGACATCGTCAGGTGGGGCAGAACAAGAAAATGCTTTTGGCGCAACCACGTTGAAAGAATGGACGGTGATAGACTCCCACAGGTAGCAGCAATCTGATGGAAAATCGTGCATCTTGACATTTTTTGAATTTAGAAAAGAAAAAGAAAACATCTCTACAATGAAAAAAAAAACATATTAACTGTGTGAACAGTGCCTACTCTTATTCCGAATTTTACTCACTAACGTAAGTGAGAATCTCACTGGATTTTTTTATGATCTGCGGAGCCCTCCGAAGTATTCTGCAGGGGCGCTATACGCACATTTCCTTACAAACTTTTGTTACTTCACACCAGCGTTAATGTCACGGAAACTTAGAATAGGGGTACCTGTCATTTAAAACGTCTCTCCGCCTACTGATAAAGAAATCTCTTAGAAATTTGCAATTGCGAAATATAGAGTTACATACGAACTTTGCCTATCATTATGTTTGATTATTTATAATTTCCAAACGTTTGAATACAAATATTAAACTGTATTCCTATAAGTAATTAAGGACCTTACAGTGTTAATGTAGGTAGCTACAACATTTAAACATTGAGTTGGATTAATTACCAACGACATCTAACGTAATTCATTGGAAATGTTTAGTTATGATTAATAACCAGGGCTGTCAATAGTTGTGTAAGAAATATGATTGATGGCCAAATTAAGTATTGTGAAGGGGGTCCATTACATGTGAATGAGTCTCAATGTTGGTTGGACCCTCAAAAAGTACATCACCGAGAATCTGGGTATAATAATATACCTTATTTACAATTAGTATTTTCTTCTAGAAGTAAGAAAAGCGTAGTCAAATTACACTCTTCCAATTTCGATTCTAGATTCGACCTTTTACGAGGCCGACTCTCAGCGATCTATCTATCTCCTGAAAGCCCTCTGACTTTGGTTGGCCGTAAAATGTTATCTGAGAAATTCTGGATGAAATTTACTGTTTGTATGGCTTTTGCATATGTTGAAAAAATTATCAAGTTTCATCATCATCGGCTTTCACTCGTCCAGTATTGGACATAGGCCTCCCTTCTCGACTACAACGATTCTCTGTCTCTTGCCATTGATTGCCGGCCACTCTCCTAATACCGTCAGACCACCTCAACTGTGGCCTACCTGGGTTTTTACGACCTGTACCTCTACTCTCTGTTTTATCGGAAGGTAGTCACGGTAGTGGGGTTGCCGGCTAAGAATAGCACCTCTGCTCTTTTTGCTGGTTTTTCGAGCATCCTGTAACAGGCAGGAAATCGAAAAATCAGATCGAGACCGTGAGGTTGACCACCTTACGTCCTTAAACCCCAACTGGTCAGAAAAGGCACCATAGGCCTCGGACGCTCTCGAGCGCAATGGAGAGCTCTTGGTGCCTCCCTATGCTCCTATGTGGGGTTTAGGCCCCTCGCATTGCAGGTTGGTTTGGGGGGGATCCGTGGCGGGCTTGATCTGTGGGGCCGGCTGTTTGATTTGATTGCTTCGATCGAACTGGAGGGTCGGTTTCGTGTGGGTCGGGTTCGCTTCGGATTTTTCTCCTCCGGGTTTGGCTTGCGGTGTGCGCGGGGCCTTAAAGGGAGGATGGATGGAGTCACGGTAGTAAAGTGAGTATTACACGATACATTACATTTTGTATGGGAAACGTGTATAGCGCCGCCACAGATATATTTCTAGAAACAAAAGCGATTCTCGCATTCGATACGTATAGACGTTTTTCATACAAAATGTATCGTGTAATGTGTAATGCTCACTTTACTACCGTGACTACCTTCCGATAAAACTGAGAATAGGGATACTGTTCTAGTTCTCCACTTCGAAATGAAGTGCCATAGAAGAATTTTGGGTGTAAGATGGTACCACCGCATCATGAACGACGCTATACGCCGCGCGCCGGCGCCGGCGCACCCAGCGTGAGCCCATCACTTCTACCATTATGTGGAGGAGATGGACTTGGCTGGGACATGTGTTAAGTATGCAGAATGACAGTTGGCCGAGGAGAGCGCTGTTCTTCCTCCTATCAGGGTCCCGAAGACGAGGAAGACCCTCTCATATTGTGTACTCCTTCGAAGCAGAGCTGAGGAATCTGGACATGGTGTGGGAGGAGGTCATAAGCATTGCGCAAGATCGAGCGCAGTGGAGAGCTCTTGTTGCGTCCCTATGCCCCTAAGTGGGGCGTTAAGGGAGTTTGGATTTGGATATATCATCTGTTGTTCTCACTCTCACTATATGGCCGGCCCAGTTTCACTTTAGTGACGGTATTTTATGAGTCACATCGGTAACTTTAGTCCTTTCTCTAATACATTCATTTCGCTTTCTGTCTCTCAGACTAATGTTTAACACCCATCGCTCTTCTTGTTACTTGGAGTTTTTGTATTGACCGTTTTGTAAAGGTGGTAGATAAAAAAAACATACGTCAATACTGGAAGGATGCACATTGCACATATCAAATACCTTTTCTTGAGGTGGTTTGCGAATTCTTCGGACTTGACTATTATCATGTTTAGTTTACTTGGTCCAGAAATTATTCCCAATCAGATCCTTGATTCAGGTAGCCACTGCACTGTCTCTGGGGTCTAGGGCCTTGCGGAATCTGGCTAACGTTGCCTGTCTATTCAGGGTTGATTTGTTGTTGTTGAAGAAATGCTCTAGAAAAGAAGAGAAGATAGATTTTATTCACCGCATCAGAAAAAAACATTAAGTCAACGCCTACATTCGAATTAAAATGGAATATTTTTGATAACTTCGTATACATATATTCGTACGCGGAAAAAAAGAAACATTATTTATGCAAATAATAAAATACTTTTTACTGTATGAACTATCGCTGTATTTCCTTCTCTGATCTCAGAAAAAGATTGAAAAAAGAGTATTCAAATACAAACGGAATTTAATCTATGGAAACAAACGATTGACATTAGCCCCCCGTTGTGAATGTCTCTTCATAAAATAAAACAAGAGAGCATGTTTTTGACTGATGAATAATATAAATGCTTGTGATTCTTTGCCCATTATTTGCAACCCTTTGTAGTAAAGGGTAGTTGAATGAATGAGGATGTACTCTGTACTCATTTATTTATATTTTTAAATTGAAATAAAGTTTTAGAGAAGCAGGACTTATCCATATGTAGGTTTTTGTTTTTGTGTATATCTGTAATATGTTTGTGTAAGATTAGACGAGGACGATTGACTAGAAAAAATCGGTTAAGGCGATAGGTTTCACCGAATAACACGCTTGTATCTATCTCTTCATAAAAAGGACGAAGGAGTATCTATCTGGCCATTAATTCTGCCTTTGTAATCCTCTATTATTATAATTGTAATAAAATAAATAAATATTAGGATGAAAACTCAAAGAACGCTGATTCCCACCGGCGCTGATCGGCGCAAAGAATGTTTCTATGCATTTGAATGGGCATAAGCACAGCAAAAACAGGAACCCGCTTTCCGGCATGCCCATTCAAATGCATAGAAACGTTCGCCGATCGCAGCCAGCGTTCTTTGTGTTTTCACTCTTTGGCAAGAGGTAGGCAACAAGAACTCTACACTTATTCTCCATCAATTTATAATTCACATGTCTTTTTGAGATTTTTTTTTCATAAAATAGATACCTACCTACCTAGCAATTTAAAAAAAAAACTCGAATATTTCAATTTTTTATAAAAATATGATATGCGGAATACTTTAACAAATTGTTCTCCGAGTTCAAAGGAAGTTAACAAGGAAAATATTTGGAGTATTTTATTTTTACGTAGGTTCATAGATGTCGTAGTTGATGGAGGGGACTTAAGTATTATCTGTGAAAAAACGGTAGTTAACAATGCAAAAATTGTGTTTTTAATATGATTGCATCTTCTTCTATACAGTTTCTGGCAGATTGCTGAGTTTGAGTATCTCTAAAGCCACGGCTAGACTATGGGCCATGTTGGCCAAATAGAGGCTCTGGCCCATCATGGGCAAATAGTGTGGCCGCTCCACCAATGACCAATATCGCCAAATATTTGACATTGGCCGTTACTTGTTTACTTGTCGATCGAGTTCGCAAGTATTCACCAATATTGGAACAATGTTGACAGCTGTCATGTCTTCCATGTTGTTATTTTCATAGTGTTTTGTACATTTTTTTATAATACTGATAAAATAATGGAAGTTGACAATGATAATATCATATTATGGCATTAATTGCAGCATCCTATACAGTGATACATGCGGCATCTGCTTTTCTGTTATTAAAAATAATGAAAAATGCAAACGGCAAAGACGGTGGTTGATGCTTTCTTTAAACCACTCGAGTATGTATGTAATGTACCCATGATTCTTGTTTTTTTTTTATCAATATCTTTTATTTTCATTTATGTTATAGTCCAAATCAACCTGTAAGATTTAGGTAAATATATACCTATTGCAAAACAATAAACATCAATAAAAATTGAAGGTTAGGTTTAATAAAATTATGAATGTTTTTAATGTGTATATTTGTGAATTGGAAATTATATTAAAATTTTCCTTTTTGTCCATGGGGGATAAACTCTATTGAAATTCCCCACTCAGATAGGAGTATACAGTGAATAATTGGAGAGTGGAATGTAAAATGATGAATAAAAGCAAGAACTAATTAACGGATCGGTGATAAAAACATTGTATGGCAGTTTAGTCTCATGCCACGTACTAGCTGTCAATGTTGGGCCAATGATGTAGCCAGGTGTACAAGTATATTTGCCAAATGTTGCTACTTGCCAATGCTTGGCCAGAGCCCCTATTTGGCCAGCCTGGACCAGCATGGGCCATAGTGTAGCCGTAGCTTAAGTTTGAATTTCAAATTATTATCATTGCAAAAAATAATACTCCTTATGTGCATTGACTATTTTGGTATTAGAGTGTGTATTTTTTATCAATTTCGGAAACACCAACATAATACTGATACAAACTTAATGCTCAAGAAAAGGACACAGCACATACAAAACTCACCAGTGTTCCAATAAGAGGTCTCCGCCACTTATGTAAGATTACAGTGCTATTACGGTCATATTATGCTCATAGAAAAAGAGTTCCCTGGATTAATCATTTTTATTTCCACAAGACATTAATTGAAATAGAGTTTAGCTTAAGAAACGGCTATCATTATAATGTAAATCGTTGTACATGCCAAATGAAATCTAATTATTCTAAATTTAATTTGGCCAATAAAGAGAAAGAAAAGCAATTTGTTAAAATTTATCATATTCCAAAATTTGAATATCGAACGGAACATAAGAAGAAAGGTTCTTATTTAAAAGTTTTTTTTTATATGGTACTCTTTTGTGATTGGCCAAATTAAAGAAAATAAAAAATAGATTCTTTTTACGAATTTTAGGTAGGTTTCAAATTATTTTAACCCAAAGTTTATTTTCGAACATTTTCGTACTATAAAAAAACATGGTACCTTAACTCTCAAAGGTTTTGTTATGTAGACGAATGATTCCTAAACAAGCAAGCGTTACTGGATTCAAAATTCACTTTCAAGTCATTATTTATAATTCATACGAAATATTTATCGATTAGAAACACTTTCTAGATTGGCCAGAATTGGTCGCTTATAGAAAAATCTTCGAGGCTTTTACTTCTATAAGGTCATAAATTAATATTACATCGGAACACTGTTAGATTAAAGATGGCAGTAGAACGAAGTTAAAACGAAACAAGAAACAATAAGAATAATTAGTAAAAAATAGGATCACGAAAGTCGAACAAATAAAAATGATTTAGGTAATTGTTTGTTTATATTATTAAATGGAAAATCTAAACCTGCGTGTTCTTCGACTAATGAATTAAAAATGATAGAAAATTCTGAGTACGATGAAATATATACCGTAGTGCCTACCTGTAGGATTCAAAAATGGAACGACCATTAGCGTCCCTCAGTTGTCTAGTTAGTAGTTATCTCAAATGAGCGGGAATGTTGAAAGACGTCCTATTATTCTTATTAATACTGACAGTCATTTCTCGCTAATAAATATAGATGGCGCTTTATTATCTCATAAAAGTCGCGCCATATTGAATTGTTCGCATTATTATTATTATTATTGTTTGTACTTAATGGATATTGAAGACAAAAACAAAATATTAAGCTACAGCAAACTTTTTCATCAAGGAAATAACTCTTGATGGTTGTACAAATTCATCAAATAAAGTACACTTGTATAACTTATTAAAAACATTATTATGAACATTTCTGCGAGGTCCGCGAAATAGCACTCATTTTTTTCCATTAAATTAATCCATTTGGGAACACAGGAAAGCAATGGGATTCTACGAAAGTAGTTTTTCGCCCAATTTTTAAAGCAATCCTGTTACCATTAATGTTTGGGCATGGATGAAATGTAGTATAAATGACTTGGCAGCTATACGGAGAATATGTGGAAAGTTTCATTGGATATAAATTTTCCATATCTGAAAAAAAAATTTATCACGGGAATTTTCTATAGGTTGCGGAGCTTTCCGAAGTATTCGGTTGAGGCGTTACACACGTTTACATACAAAATTTTGTTACTTCACGCTAGCGAAAATATCACGGAATCTTAGAAAAGGGCCAACTGTCATTCGGCATCCTCAACACATGTCCATCTCCTCTCCGTAACGGCGGAAGTGATGGGCCTGCGCTGGGGGATTTAATTATAAAGCATCAAAAAATAGTTTGTTATATATTATGTGGAGGAGATGGACTTGGCTGGGACATGTGTTAAGGATGCCGAATGACAGTTGGCCGAGGAGAGCGCTGTTCTTCCTCCCATCAGGGTTCCGGAGACGAGGAAGACCCTCTCATACTGTGTTCCACTCCTTCGAAGCAGAGCTGAGGAATCTGGACATGGTGTGGGAGGAGGTCATTAACGTTGTGCAAGATCGAGCGCAATGGAGAGCTCTTGTTGCCTCCCTATGCCCCTAAGTGGGGTCTAAAGGGAGTTTGGATTTGATATATTTTTACATAAGATAAACACACAGGACACAAGAGAACATATAAAAGACATTCGGGTTAGATCGAACACTTATAACTCGTGATTGGCTGAACAGGTTTTTATCATCTTTGGTTTATTGGATTCCTCTTCGCTCCGGATAACAGAATATCTACCAAAACAACGAAAAATTTATAGAAAATAATATAAAACTAAAGTTATTATGGAATTTAGATACAACAACGCCATCTGTGAAAAATTATATAGAAACGCAATTTATATTAACTTGACAACCATTCATTCACATTTAAAATATTGGTAGATTTTTGATAGATTTTTTTTCAAGATTTATTCTTATTTGGTAGCGCATTTTTTCTTAAATTAAAACGCAAAATTGAATAAATCAAATTGTCGTTTGACACAATCTGTCAATTGTTTGATAGTCGGAACGATTGACAGAATTCGGATGAAAATATGTGGTTTAAACAGATGCATCAGTCGGAATGACATTGGTTAAAAGTCATTTTTCATCATTCTTATAAATTCGAATTCAATATTCATAGTTTGACCACAGGACAGCGAATGTCGGGAAAGCTGCATGCGCCATCTGTAAGAAATTGTCAAAAGTTTTCAAATAAATAGGTATGTTCTAGTAACAATAAGTATGCATGTAATTACATTAATATCCCTTTCATCCCTGTATTTAAATTAACTTTGTTCCTTTCAAAATAAAGGGTAAATAATAATTTTACTTAGCAGAGAGAGGCAATAAAGATAATTCATCTCAAACAAAAACAAAAGCTTAGGAGACCGCAAGGGAGCTTAAACCGACTGGAAGAACATAGCGTATACGTAATCGGAGAAATATGTCTTTAGTGGAAGATCTTGCATGCAAGGAGCTCGAGCGAGAAGCGCTCAGAATTCAAACATGAAAGTTTTCCAAGTTGTATTTACATATGGAAGGGTTTGCAGTTTGACAATTTTACGGAAGATGAAATTGTTTGCAAATGTGTTTGTTACGGTCTTAACGAGTGTAAGACAACTGCGAAATTAATATATTTAACAACATGTGAACAGTCTTTTAAACCAGGGGTCTCCAAACTACGGCCCGAGGGCCACATCCGGCCCGCGGACAGATTTTGTCCGGCCCGCGGAGAGCTAGCATACTTGAAAAGTCCTTTTAGAGAACATATTTTTTATAGCAAATTAAATTTAGTTTACTGAAGTATTCTAATTTTATGTTGAATAATTATTAATATGAGATCTACATTGATATGGCCATGGGCTAACTACTCATAACATTGTTGTAGGCTTATTGTTATTGTTTTTGTAATAAGTTGGATAAAGAAACACAGAATTGTAATGAGTAAAGACATGTATAATATTTTTTAGATGCTCATCAGTTAATTTAGATCTGTAAACATTTTTTGTGTACTTCATTTTGTAGAAGGTCTTCTCACACAAATAAGTAGTACCAAAAACAGAAAACAGCCCACGAGCAAATTTATGTAAATTATCAAATTGTGTCAGTGGAAGACTCTTATAAAATTCCAACAAAGATGAGTTTTGATATTTGTTCTTAATTATATCACTGCACTGTAGATCAATCATTTCCATTTGAAGTTCCGGGACTAGGGTTTCAATGTCAGTATCAAAAGGATTCTGAAAAATATTAATTTGATTCGCAATAGCATCAAAGTCCGAGAAACGAGTATCAAAATTTATTTTCAAAGCACTCAAAGTTTCGATTTCAAAATCGATAGGAAACTCAGTCTCAGTGGTGTGGCTGAATATTTCACATGTTTTAAAATGTGAAAAACATTTACTTCGTAGTTGTGATGGAAACAGTATCAATTTATTCCGGAATGATTTGATATTAGTGTATAAATCAGGAAGATGCTGGTATTCTCCTTGCAATCTCAAATTCAGTTCGTTCACATGTTTTGTCAAATCAACAAAGAATGCTAACTTCCACAGCCATGCGTTGTTTTGTAATTCAGTAAGAGGGCGATGCTTTTCATTCAAAAAATTTCGATCACTGCTCGAAGTTCAAAAAAGCGCTGAAGGACTTTCCCACAACTAAGCCAACGTACGGCAGTATGATAAGGTAAGTCATTTTTTCCGATCTCTTCAATAAATTGTCGGAATTGTCGACGATTCTTTTTTTTTCATCAGTGGACTATTTCACTTTTTACCACCGGCAATAATGATAATATGGTTTTGGCCCTCGGAACTTACTGGAGTAATCAGTATGGCCCTAAGGCTGGAAAGTTTGGAGACCCCTGTTTTAAACGATAATTTAAAATTCGAATCAAGGAAAGAATGGTTAAAATGTTACATAAAGTCGGTGTGTCTACATAATATACTTTGTTTCCCCCGAAAAGAAGCGGCTGAGCCACAGAATGGTAGTAAAAAAGTGAAAGCGGGAATAAGACAGTGCATTCTTGACGTTTAGTGTCAATTAGCGTATCTTAATACCGCAGTACACAGGATGTCCACTGAAGTAAAATGTATGAAATGAGTAAAAAGGTTACTTAGAGGTTGATAAGAGTTTCGGAGACTTATACATTACCACCTAATGGCGAACGTTGTTTACGTAAAGTGATCACACTAAGCCAGCCTTCGAAATGACATTGGAAGACGGTCGTAAGACCGTAGTGGTTTGTTCCATTTAAAAATCGAACATCAGTAATTAATTTATGGAGTCATTAGTTTTTACATACATATTCGTTAAGATCTAGTCCTGAAAAATGATCACAATAATCTAGACATAATAAGAACGTAGTGCAGCAAGAAAGCCAATAGGCAATAAAGATGAGACATTAACAAAAATGGACATGTTTTAATCCTGGCGCCAAATACATGACAGCAGTCGCAGTCTTTATATTTGATTGCTCTCTTGTTCTCAATAATTTTCAACTTTTATCTCTATACTTAATAATTATTTAATGTCTTATTGTTGTATACATGAGATTTTTCGACATGTTGTATTTTTTTCCCAACAAATTGATAACAAAAGTGAAAACTGTTGCAATATAATATGTAGAATCTTTAAAGGGCTTTAAAAATTGTCTGAAGAAGATCTGATCTGTTTGGATTCTTTAACAATAATTTGGATTCATCAAATGTTCAAAATAAGGGAAGGATATTTATTTATTTATATTGCCTGAATTATAATAATTTAATGATCATTTCTTGATTATGTGTGTTAATGAATTTCTTTTATTGTTACAGAATACTTTCACATTTGCAAATAACTTCACCATTCAAATTGGACTCAAGGTAAATAACATAATATTATCTTCATATTAAAATTAAGATTCGTAAACTATGAACCTACCTCCATAGGTTTAGTTATTCATATTTTTCAAAAAATTCTTTCGTTCTGCTCTGTTTGTGATGATTTGGTTATAACTAGCAAGGATTTGAGATTTAAAATGGTTTTGAAGGTTGAATTATTATGTCCACAATGACATATAAATGGATCTTGACATGTTTCAAGCTCTATAGGTACTATGTCAAATTCTAGAAATATTATATTGTTGGTAGGTACTTACCTATAAGTCTCTTTTGAACATCACTTACGAATTTTGTGTACCTACATTTATTTTAAACTAGCTTTCCCGACAGACGTTGTCCTGTGGTCCTTACTATGAATATTGATTTCAAATTTGTAATTTATACAAAAATACGTTTAAAATAATATGTCTGAATGTTAAAAAAATATTTCTGAAAGATCGGTAAAAAAATTTCATCAAAAATCTGCGTACCAATATTTTTAATATCAATGATTGTCTGGTAAACAATACTTTTGTTGTTATATAATTTTTCGTAGATGGCATACATTCTTACTTTGATATTGTATTTTGTATTATTTCTTATCTATTATTCGATTTTTATTAGTTATTCTATTGTCCGGAGCGGAAAAGAATCCTATAAATCAAATATGGGAAGAATCTGTTCAGTCGATCTCGAGTTATAAGTGTTCGCACTAACTCGACATTCTTTTATATTATAGATACTTTAGGTGCTCTAGCTAGAGAGAGTGCCCACTCTTTCTAGATCACTTTCTAGCTTTAGTGTATCAGCTTCTTAAGTTGTTGGAATTCCATATTAGAAATCACACATAATTTCGGCATAGGATTTGGTTTTAGTACACATTAATCATTTTATAAATCAAGTTTTGAAACCAGACCACAAGATAATTAAACCAAATCTTTAAAAAATGTCGGGTCTTTGATAATATACCTACTAAGAGTATCCAAATTCATCATATTTATCTTAAGGTAATTTATAGTCGTAGCTCTAAATTATGTTCGGGGGTTTCTGAGATAAGTTCTGTAACAAAAGGTAGGAGTAATTCTTTGTATTGTAGACGGGCAGGCAGAGAGGAGTGCTTTGTGTTTAACATTTCATGTAATTCTATTGTAATCTATTGTGTGGGGTGACCAGAATTTCTACTCATTATTTTATACAACCACTAGCTTATACCCGTTTTGAGTCACCACCGCCATCTGTGGGACCAACGCCAAAACACTCAATATCAATAATTCATAACACATTTATGTATCTTTTCAACAGATGGCGATGCTAATATGTGTATATTCAATTTGTACCTGTCAAACTTCAAAATCAAACTTCAAATTTTTTCATTAAATCTTTATTTATTGAGAATAATAAGATTTGAATAACATTTATATGTATAACAAATCAATCTACGATTATTTTATTACATTTTCATACCGTAATACCAAGATTCCATTCAACATTTACATGAGTAATTTTGTTTCCAAAAGTCTTTTTGAGAAATTTGTATGAAGATCCTAAAAAAATAGATTTTTTTAAATAGCTCTAAATATATTAAAGTTAATGCAGCAAATTGTATTTAAGAACCTTCTCCAGCATTTCGTACGGCTCTGGGCATATTAATATCTGACGTAGCATTTGTATTTTGAGCGTGATGCTCGGACATAACGGTAAAGTATTGTCAAAGGCAAATAAAAATACAAACATTTCTAAAATATTATGTAGATTATCTTTTTAACACTACACATATTGTATGATGGTCCAGTTAATCATGGCGAAGGCACATCTAAATAAATAACATTTATGTTAGTTCGATTTTCAAACGGTATTTTTTTCAACTAATCCCAACAGGTCAGATTTATTTCTACCCATCACGCCGTTTCCCGAAGAGGGTAGGCAGAGAGTACGGACTTCCATTCCTATCCAAACAAATCTCATTCGCTTCCTCTGTACGAATAACATTCCGCATACATGCTCTTCTATTCCGTTTGCTCCTGACTTGGCCCTCCCTTAAGACGACTCTGATATGGTCGGACCATGTAATTCGAACTCGGCCTCTTCTGCCAAGAAAAGGCCCAAGAAATAGCTAAGCCTCCTAGAAATAAGACGCGTCAGGGGAGGCAAGAAAAACTCTCCATTGCGCTCAATCTTGAGGTTGATTGGCGCAATTGACAGTTCTTCTTGCCTCCCTATGCCCCTGGATGGGATTTTAGAGGGAGAATGTATGTATGTATTTTTTTTCAAGTTTAAACCAATACGGTCCTTATAAAATTGGTTTATTGTGATTACTAAATGTTCAGAACTTTTGACAATTAGGTTCTTGAA
Source organism: Mystacides longicornis (assembly GCA_963576905.1). Taxonomy (NCBI): domain Eukaryota; kingdom Metazoa; phylum Arthropoda; class Insecta; order Trichoptera; family Leptoceridae; genus Mystacides; species Mystacides longicornis. The sequence goes on along the minus strand of OY756436.1, from coordinate 22,280,598 downwards.
TTCGTCGAAATCCCCAAATTGCCCAATCATGAATCTTTTTTTTCCCTGCTTTTTGGCATTTCTGGATGTAGCGTATAAAATGTCAAAATATCCTATGACCTCGGGAGTGCTTAAACACGCATCCTTAGCTGTCCTATACATTAACGTTTATCATTGGTCTAACGGCCCAAAAGAAGCAATGATGTTTCTTGCGTTCACAAAAGAAATGAAACGCTTAGGTTCTTACTGAGAATTAATGATTTGTCAGGGGCATAAAATCGTCAAAATATGGATGCAATGCCAAAAATAAAAAAATAATCTTCACTGGGAGCAATTGTGGTAAGAAATCAAAAAGGATATTGGTCAGCATTTACTGTTTTTATTATCTGATGAAAAAAGGAAGATCCTTGTGGAAGGATATTGAAAGGATTTTGACCATTTATAATGTACATTAGACAGGATCCACTTCGATGTTGGAGTCTTTAGTGTACTATAATCGTAACTAAGATGCAATTTCCAATTCCTGGAATGAGTACCTACTAGGATGGTGGAATTCTTTTTAAATGCATTTTGTCAAATGCTGGTCCAGGAAATCAATGATCTGCTGCATTGGTTTTTGACAAAATTATAATTAGCCAGTGTTAACATTGATTCTGCTGGAACATAATTAGTGTTCTCTTTCTCGCTCATCACTGCCCAGTATTGTTTGGTCACAGCACAAGGTGTACTAAAGGGTGTACAGAAGGGTGAAAGATTAAGGAAGTTTGTTAGCATGGGTATAGCATTGATGTAAAACAAGGGTTCCTTTTACTGAATCTTATTGGTTCTGGCGGCCGGGGGACAGTTGGAGAGCTGCCTTCAGATATTAAGGAAGGAAACCTCTTAACTTATAAATATCCCTAATAATTTTAATCATTATTATTCAGCTTCTGTAGGTACTTAGTCCTCAAAATAAGTACCAAAAATACTGCTAAGATTCTATATTGGGTGTTCAAAGAAAATACCCAGTCACAGACGCACTTACCAATTATAGTAGGTAATATTAATACGCAATGGAATTTTATTTTGGTTTAATTTGAATGCTCGGGAGACGTTGATTGTACCTACAAAACTATGAACAATAGCCATGTGTTAGATCCCTGTTATTGGAGCTCTGCAGATTCTATATTTTTGTTTCATATTTTTTTTGAGTGTTTTGTTGGTAATAAATAAATAAATAGTATAGGGCTTACTATATTGATTTCATCACCATCGTAATACAGTACCTACCTATCTATTTTTTTTAAATTTAGAACAGAAACCCTATTTCTATTTCAAAATTAAAACGTTCTAAATTAAAAAAAAAAAAAAAAAAAAACAAAAGACAAAAGACAACAACAACACAGACAAAAGAATCTTAATATTATCTTAACATGGCAAGGAACAGTCTTATCTGTTCCTCCCCCCAAGTTGCAAAGAGAGTCTTTTCGTTTCCACCCCCCTACCACCACCAGACATACAATATTAAGATAATATTTTTATTTAAGCAGCTACCTTCAACCAATGGTTGTGAGGAGTCAAAGTTATAACAAGCTGAAAACGCTTTGAAGGGTGTATGTGACAAAAAGAACGTCGATTGAAGTTTGAAATAAAAACCGAGTTGCGCCAAAAGTTGTAATCTTCTTAATTATTATTTTGTTGGTTACTTTTTTTGTTTAAGCAGAATTCTTCTTTGTTTGTCATTTCATTCACAAGGGGTTTGTCATTTTCAAATCCTCAATTTTTTTTGAGGAATTACATCTCTACGGCTAAGCTGACTTAATAATGAGTTTTTCCACTATTTCATCGATATAATTTTATTTTGTAGTTTTGTGGGAGGAGGTCGTAAGCTTTGCACAAGATCGAGCGCAATGGAGAGCTCTTGTTGCCTCCACATGCCTCTGAGTGGAGTTCAAAGGGAGTTTTGATTTGATTGATTTGAGTTGTCTGGTTCATTTTATCTCGCGTCATGTTTACTCATTGTTTTATGTAATAATTAACGTTTCAAATATGTAATTTGAAACATGTAAAATACATAATGCCGTAATAAATAAAAATAAATATATATTCGTTAAAATAAATATAATTTCATATTTTTTTATTGAGAAGTGTCTGACTTTCCAAAGGCTTTCGACAGAGTGACCTATGTTGAAGCGGCCAGAAGTGAATCTTTATCTCACTTTGAAAAGGTTTTACCTAATTATATATGTACTTTTTACAAACTACATTTGACTATTAGATAATATGTAACCGCAAGTCGCGTGGCGTTAAACCCTCCGTCTCTAGGGTGAAAGAAATGAAAGTTACCCCACCGTGAGTTGATGCATTCTGAGAACGATAATCTTCATTGCTATGCATAGAAATGTAACTGGGTACTGAGTAGGACGGTTGATCCTTTCTCCAGGTCCTGATGCAGCCAGCTGTGTTTTATGGCACCATCAAATGATTGCCGTTGCTGATCAAGCTAGACGCTTCAGTAATGTTATTTATTTTTATTTCCGTTTTATTCATATTGAGCTCTCTTCGAAGTTAAGCGAATGTGACGACATCAGCGGAATACTATTTCTAAGCAAAAATAATAAGAAATGAATTTTATACCGTTTACATAAGTAACAAATCAATCTTTACATTTACAGAAATCTTATTTTGATATAAAAATATGTTAGGAGGTAATACCTAATACATACTTTAGCTGGATGGACTATAGGTTATTCTGTCAAAAACTTTTGGAAAAGTCAGAAACTATAATTGACGTTAATTCTGGGAAACACGGTTACTGACATTTGTTATAACTTAAAGTTAAAATTATATATTATTCGTATTTAATTGAGACAATTCAAATAAAAGTTTTTCAGTACTAATAACATCAAACAGTAGGCGTAAAAATGGCGGGGTTACGTGGTCTATTATGAGTCTTACTATTATCTAGATTTCTAAGCAAGCTGCTTGTCAGAGCGGACTTGCCCTAAAAATAACTCAACTAGCGGATATCCGTCCGTCCGTCTATCGTTACCATCTCTTAAACAGCAATTTTACTATGAAGTACCTATCATTTTCGAAATGTAATAAATATTGAAGAAAATTGACTAATTTGTATCTAACACTACTACAATAGTGATTGCAAGGATCAGCAAGGATAAAATCACATTAAAACACAAGTCCGCAATGGCGCAATATACAACTTCTATCGAATTGTATAAAAGTATAATTAAATACCTTTGAAATATCACGCTAGTCGAAGAATTACAGGGTGTGTGTGTGGATCTTCAGGGATTGATAAAAATAAAACAAAAGCAGACATAATTTTCAATAAGGAGTTGAAATGAAAGGACGAAGAACAGAACTGCAAAGAAGAAATCTCCTCTGTCTAATCTTACAACTGAAAGAAGATATAAAAGGACGACTACTACCCCTTTAAATAAAATAACCTTTGTGAGTCGCAACAAGCGCATTCAATACTCTTTCTGAATTCCTTTTAAACAATATTGCATGGATATTTCTATTTTGAAATAGCTGTTAAGAGTCAACATAACGTATACACTTTTTGATGCAATCATCTTTTTATTACATTCGTTTAGCAAATTATTGTTTTGATGGCTGATTTTGAGTTTGAAACATGACGGGGTTACGAATTTCGTTAAAAAGTTTTAATTTTTTTCATTTCGCGTCGTTATTTTTGTGAGGAAGAGAGTTGGTGCCCCCTCGGCCCTGTGGTGGCGCAAGATCGAGCGCAATGGAGGGCTCTTGTTACCACCCTATCTATGCCCCTAATGTTTGTATGTTGGTGACAGTTTTCAATCCAGTCCTTATTGAAAGTCTCGAAAAAGGCAGACGTTCAAGAATGGACTGGGATAGAAGAAGAAGAGGAAATATATCGGCACAGGGCCGCGAAGTTTTAGCAAGGGTGATCGCCAACGTTGAAAGGACCTGCTAGCTAGTAATAGAGGAAGAAATCAAATGAGAATCTTTTAATCATGTTTTGTACGTGGAGGATCATATGTTTCAGCCAAGATTAAGCTTCTTCACGTTTTAATATAGGAATTATTCTTAAACCTCGTGTAAATTTATTATGTTTTTTCGCTTAATCCATTTCGGTTTTCTAGATGAAGCATTTAGCCGCCCATAAATTGCCATTTGGATTGTGAGCATTCGTCCTCTTCTGTTTTTCCCTTTCTAATAGTCCTGTTACATTGATTCCTGCGATATTGATTCCCAACTATCCTTCCATTTTTCAGCAGAGCATCCTGACAGCTTGATTGTTTGGAAAATTCTGTGCCTAGCCGCTGTAAAAGTTCTTGTGGCCGCTGTTCCGGATACATATTCGTCCCAAAATTTTCTTCTCTGCTGTTTCAATCGTGCAATGTCTTCAATTTCTAATCGAATTTTTGGATGGCGTATCATGTCTGGACGGGTTTTTCTAGGGAATGTTGATTTCTCTTGATGGAAGTAGACTTTATTTAAAACAAAGCTGCACCGGACTCTAAACGGAAACAATTCCTTTGTATATTATTATTAACGAGCCAATATTAAACAATAAATAGCTCTAGGTCATTTGGATGGTTCACCGTATCGAAGGCTTTTGTTTTATCTGTAACATCCTTAAGGGATATCGGGCTCTATTGAATTGAGTTGTTCGTAATAAAAAGACTAGCATTATACTCATATAAAATTTATGCTCCTGTAAGACTTTTGCGTACTTACTTTCGTATCCAATTGCGTACTGTATAAAACATTCAGACCAATTTACTTCAGCGGGCATTGTAATAAAATTTTACTGAATCTTCGTACAAAACGGCTGCTCCGATGAAATATCCATTATATGAAGTAAGGTTGTATCAAGAATAAAGATACTAAGGAACATTTCTTATATTATTTGGAACAGCTTCGTAATTGTATATTTATATTATGACTTATTTGCGTCGAGGTGTTTTTAGTGCGTTTTCTTACTTTCTCCTCTCCTTTCTTTCTTATCCTCATTTTATAGCAGACGTTTCTTGATGGCTGTCTTACGAACTAACTTCGAAATAATAATCTTATACCCAGCAACTTTATATATTACGAATAAGACATAATATTTTCTGTTTATTTACTTTTGTGTTACATAATATTGCTTCATAAGAAAAAAGTGACTGAGTGAGTGTAGTAGAATTGTGAACCTCAAAAATTGTACAATATGTTAACACAATATAAATGCAGATTACGCGTCACTTTGAAAATGTTACAATATACGTCGTTATAACATGCGTCGTTGGGTGATCGGACGTTCGAATGTATAAAAATCATCGTATCAAATCGACGAAAGCCATCTGCATAGAATATATTCGAAACGAAAATGATAACGCAACTTAGCGACAAATTAGCTTAACGAATGTATAACTATTGTCGCTGAACAATGACTAACTAAACAATTCATTACTGATGTTCGATTTTTAAATGGAACAAACCACTACGGGCTTACGACCGTCTTCTATTGTTATATCGAAGGCTGGCTTAGAGTGATCACTTTAAGTTAACAACGTTCGCCATTAGGTGGTAATGTTTAAGTCTCCGAAACTCAAAAAATACCATGTATAAAACAATTAGATATTTAATAATTAATGAGATACATAGATAAAATTTGGAAATTATTGAGAACTTAGAATTATGTATTTGGCTCCAGGATATGAATGTATTCATTTTTAATAATGTCTCATCTTTATTGTTGGTGCACAACGTCTAATGTCTAGATTCTTGTGACAAATAAACATAGTTCAATACAATATTATAGACCTCTATCAACAACACACTTGAGTTACAGCTAAAACTTGGGATTAATTAGGAGTGTTTGGTAACTTGGCAGTTACGGCACCGGATTTCGTACTGGTAGTCGTGGGTTCGATCCCAGGTGCCGATCATTTTCCTCTTTCAGGACACAAGTTAAGTAGCTTAATATGAAAGGGTCAAAGAGTGTATTTGTGTGAGCGCAGATTCCTTTTACAAAAAAAATATATACAAATTCGTGGACATATATACAAAAATAAAGTGAGAGATTTTGAAGTGTCTTAAAAACAAACATTAAAATAAAATTAAAAAAAACTACATTTAATAAACAACAACGATTTTGTTTTAAACTTTGAAATTATGTTTATCCTGAACTTACTGTGTTGTAATAATTTTATCCTGTAATTTGTATTGTAGTGAAGTCTTTACAGAGTTATACCGCTCTTTTGTGTCAAGAGAGTTTATGTCAAGGACTCTCCGTTATTGGAAGATAAAACTATGTTTTGTTTAGTTGTTGTAACCTTTTTGTCTGGAAATATAATACCAATTTGGGAAGATGAAAGAACCGATAAGGCATCCTGTTTTAATCTGTATTGTTCCAAATAAAGGTTTATTATTAATTGTATTTACCGGGAAGGTTTTTAATTTATCAATACCCTTAAAGGTAACATGATATTGTGATATATTATTAAAACTTACCCTGTATATTTTACAAGCACTATTATTATTTGTTTTGGTATGTTGTTTCCTGTCATCGTAAATTCAAGTACCTACATAGAGTGATAGCGTCGACTCCTTTACAAGATATCTCGGATTCGGTAAATGATCAGGTCATTTTTTTTTATCAATCACGCTATTTTCCTAATCCTAAGAAAAGGCATATATAATGAGAAAAAATAACAACTAATAACCCTAAAAATTCATTACTAATGTTCGATTTTTAAATGGAACAAACCACTACGGGCTTACGACCGTCTTCTACTGTTATTTCGAAGGCTGGCTTAGTGTGATCACTTTACGTTAACAACGTTCGCCATTAGGTGGTAATGTTTGTCTCCGAAACTCCTAATCATGAGAATTCTCAACATGTTCAACATGTCAAAAAAACTCATGTATGCAACAAGTAGAAATTTAATAATAAAATGAAAAATAGAGATAAAAGTTGGAAATTATTGAGAACAAGAGAGCAACCAAATTTAAAGAATGCAACTACTATCATGTATTTGGCGCCAGGATATGACTATATCCTGCAGACCTCCACTCTTTTCTTTTCAAGCACAATTCTATCGCTTCATTCCACCGACGTTATCTTTTCGATAGAATCGATGTGTGCTATCCACATCAATCTCGTTTGACCATTGCTTCCAATACTTTTTCTTTCAACCTTGCATATAACAGAGTCAGTGATGCCCAATATCGTGCTTTAGAGCAAGTGAAAGAAACACGCTTAGTTAGATTGTGCAATATTGCTAGATCTGGACCTCTATATCATGTTGATATAATTTTTACAGGGACTGTCAGTATATTTATTTATTTATTCATTCATCAACGATTTAAAAAAGTCTTTTACGTAAAAATATACCAAAAAATATAAAAATATACATTATAAAGTTAAAACTTAAAAATTACTGGTTGTACGTGAAAGAGTATATTGATATAATAATAATAATAATAACTTTCTTTATTCATAGATAATAGCATTACAATAATTTTTACAAGTATTAGAATCCACCTAACTGAGCAAAGCCCGTACCAAGGTAGACCTGTAGCAACTATTTTTATTTATTTAAGTATTAGCGAAATAAAGGATCTAAACAAGGATAATAGACAAAATTTATATAGAAAAAAAGTAAAATGCTTAAGTAAAAAAGCAAAAGCAAAATCTTTGGTCGGATGCCAGAGATCACCCTCAACGATAATCCCGCCAAAGCACAACACCTCATCATCCACTATGTACTACTTAATATACTTTATTATTTCTTTCTTTAACATTGTATATATGTATAGGTATTTATCATTCAATCATATAGGGTATTGTTTTATTTGTTGTGCTGTAAGAATTTAAACAAATAAATAAATAAAATACATCAAAAAATACTTAGTATTGATTCAAAAGTTAAATGGACAACATGATATAGGTAGGTAGGTACTCGTGGTAGTAATATATGTAAGAACATTGACAGAATGCAGATGAAAAATATGGTTTAAAGCAGTTGCGTCAGTCGAAATCACATTGGCTAAATTATACAAATTCAAAAATCAATAATTAGTGTTAAGACCACAGGACAACGTCTGTTGGGAAAGGGACCGTTCAAGTATTACGTAACGCATTTTTTAAACATTATTGACCCCCCCCCCCCCCCCCCGAGATGCATCGTAACGCTTTTTGTTACCCCTCTTTTAATTCTCTAAACGTTGCCTAACGCATATTATATTACAACTATGTATGCCTAAAATTACAATTATTACTGGAAAATCACTAAATACCTTTGTTGCGGCTTTTTAAGGATTCTTCATTCAAAGAGTATAATGAACTATTGATGGTTGGGTACATTGCTGATATAAGTTTCTTCGTCTGTCTGGAAGTCCGTAATAGATCTATTTTAATGGAAAACTTTTTCTTCAGACCGGAACCACCACTTAGGAGTACATTTGGATGTCACTTAACATGACAATACCGCAGCCAGTGTCGAGGCAGTCAATGACAGTGTTATTCTTTCCCTTTGTCCCCGCATCCTGGCTCTCCTTGCTGGGATAAACCGAGGGAGCGTTGTCTTTTATTGCTAAGTAGTGTCTTTCTGAGACATGCTAAGATACCATTGGTGGAACGGATTTAGTCCGATTTTTGGTGAATATGAAATGTAATTAAACTTTCTTTTAAAAACGTACATAAACAATGAAGTAAGGTCCCGAATATTAGGTTTAAATCCTCAAAGGCTAATGAACGTTAACTACGTAAGTGAATTCACAAACTATACAAAAAATAATGTTTCTTTGTTTTTCCAAGAAGGTGGATGATTTGAGCCTATAGTTGATGTTAAATTATAGATTTTTATTAAACAAAGCTGAAATTTTAAAACAAAGTTTGACGAAACTATTTAAAATCGTGTAAATGTAAAATTGCTTGCTATTCAAGTATTATTCAAATAGTATTGCATCTAATTTTAGGCGATTTGTACAAGTTATTGTTTGTTACTAACATTTAACCAATTATAATTGCATCAATGTATTTTTTTTCCATCAAGGCTTTTCATCCACAAGAGGAATCGTTTGAACCTACACATGATGTTGTTATTAAATAATAGATTTTTATTAAACGTAGCTGCAATTTTAAACTAGTTTTTACATAACCTCGAATTTAAATACACGTTTGATGAAACTTTTTAACTATCGTGCAAATATAACGTTATTGTTAAAATCACTTGAGTATTAAAGTATATTTCATAAATTATTGTATCTAATTTTAGGTGATTTGTACTTGTTAATAACCAGTATGTAGAGAGAATGAACGAAGATAGAACGACATAATATAAATCTGAAAGAATGGGTGAACGCAGACGAGGCCGACCTCGAATGACATGGTTCGATCATATCGGTGCCGTCTTAGAGGAGGGCCAAGGCAGGAACAAAAGGAATAGAAGAGTATGTATGCGGAATGTTATGCGTTTGGAGGAAGCGAAAGAGGTTTGTTTGGATAGGAAAGAATGAAAGTCCGTACTCTCTCCTTACCCCATTCGGGAAACGGCGTGATGGGTAAAAAAAAGTTTTAGCCAATTATCATTTCAGAACTGTGATTTCATTGTGAAATTTTACAACGTTCCTCATAAGAAGGCTGTAGCAGAATATTTTGACAGATGTTAGTTAAATATTGACAATGGCAACATTTCAACGGGAAGTGGTGCGCGCCTGGCCGACATAGCCGGGCGGTGGGGAGGCCTCGGGGTCAGACCAAGCACGGAGCCGAGCAGCACGGACGGGATATTTTTTTTGGGAGAGGAAGAAAAAGATGGTGGCCAACAGCATGTGCCTCATCAACGAAATCTATTAAAATTATCTAAATATTCAAACGCCGAAAGTCAATACCGGAAGAAAAGGATGGCGGTCAACAGCGTGTGCCTCATCAACAAGATCTATTAAAATTATCTACGTAGGAACTATTGAATGGGAGGAGGCCTAACCCAGGAGAAGAGAGGACTGGAAGAGGTCGTGTATATCCGGACCACGCAGCCGCCCCAAGACGACGACGCAGGATCGTGAGTGTTCTAAAGGTCAGGTCATTCAACACTAATAATCACTTTGCAATCCATACCCATATTACACAGACAACTTTATGTAAATTACTTTTTGTTAAATTTGTTTTTTTGCCATTGAGCCCATCCTCTGTCCACCGTGGCAGAGGGCAAGCTAATAAAACATTACTCATCAATAATTTTGTTCATATTCATAAATATATAATCTTAACAACCTCCCTGCTCTGATTGAAAAATAATATAGGGCACAATACTTGGATGCCAATGTACATGAGAGTACCCCGCCCTGAGTTTATAATTAATTGAAATCTATCTATATCCATATCTCATGCTCTACCGTAAACCTAGGAAAAATCACCACAAGGCTTATTCTATATATTCACACACCATCATATGAAGCAGTAACAGACCCAAACCTTCACATCAATTGATATTTTTATGTCATAAAAAAACATTATTAACGATTATTTATTTATTTAAGTATATTTTAAAAAGATAAGTCTTTTGTATCAAAATATTTTCTTGCTAGTATTGTAATATTTTTTTTCTTTAAAGGCCTCAATAAAAAAAAAAAATGACTCGGGATGTTCTCCTCAGGTGTGACACAAATTATATACGGAGGGGACCTGGCAATATAAAATGCTGTGTTTAGTTTATGACAAAGGCTAAGATGAAAAGTCAACCGTGTCTATATATTTATTCTGTCAATATAAGTTTAGTTCTTAGGGTGTTTTCGGAGAAACCTTTTCTGGATACAAGCTTGAGCTATGTGAATGCTCTCAATTCCTCCTACGGAAGGACAATGAATCTTATATGATTTTTTTTTCCACTTTACCTGCAATTTTTTTCTCAGGTTTATTAGATGCGTTATTGACCTTAAGTGGTTTAGTGTCTTTTCAATTTTGTGTTCTTTTTTAAATTTTCTTACAAGGAATTTTTGAGGTTCTTATTTATACATATAAAAATATTGGCTAGCTAGTTGTATATTTCATTTTTATAATAATTGTTTTCTCTGTTGGTTCACTTTGACATCGATGTTTTACTTTTGTGTGATACCCCACTTACAGGCCCTGCCTTGTGGGATTTTAGATTTTATTTCGTCTAATATATACCTTTGTCAAAACTTTGTAATTGTTCTTACCGTAAGTATTTTTTATTACTTATCGAAAATAAACGTTAGGTATTATTATTATATATCCACAGATGCTTTGACATGAGAGTGCGTGATTTTACGTGATGTCTGTTAGGTAAGGGGCCCTCCATTAACCACATGATGTTTTATTTCAACCTTATAGACCCCCCTCCTCCCTGGTGATATTACAGATTCTCCCCCCCCCCCTCTGAAATCACGTGTAATTTTTTATAGTAAAGAATCAACAAATTTAGGCTTTCAGTTGTGGTCATTTTTTTTTAAATATCTGATAGAGTAACACTGTTTTTCTTAAAATTCATCAGAAAAAATAAATACACGCGATTTCCTTTCTATACCCTCCTCCCCCTACGTGATCTTTCGTGATTTTTTCCAGATCCCCCCCTTTTGATCTCACATGATTAATAGACGGCCCCTATCTTAACTAGTACCTTTAGTCATCGCTGTTTTTGCGTTTATACTTTTTATACATTACGTCATGTTGCGCCTGAATCAATTCCGAAATTGAAAATTTTTGATAAATTTAATATTTCAGGGGCTCTCATCTTTTAGGACTTATACGGTAATCCGGACCTTGCCATTTATTTTGTACTATAGAAGTTTCATTTAAGTTTTGTTTTGTACTCATCTGTACCTACTTTGTTACTGTCAATAAGTCAGTTCTATGATGAGAATAAAAGAAAATAAAATAAATAGGTCAGCGGTAGGTATATTCCAAACAGTACCACTAGTATAAGTTTTCGATGATCGAATGTCGAAACGATCATCGGAAGAGTTTCGAAAAAATTCCATACAAAAATGATCGAATGATTCGATCGTTTGATTTTCGAACACTATTTGCACGCTTATAAGCGCTTATTAGCGTGCAATTAGCTTTCGATTAAACTCGTACTAGCCCCACAGTTTCCTTGTGTGGACTGTCAAATGCCTTCTCATAGTCTACAAAACAACATGACTAAGGATTTCTTTGTTCCTGGTGTTGTTAGAGGACATAACGGAGAATATGAATATTATTGAATATGTTTAAAACAGATGCATTGGTTATTTTTGTTTACTCTTGCACTCGTGATGCATTGGTTAAAAGGTAATTATTTTACCATTATACAAAATCGAATTCAATTTTCATAGTTAGGACCACAGAATAGCGTCTGTCGGGAAAGTTAGTTATTGAATAATATCTTGATATAAACAAACTTCAGGTGTTATTTATGTTGATATAATATATGTCAAGTCTTCCAGAAGTCTCTCCTCATTCATCCCTTCAATCTTTATTCAAATGTACAAGACATCATCCCTCATCCCTCTTCTCAACTTCCATTTTGACAAATAATAATGGGTGATGGTCTTACAGACGTCTCGGTTTTATGGGGTGGTGGAATCTGATAGGGAAACTCCAGGGGTTGTTACTTCATTACGAATAGGGATGAGTAAACCTACAATCTAAATATCGTCAAATATGAATTTATATAAAAATTTAGTCATGAAGATAACAACAGCCTATTGGTAATTTTACCAACTCCGCTAAAATTTTGCTTCTGCTAAACAGTGGATGCACAACGCAATCTTGATACCATCCGCGATGTTTGAAAAAGCAACTCGGACAAGGACGAATGTTGGGTGTTTGTATAAATACTGTATAAATTAGATTTTTACGCAAAATATGAGAAATTTTTTTTTTGACAAGAGTAATTTTGACGTGAATGCGGTATACTCTAAAATTTTGACGGGAGCTTTTCAGGTGCTGCTTAAATTAAGGAGTTTTGATATTTGATGCGAAACTCTTAGTAGAAACACTTTTTCATCAATTAATAGACGTCGTTTTAATACGACAACTACATCGTTTTAATTTGTTAATTATTAGACGAATTAATTAAAATCTTACGGAATCGAACTCATATTTGTTTTGAGTCTGACTTGTCCCAACCATAATCGGATAAGTTAGAGGTTCCGATTTCAATATCCGGTCAGATTGGAGTTTTTTCAAGTGCTGTGACGATGAGATGAAATATTTCCTCCATTTCTTTAGAGTGGCATACTGCTGGCTAACGTCCTATCAAGATCTCCTGCATTACGACCTTAGTAATTCTGTTGCTATCCACCCTTTCGTTCATACATAGTTTCATGACTTTTTTATGTCTACTCGATGTTACGATATTGTCAACATTGCAATCGCATATTTGTGAATTATGTCTAAAGGTTCTTCCTATTTTGTCAGGAAATAATATATATTATGAATTTACTAATATACTTAAAACATCGATCATCACATATTTAAAAAAGAAGATTAAATAAAAAAAAACAACCAATAGAGTCCCTTTTATCTGAAAATTGCATAAAGTAGGGGGGATTATAACATTATGAGTGATTGCATATACCCAGGCGTCACATTGCTTGGAATTTCATACGTGACTTTGGTCCCTACCTATATCTAACGAGTGCTCAATTAGTTTCGATGATTGTTTTGGCAAAGTGCTTGGCGCACTCCTTGTCTACCGTCAAGTGATGTAAGAACAATGATACGTCATCCAGACTGCTTTGAAAACTTTAATTTAAGGGGTTGGTCTAACACAAAAGAGCTATTGTATAGATTGGAATAATAAAAACAAACAACAATTATTCAAATTAATTGGGTTGTTTTATATACTTAGCCAAAATATCTATAAAAACAACCATTTTTATTTGTGTATTAAATTTTACTTAGTTTTAAAATAATGATATTAGGTAAATATATTTAAAAATGTTAAGATCAAATCTCACCAGGTGACGAACTTTATAGCCTGCATTCAGATTTTATGATAAAAGTAGGTAAAGTCTGCTTAAAAATTTCATTTTTGCTTGCTGGTAAAATATCTCAGCAATCATTAAACTTACTTATGAGACTTACGATTTCAAACAGTTGTAAAAAATTATTAAGTAAGTGTCTATTTAGCGTATTATGGGGACAGAAAGTTATCCAAAAAATCGAGCCATTGATCTGAACTGTAAGGCCCTGTGGTAGCTGGTTGCATGATCGCATGATCGTGCGACTGCGACGATCGCATAAACAAATTTGTGATCGGACCATGAAAAATTGTGTGTACTAACTGCCATCGCATGATCGCGCGTCCACTTTCCTTGACAACGCAAACAAATAAATATGAATGTTAGCAAGTAAGAACGTTTAACCAGTAGGTGTCGTATTAATTATCGATACAGCAGAGCAATACAAGCGACGCGTGATCATTTCAAACAAGGCACCGATCGGACGATAGAATTTACGTCTGTCCGTCTGCCCAGTTAGGATACGTTCATACATTGCTATATGTTTGAACAGGGCGTCCGCGTTCATGCGATCATCGCAATCGTACGATCATGCTTCCAGCTAGGACTGGGCCTTATACATATTTAAGACATCTTTATTCATTTTATAATTACTTTAATATTTACAAGATTACATATATATTCACATTTAATTAACCTAACCTATTCAAATCGTATATAAAATAACCTCGAAATCATTAGGAGAGACTAAACTGAAGTTTTACCAAAAATAATTACATAGTTACATACAAAAACCCAGAATCTGGAATCGGATTGCATTCTAAAAGTACTCCCGATGAATTGTACCCACGATGAATTGTTCGCGATGAATTTACCGGCTACCGGGTAGGCCTGTCTCAGATTTGACGGGACCAGTTGACTGGACGATATAACTCTTAAGTAATAATAAAAAACTTAATGACCCATCATCATCAGCCTGTCATCCGACAGGTTTTGCTGCTAGTTTAATATATAATTAGATTAGTTATATAGAGAGAACACATTTTTCTATGCTGTTTCAGAGGGTACCAACTTGAAAATGAGCAATCTAACAGTGTTATTAATATGTTATGTTGAAATTTAGGAAAGGTTTTATATGCGCCATACTTTAAGCCTTAATCGTACGGCTCACGCGATTTCAAAGGAAATCAATTTTTCATCCGAAAAAGGAACATATTTCGGGTAAATGAGAAGTCACATGCGATCACCAAAGTTATGGGTGTAGATTCTTTTTACCCCTTCTTGGAAGTTTGTTGAGTGATTAATTTCTTAGAATGAAACAATGAAAAATTAGATCATCGATGTTTTTGGCAGAACAAAGAAACTTTTTTGCCTTTTATAAAAATATGGATAATAATGACTATCAAGTTATAATATACATATCCTATGTAAATTTTTGAATATCCATTACACTGGCCGACATGATTTTTGTAAGACAAAGCAGATCTTTATTTTTTTAAATGGAAATATCTTTTTATGAAAAGGAGAAATAGTCCTAAAGCCCTAACACGTACCATTTTTTCAATAGCTCAATAAAACCATTTTACATTAGGAGTCAGTTTTATAAGGGAACGGTAGCAGGTAGTCAGTTGAATAACAGGAAAAGTACCTGAACTGTATTGTTTACAATTTTAGACATAAAATTAAGATTAAAAATTAGTCTTCTCTTGAGTTTCAAAGTGAGTATAGGTGTCACATTTAACTGATGCACATCCTGAGGTAGATTCGGTGTGTTGAGAAGGGGCTCGCGGGGGTTGGTCTGACCAATACACGTCGTCCATTCGTATTTGCGTTTAGTTTGCCGCTCAAACTCGAGCGAAGAACATCTGATGCGGGGACTTAATAATTTTTAGAATATAAAGGCTCCATCACACTTTTAAAAATTGATTCTATCGTATTAAAAAATAATAAATTAAAAAGTCAAGGGAAGACAATTTTATATAATTTAATTCAGTACATTAAAAATTAAGATTTCTCTGGCGTTAAAAACATACACACATCTAAACAAGTCAAGTGTGTTCTTATTTTATTTATCTTTTTAATTTATCACCATAAAAAGTAACCAAGTAATAAAATATAATTTGGAAATAACAAAGGAGAGACCGGGTTCAAATCCCGGTCATATACTTAACATGATTTCATAAAATGTCTTGAAATTATATAATGAAACAATTCATAGGAACATATTATATTTCAACTCGTATTTAAATGAAAAATCCAATGTAAGTGAGTAGGTATATTTAATGAGGGTATATTCCTTTTAAAGATTTTTTTTAATTGTCTTCATATAAAGTAAATTTGGATAAAGAAAGTGTAACAATGTAAGTATGCTAATATTTAAATTATATTTTACAATAACAAAAACATAGCTATCGATATTTTTTCAAAGAATGCATATATTGAATGAAGTATTTAAATAAGATATTATTAAACACGCCGCTCAGTTTAAAACTACACCGTGTGATGCGGGCTTTGTACCCCGCGCGCCACTTCTCTACACACCGAATCTACCTGGGATGTGCATCAGTTAAATGTGACACCTATAGTTATGCGTGAGGATAAGAAAATGTCGAGACAGATGCGCGGCAGTTGCAAAATCTTTCCTGACAAATTGTGTTATATTTGAGGAGAATTTATGGTGAAATTACAAGCCAGGCCATTTTCTGAAAGTGTTAAAAAAGTCCACTTCCTATATTTTGGTGGAGCAGTGGGCTCCCATGTGTGCTGTGTTAGTTGTAGCGTATCATTGGTGCAGTGGATGAATGGGAAGAGAAAAAGCATGCCTTTTGCAGTCCCTATGGTATGCCGAGAAACCACTAATCATTTAACATCAGAATATTACATTAAATGTGGTTCTATAATGTAGTAAATATGAGGCAGTAAAAAAATGGATGTAGTCATATCCTGGCACCAAATACATGACAACAGTCGCAGTATTTAAATTTGGTTGCTATCTTGTTCTCAATAATTTCCAACTTTTATCTCTATATTTCATGAAATATCTAGGTACTTGTTGTACACATGAGATTTTTCGACATGTTGAACATGTTGAGAATTCTCATGATTAGGAGTTTCGGAGACTCCTAATCATGAGAATTCTCAACATGTTACCACCTAATGGCGAACGTTGTTAACGTTAAGTGATCACACTAAGCCAGCTATCGAAATAACAGTGGAAGACGGTCGTAAGACCGTAGTGGTTTGTTCCATTTAAAAATCGAACATCATTAATGAATTTTTAGAGTTTTTAGTTGTTACATATTCGATAGATAATTATGACTATTAAGTTATAGTATACCTCTCCCTATGTAAGAATTAAATAAGTAGGTACTTGAAATGTGGAATTATTTTGAATTTCCATTATTTTGGCAGAGTTTTCCCACAATATTCAAATGAGCTATTATAGTTTGATGTATATAATATTATATAACAAAGGAAATTGAAAAAAACTTGCTCAAGGAGACTTGTCAGACTTGCAAGAGGTCGAGTACCTGGATAACATATTAAGTGACAACACCTTAGAAGGGAGGATCCGGTTACAGTGACTTAAGTCAGTCACTCACTTGAACCGTTTGACACATGGCCCGAAGGTTGTCACAAGTACTGCTTAGGCTTTTGCTAATTACTGCAAGACATTTGATACCTTCCTAGTATCAGGATTCGTATCGTCTAATGAATGACCCTTCTTGTATATTTATAATATTTTGTAACTCACCCCAAAAATAAAAAAATAAGTACCTACTAATTATAAGCAAGCATTATACTATGTAGATTTGATTTTTATGTTTATTTATTGTTTAAAAAATGTTACTGTTTAGCATGGTAGTAAAAACCTTTGCGCCAAACAGTGTATATATTTGTTTGCTTATAAAGCATATTATAATACACTAGTCAAGTAGCGAGTAAATTAGTAGCTAAGTAATTCGCTACCGACCAAAAATTGTTCACACATATTCGAGTACAGTCTTCATTAGTGAAAAGGATTTCTAAAGATTCCTTAACCCTTAGCTACTGTGGTGATTTTCTATAATTTTAGCACAGTGGTGCAGTCTGACAGACGTAAAATTCCAAATATATATAGCCAATGCTGGCTTTATATATTTCGACTTTCTTAGCCAATATTACTAAATATAGATTATTTGCAAGCATACAATAGGAAATTTATAAATTAAAACAAAGCACATACATTTGAAAATAAATATTTATAATGAGGCCAAAAAAATACAATGAGAAATACAAGTACTTATATTTTTCGGTTTTTAGGTTAACATGAAATATCGATATATAAAAAAATACAAAATTCTTATCGTATATAGACTAGTTAACAATAATAAGACATAAAAAAATAATTAATATAAACACATAAAAAATTAGCAAGTAAGTAATCTTCAAGTAAGAATTCACGTAGTAATGTGTTTCGGCAGCTTCAATTGTTTGGTTTTCTGGTAGCTCATTAGGTATTATTATATGTTTCATCCTGCAATGGTATTTGTATATTCACATCTTCAACTTCCTTCTCTGATTGCTCCGATTCCGTGATTTGATCCGATTCAACTAAAAATTTGGGTCGGCATCGCTATCATCAAAATCGCTGAACTCTTCATTGCTGTCATACTCCAGACATCAGACTAGCTCTTCATAAGACAACGGATTTCGACGAAAAGAACCAGCTTCATCTGCTGTGGATAGTTTTCTTTTCTCTGCAGTTTTAGAAGACATTCTA
This sequence comes from Mystacides longicornis, assembly GCA_963576905.1. Taxonomy (NCBI): domain Eukaryota; kingdom Metazoa; phylum Arthropoda; class Insecta; order Trichoptera; family Leptoceridae; genus Mystacides; species Mystacides longicornis. The sequence continues at coordinate 22,261,919 of OY756436.1, read as the reverse complement.
AAAAAACCATTATACATTGAAGCCTAATAAAATATATTTGAGGATTGAATAAGTGTATTGCTATTGATATTTGCACATTATATAATTTATATATAACTAGTGACTCCCTCTTTACACACCAGTGAAATACTACTATAGTATTATGTACCTAATTATGAAACAATTTTTTTAATAAATTTCATTTGAAATAGTCGAGACGGCTGTGAAACTCAATGACATAAAAACATAACAAGCGTGGTAACGACTATAAGACGTATGAATAAAATCACATTATTACTGTCCTGACTAGGGAATCCAATCCCGCATCAAATTCGCGATCCCGCAAGCCTGCGGGATTGACATTTCTTTGTTTGAAGTAGGTTATTATTATTAAGAAAACAATGAAATAAAAATATGTATGCATTTTTTTAATTATTAGAAGTGTTAGCAATTGAAAATAATGATGTTTTAGAGGTAGTTATAAAAAAATCCGCTTCTTTTAAGGAACGATATAATACAACATTTGAACGTTTGAGCTTTTAGCATTGTGATTCGTATTGACAAATGAACACATTTATTGATTTAAGAGGCACAAAAACTAGTATTTTTCTCTGATAATACTCATAAAGTGTCTAAACGTTGTAGACGGAATTGACTTTACATAATTGTAAGCACTTTCCAAGAAGAGGTGAGCGTTATAACGAAAGCTGATAAAAATATTCGATAAATAAAAATATTTTATTCTCGTTATTTGTATTAAACGATATTTGTAAATATATCAGAGTTATGAATTTACTGAATGACTTTTTAGCGAAATTATAGCTTACCGCCAACAGACATCAAATTTTCGGAATGATTTTTTTTTGTAGTAAAGTCTTTCTTCCGGATACTAATGAAATAAATAAGCTTTAAGCCTTTTAAAATAACGTTATTTAAAATTTATGAAACTGCTATAAAGTTTATGAATTTAAGCCGTTATTCCCACCTCTACAACATCCAAGTGATTTCCTCTATTCCCTCCACATCAGATCAAGAGAATTATCTCGAGTGGGTACGGATACAGGCACAACAGGTCTAGACTCAGCTATCCATTCGGTACGGAGACTACGTTCTCATTCATTTTCTAGTGTAAGCGAAGGATCATCATTTAACAGATTCGTTAAAGGTGTGCCTTTTTCATCGTCGTTGATGTCGTTGTCATCAACTTGCTGGTGTTCAGTTTCTTGTTGGACCCGCGAGTCTGACAGCATTCTCTCTATTCAAGACACACATTTCAATTCTTACTTTGCTCAGATAAAAGAATGGATCGTCCACCACATTTGTAGATCCTGAATCTTTTTCTAGATATTTTTACGGCAGTCATTGATGTACTTACTTACTTAATCCACGATCGCTCCCAGTGTGGAGCATGTGGACCCCACGAAGTTCCTCCAAGCCTCTCTATCTTGCGCCAGTTGCACAGCTTCATCCCAGCTCAATCCAGCATCTCGTAGAACCGCAGTGAAAGCCCGCATCATTTTTAATTTCGGCCTGCCTCGCCTTCTTGTCCTATCCGGATTGTAGTAAAGACTTGCATATTCAAGACTCTCTGGGGACATGCGAAGAACATGTCCAAGCCAGCTCAATTTGCGATTCTGGATCACTGAGGTGATTCGCTGTTGTGACATAGTGGTACAATACTAACCCCCAAAATCTGTCGCAGAAATCTATTCTTAACACTAAGGATCTTCTTCTGTTGAGGCTTCGTCAGATGCCAGGATTCACAACCATATAACGGCCATTGATATACGACGTTCTTTTATCCGACGAGATAGCGACACTATACATAAGTTCCTGGCTTATCCTGGTATTTTGTCGATCAATTTGGTTTCTGCATTAACTAACATTGCATCACGCAGTAACCTTCTTTGACAATTTACTACGCTCGATACTGAATCTCCTGCCGTGGGAGAATCCCTAGCCATAGAGTAATTCAAATGACATTGATTTTGTTCCGTTCCGATACACAGGATTCACACAACTCAAAATATAAATTCAAAACTTACTTAGTTGTAAGTTAAAAATTAAAAGTATAATTATTTTCCATATGAATTTCAAGGAAAGTCCCGTTTTTCCAGCGAAAGTTGATAAATCTTTCATTAATGAGGTTGTACAGGATCTAATAAATAATCAGAACTTCATCTGAGTCCATTCTAATTGTTTATTATTTTTTCCTTTTCAGTCCCGCAAACGTGCGGGATCCCGCATGAGAAATCCCGCATTTCTGATCCCGCAAAAAAGGTGCGGGATCCCGCATTTGCGGGATCCGCGGTTTGCGGGATTGGATTCCCTAGTCCTGACGTTTGTGAGACGTAACTATCCCAGCACAGGAACACAACACACACAACGACAACGCAATGCCGACTAATTGATTGGTCACTAGGATACAGGAAGGTATTGTTAGTGAGGGGTGGGGATGTATTGGCGGAAGAAAGATATCTAATAAATTCGTAACGAGGTGTCTGTCAGACGTGCACAACTGCAGTAGAAGGTTAAGCTAGATCGAAACACCATTTTTGTTGCAACTAAATAAGTTAATTCGACATAAACTATAGGTTCACTTACTTTACGCAAGAGAGCCAGTGGACAGTTGGGGTAGGCTACTCGCCTAAAAATAGATCAAAAGGGATTGACTCGACTTAACTGCCGATTAATGTACTAGACAATATTTTGGGTGACACATTTTATTTTCCAAATTACTCGCTACTCGACTTATAAATACTAAGAATCTTCGAACTTTGTTTTAAGCGGTAAGCGGATCGAACGTAACTCCACTCTTTTCTATGCAAATCATTATCTTTCCTCTTTCTTTTAATTCTGATCTGACCTTCCTTGAGGACGGAATCGACGTGTTCGTTTCATTTATTATGTTATTGATATATCAATCTTCTTCTTCTTTAGCCTTCTCGCGTCCATTTTTGAACATAGGCCTCCCCCAATTGTCGCCATGATATATTAATACGTAAAGAAAAAACTTGCGCAGACGAAGGAGTATGCAATTTCGCACACTTATACTTTAAATAGAGAAGGGGTGGCGAATGCGAATATTTTTTAAAATTAATAATGCACAAAATGTTGATGATTAATCAATAATAAGTCACTCGCACACTACTTACTGTTATGTTTGTATTTCATACTCACACACACTTCGATGTATTTGACATTCTTTGACACATATCTTTTGTTTATCTGTGGTCAAATTGAGAAAAGATTAATATTTTTTTTGTATTGAATAACCACAGAAAAAAACTTTGAACTTACAATATCAACATTTTAAATTTGTCGTACCTATCCATGTTATTGTTTTTGAAAGAAAAATATGTAATAGCTTAATAATGTTCAAACTTATAATCTAAATTAGTTGTGGTCGAATTTCGAGCACTGGCCGAACACTAGTTGAATTAATTAGGTACCTACGCAATCGAGGGACCGCCATCCATTTTGACGCATTACCTATTCGTCGCTATAACGACGATTCGCTCTTAGACGGGTACATGAAACCCATGTAAGAAAAAGCCTTCTTACTGGAATTATTGCCTGGGTCACTGGACCTTGGTCATATAGGTACCTAGTTGTCATTTCGGAAAATTGTTGTAGGTGTTGTACTTCAAATTTGTAATGGTGATATGTACAACGTTTTTTCTATTAAGTATTATTAAAAGCAAGCAATATTAAACAAAACAATGTTTGCATCTATGTCAATGTCAAATATATCGAAGTGTGTGTGAGTATCAAATATCTACATACCATTACAGTAGTGTTCCTATGTTTTTTTTATTGATATAGGTAATGTATTCTTGATGCATAATTTAAAAAAATATATTAGCATTAGCCACTTTTTCTCTAAACTTTAAGTGTGCGTAATTTCATACTACTCCTTCCGCGCAATTTTCGTAACAATGGTCACAAAGTTTTTCCTTCACGTATGAATATATTTATTTTTTATTTCAAGGTAAATTACACAATATATTGCATAGATTAAATTAAACATACCTACACAATAACGTACAAAAAAAACAAACAATCTTTACCTCTCTCTAAAGAACAAGTCTTGTATATAATCTATATTACATATAATTCAGCGTATCATTTTTAATTGACTTATATCTTTTACATGGACTTTTGACGTTTTATTTTTATACCATTTTGATAATATCGTAACATTTTTATTAACGAAATTCTTACTTATCTGGTAAACCTCTCAAGTATCTCGTCTAGTATATCTTTTGAGATTTATGTAAATACCACATTGCGTCATCAAGCAAGAAGGTACCTACTTGTGTTTTCACTTTCTGAGAATATTAAACGTTTTTTATTCGTTTATTCTATGGATAAGACCGTGTGAAATATAATGAAAAAGGGTTTCCCTTTGTCCTGTGATCCCAACTATGAATATTGAATTCAATTTTATATAACGACAAAAAACTATTTATCTGTTGACCAGTGTAATTCCGACGGAGGCACCTGTTTTATTAACCATCCGCATTCTGTCAATCGTACCAACGACCAATCCATTGACAGTTTCTGTCATACGCCAAATAATTTTAAAAAAATGTTTTTTTTTTTATTGTTACCCCAAAGAATCACAGTTTCGCTGAGAGGGGTAAGCCTCAGTTCGACTTTACATAATTTGTAATTTAAAATAGCTTGATACTAATTAAAACTAAAAATTAAAACAAGGAAGAAATAAAATGAAAAACAACTTATAACTAAATTTAAAACTAATAATAAGAATAAAATAAAAACAAAAAATAGAAAAAAAGAAGAAAAGAAAATAGAAGCAAAAATTGATTGGTAGTCTAGTGGAATCAATCGAATCCCGGCCGTGCCGACCATTTCGCTTTCATGAAACAACCCTTTGGTTAGTGTGAAAGTTGTCAAAAGTGTATTTGTGTTCACTTCGAGTGAGCACATCAGATTCATTAAAAAAATTATAATAAAAAGCACCAAGAAGGTTAACAACTTTAAGTTTTCTTAAATTATCTAATTTTCCGCGTAACTTTCTTAATTTTTCCTTTCATTAGAACCTTCTTCTGATAGTAGCTAACGCAACAAAATAATAGCGAATTTACGCGTGATGCGATGATCACGGAGAACAGGACTCCATTTTTATATAAAGAGATTGAAAAACATTTAAGACATTGCGGTTGCATTGAAAATTAGAAAAACATGTATTTACGATATTATTTTTCTCGCCGTTTTCGTATGGTTTTGATAAATATGAAAATAATAAAAAAAGCAAAAAGCCTTAGTACATAGACAGTTTGAATAATTCTGATTTGTCCATGTATAACACATCTAAAAGGATAGGCCAAAAGAGCGTACGGATACTAAATAAACATTATAAAAGAGAGCACGGAATTAAACACGTTCTAACGAAGTATTGAACAAACAACAAGGATTCTGTGCTACTGATCCTGTTTTTACGATAAACTCCTCTTTTGGTTTTTTCCTTATTTTTTTTTTGTTTAACAGAATGACACCAAAGTGTTTACTGGAAATAAAATACGCACTAAGTACCAAAAATGATGAGTTGAGTATGAGAAAATGTTCTATAAACCAATGCTAGCCTAAATATTGCACTTAGTCCATATCCATGATCTAAAGGCGTAAAAACAGGTCCAAAAATCAACATAGTACTAGTGTATATGGAGGGAAAATCAGTTTTATTAGATTATCTCAAAATGAATTTTTTGGTACTTAATGCGTATTTTATTTCCAGTGTAATTCTGGCAGTAACAGTCAATATTGCGTTGCTTTCTTTTAAATGGATCAGTTAAGACTGTGACTAACTTTTGTTATTTTTATGATCTGTCTCATGCTCTCATTGATATCAAACATATTAATGGAATGTGGAAGGTATATCTAGTATAAATCAATCAATCAATCAATGTCCATTGCTCGTAGTACGGACGTTAGGTAAAAAAAACAGGAATCTAGCAATAATTGTGTATTCGGTGCCACCCGATATGGCTGTGGAGTACAATCCAGGACAAACATATCCTACCACACTCTGGACACGGGTATATTCACCTCCGACAGTTGGACCACGTTTTCTTACGTTATCTGTATGAATATATTATTTAGGTATATTATAGGAGAATCTTGTAATATAAGATGATACCACCGCATCACGAACGACGCTAAACGACAGCGCACCCAGCGCATGCCTATTATTTCCACGATTGATGAGACGAGGTGGATTTGGCAAGGAAATGCGTTAAGGATGCCTCCCATCGGGGTCTCGAAGACAAAGAAGACCCTCTAATACTGTATTACGTTCCTTCGAGGCAGAGTTGATGGAGTTGGACATGGTGTGGGAGGAGGTCATAACCGTTGGAGAAGTCTCGTTGCCACACTATGTCTGGGAGAATGAATAATTGAATTGGAAGCCTAGCAATTGTAGCAGTTCAGAAGTCGATTTTCGTAGGTTCGATTCCCCGGTGCCAACCATCTTTCTACTTCAAATGATGTCAAAAATATATTTGTAATCATTATTGGTGAGATTTTTCATTTGAAAAAAAAATGAATATGAAACATAGAAAAATACAAATTTAAAATCACCTATTTAGTATGAAAATAATAGGTATAATTTCCGATCTCAATGAACTAGATATCTTAGGAATCCATTTCTGTTTAAGAAGTTTTTTGAACTCAATTAGATCCCTAAAAATTTGGGAATTGTTTTAAGTTTTGGTTTTATTTCATACAGAGTTAAAGTCAGTGGGATATGGAAAGGAATGTGAATTTTAGGAAGGAATCTGGTATGGAAGTTAGTGTTGTGACCAAGATGAATATCAATCCGTTGAAATGGTTGCTAATAGAATGACAAAGAGAATTTATAAGGCTGAAAGGAAAGGTGTAAGAAGCCGTGGTCTACCGAGAATGACGTGGATTAAACACATCGATTCCATCCTCAAGAAGTAAGTGCAATATGAAAGGTTGTGTGAGAAATGATATGTCGGTGGAAGAAGCGAAAGGATTGTGCTTGTATAGAAAAAAGTGGAGAAAAAGAGGCCTGTTCTTTCTGCCTACCCCTTACGGGACACGGCCGATGTGTAAAACAAGGAATGTCAAGGATATTATCACTATCTAGTGTTTAATCAACAACATTGTATACTTGTACAAGTGGGTATACTATGTGGTTGCAACAATACCACCAACAACTGATCTCGAAAAACTGCAGTTTCACGAAAACAATAGTGCAAGCTATTTCGAGAAGCTGAAAACATCGAAAACGGATTAAGTTTGTTTACATAATAACTTTGTTATGTGTATTATGTTAAAAAATATTCAACATAATACACACACTTCCGTATTGTAAAACCCAAACTAAGGGGGTGCATTTAATAATGATGTTATTAATTTAAAAAAATCGATGATCGATGGAAAAAAAAGAATTTCTTTTTTAGTTTTAAGTTTTTGTTAATATTACCTGTAGACTGCGTTTTTAAGAGAGGCCTTTCAGCTTATTTACCATGTGGTTACTTACAAGATAAGCAAGAAAATTGGCAAAACAGGTCGAAAATAGACTTGACGACCCTCAGAGAAAAGTTCTTCGCCGAATTTAGTATGGAACGGTAAAAAATTGCCAAAAAGGCAAAAAAAAAAACGGGCAGCCCGTATGTTTGCCCAGGGCAGGACATTACCTCCATTCTACTTCCCCACTCCTTGCGCTTCTGTGCGATTCCCGTTCACTAGAGACCAGTAAATCTGTTAATGTCATCAATCCATCTTGTATTTGCACACCTTTGTAGTCTTTCATCACCCCTGGCAGTACCCTTGTCCATGTGCTGTCCGCCCATCCATTCTTGCAATGTGACTCGTTCGTCATCACTTCGGGTCAGCTATTATTTCGAACACATTAGTCAAATTCATTTCTCTTTCTGTCTTGCAATCACCCAACATTTTTCTTTCCATTTTTCTTTGGGCTATTTGAAGTTTATTTCAAGACATTTCCTAAGGGTCAAAATCATAATTTCCATATGTGAAGACTGGCAAGACACACTTCTCAAACAGTTAACTATCTTAATCGTGTGTTTGGAATAGAGCTACGAAAAGTGGTGCTAAATCAGGACAGATTATACAAAGCGCTTCAACAATTTCTGCCTTAATTTGAGATTTAATTAATCATCGACCGGATATATATTTTTATGAAAACCTTTTTATCGATGATGCAAACTGAATCGTTACCAACCCTTTTGGAAGCGCCTCTTCCAAATGAGAGAATCTAGTTCGCTTGAAAGCGGTTGCTTGTTTTTGTGGTCGGACTGCGAATGTGTTCTTTATAGTGTTTAGTCTGTGTGAAGATGTGGGTGGTTCAGTGTAGCGCTAATGGTTAGTTGTAGTGCAAACAAGAGTCTCTTAATTACTCGGATAACTTTCCGGTTAACTCGACTTGTATCAGAGTTTAATTAGGTTTTTATATTTGTTGAATTAGGATCTGGCTGCATGCTTAATCCATTTAGATTAGTCAAAGTATTAGACTGTCATTATTATGCACTTACATAGTTAACATATTCTTAAAGATTTATGGATTATCCTATATCTAACTTAATAAATTACTCTACAAGTTTCTAGGTTTTTCTTCACGATATTTGGGTTAGTTATTAGAGAATGCAACTTTGCTGTGGTAGGCTCGCTCTCAGTATGTTGATTTTTTTAATGTTATGCTTGTATGATAATAGAACATGTTGAATATTCTCAAGATTATAAGGATTTTCGGGGATTTGAACATTACCACCTAATGACGGATATTTTTAACGTAAAGTGATCACTCGAAATTACAGTAGAAGACATGCTTAGTGGTATGGTCATTCCATTTAGAATCGAACATCATAAGTGAATTGTAAACATCTGTACACATCTGAACACGCGCGATAACGTAACTAATGTCACGTTGCATGCACGTATCAAATTGCCTCAGGAGAATTCTGGGCGTAAGATAGTACCACCGCATCACGAACGACGCTATACGCCGGCGCACCCAGCGTGAGCCCATCACTTCTACCATTATGGGGAGGAGATGGACTTGGCTGGGACATGTGTTAAGGATGCCGAATGACAGTTGGCCGAGGAGAGCGCTGTTCTTCCTCCCATCAGGATCCCGAAGACGAGGAAGACCCTCTCATACGCTCATTCGAAGCAGAGCTGAGGAATCTGGACATGGTGTGGGAGGAGGTCATAAACATTGCGCAAGATCGAGCGCAATGGAGAGCTCTTGTTGCCTCCCTATGCCCCTAAGTGGGGCTAAAGGCATTTTGGATTTGGAATATAATATGTAACATCAAGTAGAAATTTGAAGTGAAAACACATTGAAAAATTCTGAACCGTCTGAAAGACGAACCCGAGACTTAATTTAAAAAAAAAACATCGTCTACAAAACAAGTTTTCAGACTTATACTTATAAATAAGTACTTAATAATTTACATATTTTAGGATATATAAGAGGTGGAAGGACATCTGGGAATCGACTCATAATGTCACGTCTTGAATTATTGTTGTTATTCAAGTCTAAAAGGAATAAATAAAGACGAAGAAGAGAAATTTAGTTCATTTTAAATTAATTTTGCACAAAATTAAAAGATTGAAGAAATTTGTGAAAAATAAAAACTGATAAAATGGAATTCATATGAGAATTATAAAATTTCTGGTGGCTTATTGGGGTTGTTTTTAAAGCATTTTTAGCATTATTAAATAACAGACGAATCACATTTATAATATCGATATCTTTATTTTGGGTATAAATCTACGCTTCAACGTATAATCAAATATTTGTTTAGGATTGTATGTTGAACATTTAAATAATAATATAAAACATACACAAAGGCTTCATTAGCCAAAAACAGTTAACTCTCTAATGCCTAAACTAGTTTAGAAACTTTATTTTTTTCCTGGTTTAGGTAGGCAGTAATAATCACTTTGATCATAATTAAAGTTTCCTAGTCCCAAATAATCATTGAAGCGTTGCCATCGACACAATTCAATGTATGAGAAGGCTCTGTTTTATTACATAGGTGGGGTATGCCACCCTATTCTTGACACTTCACATATTATTGATACCCATAATTATTTAAGTGTGTATAAGATACTTACTTACTTACTCTCCGAGTCCGGATCGTCAGACCAAGAATCTCCAGTGGTTGATGGCCACATTTTTGGCCCATTCATTGCCATCAGCAAGGTCCTCCTGTGTACACCCCTCTCCAACATTCGGGCACTCCAGAATGTATCATGGTCCCGCACTTCACCGCACTCGCAGGTGTCGTCCTCTCTGTATCCCTATTTTTTGAGGTTACTATAACAGCGCGACACTACTGTTCTCAGCCTGTTTAGGGTATTAACACCATTGAACATTGACCCAGAGCTAGCAATATGAATGACAATGGCATAAAGTAAACAACAACAATCAAGCACCTATTAGAAATGTGGTACCAGTAATCTGCCATCGCCGATTAATTAGTTCAATTCTTAGGGACCGTCCGCACTGTGAAATTTCACCGCACGGATTTTTTTTCGCAATTCTGTAACAAATTGAATCTTGTGGGAGTGTTCGCACTTGCGGTAAAAAAAATCGTGCGGAAAAAAAATCTGTGATTTGTTACAAATTGTACGCGATTTTTAAATTCGATCACGGAATATTTTCCGCACGGAATAAAAATCGTGCGGTGCAAAAACGCAGTGCGAACAGGGCTTTACTCATTGACAGTTTACTTGGTCCCAATGTCAATCTTATGCTCTATTTATAGCTCCGGCTCTATTATATACTGTATAAACTGACTCTAAGATGATGTATTCTATGTTTTCGTGATCGGAATTATTCGGATAAGCAATTTATTTATTTAGTTATTTACATACGGCAAGGCCATTTACATGTTTATTAATAATACAGTTATATAAGATAAAATATGACAGACACAATAAAAGTACACAAAACAAACTTTAAATTCACATCCAAAGAATCACAGATAAATAAAATAATATCAAATCAAGACAATAAATTATAACAATTAAAATGCATGAAAAATGAACAATAATCAGAACTGAGCTACAAGCAAAATACATTTTTTTTTTTAAAAGTATAGCTAATTTATATATGCGTTTGCCAAAACTTATTGACGCCTTTTTTTCAATATGGGAGATGCGGTCTTAAAGTTTTAAGTACAACTTGTGTAATCAACACTAAACTTAGAGATGCCATATTTTAGCATTTCGGCTAACGTATAAAGTTTCATAATCAATTATTTATTATTTAAATTGTGAACAATTTTATCGCTAGTTATGTTATGATATGTTATTTGAGGTTATGATGAAGATTTGCTGAACAATTGGTATTTGTATTATTGTAATTTTCCTATTGTTTACATGGTGTCAATTCATGTTACAAAATTAATAAAATTGTCACATCACAATCGATAAAAAATTTAGTTTTTTCATGTATGTAGGTAGTGTTTTATTTCATATATTAAAAACAACAGTTTTGTTTTTTGTTTTAACTTGATAATAATAGTAAAAATAATACACACAGCTACAAAAATACATAGAAGAATTTTGACCATATTATTAATAATCCGAAAAATATGAGTATTTGGTTTGAAAGTTTGGCTTGAAGTGTCAATAATTGGGAGGCTTACCCTTTATGTCGATCCTTGGAAATTTATTAATTAATTAACGACAAGAGGGTTGTCTCAGAAAGACTTGATCTAATAATAATAATAATATTATAGTTTGTTATTGAATATTGTTATTTCAAGTCTTTACAATTTTATCACAATCAGTTTGATAAAGTTATACTCGCCCTGTTATAAGAAGTCATCGAAGCTTCAAAGTCGATCTGAAATATAATATAGGAACCAACTTACTTTTTCGTTACCTTATTTTGATTTCGAAAATAGCTGGACTTCTCCTTTTCTATTATCTATACACGTGAAGGAAAAAAATTGTGACTATTTTTACGAAAATAGCTCGAACGGATGAGTATAAAATTTCATTAATTTTGTTTTAGAAAACGTCTAATTTGTTTTTCAAACGTTGAACATTATTTTCAAACGACCAATTTGTCACGTTAAAAATCCAATCGGTTGGTCAAAAAAATTGTTACTGAACGTCCAATTTAACCTTAAACCAATCCAAACGTTTGTATTTTTTGATAAATTTGGACTTGTTAAACGTCCAATTTAGTCCAATTTGAGACATGTAACCTGTAAATCAATGGTCACGATACCTTGTAGCAGGTACGATACTACATATTTCACGTATCGCGGATATATTTCTTCTTGGATAAAATATAATATGAAGGAGTTTATTAATAAACTTGTTCTCTTAACCCTACAGTGTGTTGGAAGTTAGTCGATAAAACGGTGAAATATGGATCCGCACACTTACGTGTTAAAAATACAAAGCTCCGTAAACTGGAAAAGTTTTCAGTTAAGTCTGGAGCATGCTTCAAAACTTTTCACTCATGACTTGAAATATCTTGTACCCTCAATGCCACGTCAATCATGTTGTTTATTGTACAAGACGTGCGAAATAATATCATGTTATATTATTTTTACAAACACGAAATTTACGAATATGTTCTTTTGGGAACCAAACTGTCAAAAGTTGCAATATTTCGGCTTCACTTTTGAACGCGAGTCGGGATTCTAGGTTATTGTATAGAATTCTGTGATTCTCGATTTGACCACAGATAAACCAAAGATTTGTGTCAAATACATCGAAGTGTGTAAGAGTATGAAATACAAAAATTACAGTAGTGTTTGTAATGTTGTTTTTTATTGATTTAATCTATTTTTTATGCACAATACAAAATGTATATTAGCATTAGTGTGCGTAATTTCATACTCCTTCGTCCGCGCAATTTTCGTAAAAATGGTCACAAGGTTTGTATATCAATCAAGCTATTATAGATTTTTAATGAATAAAAATATACAATTCCATTTCAATGACTATACACCTCGAAAAACCCATAACAATATTTTTTGTACAATAATATGATTATTGTTTGCAGCAGTTTCCTATTCTTCTTTCGAAACAATAATGCGCGCTGCAGGTTTCGCTCTGCAAAGACATTACAAACAAGCTTGCTTCAGAAACACACTTGGCTAAACTCCCAATTCTCTGACTTTTAACTGGAACTTCTGAGGTCAAACATTTTAAATTTATGGTCAATGTTTTATCTTCATTGCTTTTTTCTTATCAGTAAAAATATCAATAGAATTCCCACCCAAACTGTTCCAATGAACATTGCTTTATCGAGCACTGGATAACACTTAAACAAAATATTTTTATGTAATTCAAGATGTATTTATTTAAATGTTTTTTTTAAACAAAATGACAATTACTACACTTTTGACATCTGTCACAAAACCAAGGGCTTGTATCGTGAAAGTGGAAATAGTTGACACCGGGATTCAAAACTACGACATTAATTATTATGTGCCAAGGTCAGTGTAATCTTGATATTTTTTATGGGTGTTTCGTTGTAGTCTTCGTATATTTTTAAGGCAATTTATTAAAAAGATGGTTTCCTGCCTAAATCTACTGATAATCTACTGATTTTGTTCAACAATAATTAATTGAGAAAGATAGGTTTCTATTATCCAATAATCCAACTCTTTATAAAGATTAAAAAAACATTACCTTTACGTTTGATGTGATGGTTAAGGGCTTAGAGACCTCATTTTATATCCTGAAAATCTATTAAGCGATTTATAAAAACATCTTTTGTCTTATTTAAGAGCGAAAAAGCATAATATTGTTCATTAGACGCCAGGTAATTCTTTCATTTTATAAAGAAAAGTGCACCGGGTTGAATAATAATAAAAATATTCCAACCGCTTTAATGTGAGGAAAAAACAGCTTCATCATTACACTAATGATCAACTGTGGATGGAAATAGAATGATGAAGAAAAAGTAAGAGTTTAAAGGAGGTTTAAACTGTGTTAATTATAATCCAAAGAAAACTATAGAGATTAGAAAAAAAAATAGTTGGTAGGTACCTACGCGAAAAATGCATGATTAAAAAATATGACCACTGTCAAAAGACGAAAAGCCGCATACTTTGGCCATATCTTTCGCAACGGCAAATATGCTCTCCTTCAACTGATTGTGGAAGGGAAGATAGAGGGCAGGCGAGGTATGGGCCGTAAAAGAGCCTCTTGGCTTAAGAATCTACGACAGTGGTTTGGTGTGCCAGAGGCTGCAGAATTGGTGAGACTTGCCCAGGACCGTGAGACTTATTCACAGATGGTCGCCAACCGCCGATAGGAGTGGCATTAAAAGAAGAAGAGAAAAAATATGCTTTCCTTTTTTTCGATGAATTCTTTCTGTCTTTCTACAAGAGTAGTATGTAGAGCAACCTTCATCAAGTCATTGGGTACCTACCCCATATCTTTCCGTAATGCTTTATCGGAAAGTTTATTTATTTATCCTGGTCCGCTAAGCACATTTCTTTCACAGTTTGAAAACCTGTCCATTATCTTGAATTTCGCACTAAATACATTTTGAATTTTATTGAAGTTCGTCTGCGGCACCTAGACTGTCCTTTCAGTATGTATGAGGTGGATTTTATTAGAATATATCATCTCTTTGACCTTAAGATACCAATTTTCGCATCCATTAATCTAGCTCTTCACAAGTAGCATTTTTAGCATTATCTGCCTCAAAAGTCAGTAACCTATGTCATATGAGTATATAGACAGTCATACTAAATAACGTCTTTTCAAATTGAAGTTGACATTTTTCATGAACTAAAATTCATGAGCTGATGAACTAAACAACTGGCCTTTTTATGTTCAATCATATGCTCAAGGGCAAGAATAAAGGAAGCTGGAATTTTTCAAATTTTCATGACTATCAACGAGAAAATTGGCAATAAAAATAGAGAAGGTTTATTCTGTGGGACTAGTACGAATTTCATCGAAAGCTAATTTCACGCAAATAAGCGCTTATTAGCGTGCAATTAGTGTTGTTTAATCAAACGATCGAATCATTCGATCATTTTAGTATCAAAATTTTTCGAAACTCTTTCGATGATCGTTTCGATATTCGATTATCGAAAACTTATAATACTAGGTCTACTGATTCGTTAATTGTTCATGTTTAGTGCTTACGTTACTGTTTTGAGTGACGTTTCAAGACATTCTGGGTTCTTTTCTCAGTTAGGTCACAGTATTTCTTAGTTTCCCTATCATTTACCTTATTTGGTATGATATTTCAGAAAGAACCGTCGCGTAGAATAAAGTTATCCTAGGCTATACTGTCATTTTTGAATATTTTATTAACATTTATCTATGTTTTATCGTTTTGAATGAGAATTCGTGATATATTGGAATAGAATTCCTAGAATTCAGAACCCAGAAACCAATACTCTGCCTCCGCCATTCCTCAGTTCCTCCTCATTCCTTTCCTCCAAGCATCCATCCTCATCGGAAGCCTTTTTACTCCCATTCTTCCCACTTCCGTTGAAGAGAACAAAAGAAAGAATATACATCACTATCCACCTTCTATTATCAATATACTTACCCACTGACTATTATATTTTTCACGTCATCATAATATCTTTGTTGTATTTATTTACGTCGTAGCTTATTCATCGGAATATTGGGGTCGGTTGTTAGAAGACAAAATGAAATACTTATTAAAGTATATGAACCGAATATGCATTCTTGGTATAATTTAAATACGCTTATTTAAACAATGGAATTCACGCAGAGCCCCTCAAACAAGGCATAGACACCCTTGGCCAACCACTATTAGATATATTTAAAATGGCGTGGGAAGAGGAGAGGTGCCCAAAAGATTGGCGGAATGGATCCATCGTCGCAATATTTAAAAAGGGGGACCCCCTTGAATGCGGAAACTACCGTGGAATTACTCTACTGAGTGTTCCCGGTAAGGTATTATCTCAGATATTACTACACCGCATTCGGGGGCCTGTCATGGCTGTCCTGAGAGAGCAACAATGCGGCTTTGTACCTGGAAGGTCCTGCACGGACCCAATTTTCTGTGCCAGGTGCATCTTTCAGCAGTGCAAGGAGTTTAACTCTCCAGTCGCTTGTTGCTTTATAGATTTTGAAAAGGCCTTCGACAGCCCACATAGACCATCAATATGGAAAATACTTGCTCTGTATGGTATACCTCCGAAAATAGTTAAAATGGTGCAGTCCCTGTATGAAGACTCTGAGTGTAGCGTGAAAACGCCAGGTGGTCCTACTGAAGCTTTTAGGATCACCACGGGAGTCAGACAGGGCTGCGTACTAGCTCCCTTTATATTTATAATAGTCATGGATTTCCTGTTGAGAAAGTCCATGCAAGGAGCAAGAGGTATACCGATAACACAGAGAGATGGTCTAATGGGCGAACTGTGCGATCTGGAGTACGCGGACGACCTAGCGTTGTTCAGTACGACAGTGGAGGAATTACAGCGCAGTGTTTCAAGACTCTGCAACGAAACAGCACGCCTCGGCCTTCGAGTCAATGCCAGTAAGACGGAGCTCATGGCGAATAATGCCTGCCCCGATAAACAGCAACCGATAACCATCGATGGTCACCAGGTCTCCCGGGTGGATAAATTTAAGTACCTGGGAGCAACCATTACCACCGCTGGTGACCTCGGGGCTGAGCTCCCGATTCGTATCGGTATGGCAAGTGGCGCCTTCAACAACATGACCAAGATATGGAAAGCGTCGGCGTTTAGCGTCGAGACGAAATGTAAACTGTTTGATGCGTGTGTGTTGCCCATTCTCCTTTATGGGTGTGAGTCCTGGCACCTGACCAAGGCCCAGGCACAAAAAGTCTCAGCCTTTGAGATGAAGTGCCTAAGGAGAATTCTGGGCGTAAGATGGTACCACCGCATCACGAACGACGCTATACGCCGGCGCACCCAGCGTGAGCCCATCACCTCCACCATTGTGGGGAGGAGATGGACTTGGCTGGGACATGTGTTAAGGATGCCGAATGACAGTTGGCCGAGGAGAGCGCTGTTCTTCCTCCCATCAGGGTCCCGAAGACGAGGAAGACCCTCTCACACTGTGTTCCGCTCCTTCGAAGCAGAGCTGAGGGACATGGACATGGTGTGGGAGGAGGTCATCACCGTTGCGCAAGATCGAGCGCAATGGAGAGCTCTTGTTGCCTCCCTATGCCCCTAAGTGGGGTCTAAAGGGAGTTTGGATTGGATTTGGATATTTAAACAAAAGACTTATTAACATGCTAACATCAAATACTATATTTTTATTATATTTCCGTTTTCTAAGAGCTCTTTTCGGAAGTCCTCCTTCGAAAGGGCGTCGAGTACCTACCTACAGTATGAGGAAGTTCTCCGGATTTGGGCATAAAAATCTTGAAAATCATATTTAAAAGACTTTTTGTAGACGGCGCACTATGGAGTACCTAGTTCCCTTAAAAAAACCGGTGAAAAGTTTATAAATATTTTTTTTACCTATTTTAAGAGCTAAAGCTCTACCCGAATGTGCGGAGTGCTGCCCGAATCCATAGTTACAATTTGGAACTTATTATAGTCACCAACAATAAAATAATATTATTTTAAACTTCCGATATTTGGTCTGTCGTTTATAAAATAGGTCCATTAATGTACCTACATTAGAATTTCAATAAGCTCATGTAGAGTGCACTTTTAATTCAATTTGTTTCTACAATTTTCTAGAATTATTATCACAAACAATATGAGTACCTAGTTTTCTTCTTTATAAAATTGATTGCGACATTTGAATAAGAAAACGCAATGTTAATATGTCTGAAACCAAGAATTTATGCTTGAATTCATTCGATGTGACAGCTTTAAATGAAATATCTTAGTTTATTGTCTGCTTTGAACATGTGGAGCTGATGCAGTTCGCTCGGCAACATCGCACATCGAATGCTGATACAGCCTCCTAATAGGATTGATATAGTGCTAGGTATGGAAAGTAGGATTGTGTGTGATAGGGGGTTGAGCGGTGGTAACTGACTGGTTATTGGGGTGACCATTCACCTTTGTTTTAAGAAATAGATTCATAATCAAATGTAGTTGAATTAGTATAATTAAAAACATTACATTTTATTAAAACCATTTTTGATGTTTTCATCAAATCAATTATTTTTAGATTTTCAAGAGGCTCTTTTTCAAAATTTAACCACTACAAGCACACGATCCTCTTCTACAGTTGTATCTAAGACTGGCTTATGCAATAGGTCCCTAGGGAGCGGCCTGTCTTCTGACAAAACGGCTGTTTTTGAAAATAGCGACAATATTTGTTACCGTATTAATAATCTTGGTACAACGTTATACAAGATAAATGTTGTTAATAATCCACAGATCTATGGTATAAACCATAGAAGAAGCATATAACATCCTAGTTGTACCACGGTTTTAGAGAATTAGTAATTGTATGGTTTATACCAGTAATAAGGTGTTTTTATTAATAACACTGTAACAGTTTTGTGTGATTTTTTCTACCGCTGTTTATAGCAGTAGATATAGTAATCCCATATAGGAAAACATACCATTAGTGTGATCACTTACGTTGACAATGTTCGCCATTTCGGAGGTAAAATTCTTCGAAATCCCCGAAATTCTAAATCAAGAGGCAGACGACCACCAGGCAGACCATCCAAAAGAAGGGAAAATAACCTAATTCTAGGAATAAGAAAATCTGAGAAAAGACAGGACACGGTCCTAACAGTTAAAGTTCTTTAATATGCTTAGAAAATAGTGCGAAATCTTGTATGCAAATCACTTAGACTACATACATAGTATATTATGTAAAATATGTACACCCCACGTATACTGCCTACTTGACAGCTTATGCGTAAAGACAAGTACATTTTAAGGGTAGGTGCAACGCAATGCCAGCCTTGGGTATTACATGCAAGCACCCCCGAACACTTAAACCGTTATAGAGCGGCCGTAAAGCGTTGGACAAAAACAATTGGAATATGAAGTTTTAATGAGGTTTACATCGTATGAAAGGTGAAATATTTTTATTAATAAAAACACCCCTTCTGCATTCAAGTACGAAGTCGAGATTACACACGTAAATCGTCATGAAATTTTTTAATCTAAATATGCATTATTTTTGCAAAACTTACGCTCTTAAAAATTCAAAATTGGTCAAATTTGAGATTTTTTTACTGTCTCATTAAAACTTGTGTAATAAGTATTGTAGGCTGCTAGATATAAGCACTTGATTAGATGTACACCAGTGATAAGTTATGAGCAATACAGTACAATCATAACGAAAAAACTTGCTATGATTTTGATGATCTTCTATGAAGTTGAACTGCGAATAAAATTATGAAATTTAAGCCATCTCTGTATTTGTACTCTTCTAACATGCAGTAAAGTCAAAGGGGTGCAATGGTGATAAAGCTTTCTTTCTCTCTCTTTGGTCTAGGGACAATCATTGTCTTTTTAACAATAACAATTCCTTCCTTCAGGTAGAAAGTCATTTAGGTCATATTTATAAAAAAGGATTGGCAACTTGCTACAGCAGCCTTTTAGCATAAAAACGGTCATAGTTTTTAAATTTTCAATCGTGGCAGGACACCACCGAGAGCAATGCAGGTTCGTCAAAGACTGAAGTGTGGTTTGTCACACCATTGAAATTTGTCGTACCTTTTTGGGTGCACTTATTTTGACTCGATTGCGTATCCATACTATAGCATATCGCTGATGTACATAGTATTTATGCAGAGGGCCCTTTCCTAATTGAAAAACATCCGCGCGTCCAAGCATCGAGCGATGATAAATTTTCGTCTTTCGAATCTGCGTTTGACCGTCTAACCCAATAAGGGCATGTTCATACAATGTTCCCAGTTTGAACGGTCCGTTCGCGTTTGAGCGTCCGGAGCTAAACGCGCAAACGCTTTCCAATTAGGAGATAGATTAAAAGTATTAAAAAACGGATAAAATAGGATAAATTAGTCATGTATACCTAGTATTAATTAATTATTACAATTACATATTGTGGTGTTTTGTTTCTCTCCTTTTAATAATTTTGTTTTAATTGACCACTTATGGTCGTCTTTTATTATTCTAGAGGGGACAGAGTATTTCATACTCTGAATCTTGTGTTTGTATTGTTATGGGTGTACTTAAATTTTAATGTTTCGTTGTAAAGTTGTGATGAATAGCATTTTTATACTGAAGTGAAAATTGAAATTGAGAGAAACCATCTATGAACCACCCAAATATTTACTGTGTTTTGTTGTTTGATTTCATTTAAATGTATGATTCTATTTCTTGCGTAAACATTGTAATTGTTATTCTTGAAATTTATATATTGTTCATGCATGCTGAAGTTTTATTGTTAATTATGTGAATGGTTTTGTTGTTATTACTATTTGTATTTGAATTATTATAACGCATTATAAACTGTATGTAAAAGGCTTTTGCCGTTAATGTATATAAATAAATAAATAAATAAATAAATAAATAAATGTATTTAATTGAAAAAAAAGTAATATATTTCAATTAAGTAAATTATGACAATGTGGGCCAAGTCATGTCAAATAATGGCTTTGGTTGAGATATGAAGTAGTATGGAAAAATTAATAATACAATATTAATATGGAGGTGGAACTTTATCATAATATCTTGATATAAATCCAGTAATTTCTCTTCAAGTCTTACAGTTGCATTGCCCAAAACTATTCGCTCCGTTTTTCGTTAATCTTTTTATTTTTACAAGAATCTGGGCTCATTGTAGGCGAACATAAATACACTTTTCACAGCAAGCAACCAAGCAAGGATTGTGTTAGTGAAAAAGAAAGATTATTGGCACGAACAATCGGACCGTTCTGAACTCACGACCTTCAAATCTAAAGTTGATTAATGAACCACTAGACTACCAATCACTCCTTACAGTTTGCTGGCAGACAGATTTTTTAAGGTCATGGTTTTGGGCATTATGTGGAATCTGGGAAAGCAAACCACTACAAAAATAATTCTTCAGAAATAAAACTATGAAAACTTGAGCTAAGCTAAGAATGATGCTCATTCTAGAACTATTCTCGCTCTATTTCGATGGTCAGATCGCTTTAGTCTACAATTGTTTTGTGCCGAAAAATTAGTTTTTTGTAACGTAATAACTAATCCAGATGCCCAATTTCACAGCATTAATGTTTTTTGTCCATCTTTGAATTTCTACAATATCATCATTTCGTCATTAGAAAAATAGCTAAGACCACAATCATCGATAAAAAATATTATCTACTAGTGCCTATAAAAAGTGCCCTCCAATCGTCTGTCTTTGAGCCCTAATGAGGCATTCACGACCGTCTTCATGTGATGAGGGTCTTTTCTTGATACCCCGGTAGCGTTTTCCCAATGAGGAAGTTAAAAAAATTACACATCGCGTGTTTGAATATCGTTATCATTATATTATCAGCGAGACTACATACCCTTGGAAATTGATCGAATAACGATATACCGAATTAGTATCTCAATATATTTACGAACTCCCAAAACCTTGATCGCACAATGATGTTCGATCATCAGCCCGCTGTGCTACGTCGCCTCTCCACCTTGGGTCTGCCTACTCCTCTTCTTCTTGTTCTGGGTTGCCACTCTAATATATTGCGGTTCCAGCGAGCATCCTCTCTACGACACACGTGTCCCGCTCACCTCCATTTTAAGGTAGCAACAGTATTAACAATGCTCGTCTTCGTATTTCGACGTTAGAAATATGGCCTAGCAATGTGATTCTCAACATTGCCCTTCCCATGGCTCTCTGTGCCACTTGTAGTTGATGGATTGCTGTGTTAGGTCCAGGTTTCTGCTCCGTATGTCATAGAAGGAAGTACGCATTGTACAGGAATGTTACCCTTAAGAGGTTCTGAATGTTTTCTGAAAGCAGCCCAACCAAGCTGGATACGTCTCTGTATTTATTTTTCTTGAGTGTCCTTATTTAACGTCAATATTTGGCCTAGGTAGGCGTATTTTGCGACCCTTTTAATTTGAAAACCGTGAACAATACTATCTATGCATTTTGGCACATAATTTGTGTTTTGTTCATATTCATTTTCAGTCCCACGGTCATTGACGCCTCTTATAATTCCTCAAGCATTTCACGTGTTCGATTACAATGATCCAATTCGTAGAAAAAAATCGACGTCAGAGAGTGGGTAGGTTTACAAATGGTTGAATAAGTGTTCCTAACAGTCTACATCACCCAAGTTGGAACTTTTTTGTTAAATATGCAATAACAAAATAACGAAGATATTTCCTTTTGCCACTAGGCGTTAATGACGGTCTTTATTGCCGTTACGAAGGCTGGTATAGTTTGATCATTTTTATGTACACAACTTTTACTTGGAGGATGTTCTGCGAGCAATGAATAAGGAGAGCTGTCAATCACTCTCAAAAGGAGAAAATCGCATGCTTTATTTATAGCTTCTGCAATGAAAAATATGCCCTTGTACAGTATGAAAAATAGTGGGTAAGCGAAGTAAAGGTTCTTAAAACAGCCTTTTGAAAATATCTTTAAAAAATCCGATTTGGTGTGCCAGAGGCCGTAGAGTTAATGAGACTTGCACGAGATCACAAATCTCTTTCGCAGATAGTCGCCAACCACCGATAGGATTGTCATTTGAAGAAGATCATCCACTTATAAGTGGTGACCCAAAAAAAATCCGATCCATCATGAAAATCTTTAACATAATGGGCGAAATATCACTCATTAGTCTGTTTGACATTTCCGATGATATTTTTTCGGTAAAACAACTAGGTCAACAGTCCCAAGATGAAGGGGCGGTCATTGCGTGTGCGGCCGGTCACTTGCAATGTACCAAGTTCACATCCCTACTGTAGGTACGTACGCGCGTACTTAGGGCGGCGGGGTTGCATGTTTGTCCAAAGCTAATGTCGATACATTCAGGGTGCACACATACAAAAATATTGTGTTTATTTGCTTCCAGAATAGGGGTGGCAGAACTTCTAAAAATTATTGTACTAGTCATGTTTACCCCTGACTATCTTACATATTCAGCTGTGCTGGGTTAAAATGTAAACGTAAAACAAATCACATAGAAATAGTCGTCAAAAATAGAGAGATGAAACCAAGAAAACGGACCACCAAAATTAGAACCATATATTTTGTAGGGTGTGTTATTTTTATGGGCTGACTTCGGAACGAGAAAATCAAGAGATGATGTGCATAAATGACACCGTTTTATGCTAAAAAAGGCAAATACGTTTTTGGAGGGATTATAAATAAACATAAAATGAACGTCATAAAATTCCTGAAATTTTGTAAAGGAAGTCTAACGATAGCGAGGTCATCAACATACTGGAGGGACAGTTGTACATTGAGGTGAGAGGAGACAAAGACCATAAAAAATAAACAGACCATAAAAACGGAAAGAAAATTAGCTCCCGGTTTTAAAATTGCAAGATTTAATTTTTTTTTGTTTTTATCTATTTTATTCCCAAAGAATACAAAAAAAAACATAAGCATTTTACAATGTGTGTGTATATATATATATATAATTTGTATAAAGGGTTTAGTACCTCACTAGACGAGAGTCTGTGCTGGGGCAATACTATTTAATTTAAAAAGAAAAAGAAACCATCCACCCATCAACCATATATGAATCTTTCAACTTGCATTAGAAAATCGCAAAATTTTCGCAAATACAGAATAAGCACGCACACAAAATATAACACACATACATTCATAAAGTCTTTTCAGCACATTTCACAATCATCATCCATCACCAATTTAACCATTCGTAACTGCAAAAAAAACAAAAATAATAACAAAAGGAATAATTAAATGGAAGAAGACTGGCCATGTATGTAGTTGTAGGTAGCTATGATCTATAGATGGAAAAGGGTTGTCTGAGAAGACAGCTGCCTGTTGACCGACATCTGGGTCTAAAAAGCAAGAAAAAGCCATTTTAAGGTGGAAAAATTATTCGGATCACGGGATCAAGATGAAAAGGAATAGGTCGAGTCAGTAAAGTGCGTGGAATGGAAGGGTCTTTGTTCTGCAGTTGATACAGAAACTGTTCAAAATTGATCTCCTATGTTGGCTGATGGGGTCGACTATTTTCGTTCTAATCTACGAGTCATCTTCCGTTGTGCTATTTTCTAGAGAATCTTGCATTGCACGATCCAGATTTTCTTCGATACGACCTTTTAAGTGGATATAAACAGGAAAAATAGCATGTATGAAATAAGTAAATTGTTGCAAATTATTATCCATCAAGAAGTAAAACCGCTTGGATTACACGCATAGAAAAGGTCATTATAAATATGTTTGATTTGAATGAATAATTTGACGTTTATTTTCATCCCGTAGCAACAGTTGTATATGTATATGTGGGAACTTTTGATCAAGTATTAGGTATATATTGCGTAAATATAAAATTCGTACTGTTTCGTCGATTCGATCCCAGATTCCGAACATGTTCCACTTTCGCGACACTAGCTTTAAATAGCTTACTGTGAAAGAGTCAAAGAGTGTATTTGTGTTCACTTTGAGTGAGCACAGATTCATGTTTAGTTTAAAAAAAAATCCCCAGACACCTATTATTATTTTCGTGGCAACTATCGATTAAAATATGTAGTGACGAATAATATGTTTATTTTTCCTTTGTTGGTTTGGTTTTGCCATATCTTGTCTTATATATAAAAATGGAGAGCTATTTCCCGATGTTATCGCATCACGCCTAAACGGCTGGACCGATTTCGCTAATTCTTTTTTTGTCGTGTAGGCTTTTATCAGGAGAATGTTCTTTTAGAAGAAAAAAATTGAGAAAAATGCATGGAAACTTAGATAATTAAAGAAAACTCTACGTAGAGAACCTTATTAGTACTTTTTACCTTATAATTTTTATTCCAATTTTGAAATTTTTACAGAAATTGTCAATTGGTGCGATTGACAGAATGCTGATGGAATATACATGGTTTTAAACAGACGCATCGTTCGGAATCACATTGGTCAAATGATAATTAATTCATCACCATACAAATTGGAATTCAATATTCATAGTGAGGAACACAGGACAACGTCTGTCGGGAAAGCTAGTACATGATAAATATTTCGGGTGGGGTAATAGTGTTTTAACGAAGATAATTATGGAGTCACGGACCAACCAATTATTATATTATAGGATAAGATTGACAAACTATGTACCTATATAAAACAAAACTCACTAACAGACATACAACTATACATTTTGAGAGTTTACGTAATATTATTTCAAATCTAACCCTATAATATAATATGGGGTTTCTTTTAATAAAGCTAATGTGAGTATTTGTGGGCGCCAGGTAATCACATGTTCCATGCCATATTATACTGTACAGGCTGTAATTATCGACATTTTGTATTTAGCAGGACTACAAGGAGACTTCGTGTTCGAGGCTCTAGGTGTAATTGTTCAAATGGATTTGATACATTACATAATACTTAATGTGTTTGTAATTATTGTTGGTTCCACAATATTAATATAATGTATGGTAATGATGATTTACAACAAAATATATTCTGTTTGTTTTTAGACTACTTAATAATTAAACACACTCCTAATGCTTCTTTTGTGTTATTCAAAATTATATTCATTTTATAAAACCAATTTGAATCGTTGTTTTAGAAATATATTGGTTTAAGTCATAAAAAACTGTTCAACTTGAAAAAAAAGTATACTGTTCAACTTGAAAAAAAAGTATAATACTTTTTTTACTGTTCAACTTGAAACTTTTTTTACTGTTCAACTTGAAAAAAAAGTATAATAATGAGTTATGGGAATGGACAATGGACAAAACAAATGTAGGTGGCTACTTACATAACATAAGTATGTAAGTAGGTAATTACCTACATAGTAAATTGTAGATTCCTACGTTACCGGCATGTCGCCTGGTACGTGGATTACTCACTGGCGCCAATGTTTTCTGTGCGCTAGTAGTTTTACATGTAGTCGTACATACAACTGCATGTTTTACAAGCTCCACCACTTCCCGCGCTTTCTTGTTTATACGACGCGTATTAGTAGCGGGCTCATTATTGTGATTTGTTCATCCCAAACTTATCATATTATTTAATAAACATTTCCAATTTAACACGCTTGTTTTATGTGGCCTACCTTCTTAGTTGAATCTAATTTAATTCCTTATCAAATAAACGCTACACAAACATTGTTGATTTGGAATTTTTTGTACAAATTGAAATTTCATCCACGATTTTTCTTGTTGTCTAAGATTCTATTTTCATCAACAGAACCTTATATTTTTCGCTTTGGTTGATTTTTTTTTTATAGAACCATTTCTTTTCTTTTCATGTAGTACAATTTCAAAGCGTTGAAATATAAAGAAAACACAATTTTAATTTGCAATTGAGACAAAATATAGACGAGGACATCAATTCTTGACAACTCTTTCTAGCTCCTTTTAAACGCTCCCTTGCATTGCATATTTCGCAAAACTGTATAATGTGTTGCTTTGTTTGCTAATGCTTTCGTTTATTTTATAGACTATGAAAAGACAATCGATAAAGTAAAGTTGAAACATATTATTAGAATGCTACACCAACCACTTCATTAAAAACTAATACATTAATTGATAGCATAGCGGTACAATCGCTGACATTCGTTCTAAGGATCGTGTGTTCGTTTTTTTTAAATCTCGTATTGGAATCAAAAAGCTTCATAATCTGAACTGTCAAATCTGTACTTGAGAGGTAAGATGTGTTAAGTTAAAAAAAAATTATTTTTTTTCAAAATAATAATTTTTCTAGTGTTAATAAGGTTAAGTCCTTTCTGTGATAGTTCGAAAGATCGTAATGTAATAAATATTATAAATTTTACAACAGTTATTATTACTCTTGTAAAATTTAATGTAACCATCATTAAAAATAATGATTATATTTTGACAACCCTGTTTCGGTTATATGTAAGGGAGGGTTATTGCAGACGCGTGTATGGATATGATCACACACACAATGGTATATTACCAACCCCGCTATACATGTATTGTGTGTGTATTGCGGGGTGGTGAATTCCGGGTTGATGTAAGAGAGGGGATAAACTCTAAAACAGTTGGGGTTGCTACGGGAGAGGTGGGCGGCAGAGTGTTACTGTACGAATTAGAGTTGCATTTTTTATACCGATGCATTTTTATTGTTTCGGTGTCCATATTTCACCCCCCTCAGTCTTAATATTTAATGGACAGGTGAATTAATAGATAGTCTTTGTTTTTAGCATGCCAAATTGAAATTCATGGTTTTCAAACAACTGAACTTTAAGAAAAAAATGCTGAAATTAAAAATCGGACAAATTGACTGTCTGGTCATTACCAAGAATTGGATACCAAAATCATTTATTAAGTTAAAGTTAGGAAATTTGTTATCGCTTGAAAAATTCTGTTAAAACTTTATGAAAATTATTGTTTTAACTTGAAACTTACAGTTTAGAATACACAGTCTAAACTTTTAACGACAAAAGGATGTGCTTCTAGAAAAAAAATCTAAGAAATATCATTGGCAAAACCTTTAGAGAGAGTTTGAAACAAATGAACTCGAAGGGTGTGCGAATGTAAAGATATTTAAAGATGGGGATCATAGAGAAGTTTCTCTAATTCACACTGCAGACACAAGAATTATCGCTGTCTGTTAAAGTAGCCAGGAACAATCAATAAACACAACACCAGATCGACCTATCTATTAAGATGGAAAAACAGTTATGATTCTACAATATACCTATATCTGAGGAGGCAAGTGTTGAAGTTAATGTAACAGGCCAACAGACTTATGAAGCAGAAATTCTTTTAGATTCAGTTAAACTTATTGTGATATTAAGATAAATAATTCCACAATATTTTAATTTGAACAAAGATGAATATAATAAACTCAATTTATGTTCATTGTTATAAGTTTGCGGTTGCAACCCTTAAGAAATGTCTGAAATATGCTGCTGTAAACAGGCCCTGTGAGAAGGTATGAAGCTTTGGTGGAAGCGCGAGTAAACTAAGTTGGGGAAGTATTTACCGGAGCAGTTTGTCTCTGAAGTCATTTAAGATTTATTTCGCTGCGTCAAACTTAGCGAACTCTGCTCTGCAAATGAATGCACGCTTTGTGCTGTGCAGGTGTGGATTTATTGTCTAAACTATTTCACTTTATCAGGATTCTGTATGAAGATACGCACTCCTCGAGAGTCTAGAATAGGTCATCAAACCCAAATTTGTTTCAAAAATCATTCGCACTGTAATTGTCTTCTTTTCATCAAAAAATAACTATCTTCATTATGCCGAATCACTTGAAAACAAGTGAAGTGCCAAACAAATATCTTCATTATTCTTTATACGCCGAGGGCCTCGCAAGAGTCAGATGTCCTGGTTGCGCGATTCAAGGGAATAGACCGGCATCCGAACTGTGGAGGAGCTGTTCCGACAGGGGCAAGTTCGCCGAAGTGATCGCCAACGTTGGGAGGATCCGACAGGATAAGAAGAAAGAGGAAGATTGGCATTCTATACATTATTTGAGAAGTACATGTCATGTGTTTTGAGAAGTACGTGTCATGTGTTTTGAGAAGTACATGTCATGTGTTTTGAGAAGTACATGTCATGTGTTTTGAGAAGTACATGTCATGTGTTTTGAGAAGTACGTGTCATGATTGGCACCTGGGATTGAACCGTCCCGTCGACCCGGGGTACGAAACAGTAGTTCAAAAGCCGGCATCGTTACCGCTAGACCACCAACCGCTTTATCTGATTCAAAAACGCAGCAGATCTCTTTGCTCTTA
Source organism: Mystacides longicornis (assembly GCA_963576905.1). Lineage (NCBI taxonomy): Eukaryota > Metazoa > Arthropoda > Insecta > Trichoptera > Leptoceridae > Mystacides > Mystacides longicornis. Next base: position 22,233,160 of record OY756436.1, on the reverse strand, counting down.
AATCGACCTAAATGAAAACAAACGTAATGTTACATCTTCAAAGGAATTAAAACCATAATATCATGGGGTGAACGATCTTCATTCCTAATCCTAACTCCTCAAAAAGAAAATTAATTGAAGTGTCTACCTACCTACCCTAAGACTTCGCACTTGTTTTGTAAAGACAATCTTATTAAAAGTAATCTGAATACTTAGGGGTGAAAAAAATACACCAGTTTTTTAGAGGGTTCATAGGGTGAAGGCGTTATTCGTTTAAAAGTTCATTATTTGAAATGGCTTCGAAACACTGAATTCGGTTTATGTTCTAATAATCTAGTTACGCAACTGACTTCAAGAACCTGCCCGTTGTATAAATTTTGATATTGAATTTGAAATTGAAAAACCGTAGGTACCCATTTTTGACATCAGTGCACTTCCGATCATTGACTACGCTTGCTTTTTTCAAATTTGAATGTCTTTTCACGTGAATATTTTTCCTGGGGCTAAAATCTTGTCCCAGTTGGGATGGAACCAAAAGACTGGTATAAATTACTGTGACCATTGAGTGTTTTTCTGCTATAATGACAGCTATGTAAGTACAGAAGGTTATCTATGTATAAAAATGGATCTCACTTTCCAGGGTCATGGAGCGTGTACGTCTGAATCAATATCACTATTTAATTCTTTTGTAGTGTTTTCTATTATTAGGAGAATTTTCTTATTGAATGGAAAAATTAATAAAGTTACGCGGAATATTAAAAAAACTTAAAATTGGTGACCTTCTTAGTGCTATTTACAATAAAATCTAATTCTAATTCTGAAATTAAATTGGCGTTTGACATAAACTGCCAGTTGTTTAATAGTTGGTTCGTTTGAAAGAGTTCGAGTGGAAAATATATGGTTTAAGACAGATGCAGAAAGCGTGGCCGACCGAGAATGACGTGGATCGAACACATCGATTCCGTCCTCAAGTAAGACCAGGTAAGAAGTAAGAGCAATAGGAGAGGGTGTATGAGAAATGTTATGTCGGTGGAAGAAGCGAAAGAAGTGTGTTTGGATAGAAAATAACGGAGGTCCGTTCTGTCAGCCTACCCCATACGGGACACGGCGTGATGGGTAGGTATAAAAAAAAACCTTGGCGAATACAATCTTCTTTGTTAGGACCACAGAAATAAGTCTGCCGGGAAAGCTAGTTATTTATATAAATAACTTATACTAAATACTATATATTCATAAACGTCTAGGTAGATTAATTTGCTTTATTAAGTAGTTTTCAAATGTTGCAGCAATACCTACCCATATTCATTTTCTTACTTCTTCCCCTCTTAAAAAAGTTTATGTAAAAATAGGATTGGAACCATATATGAAGATTACCAATACCAATGATAACTAAATTTACCTATAACTAGTGTCAATGAAAATTCTACCACAAAATAATAGATTAAATATCTACTATAAAATATTTTATTGCTTTAGTTCTACTATTGCAGAAACTTTTACAAGTCTGTAAATTTTTCCCTAAAATATCACTTTTAGAAAATGCAAACGGTGTGCTATTTATTTTCCCAGCAAAAAATGGATTTATTCAAGGGTGTTTTATACTTTTATTATTATTATGTAAAGTTAAGGGTACTTCACACCCTTTCAGCTATACATACAAAGGAAGGGTCAATTTGATACGGAAATATGACATAAAAGTAGAGAAGCTAGAAAAATAACAAAAAAAAAACTTAGGGACAAAATGCTATAATAACACTTTTAGCTTTCTTTTGACTTAAGTGCATTTCCCTTTATATAAAGGCTTTGTTTTTTATTTTCTGCCCCATTCAACAGGGTAGTTATTCACGCAGAAAAATGTCATGTCGGATATGATAGTTTTACGCCTAGTTGGAGATTGATCTTTCTTTATGAAGTGCTGTGAAATTTGTTATTAAATTTTTTTGTCCTACGCTTGCGAAAATATGAGAAAATTGTTTTGAGATTTGGGAAATGTATGAGTAAAGGGTGAGCACTGATTTGCGTTGCATTAAAAAATTACATTTAATCATTGAATTTTCTTATCAACATGGGTCTTTTGCAGTGTGAACTTTCTATAATAACAATGCAATTAGTCACTTTTGCGTTTCAATATCAGCTATATTATATTAATACTATTTTTACGAAATTTGCGCGGACGGAGGAGTATGAAATTTCGCACACTTATAGTTTATATATGTATGAAAGGGGTGGCGAATGCTAATATTTTTTTAAAATTAAGCATAAAAATAGATTTGATCAATAAAAAACACTAGAGTGTGTGCGTAATTACATTAGAATGTTACGTATGTCATACTCAAACACAGATCTTTTGTTTATCTGTGGTCAAATTGAGAATATTTTAATATTTTTTGTATTGAATAACCATAGAAAAAACTTTGAACATATCAACGTTTCGACGTATCAATTATATTGTATATTAAAATATTTTATGGACATCAGTTCTGTTGCTTGCAGTTTCTTGTATCAATATTCAATATCTTCCTCTTACAACTGTAATGTTATGTATGTAATACTCACACTCTTCTATGTATTTGACATTGACACCGACGCACATATTTTTTTTGTTTATCTGTGGTCAAAATCAGAATAGATTAATATTGTTTGACTTGATTTATAAAGGAAAAAACTTTGTTCATATCGACATTTCAAATTTGGCGTATCCAATATCCATGTCATTGTTTTTGAAAGAAAATTTTGAAATAGCGCTCTCTCAGTCTTTTACAATGGAAGCTTAATTATGTTCAACCTTATAGTTTAAATAAGTTATGGTCGAATTTCGAGCACTGGTCGACCACTGGTAACAATAGGGTATTTGACTAATTTCCAGAAACCGTTTTAAATTATTCTACGATACATTATAAGCACATTCTCTTTATATTTTCCGAAGAATTTCCATATTTAATATGAAAATCATGTTTAAAGTTTAAATATCCAAAAACGCGCGTAAAATGCTGTCTTGTATAATGGCGCTGGTCACGTGGTGCGTTTTACGTCACACCATAGTATTGGTATGAGTTTGCTAACGTGTTGATGACTGTCATTTACTGTGGTGTGACGTCACAGGGAACACAACTAATCACAAGGCGTTTTCATCGGTGACTAGTTCCATAGAAATATTTGGATTTTTATTACGTGTTTTTTATAAAAAAAATAAGCCTATTTAAGTTGTAAAATAAAAGAAATAAGCTTTCTTGGCCCATTTTCAAACAGGATGACCACAATCTGTAGCTTATTTTTCATAGTGTCAAATACCCTATTGTTAGTAGTAAGTACCCACAGAATGACAATACCAGGTGAATATTGTATGCAATAAATACAATTTCGCGTTGTTCGAGTCAACTTTGTTATCATATAACGAGAACGAAAAGAGATCGAAATTATAATAAGAGACAGAAATTATTTAATTTTTTTGGAGCATTTTTTATTTTCAAATACCTACCTATTTCATATTTGGTGGGTAGAAATATTCGAAGTAGGTACATATTTTTTTTTCCACTTTATCTTGGTTAAAATACTTACCTATTTTCAGAAACAAAGGGACAATGATGTGTTACATTCGGATAATAATAGTAAAAAAAAAGGTTTCAGCCGGAAACTCCCGCAAAAGAAGAGTCCGCGTTGGATGTAGGAGTCCAGGAAATGGAACAGGAAGAGTCTGGAACGAGGGAAGGATGATCAGACACGAGAACAATGAATACAGAAGACGCGCAACATATTCTTTGACGAGGTTTATTGGTGTAGAAAAAATGAGGGTCCGACTGACGCTGAAATCATAATTGATGATACGGGGATTTTGGGAGTGTAACTTACCTCTCATCTAATTAAAATTATAAAAATAAATGCCACGTCAGATATTTTTCTGAGTAGAGCCGTGCAAATTCCCTCAGAATGTTTTTAAACACAGTTTACTGCATTAACTGTAATATTATATTTAAAGTTTTTTTAAAATCTATTTTTAAGATCTTTATAATAAACACATAAAGCGATTTTTTGTTAACAAAATTACCCAAGGAAATGTTGAATGGAATCTTTGTGTCACAACATAAAATATGCAGTATTTAAAAAAAAAAGAATGATTGAACATTGATTTGATAACGAGTTAATGAAATTTAAATATTATACATAAACCAAATTGTAAAAACATTTAAATGAAACATTATATGAGGGATCTCCCTTGTCTTTAGAACCCTGGTGGGAGAAAGAACAGGACTCTCCTCGGCTAACTGTCATTTGGAATCCTTACACATGTCCCAACACTCTCCACTTCTTTCTCCATAATGCTGGAAGCGACCCTTTTTACCCAGACCTGTTATGAAATTATACTTATATTTATTTTTTAAATAAATTAAATATCTGAGCTCACTCAAAGTGAACATAAATGCACTCTTTGACTCTTTCACAGAAATCTACTTTTAAAGCTTGTGTCGTGAAATAGAAAGATTGTCGCCACCTGGGATCGAACCCATAACCTCGTCGACAAAGCAGTCGGCTGCTAACGACTTCTTAGTAGGTAATTCGTTTTTTTTTTCTTTCTAAAATTTGAATTGAAAATCTATACTTTTTTAAGAAAACCACTAATTAATATTATCTACAGGACCCTTCGTACTCATTTGATTACTGTACCTATATAATAAAAGTTTATTGAAAATCATTAGGCAATAAGTACAATCATTAAGCTTTTAAAAATTAACGATAACTGCTGAATCGTAATAATTCGGAGGCACTCTAAAAAAAATACTCTCCTATTATCGAGTTTGAATTCCCCTAAACGTATTTTTAGGGGTTTATTTTCAGTAGGCCAGAACAAAAAAAAAACACTTTTTATCGAATAGAAATATTAGAGTACTACTTTCATTGCGAATTAGAAGATATTGGACTGCATTAACTAAGGACGTGGTTTTTATACACCTGCATGTGGAAAACGGGTCATTTTTCAACTTGTTCTTCAACACCCATAAGAAGGCCTAAGCGCTGGCGGCCATTTTGCCTGTAACGTCATAACTGAGGCTCAGCCCGCCGTCGCTGTATAACAGATATCATAGAGTACAGGTAATTACATACAGATATAGGCAAGTACATACTGAGCCTTACAATGTAACGTCACAGTCCCAGCGCTAAGGCCTTCTTATAGGTGGTGTTGGTTGTTTTTACTCACTTACCTAATCTACGTACACTCACTGTGTGGAGCATGTGGACGCCACGAAGTTCCTCCAAGTCTCTATATATATATCTTCAGATAATTGCACAGCTTCATCCCAGCTTATAATCATTGTTTTTTTATGCTAATACTGCTTCTTTAATCATGAAATATTTTCTAATCTTAAAATCAGAATTATCAACAGAAAAGGTTAGTTCTATAAGGACAGCATTCTGCAATATGTTCTGTTAGGCATTATTCATAAATCTATAAAAAAATATTCCATTTTTGAACCCACTTAGGGGCATAGGGAGACAACTAGAGACCTCCACCGTGCTTGATCTTGCGTTGCTTTGATGACCTCCTCCCGTACTGTGTTTTTATTTATTTATTCAACATACGGCAAAGCCATTTACATGTTTTTAAGTTATACAGGTAGGTATATAAAATAAAACACAACAGACATAATCAAAATACAAAAAACTAACTTTAAATTCACATCTAAAGAATCAAAACAACAAAAATGAACACAGAAAAGACTGCTCACACATAAATGAAATAATATTAAATTATAACAATTTAAATGCATGAACAATGAATAATAATCAGAACTGAGCTCAGATCAGAACAGAACAGTGTTCAAATCCCTTAGCTCTGTTTCGTTAAGCCAGCCTATAAAGGTTAACACAAATACACCCTTTGACAATAAGCAAATAAAAGCTTGTGTCATGAAAGAGGAAGATAGTTTGTTAATATCTGGGATCGAACCCACGAGATCCGGTACTAAAACCGGCGACGAAATCACAAGGCTACCAACCACTTCTTTGATTACATAGAATAACGTAATAGTTTTTAGGTACCTAGATTTTTTTAGTTATAAAGAAAGCGTTATCATTATGTTCTCCTCTCTGGAGAGTCATACCGTTACGTGGAGCATAACTCAGAAGGATAAGATGGTGAAATTTGATGTGGACTATGTTGGAAAAGTTCAAGGGATCTGTGCAACGTTAGAAAAGGATCATAAAACCGTAATGCGCCATATTATCCTCGATGGTTATGCTTTTATTATGTGCAACACTACCAAGGCGCTCCTTACCCAAGAACACAGAAAGCAATTGAAATTTCTTGCTAACAAGAAAGGGATCCATTTACCGGTAATGCGTTTTTTGCCTCCTCGATTCTGGGAGCATTAGACACGAGTTTAATGTCGCATGAGTTAATGATAATGATTTAATTTACTGTACTGCGATATTTCCCAATAAAACGTTGTAAGAATATTGTCATTTTGTTTTACTTTTGACTATTAACAAAATTTTGTATAAATTGTCACACTCTTTACGATTTGATAACCAGTTTATCGTTTAGTTCATCCAAAAACGGTTGATCGTTTCCTAAATTTTGTGATTTTGTGTAGGTAATTATATTAGTATAGGTATTGGTATTCTTTAGTCTTCGGGGAACAAAAGACATAATGAATAATATACACCCCATTTATTTTCACGTATACAACTAGAAAAATACGATCCGAATACTTTTAAAATATTCATTTTAGGAAGTGGGTAGGTACTTTAGATGGCCATGTAAAAGATTTTTTCATTTTAACGGTTGTTTGCAAATAAGTTGAAAACATAAATTATTGAAAAATTTCTTATCGTGTTGATGAAACTGACATAGACAGATCTTTATAAACTAGATATTATTGAAAAACAAAAGAGCATCTGATTTTTCAAATCAAATTTCTTCCGAAATGGAGCGATGACGTGTCCAAGAATTGAATATAAGTTTTCTATGCACATATATGTATTTTATATGATCAACCATCCAAGTATCCTTGAAGGATCAAAAGTTTACAAGAATGAATCTTTATTGCTCTTTTTAATCTCAATTTTTGGAAAAATAAGTTGACCGTGACTTCAATAAGGGTCTTTCAGACTTGGAACAATCTCTACTAAAACTATTGCACGCCCTTAATTATAGTCATTTATCTTTTTTTCTAGCAAAAAAAAATTACTTTTTAATGTCAGTGAAAAAAATGACCAAAAATAACTTTGAGATATTTTTTTTATGTTTCAGTATGCTTCATATTGCCCCCAGGCCAGGCAGTTATAAAAAATAAATAACCATGAAGATAAATCGATATTGGCCTATGGGCATACTTACCTTTCCTCTTGTATATCTGTAACTTTTCAGTAGAGTAGCCCAGCCCCTACACATTACATGGAGGTCAGAATTATGATTAATTTCATTACAAACACGAATTGGGCGGTTACACAGTAACCTTTATCATTACCGTACGGGTGTGAAGGTTGACTAGTAGACCTGTGATCTACTATGAGCGTAACGTTGAATTTAACCGACATCTATGTTCATTCATCGAAATTCACACGTCAATAGCCGATTTTTCAATGAGATATCATCGTTTTTTAATTTTAATCTTTCCTGATCTTGGCATCTTTGGTTCTATCCAGACTTATCCTGATTCAGATTGGACGAGACTGTTTGGCTCGTAAAAACGCCTTAACAATTCCTTTTCATTTCAAATATTATGGATTCGAAGAAATTTAATACCAACATTTTCACCAGTGGCGTGCAACTCATAAAAGCCCATAATTTCCCAATCTTACAAAAGACATGTTTTCTAATTATTTTATTTATTGCTTTGTTAAATTGACAGTTGTGCACATTATTAATTGAATGAATTTGTTGTGCAGGTACAAATATTGAGGATTTAGGGTAGTTTTTTAATAGTATTAAAAATAGTTTTAAATGTTGGATCCTACCAAAATGTTACTTCTAATTATTTGATTAGAAATAAAATATAGTAACATGTATGTTAAAACATGTTTACAAATCGTCCTTGTCAAAATGTTCTTATTTTAAAATAAAACACAAAGTTCTTTTAGATCTATATAACAGGGACTATTGAAGTGGGAGTATCAATTCTTTGTAGGCACCTACCTCCACCACAATGTTATTTATCGTAGGTACAGGTGAGATGATGTCACATTATTTCAAGTGTGTACAGTATGTACTTACTTCTATTAGGGATATTTCCGAATAAAAGTTAACACAAATACACATTCGATATTTTCAAAATAAGCAACGCTCGAAAAAAAATGCCTCAGGCAATAAGTTCTAAGGATTACGTACTTTTGATAAATTTTTACTTACAAACTAGTTTTTGGAAGGCGCTCGTGGCACTCATTTTTGTTTTTTTCTTGCAAACTTTGATTTCGTATCGCTGAATTCGCATGTTAGTCTTTAATTCTCTCGCTTGTTTGATTGAACTATTTATTGCAAACAACAAACTTTTTATTACAAACTTGGCATTCGAACAGCTTTTCTCAGCAATGAATCAGCATGTGCGTCTTTAAATAACCTGAGTATGTAAATTTAATTTTCTCAACATCAACCACATTAGTAGAACAAAATTTCTCTTTAGTTACGAGTGGCTCCAATTTGTGGTAAACTTAGGAACTGAAAGCGTCAATGACATCAGTCAGTCAGTGAGGCAGTGACAAGGACAATAATAATTATTATTAACAAATTTTAATTCATCGGCCATGAGGTAATCAACACGTGTATTTTTTATCTTTTAAACAAATGAAATATTATATTGAAACGCCACTGGTTGGAAAAGGGATTGAAATTGCGTAGAATCCATCGCCCTTTTAATTGATGCAAAGGGATATCTAACACGATCTCATATTAAGATAAAGGAAATCCTTAAGGATAGGATGAGGGTAGCAGGAGACTAATCAGATAAGACGAGTCAGCTTTTCTTGTTCTGAGATAACACCTTGGGCCCATACGATGGAGACGGTGGAATTAGAAGCAGCTTTCTGACAATTTGCCTATTATTACTCAACGCTGAATTATTAACGTTTGACTATAGGGGTGGCCTATTACATGTTTACCCCAACGTCCTTTTTGGTTTCCAAAATGACAGGTTATAAGAGAGACCATCGTGTAAGGGATTTTGTTTTATAAATTGGGTTTCTACTGCCTTAGTTTTTGACAAGGATATTATTTAATTTAGTTCCATATCCACATTGTTTGATGGAGAAAGATATGTGACACAGATCTTTGGTTTATCTGTGGTAAAATTGAGAATAGATTTATATTTATTATATTAAATAACTATAGAAAAACTTTGAACATATCAACATATCAAATTTCACGTGTCCATGTCATTATTTTTGAAAGAAAATTGTGATATAGCGCTCGCTCAATCTTTGACAAAGGAATCTTAATAATGTTCAAAACTATAATCTAATGGTCGAATTTCGAGCACTAGCCGACAACACTATTCATTATAAAGATGTCCTGGGTTCAATTCCCGGTCGTGTTAGAAACTATCTATGTTTTTCTGAAATCTACCTGGGGTTGGCAAGAAAAATTTGACTAATGTAATAAGTTATCTCGACTTTTGTCTAGAAAAATGAATTAAGTTTTTTGTGGGAATTGTCTTATTAGAAACATCATTTTCTTAATTGAATAAAATCAGTCCTTTTACCACACAAGTATCAAGCAGTAATTATTGATACTTGTGTGGTAAAAGGATTCTCTGGTTTTATGCGATTGAAAGAGAGTTATTTTTTTATGAAATCATAGGTATCTATTCTCGAAACGACGCTAACTGTAATCTACGCCCAATTTAAATTACCGTAATTATTACACTGTAAAATTTCTTAGTAAAATTGCACATCACGTTCATATAGACAAATTCCCCTCGTCTTCTGTCAGACGAAACAACTGATTTCTCTACCCCATATTCTTCAATCATTCCCCTATGAATTCATCTAGTCTAATCCTTGCTTCACTTATTCTCTCTCTGTATAGGTATATTGCATTAATACTCACCCTTATCTACTATTTCCTGTTGGCGTCTTTGAAAATCAACCCTTTAATAGCAGTAGGTACGCATGGAATCAGATAGTATGAGCAATATCAACCACGCCATTAAAGTATTTATTATTTTTATTTAATACTCCCAACAAAGTTCAAATAAATAAATTAAAACAAAGGTGTTAGTACAGCCGACGGATCTTATTGCCTGAGATATTTTTTTCCAATCAACCGTTCCCGCCCAATCTGAGACAGGTCAAACCCGGGCGGAAATTTCAGATTAAGAACACTTTACAAATTTTGGAGCCGATCGGAAAACCAGAACCTTTTTGTTAAAAGTTCTACATCACTATCGCGCTACTGAGGTTATTTCAGACAATTTCTTGGATTTTATCTGTAAATGGATGACATCCATTCATTGATCCATTTGGGGACGTTAGTTTCAGCCTCAAGGATTGTAAATTATAATAAAATTTAACATCTGGTCAATTTTCTCAATCAAAGTGATAAAAAGGGTAGATCAAAAATATCTTTTTTTTTTTGTATGCAGAAGCTTTTCATTTCTATTCTTTGCAAAATATTGTAGTGAATTCGTGGACTCAAATGAGAGCTAAAGAATTTCCTTGATATATTTTGTGCTTTGTCGCAACATTACTTAATTAAGCTTTGTTGGTTAAATACCTGGTTTTGCTCTTTAACTACATTTCCGTCATGTAACCTTACCGAATTTGGATACTTACCGGGAACAAGAAATGTTTAATTTCAAACTCGGAGCTATAGTCATATATTATTTCGACTCAATAAGTATTCGGTAATCGTCAAAATTTTGAGTAAATCATAATAAAAACAAAAACATCTTCACTCCTTTAGCATTTTTACGCGGAAGAAATTTAGTGAAATGAAATAGGGTTTTCTTAATTTCTAAAAGAGGTGGTCGGTAGTCCAGCGGTATCAGCCGGCTTTCGTACGTACAGGTCGTGGGCTCGAATCCCGTTGCCGACCATTTCCGCTTTTACAACACGAGCTTTGCTTTATGTGAAAGATGTCGAAAGTGGATTTGCGTGCACTTCGAGTGATCACAAATTCAGTTAAGAAATGTGATATTCGCTAACATCAATACTTAATGTTCTATTGTAAAATATGTTCTCTGCTTTCACCAAACTTTCGATTAATATTTTATAATACGGTCTCCGCAAACATCAAAAAATGTTCTTCGCTGGTATCAATAATAATTATTTTATTCCAATTATGGTCTCTTCAAGGATCAAGTACACCATTGAAGTTATAGTTTCTACAAGAATATAACGCATTGAAATATTTTCATGTCACTATTGAAAGTTTTTTGTGCTAGTGAGAAACTGTGTTAGGTAAAAATATTTTGGAGACTAAAAGCATTTTTCGTAAGCATAAAATTTAATAAAATTGAGGAATTGCCATCATGTCAAGCATGTCTCCTTGCTACCCTAAAAGGGTTGTAATATTATGTCGGTTATTAAAGCCTCAACACTGTTTACACATTCATGCAGTGCTCGCTGTATTACCCTCAGTTTAAATCTACGACACAAACAATTTCTACCTTATATTCCATTTGTACACTCTCGTAGCAATTTATTCGGACAAAATTAGAACAATAATTGAATCATCACTAAAAAAAAAATCAATTCTGAATTTCTCAATTATGGGTTTGAAGTATCATTAGAAAAAGAACAGTGATTATTGTGCATTTTTAGAATATCTTTCAACGACACCAATTTTTATCCTTTTTGGGCATTCCAATGCTCATTCTTCCAGTAGATCTTCCATTGAAACATTTTGTGAGGAAAATGTTTGATCGAATTTAGAACAATAATAGGCACCCAATGGAGTACGCTTAGCTTTATAAATTTTGCGGTATGGATGTTACCATATAATACCTAACACAAAACATTAACAACAGAAAATATAACAGTAGGTAGGAGAAGTTAAAAAAAAGCTGCTAACGTAGGGTAGCCCAGAACTCATAGTATATTATAACAGCCTTTTCGTGTAAAACATATCTTTGCATAAAAATTCATAATTTTACGATTAAAATGAATTTATCCTTGGAATTATTATAGAAACTTTAAAATGATATCGACTATTGGAGCTTTTTGTTATCTGCTTGAGAACTACATATTCAATATTAATCGGTACTTAAAGGAGGACCCACTGAAGTTACGGACCTCAAATTTTACGTGCTTGTGTAGGAGCATAACACCAACTCGTATACCAAATTTTATGAAAATTGAAGATTTTTTTTTCTTTTTTAGCCCTTTTTCTAGAACAAGTGAAATTTTCTTTGGATACTTTAAGAGGGTTCCCCTGAAGGTACAGATCTCAACATTTTACTGACTCATCTACATCGAGGGGCTAACCGTTCTACCAAATTTCAATCAAATCGGATAAGAATTACTATGAGTTATGGGTGCGCACACGCGTACCCGTACGCGTACGAGTACGGGAAAATAAAAATTTTTTTTGCTCTTTTGGAATCTACACCCTCGAAAACGTCGAGAAAATTAATTTCAGCGAAATCTATTTTTTTTTTGATATCCGATCCATCATATAGGTACTATGAGTAAAAATTGTAAAGAAATTGTTACAATTTAAACAAACCATTACGAATCGAACATTTTAAGTGTAATTTTAGCATAATCCACGACCTTCAGGACGCTGTACGTACGCAAGCCGTCGATTGATATCCACTTCGAGCAACCAACCACTTCGTTTCTATCTCATAGCATCGACTTCTTCCAATTTTGTTCCAATTTCTCTATCTCGAATAGTAAATCCTACGATTTTTTTTTAACAGCAGCTGATAGTCATCAAACAATTTAGGTTCATTAGCCGTCAAAAATTTGTTTTGTAATCACGCACAAAACACGCAAAAAAATCCGCTCGCATTATTTGGCATTAAAGTGTCCGTTTACCGTGTTTTAACTGTACGACCTATGTTAGGAGCATAATGAAATATTCATACGTGAACAAAGTAGAAGGCTTCCTCCTATCACCATTAGGTATTATGTTCCAGATACCAAAATGCAAGTTCCAGGTATCAGCTAATATAATAGACTCGCTCGAAAGCTTTCAGTAAATGCACAGTTAACAGGACGTGCTACGTATTTGAGGGAAGTCAGGTGAATATATTTATTGAATTATGTACCTACTGTACTAGAAACTGTTCCACCTCCTCAAATGTGGCTGTGAATAGAGGGACCAACAGTCACCCTGGCAACAATCTGTGTTTGATAAAAAAAGTCGTTCTATTTTTGAATATAATGTTCCTTTTTGAAAAATCTCTTGAAAAAATATTGTCTTTTTACTATCTCGCTAGTTTTTCTTTCATTCCGATCGCTGTACAGCCCACAGTGAGTTAACCTACAACAGCCCCGTAGACAAATTCAAATTGGCGTTCGACAACAAACGAAGTTTTCGCCAATGTATAGTGCGAAAAAATCAACTGTCCACTGGAACATGTAAAAAATTCTTTAAACCAAACAATGACACTTATATAAAAATATAAAAAGTGGACGGTAAATTTTCGTCCTTCTCTACATTGTTGAAGAATTCGTTTTTAGTCGATCGCCAAATGCATTTTGTCTAGGCCTACAGTACCATAAAGCATAAAGTAACAAAATTTTGTATAGAGCTCCTCCAGTCTCTTCTGTCTTCTGCTGCAAGCTGCCAATTGAGACTATTCTTATTCTGTGCATCATCTCTTCCGATCTCATCCTCCCACTACAGTCTAGTCATGCCAACGTTTCTTCATTTAACTTCATATTACTCTATCGCTCAAAGGTCCCTTTATTCTACGTTAAATTTTCTGCAAATTTCACTATCCACCTTGGAACAATCTTTTAAAACGACAATATGAAAAAAATGATTCTAAAACTAAGTCTCTTTTTATTGAATCAGCGTCCACGCAATTGGAATAAAATAACGTTTTACGGTCACATCTGTCAGTTTCTGCGCGCCATGTTGAGAGTGAGATAGCATGCTCAAACCCGTACTGTTTTCTATACATTCATCTCTCTCTTGCGGTGTTTTGCCATAGATTACTTCAAATTGTATTCACACCTCGCGGTATTTCGCGGACCCGTGTGTTTCGCATTCCGCCCGCTTTTGAATCGACAGAATTTTGGAGCGAAATTGAAGCGAACGTCATGTTTTCCATAGAAATCACAGATGGAAAACGTTAAATGCGTTTTGTTGTGGGATGGTTTGCAGAAGTTGGATGTGCAAATTTTCTAAATTGTAAGTATAAACGTTGTTTTTGTTTAAATATTTAAAAAATATATGAAATGTGAAATAATATTGTGGTTTTAATTATTTATATAACCCAACAAAACATAACCATAGAATTCTTACTTATGTGCATTTTTTTCTTTCGCTACTCGTTTACCCGCTAGTGTACTAACACTACCTGCGATTTCGCTTTCTGCAGTTTCGTGTGCCGCGATTCGCGGCGGAGGTGTGCTAACAGCCTTAACAAAGAAGCAAAATATATGTGTTTTTTTGCCAGGCCTCATTATACAAAAACTGCTTTAAAATTATCTCTTTTTAATAGAACTTCTATTCAATACGTTTCAAAAAATCGATTTGAAAATGGAATGTGTTCGTTATTCAAAATGGTTCCAAGGTCAATCATACAGGATATCAATCGTTCGAATAAAGATGGTTCCGCCTTATTATATTCGCGGTGAAAGGGTTCTTGAGTAGTAATGATTTCTAATTAAGACTATCCGTGACGATTTTTTTTTGATTCAGCCACAATATCTTTTTCCTTCTAAAACTAAAACTACCAGCATGTAGTGCTAAAATTAAAACTTTACGGTTCTAAATTCAAAGATGAGTAATGTTCACCAAAGTAGGGTCAAAAAAACACTTGGATTTTAATATGATTAAGCAAGTTAACATAATTGATCGTCTAGTGAGGTGATACATTCCAAATATGTACCTATGTAAAAGTAGGAAAAAAAAATTCGCTTTTATTTTTTTATTCATAACTGTATTTCATCAGTTCAAGTTAGTAGAAAGAACATATCATTCCCAACTCTTATAGCACCTGTTCTTTGATAACTACTCTGAACTTTCTAAGTTTCTTTGGGAAATGTTTTATTTCTATTATTCTAACTGAAAGTCGAGTTGTGTTGGACAAAACTGCGACTTGTCCAAATGATAAACCATTTTTTATTTACAAATAACTTTCTTTATTTTTTGTACTTCCGAAACTTGTTGTTTGACTCTAAATCTTCGCCGGTCTCTTGGGGTCAAATTGAAAAAGGTAGAAACTTTCTTTTGTTGAAGAAATAAAAAATCGTTTCACGCAAGAATTGAATTTGTTGTTTTTTTTTGTGTTAGTTGTGAACAAACTTTTTGACCAGGTTGTGAGAAAATATTTAATATTTTGTATTAGTAGCTACCTACCCAAAACATTTTAAACTGTTACATCAAAGTTCCATTTAGAACGAAGATTTCAAATTTTAGCGAACAAGATCAACAATATCTATCGTCTCTTTTATAAAAAAAATCGTTAATCGTAAGATTATGTATAACTCACTGATCAGTTTTTACTTGATTTATAAAAAAAATATTTAATCCGCTATTGTTATGTATGAAGATGACATTTCATAGAAAATTTTGTAAACAAACAAAATAGTAACTCGGCAACGCGAGTGTGTACATTGTACATGTAGGTACAACCATGATGCGCTATGTCAGATTTGACTGATTTCGAGTTATTGATGCAGAATAGGTACCTTTTTATTATTTATTTTATATCAAAATATAGTTAAGTCCTTATTAAATCATACGAAACCTTTATGTTTCAGCCAAAATGAACTAATTTCAATATTCAATTTTAATATTTGTACCTACTTAAAAAGTATTCTTTGAATATTTTCTTCAAAACTTCATTATATTTCTTATAAATTTAGTTGGTACATTGTGGTTGTTTGTAAGCCCTCGAATGTTTACGAGAATGCATATTTGCTTTATTTCTTTAAATTTCCTATTATTAAAATGATAAACCAAAATACATTGGACCAAAATATGAAGGAAGCACATATTTGGAGGGGGAAAAAACTTAAATACAGTGTATTTATTACAGGAAGCGTTCTTGCATACTTGAAACAACTGTCAATTGACGTTAAATCCAATATTGAGGGGCAATATCTACAGAGATCAGCTCACAATCAAGCGCTATGCGTTAAACTATCTCGATGACAGCTTGATTGTAATATTTTCTATCGCTGAGCTATTTTTCCACTGATCGTAGTTTTTAAATAAAGCAGCTAGGGTTCGATTCATTTCTTTGGTCATACTTAAGAGTTTGTATCTAGCAAAGTGTTTATTAATTTAAAGTTCTTCCTCAAACGTCTTCTCGCTTCTGGCGGTCATGGTCTGTAGTTCGATGAAAGAGTAAACGGAGCGCCTCCGAAATAACTTGTCCTCGGCAGCCTGCAACAGCGATTTCGTTTACCTCATTCTTTTTTAGATATTGATATTTTGGGCAGAAGATTCTTGGTGGTAGTCCATTTTAAATAAAGATGAAAGAGCCTTTAATCTTTCACAAAATTTAATGTTCACACATGAACCACATTTCGGAGACGTGTTTCGGAGACTCAATACCAATTATTGTTTTAACGCATGATGATGCTATGACAAAAAATGCTAAAAACATATTAAGTACATGAATAACTTTCATTCTATTATAGGAAGGTACCACAGGTGTCATCATAGCCGATGGAACTTAATGCAATTTTTTTTTAAATGAATCTGGGCTCACCTAAAGTGAACACAAATACACTTTCGACATCGTTCACATAAAGCAAAGCTTGTGTTGTGAAAGTGGAAATGATCGACATCGGGACTCGAACCCACGACCTCTAATACGCTGTGCGTACGAAAGTCGTCGACTGACACCACTGGTCTTCCAACCACTCCAAAATGCAATGTTCATATTCTCTGCCAGTCAACCGGTCACGAGACATAATTCCACTCTCGATTTAAAATCCAAGTAGAAACACATTATTTGAAAAATTTTACTCCACCTGGAGTCAAACCGGGGACGTCTCCGAGAAAATCCTAGACTACTGAGGTCGGTATAATGCCTTAAGTTGAAAACTGTTGGAGTGTTACAATCCTAATTTACTTTCTTACTTAACCCACATTCACTCCCTAGGTAGAGCATAATAAGGTCGCCACAAAGCCTTACCAAACTTCTATATACTGGAATAGATCCAGGACGTCAATCTAAGCCGGTATCCTGAAGGTCTTCATCGGAAGCTCTCTTGGTCTGCCACTTCTTCTAATACCACCAAATTCATCATATTAGAAACGAACCTCGTTTAGGAGGGTTTTTTTTATCTTTTTGTACATTCCAAAGCGTAGGTATACTCTTCGAAACGTTTCCTATTTGGAAATAAAAGCTTTGAAAAGAATCTTTATGGTAACGAAATAGCTTGAATTAATAAAGTGTTATTGTATTTTTCCACAATAAAACTGAGTATGCCAAATGGAAACTATACAAAACTGGAACGAGTTGTCTAGAGTGAACCTGTTGCTACAGTCATTTAAGAAAGTACACTACCACTTCAATTATCGCTGTCTCGAATTATGTTTTATTATTTAGAACTTACGTTTCTTGCCTATTCCGGGCACATGAGGAAATTAATAATTTTAGCATGCTGGCATACAAAAACGTAGAGAATATAATATAAATAAGAAAACAATTTAATAATCATTCAAAATAAATGTTAAAATATTAAAAATTGCAAACAAACAGAAAAGAAGGAAGTAGGAAAATATATAGATGCCTAATAAAACAGTTGGGCTATTCTCGTAATCAATCGCTTTTAAAAATCACTTAACGATAAGATTAAGACACGATCGCAAGCAGTCGTATTCACAAAACTATCGGAATCTAATCTTAATTCTATCTTGAACTGGATCATTTTCATACAACATAACGAATTTTTAAGATAGCTACTAGATATCTTGTTTTGTGAATACCAATCCGCCATTTTATGATTGTCAATCAAGATAAGAGTATATTAAGACCGCTACGAGAATAAGGGCACAGGAGACGTTGATTGTACCTACCCAACTATGCACTATAGCTATGCGGAAGATACCTGTTATTGGAGCACTGATGATGCTATGTTTTTATTTTTCATATTTGTTTGTATGTGTGTTCAATCGCACAAAATTCTGGAGGAGGCCGAGGTTCAATAATGGACTGCAGTGCTAATAACTATGTGTTGTTAGAGTCTAATGAATTGTTAGCGTCTATGAATTGTTAGAGTCTAATGAATTGCAGTGCTAATAACTATGTGTTGTTAGAGTCTAATGAATTGTTAGAGTCATTAGTTGTTACATATTCTTTAACAACCATGTGTTAATACGATTGTTAACAATAAACATTCTACGACTTTTATGTTTTTTTTATCGAAATTCTTTGATTCCATTTTTTACGCATTCTTTAAGTGAAAAGATATTCAAATGCCAGATCGAAATTGCCTATTTAACATCTAACATTCTCAATCATAACATTAAAGTACTTTTGAAATCTTAGTAAAAAGTTACATGAATTGGTTTTCTTGATAAACAAAATAAAGCAAACTGCAAAATTGTGTGCATTAAGAGACTCAGGATGATTATTTAAGGTAGTCAAAAGTAAAAAAAAAACTTTGTTGAATTAACTAAAAATGTGCTCATTTGTGTTTTGGTGTACTCAAAAAGGAAAAACATTCACTGAAGTGTTATAGAGAACTGTGAATGCGGGCCATGACAATAGGGTGAATTGCGTCGTTTTTATTTTAAGGGTAGGTACTTACTGAGTAACTTCAAAAGATACACTTGTTGTAACCGAGTAAAATCTTAGATGAGTTTATATTTATTTTGTGCACTCCTGGATAATTTGAAAGTTTTTTTTTTACTATTCTCACTTAAATGAGAATATCCTGGTGGGAATTGCTGTGAATGAGTAGGAATCTAAAACCATAAATTGTTGATTTATAAAATGTTCCAAACGCCACCATCTTTCACGTCTTTTTTCTCCATAACTCTCACTCGAGAAACCCATATTTTTTAATCTCAGCTATATTTATATACTTATTTTGTAAATGTGCTTCTAGAAATATAGAGAAATAAAATTTAACGTACCTACATATAAGTACGGTATCGGTATTTAAGAATATTTCTGTATTTTAGTATAGATAAACAATAATTTCATCCATCTCTTTAGTAATGATTACGTTCTATTAAATACTTGGACAATTATCTGGTTTTTAGTTAATCCAGGAGAATCTATGACGTTTAAGCTCTTGTCGCGCATTATGTAATTGACAATCTTTTTCAGTTACATTTTGCAACTCAAAATTTTTTTGAGGATCGAAGCTTTTTTAGGTTAGAATCTTAAAAATTTCAAAGCGGAAATAATGAACGAAAGCGCTCGCTCGAAAACATTCATTAAAATTGTCAAAGTGCAAGTAATTATTATGTTTGAAAATAATCTTACAGCACGTGAATACACAAATAGTAGGTACCGCTAATATAATAATAATAATATAATTCATCCCATTCTTTCCATATATCTTTATTTCTTTTCATATCCCAAATAGCCTTTTCCCAGAATTTTCATTAAACTTGAATGCAGCAAAGGCATATTATTGTTTCCTATTATATTTTCCTGTTTGTGATAAAAATGTGGCCAATATGTACCTACTTAATCTAACAGGTTTCAAATGTTTCCATTTAAACGCCACCAATTTTGTCATTCTGATTTTGTTATTTCTTTTGTTTTCAGAATCAGTAAATAAAGTAACATCTCGACAACTTCTAATCGGTTAATCGTATTAAGATGTTGAAATCATCACATTTTTATCGTATTCTTCTAACTTGATTGAAAGTTATAGGAATTCCTAAAGCTTTGTACGTTTTTGAGTGTACTTCCCCTAAAACGTGTATAAAAGTCTTCGGCTTTTTCCGTCGAAAGATATTTTTATATCCCATTATGATTCAAATGTGTACGATTTTTACGTTGACTTGATAAAAGAATATGGATATATCTTTAACGTCAATCACAGGAAAAGAATTTTTCAATATAAAAGCTCGAAAAACGGTATATAGGGATATTAAACGAAATGATACTATACTATTTTGAAAGCAAGCGGAAATTATATGAAACGATCCACGATTCAAAGCCGGAAGGAGAAGTGAGCTGGAATAATGAAGATAAAATATAATAGGAATTATTTCAGGCTTGAGAATAGATGAAGCAAATCGAAACATTTGTGATAACACAATTGATAGGAAAAAGCAGAAATAATTCAACACCAAGGCGAAAATTTATATTAAATACTTAATTCTATGGTAAAAAATGCAAACATTACAAAATAATGGTCATTTTAAAAGCTCATATAGGAAAAAGGACTTCATAATCATAGAAGACGCCCTTAAACATGCTCTAAGCTAACTCCAAGTAACACAATGTTCGGAAAGATATAAACAACAATTCGACCACAGACATCCCATGTTCGGCCGCGAAGCCTAATTGACCTGACTGAAGTCCAGAAAAGGTTTCGTTGAAACGACTTCAGCGTTGGCTGGCAAGCCGGAGGCGCGCTGAGTTGATTTGTGGCGGGGAGACTCGTCTGACCGTGTACATGCTCGACCGAAGGAGGAGATGACCGCTAGCTCCAATCTGCCATACCCCACATAAAAAAACCTAAACAGGCTGAAAACAAGAGTGTCGCGCTGTTATAATAATAACAAAAAAATGCGGATACAGAGAGGACGACACCTGTGAGTGTGGGGTAGTTCAAGAGCCCATCTAGAGTGCCCGAATGTTGGAGAGGGGTGTACTGTACACAGGAGGACCTTGCTGATGCCAATGACAGGGCCATACATGTGGCCAATCACTGGAGATTCTTGGCCTGATGATCCGAACTCAGAATGTAAGTAAGTAAGTACAATGAGCGATGTAGAGAAGGATGTTAAAATTTAGAGACAGGAAGCGAAATGAATATGTTAGGAGACGGACCAAAATTGTAACCAATAAAATAGCGTCACTAAAATGGAACTGGGCGGACCATATAGTAAGAGCAATGGACAACAGATGGACCAAGAAAACTCTGGAGTGGAGACCAAGAATAGAATAGGTCATACAAAGCCAGGTTGGCCACGATTGAGGTGGTCTGACGATATAAGGAGGCCGGAAATCAATGTCACAGAATTGGGAGAGACGAAAAGTCTCCATGTCGGTAAGAGAGGCCTATGTTCAATAATGCATGAGTGAGAGCTGATGAAAGTTTTGGGAGGGTTTTCACTTTTACAGTTTAAAAGTTATATAGAGACATCTCTTGGAATATCCAGTAAGCTAATAATAATTTAATGTTTTCTCTAATTTGACGATATATTAGGTACCTACGAGTATGTTCGTTATATATCTCTGGAATTTAAACAATTTCCGAAATTAAATCTGAAACGGCTTCCAATATTCAGCAGGTATAATCGTATTTTTGTTTTTTGAACAAATATTTTTGGAAAATTCCTGGCTTCTTCGGGAGTGAGTAATCGGGACTACGGATTTGGGAGCCGTTACTCCACCGGCTTACGCAAATGCCACGTAGGAAACACAAAAGGATCTGAATATCATTAAGAAGGTTTAAGACGAAATTATTATGAAATAAAAATGTCGATATTTTCGCGGAAGTTTAATAATTATTCGCTAGGGTATAAAGATTAAGACGCGCACTTGTCATAAGGCGGCGTTAGTTGTACTTTTGAAATTTTTGAACTTCATACATTTATAGGTTACCTAATCTTTATCCATTATTTCTTCCAGTCGCAACGCATCCCTTAACAGGTGGACAAAGAGAACGGACAACTGTTTTCTGTCCAAGAGCATTTTCTTTTGGTGACAAACTATTTCTCATACATAGATTATCCTGTTTTGTTTTACTAAGTTAAATTTTTGCAATTTAATCATAACGGACTTACGACCATGTTCTATTGGAAATTAGAATGATAACTTTACCTTAACAATGTTCGTCATTTAGGTACCCTCGAATTTTTCCACCATGAGAGTCTTTGACATATTCATCTTTATTTATACCTTGTATGCAAAGGTTTTGAAAATTTTATTCGTAAGGGTTGTAGGCATAACAACGCCACGCGTGGCAAGTCGTTTGGCTAGGACGCCCGTACGTTGGTCAATATTGTCTACCGAGGATGGTCAAGTGTGATCTAATACATCATCAACGCGAGATAGCTTAGTTTCAATTTAACATTAAATTAGTATTATAATTTTGAGTATTATATGTAAAATCATTCATAACGTATTCCTTTGTAATCACGCGGTCTGTCCTAACGTAATGCCATCCCTTGTCTTATCTCTATATTTCACACTCCATTAAGCTAAATAATATTAATACCATTATTTCTGTACAGCGATATAATAGTCAATATACTCCTATTATTGTATTACAAGTCATGGATACGATTAGCGTTTAGGATGGCTTGAAGAAATTTGCGGCAATTCAAAAGCTGAAATAAAATCGTCAACCTGAAGATTCAATCTTCAAAGCCAGCGTAAAACTTGTTATGCTCTTCAATACAGAGCGATGTTGGTGGAAGTGGTACTTCGCATCCGTATCTGTAACGCAAATAATATTTAAAACGCGCGTAGAACGAGAATAGTACGACAACGTAAACGAAGCGTGATCATTCATTCTTATATTATGCTTTGACTGACGCTCAATCGCAAACTGACGCTCATATCTGACTAGGCTTTTTATGAGCGCCTGTTCGCGAGTGGGGCTAAGAGACAATATTAGTTCTGCAGCCCTATTCACGGAAAAGTTTAAATCGAACTTGGAACTAAACTTAGACTTAAACTTTTCTGAAAACTTTTCTAAATATCTAGTCATATAAGTAGTGTGTGATCTAGTATTTACTACCTGTCAGATTTCCTCCGACTTTTCCAACTTATTGAGCTGTCAAAAATTCTGTCTGTTAGATATGTACATTTCGCCCATCTAAATTTCTTTCAGCCTTTATAATTGAATGTAAATGAATAAAAAACACTTTGTTTATCTAACACAGAATTTTTGACAGCTCAATAAGTTGGACAAGTCGGAGTTAATCTGACAGGTAGTAAACACTAGATTATAGACTACTTATATGACTAGATATTTTGAAAAGTCTAAGTTTAGTTCCAAGTTCGATTCAAACTTTTCCGTGAATAGGGCTGCTGGATAAATTACGTGAAGGGTCTCTGTCGCCATGCAAACTACCACCTTTACACACGGTCCAAGAGTTCCTCTGCAATCTGCGCGTCAAAAGCGTTTGGTTATATGCTTGGCACAGACTCACAGAGTCTTATGTCCTTCGCACACGATTTCCTAACGTAAAAGCACGTCTTTCAAAAGCACGCGCTTTGATCATGGCAACGTAACTTTTAAGGGCATTATTTTTTTGTTCGTTCTTCTTGTTGTTGTACATAGTATTACCAGCATTCTTCTCGAAATAATCTATCTTTTCTCTTTCAAAGTCCACGATTCTGTTCCGTGCTATATAATTTAATTTTGCGAATCATTAACCGGAAATTATTGCCATTTACGCGTTGGTGGATTCAATTAAGAAAAAAATTATATTCGCTTTAGTAAAAAAGAAATATAATTACTTTCTTCTTTTTTTAAAGAAACGAAAATAATGAAATATAATTACTCGTGCGACAAAGAACTTCAGGTAGGTAGGTTTTCCATTCAAGTTGTCGTGAAAATAATTCGTTGAATAGAAATTTTATGCATTTTTTAAGCCTTTATAATTAAATCCAAGACTTTTTTCTTCTGTGTAGGTTTAAATATTTCTTAAACGATTTTTATTCTTTGTTGGTATGTAAAAAAAATATTTGTAGATACTAAAAACTAGCTGACCCGTCAAACTTTGTTTAACGTCTTTCCAAAATATCTGCTTACATACATACTTTCTGAAACATCATGGTAAATGTTGGTGAGCTGTGCTGGTTTATTTGTTGTATTTTTTGAGTATTTGTCATTATGTATTAAAAAACTGCAAGAAAATTCCAATGACAAACGGCATAACCTCACAACAAATTAATCAAACTTAACTCACTTCTTTTTATTCACTTTCTGCGTTTTTTTTTTACAAAATACGCTTAAAATACATATCTTTGAATGTTAAAAAATATTTGTGAAAGGTTGAAAGAAATTCTATCAATAGTCTTCGTCGGTGTTTTGAAACCCAATGGTTTTAAGGTAAATAAAAATTGTGTTGTTATGGAATTTGCACAGATTGCGTTGTTGTAAGGAAGTCCGTTCCATACTAACTTTAATATTATATTTTATACTAGCGGACCCGCTTGTCGAACTTCGACCTAACCCAGAATAATAATACAATTTTAACGTATAACATGAATTAAAGAAAAATAATACAAATAGTAATTAAATACAGTATAAGAAATAAAAACAGAATTAAATTTAGCTAATAATTTATTGCATTATGTAATAATTATTTTTGATTTGGATTCGGGATGAAATTCGACGGATCATATTATGTTTGTAATAAAAAAAAATCCTTTACAGTTGCGTAACTTTTAAAAACAATCCAAGAGATGACGGTGTAGTAGGAAATAAATCACATATGAAACTTGTTTCGTTATTGTATATATATGTTGTTGGAAGAATAGACTTTACTAAAACCAAATTGTGTTAAATGATTGTGGTTATTATTTCAATCCATTTTTTTGATTGTTTAATAGTAGTTCTGTTATCCGAAGCGGAGAAGAATTCAATAAACCAAGCATCACAAAAATCTGTTCAGCCGATCTCGAGTTATACCTAAGTGTTCACACTAACCCGACTTTTAAACCAATGGATTAATGTTTTATTTTTATTCGAAATATTTTGTTTATATTAAATGTCAAAGTTTTCGGTACAAAACTTTATGAAAGTTCTTATCTGGATGGAAAGCCTTCAGATATTTCAAAGTATTAAGATAATCGTAAGACGAATAACTAATGTGTTCGTCACCAGGCGGTAGCTATCATACTGTTTATATGAACATAAGGATCAAGATAAATCTATTCTTTAACTACCTAGCTTTCTCGACAGACATTCTCCTGTGGTCCTAACCAGTTCATATGTGCATAATGTGCACTGCGCTCACAGAAATAAAAATACGTAGTTTATTCGATTGAGTTAAACCAATAAAATAATAACATTAAAATATTTCTAAAACATCCATATTTCATTCGCATTCAAAGCTCAGGCGGGAACAACGCGTGCACACATTCTACCGAGGTATGTTGGGACATTGTGTAGGTACTTTAAAACACGTGCTAAATTAAAAATTGAAAAAAAAAGCAATTTGTTAGTCTTGTTGACTTGTCTCATTAGTCGCTTTAAATTCAGGTATGACGGACCCCAGAGGGTAATGCGACATCAAAGGTTGTACACCTTTAGAGTATGCGGTAAAGGGGGGGGTGAAAAGTGACACCTTTAGTACACACCGCTTGAAACCACCCAATATTTTTTTTTATTTAGAACATTTTTGAAAAAAGGGATAACATGTCAATATAAAAACTCTTAAACGAAATGATTATAAGCCGGCATGTATAGAAAAAAAAATTTATTTTTAATTTTAATGTTAAAGCAGTAAGCTATATTTAAGAAAGCTCTAAGATTTTGAACGGCTCTGCGCAGAATAATATCTGAGGTATCTTCTGTAATGTACGATATGTACGATTTCGAATGACATAATATTGTTTTTCTCTTTTTTTTCGTATTTGTTCATACTTCATTGAATGTTTGCAATCTTTATGTGAGACCTCGGGTAGTTCTTAAGTGAATTGGTTAATCAGTATCTGATTGTGTTTTGTTAGCTGATATATTTTGTTGACATCTGCCGGTGCATAGGTGAATACTGTAATGCCGGCTGATGAAAGAAAAACCGAAAATAAATAAATAATAATATACATTATAGAATAATTATTATATAGATAGTTACCTACTTAGTCATTTTTTACTGTTGCTTAATTATGCTGCCAAATATAGCAATACGGGTGTAAAGTCAATGTATACTGTATAGAGACATCTACCTACACAGCCGTGCTCCACGAAGCTATTCGACATTTCGAATCCCATACAAATTCCCATACTAATGAAATTGAGTTTTTTATTTAATTTTTTTAACCACAAACGACGTTTTAAAGATGTTTTTGCCCCTGTGTGTTTTCAGTACAATGATTAGCAATAATCCTATTTTTTTTGTTTCTCTAAGAAACATTTTTTTCTGGAACTGATTCCATACAAAATGTATGGATGAGTGGAGCGCAAAGCTGTCAAATGCCGTCACACTTTACACGCGTATTGTCGAACACATTATGTCGAACAGATTGTCGAATATATTTGGTGTATAAATTATTAGGATTAGTCAATATTCTACAAATTATTATTTTACGTTGTTTTATCAATCTATGACATATTTGTTAATGCAATCTTGTACATATACTAATGATTTTTTTTTATTATTTGTTACAGGTAAGAGTTTTTCAAGAATACAATTACTACCAAAACAATCACAGGTAAAAAATG
Source organism: Mystacides longicornis (assembly GCA_963576905.1). Lineage (NCBI taxonomy): Eukaryota > Metazoa > Arthropoda > Insecta > Trichoptera > Leptoceridae > Mystacides > Mystacides longicornis. The sequence goes on along the minus strand of OY756436.1, from coordinate 22,206,520 downwards.
GATCTGTTTTTTCCTCTTCAAGTGTTTACGCTGTTAGCGTGAACTAGAAGAACAAGAGGTTTTCTTTAAAGACCCGAACCACCTTCAATTTATTATCTTTTATGCTTGTCACTACGCTAAAATTTACTCCTTATTCCTTTTTAATATCATCATTTCTCACCTTATCAGGCGATGTTTATCCGCATATCCTGGGTAAAGATCACATTTCTACAGCAAATTTCAAATTTAAACTTTTTACTTTCAGATAAAAATTTGAATAGTAAAAATAAATTCCTTCACGTTACGCCACTGGAAAGGCTTCCACGTTAACAAGTTGTTAACATGTGGAGTGTTGTCTATCCCGGGTTCTTTTGTACATCTCCTGACAGGAAAGGGAAGGGATATAGTGAGGCTTATTGTACTTCTGAGACGTGCTGACATAAATTGGTTGGGTTATTGAGAACCAAATCGATTCGAACTGACAATTTGATTGAATAGAAATTTGTTTACAGCGGTTACGGTCTATATATTTATCTATCTACTTCTAGAGTGGATGATGTAATATAAGAAATAGTAAGAACTCAAATGTATACGTTTATGGATTATTATTTGTTTACAAATATAATAAAATGGTGTATTATGTTTTTGATACAAAAAACAGTTTAGTTTGTATACATGTGATTAGTATCAAATTTTTAATGTTTAATTACTGTGTTTGATTTTGAATGGTATATTTGGAACGAAATGAGCTTACATCCATCCTCTAGTATTGAAACAAAAGGCTGGTTTAAAGTTATCACTTTTCATTATTAATTTAGTTAGTAAAGATATGTTATCAAGTTAAGTATCTCGTGTACCGACAATATTTAAACCTACTATCCTATTTGTTAAAACAGCTACCGATAACCATCGATGGTCACCAGGTCTCCCGGGTGGATAAAGTTAAGTACCTGGGAGCAACCATTACCACCACTGGTGACCTCGGGGTTGAGCTCCCGATACGTATCGGTATGGCAAGTGGCGCCTTCAACAACATGACCAAGATATGGAAGGCGTCGGCGTTTATTGTCGAGACGAAATGTAAACTGTTTGATGCGTGTGTGTTGCCCATTCTTCTGTATGGGTGTGAGGCCTGGCACCTGAATAAAGCCCAGGCACAAAAAGTATCTGCATTCGAAACGAAGTGCCTCAGGAGAATTCTGGGCGTAAGATGGTACCACCGCATCACGAACGACGCTATACGCTGGCGCACCCAGCGTGAGTCCATCACCTCTACCATTGTGGGGAGGAGATGGGCATGGCTGGGACATGTGTAGAGGATGCCGAATGACAGTTGGCCGAGGAGAGCGCTGTTTTTCCTCCCATCAGGGTCTCTAAGACGCGGAAGACCCTCTCATACCGTGTTCCGTTCCTTCGAGGCAGAGCTGAGGGAAATGAAATTGGTGTGGGAGGAGGTCATAAGCATTGCGCAAGATCGAGCGTAATGGAGAGCTCTTGTTGCCTCCCTATGCTCCTGAGTGGAGTTCGGAGGGAGATTTGATTTGATCCTATTGGTACCATGGTTGGCCAACAATTTCAATTCAGTTTTAAATTGTCATTTAAATCCTCCAGTTTTATGAATCAAAGTGGAGAAATCTTTGTATTTACTTTATTTATGGGCTTTAACAGCGATAGGGTTCGCCACCTATCATGTCTTTATAAAAAGGGGGGGAGAACGGACAACTATATGCTAGCTGTGTATAATGAATGGATGGTATAGAAATGACACTGAAGAAGTAAAGGAAGTGTGTAAGAATAGAGAAAGTGAATAATATCTATTCTCTTTGTCAACGGGTAAAGTGACGCGCCTGGATATTCCAATGAAAAAGAAACCCGCATAGAAAACCTAGGATGCAATAATCTAGGTAGATTTTAAAACAGAGGTTTTTTTTAAACTTGTCAACAGGAACCTGTTTGTTGATGATGTATTTATTTCGATAAAAGTTTAAATAAGAAAATAGATAGAAATAAACCAAATGGATGACACCAAAATACCACAAGCGGCAAATGAAAATTCCATGTGGGCAAGCTTCCCCGGAAAACCATTGAAGAGAAGGAGGGACAGCTGGATCTCAGCTTCCCAGGAGTACCTATCGTTCTTGGAAAAAAAATAGATTTATGATCTAAAACAAGAAGTAGAAGAATATAAACCAACTAATAAATAGCTAATGTACATGGTTAAACTAAATATTACAAATACTTACTTTTTGTATGGCTTCGGCATGCAATTATCTTCTTAGCAAGATTGCTGCGGGTATCCGGTAAATTCATCCTTTGAAAATCACATAGGTACATATATTTGATGTAAAAACTTGTGATGACCATCAAGAATGTTAAAAATATCAGTCACGAAAAAAAAATTGAGAATCGATCAATTCATCAAAAATCAATCAATCATAGTGGTTTCATGTTTATATTCTCAGTCATTTGATTTTGTGCGGTTAAAATAATGTATTATAATTCAAAAGGCGATAACTATCCCTTTTCTCAAAATAATGCAGGCTGGGTGATTAGTCGAGAAAGTATCAAGATTGTTGGCAGCATCTGTCAGCGCCATTAGCATGGTAATCTCCTTCAACTCTTCACGCCACGTGGTTGGGAATTCAGAAAGGAGAGAAACAAATTAAATAGACATTTCCGATATTTGAAGATGGTAGCAACGTTAAGCCTTCGATTTTAATAATTGGAATAAAATATCATGTTTGTAACATTTCTGAGAAATTATTGGAGTGGATCGTTTACTTCCTTATCAAATAAACTTCCTACGAATATTTTTTTTCGATTCTCTTCTTTCTAAAATCGACTTAGAAATGCAGGACATTAAATGGTTCGTAGCTCAGTCGGCATAACACCTAAATTTCGTAACGCTCAGCCTAAAAATCTGGGTACCAAACCAACCGTATTTCTCTCTAAATAAAAACTTTTTTTCTATGTAGTGAATAGTAAACAATGTCATTTATTTAGACAAAACTATTTTGAAAGATGAATTACTGATTTGGTGTTAATGCTATAAGTATAGTGCATTCATGATTATTAACCATGACAAAAAGAACTGAAAAAGTAAAAAGTGAAAATATCTACAAAACTTCAATAAAGTGACATTTGAGAAATTCAGGTGGTTTAAAAAGTTAATTTCATAAAGATCTCCGTAGACACTGTAGACAGTCTTGGACTTTCGATCAAAAGGTCTTGGATTCGATTTTCGGTGGGATCGGCGTCAAAGTGTTTTTTTCACTTGGAAATTCTACGTGGGGATGGTATGTCTCAGATTGGACGGGACCGGAAATACTGACTGACTCATTTGTGAAGAGAAGTGTAAATTTGATTATTTATTAAAATATGTATTGAACTTTAAATTGTCTTATTTTTTAAAGTTTAAGGTAAAGGTCTGCATTCTGATTGCTTTTCAGAATAATTAAGTTATTGCGGTTTCTGAAAAGGTGATTTTCCTCACGTACATCTAACTTAGCTCAAAATATGGTTATGTGCAATATATTAGAATCCTTCATCTCTCCGCAAAATCCTATTCTTTTCATCCCTGGAACTGATCCAAATTATAAAATGAATCAGTGGTTATACCTACAATTTTATTATTAGAAACGTATGTTTACAATCATTTTGATAGAAAATCTGATTTATAAATGGAAGGCCGAGGTTCGTTTTCGTATCGGGTGATACTTTTTCTCAATTCACTAAGTATGGAAAAAATAAATGAAACATTACTGATCACTATTCACCATCTTTCAGCAAAACCAAAATATGTCTGAATTACCTGCATTCCGCAAAAAACATTTACAGAAGAAATTAGTAAAAACTTTTCATGCATATCGGCTATAACACGTGAAGAAAAAACATTAAACACCTTTTTACGAAAATAGCGCGGACGGAGGAGTATGAAATTTCGCACACTTATAGTTTCTATTATAGAGAAAGAGTGGCGAATGCTACTGTATTTTTTAAATTATGCATTAATAAAACATTAAATCTATAAAAACACGTTTGTAATGTTATGTATTTGATGCTCGCATATACTCCGATCTAGATACATATATTTTGACATTGACACAGACGCATATATTATTTTGTTTATCTGTGGTCAAATTTAGAATAGATTAATATTTTTTTGTCTTTAATAATAATAGAAAAAATATATGATAAAAGAAAACATTTTAAATTTGACTTATCTAATATCCATGTAATTGTTTGTTTTTTTTTCTTTTAATAGCGCTCGGTCAATATATAACAACAACACTCCCTTTTACACCCCGCTCAGGGGCATAGGGAGGCAACAAGAGATCTCTAATATAAATTCTCAATATCATTTATGGTCGTCTTTGACGTATGGGCGACCACTAGTTAGAACACTTAGGGATGAAGGACACTAATATGTATTGCCGGAAACAAACTGCGTGACCGTACAAGGGACAACCCCAATTGTGTAACACGTAGGACATCGTCAAATGTGGAAGGCGACAATGGGACGATCATGTGAATAGAGTGTCAGACGACAGAACTCCTCGTCTCGCCCTTCACGGCAACCCTGAAGGAAAAAAGATCCCAGGAAAACCATCAAAGATATAGTTGGCAGTCGACCTACCAAGAGGCTAAATGGCGGCACAAACAGATCCGCACAATCTAAATGGAGAAGAAGAAGGCAAGAATGCATTAAATCAGTGGTTCCCAAACTTTTTTTTTTTTATAATTAATTTCGCGTACCACACATGAAATTAGAAATCAGTAGCGTACCACCGAACTGTAACCGTTGAAAAAAACCTTCAAAATGGTAAAGTAATAAAAACTGCAAAGACTGTTTATGACAACATTATTATTTATTAATTATAGGAAAAAAAATACAATATTCTTAGTGCGAAAATGGTGCTGCATGTTCGAGACAATAAGATAGGAAAAAATAAAATAAAAACGTTTTATCTCTTTATATTTACCATAGTTTGGGTATCACTGCATTAGATGTTGGATTATGGCAATTGTGCTATGTGACATTCTTCTAACATATTATGATAACATCTTGAATCATGATATTATGTTGCAAAGAATGTGTCAAGAACCTAACTAGTCGATATCTTAAATATTTCTCATCAATTTTACCTATTTTTACTCAACATATTCTTAGGTACTAATAGTTTTATACCGCATTCTTTGAGGTTCTGTTTTTATGAGGCTTTTTACAGTTTTTTTTTCTCGTCTGTTGTGCAGATACTTTTTATGTTAACCCATGATATGGGTTAACCCATTAATGACGATGTTCACCCCCAGTACCCGGCGACGACGTATTGGCATAATGTGTCTTTGTGGCGGAGTATGATCAAAGACTAAATTTTATGTCTCTCCAATATAGCGTGTTCTTACAAACACAAGACGTAAATATTATAGTTTTACTATAGTCAGGGGTTGAAAACCATTGAATTTTGTTATTTGAATATATTCAATTTAAAAAATATACAGGAAGAACTCAATAACAAATACAATCAAGCTTTCTTGTTCAAAGAAAAAACATTCCGGATAGAAGGTCGATAGAACTCACGGTCAATGAAATAAGCAATCAAAAACTGAAGCTTTCGTTTGTTCTTTCTAAAGATAGCAACCTTCTTGGAGTCGATTACCAACTGTCTCTCCATCGATTTGGAGATATCTTGTATTGCACATGCTGTAGTGTCTCATATACAATCACGAGTGTTTCCACTTTATACGTCTTAGTTTCTCCATTTCAGCGCTTTTTAGTCGTCCATTGCTGAACATAGCCCCCCCCCCCCCGTCTCCTTCCAATCATTCTTGTCCTAAGCCTCCCTCATCCATGTGCGGCCTGCAATCTTCCTCGATGTATGGCCCGAGGTCTGCCGACATTTCATGCCCGGACGACAGATTAGCCAAAAGAGTGGCAGCCTGGACAAGGCAGAAGAAATGTCGACATTAGAATTATTTGATTTATTTCATTTTTACAATTATTCACGGTGTTAGCAATTTATTTACATGTTACAGAAGAGATTCATACACATGTCTATCAGAAGTGTAATATCGCATTTATTTGAGAATATTTAGAAATATTTTGATTTATTTTATACATATGAACGATGACTTTTACAACAAAAAAAGTTTACTTGTTAATTTAATTTCAAACATGATACGTCTACATTGAAATCAGGATTCAATTTCAAGAGTAGCCCTCCTGTTTTTAGACTGTATAGTCCATAGGTGGATATGGGTGGTTTGAGTATGACAAACACATTTTATATACTTTTTTTCTTTATTATTTCCAGAATATAAGTACATAATACAATATTATTTAAATATATGTTATGGAATATTGCCTCACTAGACCTAAGCCTGTTCCGAGACAATACTAATAAAATTTTTAAATAATGTTCAAAATCTCGCTGAGGAGTACCTACATCTCCAGCAATTTTTTTTTTAAATAGAAGAAAAAAACAAAAGATAAAGTTTTTTGAAAAAAAGAATAAAGTATAAGGATTAAGAAACATAAAAAAGCAAAAGATAAATCAAAAAAGCAAAAGAGAGAAAACGCAAAATAATAGTTGTCAGTTTCGTAAAGTCAAGTCGTTGTATAGTTGTCAAGTAGTGTAATAATAGTTGTCAGTTTCGTAAAGTCAAGTCGTTGTATAGTTGTCAAGTAGTGTAATAATAGTTGTCAGTTTCGTAAAGTCAAGTCGTTGTAACGTTGTCAAGTAGTGTAATAATAGTTGTCAGTTTCGTAAAGTCAAGTCGTTGTATAGTTGTCAAGTAGTGTAATAATAGTTGTCAGTTTCGTAAAGTCAAGTCGTTGTATAGTTGTCAAGTAGTGTAATAATAGTTGTCAGTTTCGTAAAGTCAAGTCGTTGTATAGTTGTCCAGTAGTGTAATAATAGTTGTCAGTTTCGTAAAGTCAAGTCGTTGTATAGTTGTCAAGTAGTGTAATAATAGTTGTCAGTTTCGTAAAGTCAAGTCGTTGTAACGTTGTCAAGTGTAATAATAGTTGTCAGTTTCGTAAAGTCAACCTAAAGGATCATAATGTTTGATTATATGTTTATTTCTTCGTACCGTTTTTCTTAGTCGTATAAAAAAATCAAAAGTAAAATCCGTGGATAAAATAATTAAAATACGCTAGATATACGGCTACCTACTCTGAGTCAGAATTTTATTAATCACAGATCACATATTATGATTGCATAATATTTTATAACATGATTTATTAGTTTGATATATTTGAGTAATCCTTTTAGTTTCAAAAGCCGACAGTTTGTCAACCCTGACGCAAAGGCTTTATCCTTACGTTGTCTTTAGCAGACAAACGTCTTTGTGGAGGTTCTGTGCATGTTCATGCATGTCCTATGCTCCATGCAAATAATCCATTATCTAGCGGCATCATCATCAAATACTTTAGGAACATGCATCCATTCTCCATGCATTTTCTACGTCATAACGTGCATGTTAGTGACTTTATGGATATTCTCACACTAATTACATGTTATTAAAACCGGTTGTGGATTCCTTGTCGTCTATTCGCGTAAGTTAAACTTTTATAAGAAGGAGCTTTTCTTTAATATTATGAGACATGTCCTTTTTTTTGTTTATAGTTTCTTAAGAATTCAAGGCAACCTGGGAGTTAAATCAGAAGATGGCCAGTTGAGAAGGTATTGGCATTTAAAACTAAGAATACACGGTGAATCAATCAATGTCGATAAATCTTTTTGAGATTTCTAAATACCTTAGGAAAATTTGATGATGCAAGTCAACAAGGTCTCCAGAGAAAATGTAAAATACAAGAAAAAATTCAGTACCGTAGTGTAAAAATGTTCAAAATGTGTACCTACTTCATTTTCTTGTGGTTCGAACCGAACGTAATTTTTCGATTCCCCGCTACTGTGCCAGACGGACGTGTACGCCGCTTCGCGCTGGGTCCGAGGAATTATTATTTTGTTTACGTGGTTAAGTGTTGTTGCAAGGCTGATCTATTATTTAAGTATAAATTTTATTTTTGTTATTTATTAAGTTCTATGCACCAAGACTCAGGTCCGTATTAAGTTTTATTCTTACTTTCTATTTTTTTTTTCTATTATTTTTTTCAATTTACTTTTCTTTTGTTGTTGGTATAAAAACTGCGGTTCGTACTTCTATCTTAAAAAAGATGGAGGTTCCTCCGGTACCTCCCATCCCTCCGGATCCTCCGGACATGAATAAGAGGAAAAGAAGAAATAACGAAACAATAATGAAAGAGTCAGAGTGTCATCTTATTCAATCAGTTAACTCTGCCTCTCCATTGAATCAGTCATCTTCTTCCTCACCCCCTGTCATAACCTCGAACCCAAAAGAGACTCCCTTACGGGAACATTTTTATTCCTCCAAATCGTTAGGACCGTTTGTAGTCTTTGTACAAAGTACCGAGTCTGGCAAGAGGATTCATCCGATGGACTTCGGAAGATTCCTTTTTTCAAAAAGGTTAGGCAACGTTATTAATGGATCTATCAAGTCGGAGGGAAAATTTCGACTATCCATTGAGTTTTTCACTGCGAACTCTGCTAACTCGTTTATTAAAAACATTTATATTCAATCCAATGCTGCGTACAAAGCGTACATTCCCACCCACAATGTGACTCGTATGGGTCTCATAAGGGGGATTTCTACAAATATCACCGACGAAGAAATCAAAGCCGCAATCTCTGAATGTAATCCTGATGTTGGGGAGGTATTAAAAATTCGCCGTCTTAACTACAAAGACAGAACATCCGGTAGTGTTGTTTGGAAGCCTTCTGGCTCAATTGTAGTGACCTTTGAAGGTCAAAGCCTGCCAAGCAACATATATATCTTTTACAACAGTTTCACAGTGGAAACGTACTTTTACCCCACTGTTCAGTGTTTCCGGTGCCTTCGCTTCGGCCACACCAAATCAGTGTGCAGATCGGTGGAGAAGTGTTTCAAATGTGGAGATAACCATCCTGCACAAGATTGCACATTAGAATCAAAATGTTTTCATTGTGGGGGACCCCACAATGCTACTAGTTTAACATGTCCAGAGTTTGAGAGACAAAGAGAAATAAAACAGTCTATGGCCTTTCATAACATTTCATACTTGCAAGCCTCCAAACTCCATCCTCAACGCAAACTATCTTATGCAAATATAGTTAGGAATGAAAAAACGAAATCCCCTCCCATCCCCCAGCGCAATATAACCTTTGATAATTCTCAACAAAATAACCCTCGCAGTACAGATAGAACGATTCCTGCAAGAGGCAAATTTGTATATAAGACACCAAGAAAGTCTACTCCCTTGTCGTATGACCGAGCAGAGCTTAACGCCCTCTTGATTTCCCCAAATGGGGACATTTTATCATCCGCACCAAATGGATGTGCCCTTCAAAACAAAGATCCATCTTTACAAAATATCGAAAGACTAACCAACGATTTTAACTATGACAACAAAAACTTCCTGAAAACATTAATCTCTATAGTTTTGGAAGTACTTTCATCAAAAAATTCAGACATTTCATACGCTGCTCTAATTCAAACTCTTAATAAATTTGTTTCCGAAAATGACTCCAAAGATCCAGAAAATAAACAGCCTGTCTATCCTTCAGTGGAATAGTCGCAGTGCAGTAAGCAACAGAGATGACATAATTTACCTTTTGAAAAAGCATCAAGTAGACGTAGCTGCTATTTCTGAATCGTGGTTTTCCACTGATTCCGTTGTATCTTTTCCTGGCTATGTATGCCTAAGGGACGATCGCTCCGATGGTAGAGGCGGGGCCGCCCTTCTTATCAAAAACAATCTCCAATTTTCACCTTTACAAATTCCTCCCTGCCTGGGATCTCAAATAGTAGCTGCAGAGATCCTTGGTATTGCTATTTTTTCAGCCTACTCCTCCCCAAGAACCCACTTTGATTCTGATTTTTGGAGGAGAGTTGTTTCTAACCTCTCATCCTCATATATCTTACTAGCCGATTTCAACGCACATTCCCCTGCTTGGGGTAGTCACAACACGGATCCCGCAGGAAGGGCACTATTGGAATTTGCTGATGATCAGAACTTGGTAATCCTTAATGATGGTCAACCTACCAGACTCTCCCTACCTAACCAAAATCCGAGTGCGGTAGATGTATCTCTTTGCTCTGCCGATCTAGCCCCTTCGCTGTCTTGGGAAATTTCAAGTGATCCCTACTCAAGTGATCACTTTCCGATTCATTTGGCTATCCAAAATAACAGAACTCAGTGTCAAAAAACCCAACTAAGACAGGGTTATAAAACAAAAAAAGCAGATTGGTCACAGTTTTCTGAGCTTCTCACTAATTGTAACTTCTCCAAACGATGTATAGACGGTGATGAATTTTTGGTGGATACCTACGCGAATGAATTATCTAAGAGTGTAATTGAAGCAGCAGATGCCTCAATTCCAAAACAAAAAACCCATAAAAGGAAAAAGTCATCTCCTCCCTGGTGGGACGAGGAGTGCACAGTCATGGTGAAGTTGAGATCTGATTCCATTAAGAGGTACAAAAGATGTGCCTCGCAGCAAAACTTCTTATCTTTCCGAAACATTCAGGCCCAAACCAAAAAACTCCTAAGGAAAAAGAAACGACGGGGATGGCAGGATTATTGTTCATCTCTCTCTCCTGACACACCAATTTCGGAAGTCTGGTCTTCTATTCAGAAGTTCAGAGGTTCATTGTCTCCCAAGCCCAACCCATACAAATGTTCGGATTGGATCGATAGCTTCGTGGAGAGACTGGCGCCGCCTTATGTGCCAAATGAGTCTGAAACAGTTCAAGTAGACTCGGCTCCCCAACAAGAAAACTGCTTACTCTCGTCTCACTTTTCTCTAGAGGAACTGACACACGCGATCGAATCGTCGGGTGACTCATCTCCTGGCCCAGATATGATACCATACTCTTTCTTCAGACACTTCCCAACTCCCTTCCTTCAGAAACTTTTGAATTTATTCAATCACATTTTAGAATCTGGCGCTGTTCCCACATCATGGAAGCGACAAATCATTATACCCATAATTAAACCTGGTAAGGATCCATCCTTAGGAAAGTCTTACAGACCAATTGCTTTGTCTTGTTGCTTTCTAAAAATATTGGAAAAAATGATAAAGTCAAGACTTGAATGGTATTTGGAGACTAAAAACTTACTTCCCCAGTGGCAGCTCGGTTTCCGAAAGGGTAAATCATGTTTGGATAACCTGAGTATTTTAATTACAGACGCTCATGTAGCCAAATCCAAAAAGGAAGTTATGGTGGCTTGTTTCATGGACGTTTCTAGTGCCTATGACAATGTGCTGTTACCAATTCTTAATAAAAAAATGACTACCCTGGGGATGCCAGACTCCATCTGCCTATTGATCTCTAACATACTGTGCGAACGTCGGCTTATAATCGAGACTCCCGGAGAGACTATTGAAAGAACGGTGTGTAAAGGCTTGCCTCAAGGTTCTTCTCTCAGTCCCATTTTATTTAACATATACACTCAGGATCTTCAACACCGCATTCCAACCTACTGCAGCGTACTGCAATATGCGGACGATTTTGTAGTTTACTGTAGGGATAAACTTATGACACGAGCTGTGAATAGAATGGAGGACGCGCTAGACCTTATACAGCCTTGGTTTTCGGAGGCCGGGCTGTCCCTGTCCCCTTCTAAAAGTCAAATGGTAATTTTCTCCAACAAACACAAGATTCCAGATATTTCCATCAAATGTAACAGCGTGCCAATCCCCATCAGGGATTCTATTAAATTCCTCGGCATGACCATTCACCGAAAGTTAAATTGGAATATGCATATAGAACAAACAATAGTTAAGTGTGAAAAAAATATTAACGTCATGAGAGCGGTATCTGGGGTCTGGTGGGGAGCACATCCCGCTTCTATGAGAACAATGTACTGCGCTCTTGTTCGTAGTCACTTGGACTACGGTAGTTTTCTCATGGATCCCCTTCCGAAATATCTATCAACCAAATTGGAAAGAGTTCAGTCCAAGTGCCTCCGACTCATTTTAGGAGCCATGAAGTCATCTCCTCTGATCGCTCTCCAGGCAGAATGCGTGGAAAGACCTCTTTACCTACGCAGAAAATTCCTTGGTTTTGGGTTCCTTCTCAAGAGAGTTCTATCTGATCATCCTATCATACCAAAATTAAGTGGCCTCTTAGATAGTTGTCAGAATGATTCCTTCTGGCACTCAAGAGTTCCACCTTTGCTTTGTTCAATTTTTGAAGAAATCTCAAAAGAATTCCCAGACTTGTTGGCTCCCTCACTTCCTATATTCTGCATTCCATTTGAAGCAACCGTATACCATCCTGACATTGTTGATTCTATTGATATAAATAAGTCATTTTCATCTTTGCCTCCTCACGTAGTCAACTCTTTATTCAGCCAAAAGGTAGAGGAGAAATGGAGCTCCTTTGTCAGAATATTCACTGATGGATCGAAGGCTTCTGATGGAGAGTGTGGTGCAGCCTTCTGCATCCCTTCTCTTGACATAAACTGTATGTTTCAACTCCCTCGAATTGCGTCCGTCTTCACAGCTGAATGTGTAGCTTTGAGAGAGGCCCTGTTAAATATTTTGCAGCTTGCTTTGCCTCGTACTGTAATATTCACTGACTCTCTGAGTCTTGTAAAGTGTTTGAACTCCAATTCAAGGTCTGCTTTGAGTTGCCATGTTCTGGGTGACATAAAAAATTCTTTGTACTTGGCGTCCGTGAGAGGTCTTATCGTAACAATCGTTTGGATTCCCTCCCACATCGGAATAAGTGGCAATGAAAGAGTGGACTCGCTTGCCAAAGAAGCTTGCACTTGCGGAGTGTTGCCCCACTCCTTCGTTTTGCCTATTACGGATTGCATGAGCGCTGTGGATCGTTTTATTAGGAAGGAATGGAATGAAGTTTATAGGAATGCCTCGGCTGGTGGCCATTACAGGACAGTGCAGGGTGATATTCCGCATAGTCCATGGTTTCAAAATTGTAAAATGCCTAAGCTTAACGTTTCTCTTATATGCCGTCTCCGATTAGGACATGTCGTTTTAGCTTCTCATTTGGCCAGAATTGGCATAGTGAACGATGCTATTTGTGAATGTGGGAAGGAGGAAGAAACTATCGACCATGTATTCTTTAACTGTCCGCTTTTACCTAACCAGGATTTTATAACGGACATCTCAAAGTTCTGTTTCACTTTCCCCATTAAAATAATATCCCTTTTAGCCCTAAACGATTTAAAAATTAATGTGATTTTAGTTAACCATCTTAAAAAGTATGATAAAAAACTATGATGCGAGTGGGAGTATGTATATATATAGATATATACGTTAAATAAAAAAATAATAAAATTAAAAAAAAAAAAAAACAATAAAATAATTAAAAAGGAAAAAAAAGCACAAAAACTTAATAAAAAAATAAAAAAAATATATTTATATAAAGGTCGAAGTATTTTATAGTAGATAAATTGCGGCCCTGCTCCTTTTCCCGTGTAACTGTATTAGTAATTTGTTTATACTTGCAACTATAATGATGGTGATGGAATGTATTTAGTGGTGACTACAATATTATTTTGTGATTTCAATATTATAATAATTATGTTTGTAGGTGGGTAGCTTGAATGGCATTTTTGGGCTAGGTATTTTTTCTCTGTCTCCCGCCGGTTGATTTTTTGTTTGTGTTCTTTTGGTTTGCTTTCCCTTTTTTGTTGAGTTGTACTTGTACGCGGCTTAACAGACACATGTATAAATATGGGCATGATTCACTCGATACCGGGTGCTTTGCCGTCTAAATAAAGAAAAGAAGAACCGAACGTAATTTTTTTATACATTTTCATACTGTTATACCTATTACGGTTTCATACAAAATTGAAATCACTCATATCGTTTAAAAAGAAGACTGTCTCATTTATTGAAAATTTTCTATGACGATTTTACAATTTTAGAAATCAAATATATTTGAAAAAATTGCAAAAAAAAAATGTAGGTATATCTAGAGAATACGGTTTATGCGTGATATGCCAACATAAGAAAATAAAAATACACAGCTGAATTATCATGTAGATTTTATAGACAGGCTATAAAATAAACTAAGTATATTTTTGTATGGATAAAAAATCAATAATACGTAACACGAGTACGTAGTCTTAACACATTTCAATCAATAACTTTATTGCTATTTAGAAACTTAGAAAGAGCAATATTGGGTCTTTGTTTCTGACACAAAATCGATAAGTTTGGTTGATTGCCTACTATTTCCACACTGTTTTGTTTACATACGTAATATGCCGTTATTGTCTATGAACCTTCTGAACTAAACAAGCAAATAGAACATATTGTTAGTTTAGTGTTGGTTGTTTCACGGTTTCAGAGGTTTCTGTATGTATTTTCTAAATATTGAATTCACTTTCTTTATTATTTACTCTTTTTGTTATGTATTAATTTGTTTATTCTACTCCTTAAAGGCTGATCACAGCCTCTAATATACAATAAAGTCGGGTTAGTGCGAACACTTGTGTGATTTATTGGATTCTTCTTCGCTCCGGATAACAGAATAACTAATAAAAAGTTGAAAATGGATAAGAAATTATATAAAATATAATATTAAAGTTAGTATGGAACGAATTTCATGCGACGCCATCTTTGAAAAAATCTAACAACAAAATTATTGTCTTCTGCACCTGCACCCTCTCATTCTCGCATAGGTACGTAATTGCCACTCTTACAGCAGCCCATTTCATTTACTCCACCGTTTCGGGCGTTTTAATAAATTTTCATACAAAGTCAACCAAATTGCGCGCATCTAATTATATTCTCGCGTTGATCCCGTTTGAGCCTTGAATACTAATGAAATAATATGGACGTTTTAGAATTAATATTTAATTATGTAGTTTAGTTTTGTTTCTGGAGGCGCAGTGCACAATGTACGGGCCGCTTCTGGTTAGGACCAAAGGGTCCACAGGACAACGTCTGTCGGGAAAGCTAGTTTAAAATAAATTCAGAAGAGATGAGAGCTCTACGATTCTACGAATGAAATGAGAAAAGGCGCTGTGGGATATGGAAAGGAATGAGGATATTAGGAAGGAATGTGGAATGGAAGAGAGTGTTGTTACAAAGATGAATGTAAGTAAATAAGTTTGAGAATATTGAAATAATGGGTGCAAATATCTATCTATCCGTTTATACTCCCTTTTTGACCCCACTTAGGGGCATAGGAAAGCAACAAGAGAAGAATGTTTATGACCTCTACTCACACCTCCCTCAGCTCTGCCTCAAAGGGACGATAATTAGTACGAGAGGATCTTCCCCGTCTTCGGGACCTTTGTGATTAGGAAGAATAACGCTCTCCTCGGCTACCTGTCTTTCGGAATCCCTAACACATGTCCCAATTAGAATGACAAAAGGAATTTATGGAAAAGAAAAAGTTTTCGAAAGCGTAGCCGACCGATAATGACGTGGATCGAGTACATCGACACATAATTAAAAGCTTGTGATAAGCGGCACCTAGGATCGAACCCACGAAATAGTACGAAAATCGGCGATCCAACCGCAAGACTACTGACTACTTCGTAATATGATATTTAAACGTGTTTAATAAATCTTTTAATATGTAAAGTTTCATTACCTACGGTTCGTTTACATAGGCCCTTTCTGAGCTGAAAAATCTCATAAAATATGAGTTATTCAAGCTCGTATAGCTTAGGCTTTTACGTCATAGAGCTTGACCTAATTACTTCTCACTTCCTTTCAGGGCTGATGTCAAGATAACGAGATATGCTGACAAATGGAATTTATAATCCAAGATATTTTTACTTACCTACCCTTAAATTGAAGATTTTAAAGAAAGAATAGAATACAGCCATTAGGGAATAAAGATAAGACATTAACAAAAATTGATGTATTTATATCCTGGCGCCAAATACATGACAGCAGTCGCAGTCTTTAAATTTGGTTGCTCTCTTGTTGTCAATAATTTCCAACTTTTATCTCTATATTTCATTAATAATTATTGAATATCTATTTGTTGTATACATGAGAATTTTCAAATGTTGAACATGTCGAGAATTCTCATGATTAGGTGTTTCGGAGACTTAAACATTGCCACCTAATGGCGAACGTTGTTAACGTAAAGTGATCACATTAAGCTAGCCTTCGAAATAACAGTAGAAGACGGTCGTAAGCCCGTAGTGGTTTGTCCAATTTAAAAATCGAACATCAGTAATGAATTGTTAGAGCCTTAGTTGTCACTTTTTCACAGGAGGCAATATGATGTGTAGGCCATTTTGTGAGATGGTCCTGACGAGACATATGCTCACAATGTCGAAAAACTTCGTCTTTTTGACGAATCCAAACGCATATTCTGGTGATGGGCCGAGACTCGTCCCATGTGCGAATGCAGTCTCTGCCTGACTCTTCACAGTGAAATGGAGTAAAACTTACATCTATAGAATACAGTACCAATAAAATTGCCCATAATTAATGGTCTAGGTAAAAAGGTAGAAAATTTCTTTAAAATCGAAATTGCTGTGGGTTCATAATAGTCTCTCACACACAATAATTTACGAAGTGAGCTCAAACGAGAACTTTTTTCATTTCCTCTTGATATTTTCAAAAGACTCAAAGTGAAAGTGTATGACAGCCCAGCTGTTCAGTCATGGGTTCGAATTCCGGTGCCGACCATTTCCACTTTACACTACAAGTTTTGAAAATTTTTCTGAAATATGTCAAAAGTATATTGTGTTCACTTTGGGTAGGTCAAAATAAATTTTCATTAATATTTTTATTATTAAATCAATACCTTACCTCTTGGAAGTCGGAAAAAACTAATTTCTATTAAAAAATAATTAAATTGATACATAATTTAAAAAAAAAGTTTATTTTGATGATAATTAGAGATTTCTTTAAAACAAAACAAAATTTGAAAGAAAGTAGATACTTCGAAAAACTTTTTCGATATCAATTAAACAGATATTTCAATTTCAAATCGATAACACTTTGGCGATTGCTTTTGTTTAAAGTGAGAAACAAAAAAAAAGTATGTCTTAATCTTCTCGATTTAACGACATTAAAATTAAATTTTATCTGACGATTGATTAAAGAAGTTTTTCTTAAAGCGACATTATGACTTAAAAAAAGTTATTTTCTTTTTAAGTGGAAATTGGTTCTGAAGTTTTCTGTATTGATAGCCTTTTTCTAAATTATACTTAGGTATTAAAATGTCCGACGTTTTATTTTGGGAAAAAAAATGTTCTAGAGATCTCGAATTCTTAGGCCAATACAGCATATTATTGTTTCAAAATGAGGTATCCAGTATTTACAAAGAAGGTGTTTTAATGAAATGAATATCTTCACATAGATTTTCTTCAATGCTCAAATATAGATTGTAGCATTTCCTTAAATTTTCGATAATATGGTGCTTTTCAAAAGTATTCTTAGTAAAAAGAGTAAAGTTTTTGCGATTTTTTATGTTGATGTATAAATATGTGAAAGTATCGTTAAAAAAATCATTATTTTCTATGCACGTTAATGATATAATGAATGATTGATAGCCTAGTGCTTTGTTCTGAATTAAGTCCCGGGTTCGATCCCTGGTGCTGATGATCTTCCTTTTCCACGACACAAGATTTACGCAAAATTGGTATATCAAAGTGTTTTTTGTTTACTTTGACTGAGCCCAGAATCATAACAGTTACTTAATTGTGTTTCCGCCCAAATATGCAGTACCTAATCTTTAGTTATATTTTTCTTAATCCACATTTTCTACCGTAAACTGTGGAAATTAATGTGTCAAACAGGAAAATTCAGCTGGATTGATCACGTCTAAGAAATGAATGCATCAAAAAATCTATAATAAGCGGTCTTAAGGTTGTCACAAAACCTGTTTCGATAAGAATGCCAGATTTTAGGGCTAGGAAAAGTAGTAGCCAAAGGTTATTACAGAAAGTGGCGACTAATTCTCATAAACACCAAGCCACAGACTACAAACGCATAGGTGAAGATGGGAGGCAAATGGTAATAGAACCATAAGGCTAGTTTTTTGTTCTGTTTTTATTACTAAACCAAAATTCATTTATTAATGGTTCTTTTAGTATAAGCATTCTTATGGATACTCAACGCTGTATAAGTATGATGTCAATGTCGATTAAAACGTATTAAAAATTAATTAAGCCAATAAATTAGTTCTAAAATAACAATTAATATATTAATTATTGCCATTAAATATAAATTGATGACAATAATCCAATTAAGGGATGTTCTGTTTAAAGGGTAGCCCGAGGGCTGAAATCACAGCGCTTCGAATAATGGATATAACTAACCCCGGCAAAGCAACCTAGTATATGTACTTGTCAAGAAGGTTGTTACGCTATATATATGTAGAAACTCATTAATGTTCCTATATAGGAGCTTAGTGGTAAAATAGGTTTTTTATAACAGGGCAAGATAGTTTTTATAACCTTTTACGGGCAGAGGAAACGGACCACTTTTTTCTATCCATGCAAACTCATTTCGCTTCTTCCGCCGAAATAAAATTTCTCGTTCAAACTCTCCTATCTCTTTTGCGTCTGACCAGAATCTGGCTTCCTTGAGTTATGTCCGATCAACGTCATTTTTGGGTCGACCGAGCATACGATCACTAAACTTATTCTTTCAGACTTTAAATTCTGTTATTACATAATATTTGCATCAATTCTTTTCAAAACGTCCAAACCATCTCAACTAATTTTAATCTACATATTAAATAGCCTCACTATTTAAAATTAACTCATTGAAATTGCCAGGTTCATGTTTTGGAGGCTTTTTGCCGAGTTTTGGTCCTGTAGAAAATTCCTTGGAATATCTTGGATTTTCCAGAGAATCGAAGAAAGATGCATCTTCTCAAAACCCTGTCCAAAAAGCGTACAAGATGGATAGGACATGTGTTGTTACATCATGAAATTGTCTGATCTTCCAACATTGATTGAATGACTGAGGAGACATGCTCCTCCACAACTAGAATACCAAAAAGTTCGCATGTATTGTGCCTCTTACGCGGAACTCAAAAGCACAGCTTTGAATACAGAAGAGCGGTAACTAAAATGTTTGAATTTGTTGTAAACCAATCCTAGAATTGTGGTCAAGGTAAGCAAGATTCGAATCACCGTCTACGTACGTAAATTTTCTTCTGATATTTCAAACTGGCTTATTGTTATATTTTTAACGTTAAAGTGATCGCTCCAGGCTTAGAAACAGCGATGGAACACAGTAGTTGTAAGTAGAGGTGGGAATAACGGCTTAAATTCAAATACTTTATAGCGGGTTCATTAATCGTAAATAACGATATTATTAAAAGCTGAAAGCTTTTTTCGCGAATCTAATATTTTAATTCAACTAATATTAACAGCTGACATATTAATGAGAGTAGGCTATTGTTATTGCTATTAGCATGACTATTATTTTTGTTCAACTAATATTAACAGCTGACATATTAATGAGAGTAGGCTATTGTTATTGCTTAATATTAGCATGACTATTATTTTTGTTCAACTAATATTAACAGCTGACATATTAATGAGAGTAGGCTATTGTTATTGCTTAATATTAGCATGACTATTATTTTTGTTCAACTAATATTAACAGCTGACATATTAATGAGAGTAGGCTATTGTTATTGCTATTAGCATGACTATTATTTTTGTTCAACTAATATTAACAGCTGACATATTAATGAGAGTAGGCTATTGTTATTGATATTAGCATGACTATTATTTTTGTTCAACTAATATTTACAAATATTGTTATAATAATAATAATAACGTTCGTGGCGTTATTTTTATTTATCTAATATTTTTGTCAGCTATCGTTGTAATGTCCATCTCTCGTTATAAACCCGCAAAGGTACTTAATTATGCTAATTTGGCTTGGTGGTCCAATGATTCGATCCTTTACTATCATACTAAGTAGGAACTAGAGTTGGCGGGCTTGCAACTCTCTTCTTTCACAAAATAAGCAGAAGATAAAGGACAAAATCTTGCATCTCATTTGAGTATAAAGTAACATATTGTATTTTTTAGGGGGTTGGCGACCATCTGTGAACAGCTATGGGCAAATCTCACCAACTCTGCAGCCTCTGGCACACCAAACCATTCTTTAAATTCTTTAACCACGAGGTTCTTTTGTGCCCCATACCTCGCCTGCCCTCTATCTTTCCTTCCATAATCTTACCATAATAATCTTACCATAATAATTCAGTAAAATTTGGTTTTGACGAACATCTATTACTTCAAGACCATATAGAATATCGTAACGTGTAGAACATATGTGATTTATAAACTACTACACCGCCATCTATTGAATTATTTTGAAAGTTTCACATCTATTGAGGTTTTTTTTGTTTTTATTACAAACTTATGACCCGTCGAGCTTTATCCCAGGTCCGAATCAACAATAATCATTATGTACATAATGAAATAAATTATTAGATAAGTTTAATTCAGTTTTTATGTCATGAACTGTATTTAATTCATGCAATAAGTTGAAATTATTTTTTTATTCTGGATTATGTCGAAGTTCCACGGGCAGGTCAGCTAGTTAATTATAAAGTAGATTTCTCAAAACGGAAGATATGTCCAAAGTAAGCGACTTTTCTTTTTTGACCTTAAACCTTAAACCTTTAACCTTAAAATCAGTAAAAAACGGATAGTATTTACTAAAAAATCTGTAAACTGAATTCAAACGAAGCAAATTGAAACTTAGCCCATACGTGAATAAATATCTTAATACACAACGTTCTACCCTCATTGAGAAGCATTCTTTGCTAAAAAAAATTGTATTTACAGTCACCAAAATTAGAATTCAAAATAGGTATATTTTCGAAATAAATTTGTTGGAAAAAAAAAACATGTTACTTCTGTGATGTTTACATGTTTCACTTTTCGAAGGACCGCGTTTAATTTTTAATTCCTTTTTCGAGTTACTTCAAAGAGTTCCACCTGGATCGCAGGGGTATTTGTAAAGTTTTTTTTTACCCTGTACATACACAAGTACATACCGACTTACAGTTTACCTCTTTTATGAGATGGATGTTATAACCCTCAAGTGTGTAGGAAAATGTTTATGTTTTGAGTGCGTTACACATAGAAATATAAGGGTCGTTAATATATGGGGAAATTCATCGTAAAAATGTTGACGACCCCTTATGTAATGATTGAAAATTATATTTATTTAAGGTATCTACACTTTTTTCATGTTTTTTTTTACGTGTTTACTGTTTATGCTTCTTCCTCATCATATAATAAACGAATGAAGTCACATGAAAATATTCCAGATAGTTAGAAAAAAAAATGTTTCGAGACTTTATCAATTTCTTTAATTTGAGCTCACTTGAGAATTTCACCAACTCTATTATATATATATATATATATATATATATATATATATATATATATATATATATATGTTTGTCAACTAGCACTTCGTGGCTCAAACCGTCTGTTAATTACCGGGGATGTTGGCTCATTTCTACTTGTTGGCTCTTTTGTCACATACTTGATCAGAGTCAAAATGAGATTTTTACATTTTCGGTATCACTACGTCATCCTGAGCCGATTCCTGCCTATAACTCATTTTGAGCCAATATTTGACATTTTGTGTGACCATATATACACTCCGATATACCTTTTTATCTGAAATATACATTCTCACTTAGGAAATCATTTTGACAATTTATTAAACAACAATAATTGATCAAAAATTGCAACGTTGCCAAATCATATTACTGTATCAATGCCATCCACGAAAGTAAATAAATTAATGTAGCAAGTCCCCACATTTGTAAAAATGTGATAACATTTGTATTAAGATCAGAAACAACGCCTATACGAACGCGCGAACCTTTTGTTGAATGCGCATATTTTGTTTGGCTCAGTTGCGTAACGAAGACATTACCAATACTATTACACTTAAACATCGCTAGGCTTGGGGGAATTTTATCAAAATGAGAATATAAACAACTAGCCTTTTTACCCGTCCATAAAATTGTTGATGAAGTTTGTTGAGAAAAATGTGAATTACAGAACCTGATTTATGGATTAATAAAATATGCTACCTATAAAGTATGTCCCTAAGTGGGGTCAAAAAATGGAGAATTGATTGACTGATCGAGTTTGCATTACCTATAAGTCAGAGGATTTGAATTGGTAAATAGGTAGATATAATTAGATAGTATGAGAAATTTGTAGAATTATTGCTGTGGAGGCAGCAAAGGTGAGTCATAAACATAGCATTTTCTATACCTTCCCCATCAAGTACATTTAGATAGAACACTTGATTTCTGTAAATGGCAGTAAATGCTTTAGTTGTTCTTCTGCAAAAATTAATTATGTACCTACAAAGCTTTATTTATTCTTAATATCAAATTTAACAGGTAGGTACATAATTATTTTAAGTGTTAAGACCTCTACCCGAGCCAGTGATTTTGTACCCAAAAATCTTTTGTATGAAAAATTGTCAGTATAGCCAGCAAGAAAATATTGCATAAAAAACTCCTATAAATATTCTGACCCATCTGGGAATTGGAACCAGAAATTTCTTACCAGAAGTGGGTGTTAATTATTATGAGCATAGTAAAGAATTTTGTGGCCAAGGATTCGAACCTGCACCTCACATCCAGCCTTCGTGTGAATAGAAAAATCAGTGTAGATTGCTTATTAAAAATATAACACAGGAATAGGGTAATAATAAAAATTTCAAATTGCTATGGCAATAATTCCACCAATTTATTAAATCCCTATGCCCCTAAGTGGGGCGTAAAGGGAGTTTGGATTTCAAAAATTAATTTTACTTACATTAATAAAACAATCAATACAATTGGTAAAGAAAAACACTTTTATAATAAATAACTAAGGTATTTTGCAGTTGATCTTTAAACATCATTTTTACAGGGTAAAACTTTTTAATAAATGATAATTATTTTGAGTATAAATATTTAGGTACTTCTAGAGAATTAGAACTCTCATAGGTGCTTAATATAAGTCATACTAAGAGTTGACAATTAATAAGAGATATACAAAACATTAAAGTAAACGTTATTGTTGTGAGATAATATCTTGAAAATTTTGACACACTTTAAAATTCTGTAGACATTTTGGCATTGCATTCATGATAAGATATAATCTTCGGAATCTCAGCTCCATAGACGAATTATGGAAGGCATAAATGCAACGGGCCGTTGGCCCGGTGGCTAGCATCTCAGCAGATTGTTGAATTTGTCGAATACTCAAGGATTTCAATTTGACCACCTAAATAAGGAACGTTGTTAACGTGAAGTCATCACACAAAGCCATTCGAAATAGCAAGAGAAGAAAGTCATAATCCAGTTAGTACTGGTCAAATTGAAAAAAAAAATGGCATTTTAAAATTGACCATAAATAACGGTGTAATGTTGAATCTATCAGTCTGTAATAATATGACACTTTTCGATGTTACAGGAAAAGAGGTCTGATTATAGAAACTTCAACTAAATTTCAACAAAAAAAAAAAACAGGTTTACAATAATAATAACTCTGAAATTAAAATAATCATATATCTAAATTTAAAAACAATTAATAGTTTGGAAGTTAAGCTGCTATAGGCTAACAATTGTCCTCCAATGCAATCACTTGTAAGTTAATGATGTTGCTAGATTCTTTTAACAAATCTATGAATGCTCTTTTTAGTACTTACGTACTTACTTAATACACATAATCTGCAAATTAAATATACATAGGTAATCTTCATATTCATAAGAATGATATTAAAAATTGTGAAAAGTTTATAAAGTAAATGACGTTTTAATCGGCCCGGTGTTGGTTATTTTAACATAATATCTTGTTAAGATTATAAGGCCTATTCCAATTAAAATAATCAAAGTGTTAAATATCAAATAAATATTTCTTCTTCCGATGGCGCTACAGCCTAATTCAGCCTTGGCTTCCAATACTCAACGCCTAGAGACAACTTTGTCTCTACTTCTGTCCTGACTTCGTGGGTCAAGAAGTTTCTCGGCATCCCTCCTGACCTCATTCTCTCATCGCAGCCTAGGTCTTCCAATTCGGCTGGATGTCCACCCATAATTCTCTTTGGTGCTCGCAATGATGGCATTATCTGCTCATGTCTGGCCCAGCGTAGTCTATATCTATAATAATAAAACCAATATTAGGATGGGACTTTCTAAGGTTAGATAGGTATCTCAAAATTTTCTTATGCATAATTTTAAAACAAATAAGAGATTACACTTTTTAAATAAAGTAATGGATATAACATGAGTTTAATTAAAAGAACATATTTTAGGAGTGAAAAGTATAATTAAATGTACTGAATAATAAATTCTAAAATAAATCAATTTAAAATGAACATTGATATTGATAGTTATTATTGAGAAGATTCAATACTTAGAATTGATTTGTGTTCAAGCAAAGTTATATTCATCATTCTTATCAGTTCATCCCCCTTGTCAAAATATTATCAGATATTGCTCTGCCGTCTCTGTGATTCCTTGCAATGACTGGCTCGGTCAAAATATTATCAGATATTGCTCTGCCGTCTCTGTGATTCCTTGCAATGACTGGCTCTGTCAAAATATTATCAGATATTGCTCTGCCGTCTCTGTGATTCCTTGCAATGACTGGCTACTTCATTCTATCAGGCTAGAAACTTATCTGCAACAAAAAAATTATGTGTGTTTTTATTTAGCCTTTTAAATTTGCTGCATTTAATGTCTATTTCTTTTTATAATTTCCAATAAAACATTGGAAGGAATTTGGAATAATGTTCCACAGGTTGAAAATGAAGGTGATGTTTGAATATGTCGTATTCATAATTATTTTTAGGTTATAAATTATATGTTTTTTGAAACTATGACTAAATAAATAAAAATAAATAGGTTACCTGAAGACCAGAAATCCAATATTAATGAATTTAAATCTCAGTCCATCCATCAAACACATACTGACATATGTTTTTCCAAGGAATGAATCAGTTTTGATGTCTATTTTCGACAAACCACTCTCACATTTAAAATATATATTTTGTACTAAACTAATTCGCTATATAACTCAACATTACACAAAAGTCATAACTTATTGTCAACACAAACACGATAATATCATTACCGCCAATCTCTTCGATTATTGCGTTTTCGTGCAAAATTGCGCTGGCGCACATATTATTTGGATTTGCGTACCTATAAAATTTGACAGCTCATACGGAAGCAAAAATACCATAGATGAAGATAGTGCATACAGTACAGAAATAATTCATTATAATATTGTAAAAATATTTATAAAATTGATTATTGAAAATATGTTTTTTATTCATATAAATAATTAAAACCTTTTTTTATTTAATAATTAATTATGACGTAGCAAAAGTAACTAATTAATTATAGACGACATTTTATTCCGCTATACATATTTTCTTTTGATAGTGTCTGTAAAACCAACCTTCATAAAAATATAATATGAAGTAGATGTCATTTACACATAAAATAAAATATATAAATTGGTTAATCAATATTATTATTTTATTATTCTTAGGCAACCCATCCTGGAAGAATGATTTGTGAAAAATACGCTGCTTTATTTTAATTAGATTGTGCGCCACTCAACCATAGATTTACTAATACATAGATTAGTAGAATTCATTGTCAATGTCACTCAATATTGATAAATATCCATCTGTCAAAAAAAAATAAGAGAGTGATGGAATGCTTCCAATTTCAAAATTAAAATAATTATTTGCTGCTCAATAGATATTTTCGGTAGGTACCTAATGTTGTTTATTAAGATTTATTATATTATCACTTCTTTGTAATTTTTAAGTACTGACTCAGAAACATAAAAAATGATGACCTTTTCTGTAACATTCTTTCCATCACTTAGTATTTTATTTTTTTAGTTTAAGAATGCATGAATCACTTTGAAATGTTAACCGAATTGGAAACAAATGAGCTAAGACAATCATACTCTTTTTGAAAATATATAAGCAATATGATTTATGCTAAACTATAAGATTTGATTTTAAATTCAACCATTAGTGCAAAGGGGTTAGTAAAGAAAAATAAACGCAAATATTTACTGACTGATGATTAATTTATTCATTTTCAGTGTCACAAACCTTGGTTGCTTTTATCTGTCATCAAATTGGGCTGTGACAGAGTCACCTTTGGGTTTTTTTTGCGTCAAAACTTGGTCGAAACCTGTCAATCTGCACATACCACATCCAACGATTGCAGTTTTGGTCTTTGAAGGATTCTTTATTCTACAGGATCATGTTTGACATGTATAAAGAGAATATGTTGTTGACGAAAGAACTACTACACCAATTATCCCATACCATACTTTTTTAATATAATGCTTCTTGTCGTATTACTCGTATTATGAAACATACATGAAGATTGTTATATTAACGCAATAAAATATTAATATATATTTAACATTGTTTTTAATTTATCTTCATACCTATTAATTAAGAATTTAGATAATTTTGTTATTATAATAGCAAATAAAGTGATATTCAATGATTCTGTCCACAACAATCTGTTTTATGTGATTAATTGAGATATGAATATTATACAGTAGGTATTTCTTAATTATTATGATGTGGATAAAACAAATATATTTTTTACTATAATAAACATGCACAAATACCTGACAAATCCATTATGATTTTGATAAACAGGAACGTCATTAGTTCCTGTCAGATTCGCTTTCTTTCAGAGTTCTGTTTTATCGACCAAATCTACTAAAGAATTTTTATACTCATTTCAATTTTCAAAAATCTTTTTTACGATTACTATATTTAAATGTATTATGAATTTAATTTCATGTATCTTTATTATTTACCAACATTTAATATGATTTTATCAGGTACTTACTCATCTAATGGCCACGACAGATTTACACAAACTGCGGCCATAAATTTTTTTAAATGTGTCAAATTACAAAATGGAGGAATTATATTTCCAAAATTTTGCATTAAATCTTTATTTATTGAGAATAATAAGATTTGAATAACATTTATATGTATAACGAATCAATCTCCAATTATTTTATTACATTTTCATACCGTAATACCAAGATTCCATTCAACGTTTACATGAGTAATTTTGTTTCCAAAAGATGGCTTTCTGTCTTTTTTGAAAATTTGTATGAAGATCCTAAAAAAATAAAGTTTTTTAAATAGCTCTTAATATATTAAAGTTAACGTTGCCAATTGTATCTTAGAACGTTCTCGAGCAAATTTCACCGCTCTGCGCAGATTCATATCTGACGTAGCATTTGTATTTTGAGCGTGATGCTCCGACATAACGGAAAGTATTGTCAAAGGCAAATAAAAAAACAAACATTTCTGAATTATTATGTAGATTAAAAGCACGTATGAGAGTCGTACAAATGATTGAACATTTTAATAAATACGCATGATTTACATTCTTACAACTTATTTTTTCAATATTACGATTTTATAAATGAATCGTATTTACGCACTTGATTATTATTGTTTTGAATGGGATACGAGAAGGTTGATCAATATTATGTGATATCGTTTTGTGACCAATATTTGATCTCAATAGGGTATTTGACACTATGAAAAATAAGATACAGATTGTGGTCATCCTGTTTGAAAATGGCCCAAGAAAGCTTATTTCTTTTATTTTACAACTTAAATAGGCTTATTTTCCATAAAAACACGTAATAAAAATCCAAATATTTCTATGGAATTAGTCACCGATGAAAACGCCTTGTGATTAGTTGTGGTCCCCGTGACGTCAAGGTTACGTCACCCCATGGTAAATGATAGTCATCAACCTCATACCAATACAGAAGTGTGACGTAAAATGCACCACGTGACCAGCGCCATTATACAAGACAGCGTTTTACGCGCGTTTTTGGATATTTAAACTTTAAACATGATTTTCATACAAAATATGGCATATCTTCAGAAAATATAAAGAGAATGTGCTTATAATGTATCGTAGAATAATTTAAAACGGTTTCTGGAAATTAGTCAAATACCCTATTGTGTTAATTATTTGTTACCTATCAAATTAAATTTATACTATGTAGGTACACTCCACCTCTCACTATGACACCTCCAACCCTAATGAGAGTTATATACAGAGTCGATCAGGTAAATAAATAAATAAAACATTATTGAAATAAATTACACATATGATATAGTATAGGTACATTCAGAGTCAAACGGCGGACGTATCCCGAAAAATCTATTCCAGCCAACCCACATGGTAGTATGATGGAAGTTTTTTTATATATTTACTAATTCTATAATAAATAAAACTAACAACACATTAGATTTGACATAAAAAAGACATCACACAACATACGAGCTAACCACAACTTCGTTGTGGTCTCTAACTAACCCAAAGATTATTATAAAGTATGCAAGTTACGTGATCAGCCCAACCCATGAAGGAAAGTAAGGTACAGGTAGTAAGAAAACGAGTAAACTTTGGACCAAATGTAAAGTTATCAATTTATTAACTTTTACGCCGTGTCCTTATAGGGGTAAGCAGAGAGAAGAGACTTCCACTCTTTCCTATCCACATACTTTTTTTCACTATCATACTATTCCGCATGCATGTATCCTATTTCTTTTATTCTAGACGTTGCATTTCTTTAAGATCACATATCGATATATCGACGGTGAGCTGACAATACCTGCTATCTGACAATTTTTGTGAAATGCGTTTTTTGGTTCCATTCGATTCTAAATCGAATTCCGCACATTCTGACATTATCAGATAAGTGAAAAAATGTAAAAAACAATAGCTGCCATATGGGCAGCTAATAAAAAGCATGACAATACCTGCTATCTGTCAGTTTTCCTTACAAATATATAGGGAAAAAGGCGCTCATTTTTCATTCATTTAATTTTAGGCATTAAATGAAGCATCAGGTCACTATAATAAAGGAATTGGATATATTGAATATCGATGTTTACAAGGAAAACATAAAAAACTGTCTATGATAAAAGTTCATTGACGTATTTCATGAATACCGTATGAAAATATTTTCACTGAAAAAATACTGATAATTATTTTGTAAGTCAAGTATGAAAATAATAACGCAAACGATGATTTTTTATTATGACACATAGGATACAATATTCCAGTTGATCTGGACATAAGATAAAACTAGAGAATTATAATTATAATCATCAATTCATTTTTAATGGATTTACAAGCTGATTAGTCGACACCAACATCGAATGCCTCTAAAATTTCGTCCACAATAATTAAATATGTGAATTGAAATTGTATTTATTATTACGAAAGAAGAATATAAAACAAGAAACAATAATTCTTGACAGAAATATATTTGTATAATTTGTATAACTTCATTTAAACTAACTGAAACGATTGGTAGCCTAGAGCTTCCGGGGCAAACTTTCTTACTGTACCGTATTAGAGGTCGTGGGTACAATCGCAGGTGCCATAAAAAAGGTAAACGAAACTCACGTATAAGTTGAACAAGATGAAGTAATGAGTTTCTGTTATTCAGCATGTGGTCAACGGAGTAAGAGGACGTTCCAACGAAATACCTACCCTCGTATCTTCATCACAAATGTGAGATCATGCAATAAACTACCTCACTTCCTTAGTTAGGTTATTGAATATATTTAATAGGCACTTATACACAGTTCACTTTTGGAGTCTTTTAGCAAACTGTAATTTGTTGACCTAACTCTTTGAGTGTTTCTCATATTGCCTATACCTATAGTTGTGACAGTCAGAATTCTTCTTCGCCTAGTCGTGTCTTATGCACGTGTATATTATGTATTCTTTTTAAAAAATTCAAAATAAAATGGGATATTGTAAATATAGAAGCAAATTTCAGGATTTCCCAAACATATTTATTGGTTAATGTAATGGTTTTCAATGTGCTGAAGGACTCTCTGAAAAAGTCTCTTTGACTTAAATTTGCCATTGCTCGAATTGCTATTTTTGTGTTATAAATATCAGACCTTGTAATAGAAAGACAACTCGTCCGAAGTAAGTGTTAGGATTAAAGAAACTGACTCTTGTCACAAGGTCTACAATTGTATCCAGCTTGATCGATTACCCGGAGCACTATTATATTGCAAAAAAAACCTTCCTTTAGATTTAAATTCAAATGATTGTACAACTCATTGAATAATGTAATGACAAATGCATTTTTTAATTCTGCTTTTATGTATAAAATCGATGTATTTAAATAGCAATGTGATTTAAGAGAGTTGAATTGATAGAAAATTGAAGTTTTATATAGGATTATTAATAACAATAGCTGCTAAGTGACCATTTTTCAGAAAGCAATATCAGCTATGTGCAGTATCCAGTATTTACAGTAATATTTATTACAAAATAGCATATTCAGATGTTCAAGTACACTAATTTAAGAATATTTGCATCATTACATTTTCGAAAAGTTGAGAAATGCGTTTTCTAGGAAGTTTTTTGTCTCTCCTGAAAAATTTGCTAAAGTGGACTTAGCAGGTATTGTCAGCTCACCGTCGATATTCTACCCATGTCGATCTTCCACCTATCCTTTCAGGCAGGTAAAAAGTCACTCTATTTTCATTCATCCTCTCTATATGTCCAAACTCTCCAAACACCACACTTTGCTTACATTCATTCTTGTTACTACACTATTTTTTTATCTCTCATTATTTCCTCATCTATCATTCCGTTTTCCGATCTCATCTTCAGTATTAATAGCGCACATCCTACGCAATATTCTCATTTCTACCGCATTCATACTACTTTCTTCCTTCTTGGTCTACGTCCATGTCTCATTACCATACATTATACTTAGATGGTATAAAAATTGCGTTGAGCACAAGCTTCTTCACTTAAAGCGAGAAAATCTACACATACGAGTAGGTACATCTCCCTTTAATTTATTTCTGTACCTTAGAGCATAAAGTGTGGGAGTCCACTTTTTTGCGATTTTGACTTAATGATACAGTTTTATTCGCAATTGAAGGTTCTATAAGTGGTCAAAATATTGAAGTCACCACTTGTTAAAAAAGGTGACTTTTGAAATTAAAATATGTTTAAGTCCAATTTTTGTTAGAGCATAATCTATAATAATAAAGGAAAGTGCCTGACTGACTGACTCATCAACGCACAGCCCAAACGGCTAATCGTAGAGAAGTGAAATTTGGAAATCAGGTAGGTCTCAATAAAAAACCTTCCACTAAGAAAGGATTTTTGGAAATTCCACCCCTAAGGGGGTGAAAAATAGGGTTGAATGTTTTTCAAAGTATGCGAATATCTCGGAAACTAGACATGGTACCAGCTTGAGATTTGGCATATGAATTCTTCTATAGAAATAAGTGTTAGCATATTCGGCAATTTTTCCAAAATTTTACTAAAAGGGACGAAAAAGGGCACATATAAAAAGGGATGATTTTTAAGTGCCTCCTAATAAGTTTAAAACTGGTTTTATCGAAATTTCAAAAAAAGTGATTTCTTCAGAAAGAGTCAAATTATACTATTTCGTTTTCAAAATATAATATTAAAAAATGGGAAAGGGGTGGGGAGCGCTTTTTATTGAACAACCATATCTCTTAGATTAATGAATTTAGAAAGCTGTAAATTAATATATAGATTCTAATTTTAACATAAAAATAAAATACGAATTTCAAGATTGAAAGATATATTTTAAGAGGAGATATAAGATAAAATATATTATGATTAAACATCATATTTATCGAGGTCATACTTCGCACCGCGGGGTTAGAAAAATATACGAGTAGGTACATCTCCCTTTAATTTATTTAATTCTTTATGCACAGATTACAGAAATCGATTTTTAAATCACTTTTTATCATCTTATTTTACTGACATTTTGTATAGGTACTTGCTTGCTTTGGATGACAGTTTGATATTTTAACATCTACAATACTCTTCTTCTCTTTCCAATGCGGCAATCCACTCTCGACCATAAAGAAGATTTTCAATTTTTTAGTCCAAATGAATAACGTGGTTTATTAAAATAGATTTTTATACTTACGTATTATTTTATTCTTTTATTTTCAAAGGAATCGACATTGTTTAAATTGATTATATGAGTTTATTTTTAGACTAAATCATTTTTTATTGTAAATTTAGGTATATCAAAATATTATCTACTCACATACCTATAGATCCCTATCTACTTAAAAAAAAAACAATTAATTATAAGCTATATTGTGAATTTATAATATAACATATTTAAGTTTGTCTCTTATCTTACCCTTCAGTTTTAAGGATCGTGACTGCCATGCCTCATTCCATTGACCATCCGTCTACCTACGCAGCGAAATCCCCATGGTACTCTTGATCAGATCGCTCCATCTTAAAGGCGCTAATCCCTTCCGCATTTCTTCTCCATTGACCCGGTGATTATTGATTTTTTCAAGTTCACAGACTCCTTTTTTTTTCGATGTGACCGAAATATCGAAAACACGCCGTCAGCACAATACTGAGAGCCGCATGGAGATGTTTAACTATATGAGGATTGACTTAGTCCTTTGCTCGGTCCTTCTCTGAGCAATCTCAACATTCCATCATTTCTTGGTGGAACAGCCCTGCCAGCATTCGTACACTTGACGCGACCAAGGAGGTGTCATCAGCAAATCGTAGATTGTAGGTATTTTATTTTCTATTGTGGCCCATCTATGCCAGCCATCCTGGGCTCTTCTCGTGAAGTGTATGTATGTAGAGGTTGAAGAGGTCGGGTGAGAATATAATATAATGCCTGTCGCACTCCCTTTTAACCATTGAATGGTTACGATACGGGGTTCTGAATAATTATTGTTACACGCGAAATTCTTCCAAATATAGATATAACATTGACTATCAAGTGATTATGCCCCCACTGAGGATACGGATGCTGCAGCTAAGGACTGTTTTTACGACAGTCTGGATGCAGTTGTGTCTCATGTCTCAAGGCGCCACCGCTTGATAGCTTGACTTCCTCTTGAGAAAGTCCATGCGAGGAGCAAGAGGTATACCAATAACACAGAGGAATCCTACAGATGGTCCCGTGGGCGAAATGTGCGATCTGGAGTACGCGGACGACCTAGCGTTGTTCAATACGACAGTGGAGGAACTACAGCGCAGTGTTTCGAGACTCTGCAATTAAACAGCACGCCTTGGCCTTCGAGTCAATGCCAGTAAGACGAAGCTCATGGCAAATAAAGCCTGCCCCGATAAACAGCTACCGATAACCATTTATGGTCGCCAGGTCTCCCGGGTGGATAAATTTAAATACCTGGGAGCAACCATTACCACCACTGGTGACCTCGGGGCTGAGCTCCCGATAAGTACCTATCGATATGGCAAGTGGTGCCTTCAACAACATGACCAAGATATGGAAGGCGTCGGCGTTTAGTGTTGAGACGAAATGTAAACTGTTTAATGCGTGTGTGTTGCCTATTCTTTTATATGGGTGTGTGTCATGGCACCTGACCAAAGCCCAGGCACAAAAGGTATCTGCCTTTGAGACAATGTGCCTCAGAAGAATCATGAATATTAGATGGTACCACCGCATCACGAACTTTCTTCCTCCCATCAGGGTCCCGAAGACGAGGAAGACCCTCCCACACCGTGTTTCGTTCCTTCGAAGCAGAGCTGAGGGATTTGGACATGACGTGGGAGGAGGTCATTGAAACTGCTAGAGATAGAGCGCAGTGGAGGGCACTTGTTGCCTCCCTATGCCCCCAAGTGGGGTCACAAAGGGAGTATTGATTGATCGATCAAGTGATCATCAGACACAAACCGCCAAGGTCCCGAATCAGCTCATCCTATTATCAATGAAACACAAATTAGCTGGTAGGTATATTTAATTCGCGTTTGTACCTATATTGCGGTTATTTACTATGAATTATAGTATTAAAGGCTTATCTCTTTGCTAAAAATAATAAAAAATACATTAGGGACGCCTAACAGCGTTGTTTTAAATGCAATATCAATTTAAAAAAATCTCAACTTTGGTGTTGGATGAACATCACGCAAAATTAAAAAATATATATATTTTATTCATGAATGAAATTGTAAATTGAAAAGTGTAACTTTTAGAGTATTATGTCCGATAAATAAGATTTAATAAGATACTAAGCAGCTTTGATAATTAAACCCATTATAGTACAGTAACTTTATACACTACAGAATGCGTCAAATAAGGTAGTTATGTTTTTTTGCAAACTTGTAATATCAAATTTGTAAATATCTCGACTCTGGTGTTGGATGAACTATAATCAATCAATCAATACTCCATTTGTGACCCCACTTGGGGGCATAGGGAGGCATTTGGACAAGACCTCCACCCACGTCATGTCCAAATCCCTCAGCTCTGCTTCGAAGGAAAGAAACACGGTGTAGGAGGGTCTTAGTCGTCTTCGGGATGATGTTGGTCTGATGAATAATCCAAGTTTTTGACCTCGAGCGCCGAATGCACCTTTGTCAAAAATCGTAAAACCGCGAAAAAATCGCTATGTTTTTATTATTTGGCGAATATAACCGTAAAGCACTATTTTTTGAAAAAAAAAACATTTTAGCGCGTTTTTAAAGAAGAGTAAATTTGCTACAATATGATAACTAGATTTGTCTCTGTAGACCAAATAGATTCCAAGTTAAAGCCTTTATGATTTATTTCTTCTCATCAATTTATAATAAACGCTATTCTCATAAACTTCTCGTTAGAAAAAATCTAAATACCTACTCTAAAATACTTTAAAAAAATATTGTCATAAACGCTAGCCAAGTAAAAAAATATACGAGTCTAAATCACAACAAAAATAAAGTAGGTAGGTAGGTACATATAGGTCCTCAATAATACGGAAAATATGAAACCAACAGCGATGTGTGAATATTACGATCAGATATAGAAACCTACCTTCCAATTCTACGTCTACAATAGGAGATGTATTATGCTATCGTGAGTGTGTTAGTGAGATCGATTTGGCAACGTTGTAAGAGCTAACAACTCTTGATCAACTAGTGTTCTTTAAAAATAGACAGTAAATAATTGAATATATAAGTGGAGAATAGAGTATATAGGAAGCTAAACATAATCGTAACGCGGGGGTGTAACTTTCAAATTTATGTATCAACCAGGTAATTATATATTCCAGGTAAAAGGTTGATCAACTTTGGTGTGTTAAAATCAGATGAGCCAACATATGCCGTCTGACATAAATATATATATATATATATATATATATATATATATATATATATAAGAACAAATGTAGGTTTCGTTTTTGTAGTATAAATTAGTAAAGAAATCAATGTAGATGAATTTGAATCTGATTTCGATTCAAATCTCTTTTGTATACTATTGTATGCGAACGTCTACCATTACTGTAAGATATCTTTGCAAAAATACGAGTGTTATTGGAAGACATCGCTCTTGAGCGATAAACTAACCCTCTGTGCATTAAATTTTGAATTCATATTTTAGGAACCAATGTACAGCGAAGTATTTACAGTGGAGTATGAAATAAATAAAATTCTATTTAGGGCGCGTTCAAGTATTACTTAACGCAATTTTTGAAGATTTTTTATCCTTTCCCCCACCAAGTAACGCGCTGTAACGTTTTTCTCTACAACCCCTCCCCCCCCTAAATGTTTCGTAACACCCAAGAGACTATTTTTTTTATCCAAAAGTCTATTAAAACGTGTAAAATTGCTATTATTTTTAAACAATTTTTTTTTCTTATGTGTATGATTTTTGTTTTGTAATTGGCCTAATGGCCGTATGTGATTCAAATAAATGAATAAATAAATGAATGAATGAATAAAGAGTCTTATTTATGAAAAAAAAAACCGTTACGTGACGCGTTGTTCGAACCCCCCCTCCCGCTCATGTAACGCACAGTAACATTTTGCAAGACCCCCCTCTCCCCCAAATTGCGTTACGTAATACTTGAACGCCCCCTTAGAGAAAATACCTATATTGCCTATTGTAGGAATTGAAGTAAAACATTTGAAATAGTACCTATAAAGTTTGTTAATCTAGTACCTACTTTACAAAGGTCTTCGGTTCGATTCTCTTTAACGCATTCGAATTATTCATTTGAAATATCTACCTGATCTTATATTTCTTTGGCTATCTATAGAGACTCTTAGCATAGAAAGAATAAAAACAGTATAAAAAATTATTGTTGTGATTGTGGGATGAATTTCAACGAGTCAGCTAAACAGTATTAAAATTAACGTTAATGACAGTGTTAACTTTAAGCTTTTTCTAATAGATGGCGCTTTGTAACATATTATGAAGTATGTTAAGTTATTTCAGATAGAATTTCAAGAAAAAATTAGATCAAAACAAAATGATTCGATTTTCTGTAGAATACAGTTTAGCGTTTCTCAGAAGAAACCAATAATACTAGAATTGATACGCTGTTAAAATGTAGCACTTACAGCTGGTTTCATAAAAAATAAAGAAGAGTTTATGTTTCCTAAATATAACGCAATTCATAACAACAAAATGACACTTAAAGTCGACTTTAACATAGTTAAATCTTTTACCACCGGAGTACATAGAAAATTTGGTGGCGTTCTATCTGTCACAAATGATGAATATTTTTATACAATGACACTGTGGACAAAAAAGATTAAAATATGATGGAAAACTTGGCAAAACGGGAAGAATATTAATGTTTATCAGATTTCGATGACGACTTTATAAACCATAATAATAAATAAACAACAATAACGCCACATTGATGCTCTATTGAGAAATGACATTGACAGATTGACAGATATTCCGCGAAAATATTAGTAAACAATCTATGTTTTCCATAAATTTCCATGGTAACACTACCAACTGCTATCAACTTTCAATTATTTTTTTTGACATTTCAAACTTTAACTAAAGTAAGAGGGAATATATTTTATGAAACGCGTCAGCTAAAAGGAGGCTTTAAATTTTAAATGTTCCTTTAGCCTTTGTAAACTGATTCTTGCCTCTTTTTTGTGGAATCATCGGATACGATTGAAAACATACGCGTATTATGACAAAGTAATGAGAATTTTTCTGGATAAAAATGCTAGTTGAACATAAAACATTTCAATGTAATCGAAGATATGCGTTGGATCTATCTGCCAATACCAGCATTCTCCTACGTTTATGTTACATACGAGTATTTGGTTCCCGTGCGTATGTTGGCCATATATTGGTTTTATTTTCCATTCGGGATGTATTTGAAAGCATGTATGAAATATTACTTTTCATACTGCGTAAGTATATGTGGATGTTTTCCTACAAATTTATAGATCCTACATTATATGACGTATATAAATATACGGTTCGAGGTAGCTACTTCTACGTTTTACGTGTACGGTTGGGTATTTTTGATGCGTCATTTCTGTCTACATGCATTTTCTTAAATGTATATTATTTTAGTTATATCAAATAATACATATTAAGCGTACAATATACAAAACAAAATACAAATAATACATAGGCTATACATTTTTTTTTGTTATTAAAATTAAAGATTTACAAAGTATATAAAATTCACATGACACAATAGGTACATAATATTTAAATACAATAGCTCTGTCGATAGAGAAAAGCTCGTGTTCGACAGAGGAGCACAACCAACAGACATCACAACTTACTTACACAATATTAATACATACAAGACAATACAAACATTCTTTCTCTCCCTGTGTGTTACTTCACACCCTCCAAGATTAACGCATCTTCAGATTCGCTCACAACAAGGAAATCTCACACAATCATACATCCACACTGATAATCCAAACCTGGACTGCGGCCTTGTATCTTTCGTACCTCTCTATCATTCTTATTGCGGATGGTAGGCTGTTAAAAAGTAATACTTTGTGAGAGTAAAATATTACTTTGTGAGTAGTTTCAATGATTTGTGTACTACGTTTTTAATAACTCTTATTTTTATTTTCGGTAAACTCGCAAAAAACCTCAGCTGTACAGTGGGGCTAGTACGAGTTTGATCGAAAGCTAACTGCACGCTAATAAGCACTTATTCAAAATCGTGTTCGAAAATCAAACGATCGAATCGTTCGATCATTTTTGTATGGAAATTTTTCGAAACTCTTTCGATGATCACTTCGATATTCGATCATCGAAAACTTATAGTAGTGGTACAGTTGTTTAAAAGGCGTCAGGCCCTTTGAGAGGTCGCAAGTTCGATCTAACTCAGGGTACATCTTTTCAAAACTGCTATTAAATTAAAACTTTCACCTCAGATATCTCATTTTATACCTCAGGTGGAAATTTTCAGTTAAAACAGTTGATTTAATTTATATTTAATGTGTCAGTATAGCCGGCGGAACTTATTGCCAGTCATCCCGTCAATCCAATCTTAGACAGGACAACCCCTGGTAGAAATTGTAAGTGATAAAGCACTTTGAAAAACACTGTCTGGACGGGTTTCGAGCCCGGGACGTCTTGATCTGAAGTCATCGCCTGTACCTCTAGGCTACCGAGGTCGTTTTTTTTCTACTTAGTTATTATCAAATTTTAGAATCAGTTTTGTTTTTAGACATAGGTACTAGACTTTAAATTTTAGTAAGTTGTTCAAAAAACACAGAAATAACGCCTTCGTTTTGTTTAGTCATATAAAAGCAGAAATGAGTTCAAAAAATCATTTTTTTTGCCCTGGCACAACAGGCTGTCAAAAGTTTGTATAAAGGTTTTAGAAGGTTGTACTGAACTTATGAAAAATTATTTAATACTAGCTTTCCCGACAGACGATGTCCTGTGTTCCTAAATATGAATATTGAATTCGAATTTGTATGGTGATGATTAATTATCATTTGACCAATGTGATTCCGAACGATGCGTCTGTTTTAAATCATGTATATTCAATCCGCATTCTGTCAATCGCACCAATTGACAATTTCTGTCAAAATTTCAAAATTGGAATAATAATTATAAGGTAAAAAGTACTAATAATAAGGTTGTCTATGAAGAGTTTTCTTTAATTTTCTAATTTTCCATGCATTTTTCGTAATTTTTTTCTTCCAAAAGGACATTCTTCTGATAAAAGCCTACACGATAAAAAAGAATTAGCGAAATCGGTCCAGCCGTTTAGGCGTGATGCGATGAGATCGGGAAATAGGTCTCCATTTTTATATACCTACTAGCTGACCCGTCGAACCTCGTATCGAAATAAATAATATGGGCACTCTAGGTTTTATGCAACAGAGCTCAAATTCGTATTTTAGTTATTTAACACGAATGACTATTTACTGGCATTAGCAAAACCTGCATACCACGCTGCATTTATTGGGTCTGAGTTTATTTTTACATCAAAAACTTATAACCTATGTTAATATGATTTGGGAAAAGGTCAATATTGCGCAAGATCGAGTGCAATGGAGAGCTCTTATTGCCTCACTTTGCTCCTGAGTGGAGTTCAAAGGGAGTTTTAATTTTGATTGATTTGATGTTAATATGTAAAAAAAAAAAATTTAGGTATGTAATTATATTCGATATTTTAATAGTTATTATGCTCAGTTAAAATAATATTGATTGATTAATCAAAGTACGATAAGGAACATCTCCGTACCGATTCAAAATACGCATTGAGGTGTCAATACTTTTTTTTGCCTATCACGCTGATTCCCGAAGGGGGTAGGCAGAGAGTATGGACTTCCATTCTTTCCAATCCAAACTCATTCGCTTCCTCCAAACGCATAACATTCCGCATACATGCTCTTATATTCCTTTTGCTCCTGACTTGGCCCTCCCGTAAGACGGCACCTATATGGTCGGTCTATGTCATTCCAGGTCGGCCTTGTCTGCGTGCACCTATTCTTTCAGATTTATATATCCTTTTAGTCATTATCTCTTCGTTCATTTTCTTTACATGCCTAAACCTTCTTTCTTTATTCACTTTCATTCTAGTCACTACACTAACATCCACTCCACATTCCTTTCTAATATTATCATTCCTCACCTTAGCAATAAGTCTCTTTCCGCATATCCTACGCAGTGATCTCATTTTTCCACAGCATTTATTCCAACTTCCAAATTTTTCGTCCATATCCAAGTTTCACTTATAGTATCAGGATTGCATTGTGCATCATCGATTTCAGAGATATCTTCTTAGAGGTCTATGTGCACCGCCAACCCTTCTCCCAGCCAGTTTCCTTCTTTCAATCACACCTTGGATCTCTTCTAAATAAATTACCTAAATAGACATACTTCCAAGTTCTCGACATTCGCTTTCACACAACATTGCGTTCTTAAATCTTCTCTTTCAAAACAGTGGAAATAAAAAAAGCACATTTAATGCAGTATCTGTGATTTTTTTTCTATCTTCTATTATAACATGGTGAAAGTGTAGCAATTTTTATTTTCAATAAAGAAACAAATGCTAGGTCATTAGCAAAATAATATCCAGCTTTTTTTACATATTAACGATGCAGATTATATATACGTTATATGCAGGTATGTAAGTATTCGTCCTCTGTAAAAATCAGCCCATAAACGAAGAATTGATTTTCAAACAAACAAAAAAAATATTCTACTTGTTCTTCAATATAATCATGTATTTATTCCTTGTGTTAAAACTTATCAAAACTCCTTATAAAATGAACTTCAATTAAGTATAACTCCTTAATAGCAATGTTATATTATACGATTCTGTTTGCTGGCGGTTTTAAAATGTCTGTAAATAAAGAAAGTTTTCAAAACTCCTTACACTTCATTACAATAATGTATTCCTTGTATTTAAACTTACCAAAACTCCTTATAAAAAATAACTGCAATGAATATTATATGACTTATCCAATCAATCTATTTCATACGATATATTTTACATTCGCATTCTATCAATTGCAAAACAATCAATCCACTGACAGTTCTTTCAAATGTCAATTAATAAAAATTCAAAAGTAGAACAAAATTTTATTGTAAAAAGTACTAAAAAGATTACCTACTCTCTGTGTTTTCTTAAATTTCCTAATTTTCCATGCATTTTTCTTAATTTTTTTCTTCTAAATCAACCTTCTCCCGATAAAAGCCTACACGACAAAAAAGAATTAGCGAAATCGGTCAAGCCGTTTAGGCGTGATGCGATGATATCGGGAAATAAATCTCCATTTTTATAGTTTTCTTAAATTTTCTAATTTCACATGCATTTTTCTTAAATTTTTTATTCTATAAGTACACTCTCCTGATAAAAGCCTACATGACGAAAAAAGCATTAGCGAAATCAGTCCAGCCGTTTAGGCGTGATGCGATGATATCGGGAAATAAATCTCAATTTTTATAGTTTTCTTAAATTTTCTAATTTCCTATGCATTTTTCTTAATTTTTTTGTTCTAAAAGGACACTCTCCTGATAAAAGCCTACACGACAAAAAAAGAATTAGCGAAATCGGTCCAGCCGTTTAGGCGCCATCCGATGACAACGCGAAATAGCTCTCCATTTTTATATATAAGATAAGATAAGATTAATATAGTAATTAAAAGAACAAGTATTTTAAAATGGCGTACTTTTCATACATTTAGATAGATATTGTATTCAATTTTTGAGATTTTCTGTATTTTAAAAATACCTATAGAATAAGACAAGACAGTCAAGGTAAAGGATGTTTCTGAGATTTCAGTAAATAATAGTGATGTATTGTATCGGCAAAATTGGTTCATCATTCTTAAGTGAGGCTACATTACACAGAATCAAAAACGAATCGTCATGGACAGAGAATATTCAAGTCTTCAATTGCTGAGAGCTTCTCCAACCTTCCATCTCCTTCTAAAGGATCTTAAATAATTTACGTAACATTGTTAGGGTTGTCACAAAATCCCGTTAGTTGCTTGCGAATTTTTCGAATGATTTCAATAAATTTTTTGGACGAATTGAATTTTAACGTTATTACTTTTATAAGTTCAATTAAATTTTGCCCAATATTATGTATCAACGACCCGTATCATACCCTAATTTTATCTTTTGTATTTATTTAGTAATTTTTGGTTAATAAAGAAAAAAACTATGAACCAGGTCCAATTTTTGTTACTAAAAAGGAATATTTTTTAGTGAGTTTTGTACCTAATAATAATTGATACCACTTATGTACCTATTCCACTAATGATTTTGATTGTAATAATTCATAAGATTTATAATCTGACAGACGCCTGCTATTGGAGCATTGAGGGTTAAGTTTAGTATACCTACTCGTATATTTTTTTGTTTGTGTTCTGATTTTTCTATTGGTTTCTTATTGTAAATAAATAAATAAATATTTACAGTTAAATGCCTACGGTAACAGATTGCGACATAATAATAATACTTTATTTTTTCTTCTTCTTACATTTTCCTTTCCTTTACAATACATTCAATACATCAATCACAGTAAAAAATTCTTAAATTAGTAACCTCCCTAGTAGAGACAAGTCTCGTGTTAAGGGAGGGGTTCATTTTTCTAAAACAATAATATAATATCATTTAATTAATACGCAATATCAAAACATATATAAATTAATAGGATAGAAACTTAAAATGGGGCAATCCTTATAATGATAATGATTAATCAATAAAATAATAAAAACAACAATCTTCTGATGCTAAAACAATATATACATCTATCGAATTCTTTGAGAACTTATTTAGCAAATTCCTTTGGCTCAAAAATCATCTCCCTTGTAGATAAAAAGCCTATTAACGACATAGTTTTAGGGATTTTTTCACAAGATGGCTCCATTTACGGTTGCTTTTAAATTTTGGAATAACCAATGAATAAAAAAAGTTAAAATATTTTATTCGGTGATGTTCAAAAGCGCCACCCCTAGCATCTTGTCCATCTTTACTTTGAATATGTTCTCAAACTGTGCCGCCACTCGAACCTTTCATAAATTAATGGGATCAGATTTCCATATCCAAAGAGTTCCTTCCGAGAGGGTCTTACAGTCGATACAAAATAATTGAATAATCCGGAATTTTTTCTTTGTATTGAACTTCTTTAATATGTTGAAGATCAAAGTGTCTGGAAAATAGTTGGCAAAAACGTTAGATTTAATTAACAAGAAGTAGGTACCTACAGAAGCTGGAAAATCTGAAGGATTTATCGTGAAAATTGATCCCTCTCTTAATAAGATTGTGAGTAGACGATAGGGTTAAACATCAAAAGAAATTATATATTATTTCAAGTTTTTATCCACTACTAGAGGTCCTCCCCAGCTTCGCACGGGTAGATAGATACTTAAAAATAATTTAGTTTTCAGACAGATCCCTAACTTTTTCAAAATATTTTATAGCATAAATATGTTAATCTGGAATAATTGCATTGCAATGTATCGTGTCACGTCACTTTACCACCGTGACTACTTTGCGCGGTATTTCTACTAAACTT
This sequence comes from Mystacides longicornis, assembly GCA_963576905.1. Lineage (NCBI taxonomy): Eukaryota > Metazoa > Arthropoda > Insecta > Trichoptera > Leptoceridae > Mystacides > Mystacides longicornis. The sequence goes on along the minus strand of OY756436.1, from coordinate 22,163,180 downwards.
GACACGACTCCCCTCAGCCCTCCCCGGCTCCCATACGCACTCTGCATCGGATAAGTTGAGATGATAAGAGACTATGCTTTTTTTTCCAATACTCACATTTTTAAACTCGTGATAACTTTCGAATGGAATGTCCGAATTGAATAATTCAAAAAGTTATACAAACATATTGAAGCAGACTTGAATATGAACTAATTTATTTTAATAAGGAGTAATACCAAGATACCAATAAAGAGCTTTTTCTAAAGGTGACATTTTATTGGGTTTTTTTAAATAAAAAAACACTTATTGTGGCATAACTATAATAGTTAGACATATGCTGTCGCGATACTTTTTGTAAATAATGATGTCTTCTACAAAATTGTAGAACATTGTTTTATTCTATCATCATTAGTTTTCACAGCGTTCGCGATAAAAAGAATATTTTAGGTAAATTTTTTACACCTTGGGTTACATTATTGAAGTTTTCGTAGGTTACCCACTTTTTTTTGGAAATTAAATATAGCCTATGTTCACCGCCGATATTGTAGCTTCCCAAAAGTGAAAGAATTTTTCAAATCGGTTCAGTAGTTTTGGAGCCTATTCGAAGCAAACAAACAAACAAACAAACAAACAAAAAATCAAATCTTTCCTCTTTATATATTAGTATAGATACAGTATACATGTAAATTGTAGGCAATGAGTCAAATAAGAGAATTGTCCAGAACTAATTATAGATGGATGATATTTAAAAATTATTAAATAGTTAAATGAATTAGAATAAGTATACGGAGAGGACGGATCTTATTGCTCTTGGCATTTTTTCACATACATTTTTTACATATATATATTTTAATCTGGGCTCATCCAAAGTGAACACAAATACACTTTCGACATCTTTCACATAAAGCAAAGCATGTGTTGTGAAAGTTGAAATCGTCGGCACCGGGATTCGGACCCACGACCAATCGTGTACTGTACCAACGCTGTACGTACGAAAGTCGTCGACTGATACCACTGGTCTACCAACCACTATTATTGTCGCCCAGAAAATCTATCTTTGCGTATCCAGGTAATCTAGACAATTAAAATTTTGCGAACAAACGAATTTTTCAACAATGTATGTAGACAAGGAAGACAATTATTAACTGTCCACTTTTTATATTTTTATACAAGTGTCGAAAGATTTTTACTAAGTCTCTTAATAATATCTACTTCAGTTAGACTTTGGTAGGTGCCAGGACTCACACCCATAAAGGAGAATGGGCAACACACACGCATCAAACAGCTTACATTTCGTCTCGACACAAAACGCCGACGCTTTCCAATAAAAAATATCAATATTATCAAAAGAGGAGACTTATTATCAATAGGTTCCAAGTTCGTTTTCGGGTGTGTGAACTCTGGCAATGAGGTGTTCCCACTTGGAATTACTTCCGGGGTTAGCCTATCTCAGATTGACTTCGAATATATATATATATATATATATAACGATTTTCGATGCTAGTGACATCTACTGGTGGATTGATACAATACTTGGACTGATTCTATAAGGCTTTTTTTTACTTTTTTACGTTAAAAATTGAAATATTTCCCCACTCACTGTATATATACAAATTTCAACGAAATGACAATTGGCAACAGAGAACAGCGAATGTTTCCTAGGAATAGAAAGCGCTTTTAACCTGGCCTAGGAGGTTGTAAGCCCTCAGCTCTGTTGTCCAAGATCTGATAGACTCATTGGCTGTTGAGATTGTTTTCCAATACATCGGTTTGATTACCTAATATGTTACTAGGAAAAATCCAGTTTCAATCCGCAAGGATATAAACAAGATATATAGGTATCATAATCCTTAACATTTTGACCAGAAGTGTGGCGATGTTTGAAAATACAATAGAAAAAGTGCAACTGTGCCATGTTTCGTATGACGACATCATCCACCAATGGTGTTTCTCCATGATGTCGACACCTGGTAGCAGCCTGCCACATCATACCAAGCCGTACAACTATCAGTCACAGAGAAGTCTTCGTGGGGTCAACACAGAATACGTATCATCCGTCTCGCGGTGCGCAATTCGGCGCCCGCTCTTTAGTTTATAACAAAACCTGTGTATTAGTCACTCAAACCACCTATATTCAACACAACTATACGTTTGTTGGATTTTCTTTTCCTAGTACCATCTACCCTTTATTCTACTTCCGAAATAGACAAACTCCTTAGAACTTTTGAGTTTTATGAATGTTCAAAAATATTTTAAACCATGGTTGTTGAAAAATAGAGTATGAAAAGAGGGACTCACAAACTATAATAATCTACTTTAGTAAGTGTAGCGTTGTGAAATTTTGTTTACGTTGAAGATAAACAGTGCTACCCAGTGTATTAAAATTCAATTAAACTTAACCAAACTTCAACACGTTATATGGTTTTCTCTAAGGATTACGCTGAAAGTTGCAAGATAAATGAGTGTAAAATATTTTCATACAAATAATATTATGAACCTATTAGGCATTTTAGTTGTTCTTCTTCCGTAATTGAAAAACTACATTTATTCACTCAACCAATCAATAGTTACATTTAAAAACAACAAACTGACCCGTCAAACTTCGTTCAACATCTTCGTACGATAATTCTTTTCAAAATATCAATAATCTTCGTACTAATGATATGAAACTCAATGGTTGTCAGGTATATAAAAATGGTGTTGTTGTGAAATTTTCACAGATGGCGTTATTGTAAGATGTCCGTTTCATACTTATACCAATACTTTCAATCGTTTTTTCGATTTTTTAAACGTAATTCTGTTATCCGGAGCGGAGAGGAATCCAATAAACCAAGCATCATCAAATCTGTTCAATCGATCTCGAGTCGATCAAGTGTTCGCACTTTCCCGACATTATTTTATATCCTTAGATGATATCATTAAAGAATTAGCTATCGAAACGTTCATAATTCATGTGTATTTTTCATGTGTGAGACTTTTCCATTTCTTTGGTGGATTTTAACCAGCTGCCTTTATTCTGCTTATAAGGTCATGTTTGTATAAACATATATCGAGATATGAACAAAATCAAATACTAATCCTACACCAAATTGTGAAAGGTGCCTAGATTCTCTTGAAACACCGGTGAGTAAATGAGATCTGATATTATCTTACTACCTCTGAGAAATACACAAGTGAGTTAGTTTGAACCCAATTACGCACCTCTTTCTTACCTTTCTTCATCTCTTATTACCCTCCAACAGAGCACGAGAACTCCATGCCAACCTCTCAACTCTATTCTTGTGTGGAAGCTGCCTAACATCTCTATTCTTACCAAACAATCCACCAGGCACTATCCCACAAAATCAAATCCTACATCAAATCTTAGGCAGTATTAGATCATGTTTCAGGTTTTTGACCATCGCTATTAAAAGTTGAATTAGGATACAAATAATTCTCAAAAAAAATTCATCTCGCCGCAATGTTTGAAGAACCTTTAGTAAGTATATCCTGTGATATAATCTATCAGGGGTAAGTTCACATCATTGCTCTCCTGTAGGTGTTCCAATAGAAACCCTCGGGGTGTAAACTACCTCATTATCTGATATCCATTGCCTCCGTACAGAATCCCTGGACCGTGCGTCATGGAGTTTTTTATTGCTTCTTAGGATATTCCCGTTTTCCTGTATTAGAAAATGTCTCGGACTAATGAAATTGCTATCCTAATATTATTACAGAATTTTTTCCCCTCTTTTTCAGCGAGGTGGTTTTCGATGTAACAAATAAAAATAAAAATAGGTACAATTTGTTTTTCAACAAGCGTTATTTTCCTTTCAAGGATCTATTCGCATAGTATCACTATCTTGCTTACTTGGATCTACATCCAGGCCCTACGGCCTCGGATCAGGAAGCAGCAAAGGCTTCTCTTAAATTTGATCATTTGTGGTTTACCGAGTATTTTGTGCTAATGAGTTGATGAAATTCGCTTTTTTTTAAATGAATCTATGCTCACTCAAAGTGAACACAAATACACTCATTGACTCTTTCACAGTAAGTCGTGAAAGATGAAGATGGTCGGCACCTGGGATCGAACCCACGACCTCCGCACGAAACAGAGCGAAAGCCGGCGTCGTAACCGCTAGTCTACCAACCACTTAAATAATTTTATAATTTGTGGATTCAGGGAATGGGACCATTACAGTTTAGCCTGCTATTGAGAATGTCTTGGTTATTACAAACTGCATGTATTTGTTCAGAATTTTGGTTTTTAAGAACTGCATATAAGCGTCCAGAAACTCTAAATTTATTATGAAATGATACTGAAACTTTTTCGTATTTGTTATTATATTAAATTTGTATTTTTAGAAGAGTGTTATTTAATTATTTTATTTATGGGATCAAGTCCAGGGGTGCTGGAAGATGCTTCCCAAGCAAACCACCAAAGAGGTGGAAAGGATATCAGGGAATTGATGTCGAAAGAGGCCAACCCCACCTCTTGATTTACGAAGAATAAGACTTTTTGTTACTTACTTGAAATAGCGGTTCAGGATCTCCAACACACATTGTACAATTGTACATATCGATCTTTTCCATAAGTTGCAGAAATTCTGTATCGTTCTGAATCTTTTCCTATAAGAAATTGATCTTCAACACCCTTCTGTTGTTTGTCTAAGGTCTGATTTCTTCTCTTTTCTCTGCACATTTTCACATGCTTTCAGAGACTACCAGTTTTTCTTCAAATTTTATATTCTTTCTTTACCTTCTTCATTCTGGATTTGTAACTAATATAACATTTTTAATCCAAGATTTTATTTCATTGGCAAAAACTTTTCCTCATCTTGTTGGGCAGCCCTTAGCTCCCTCACACGGCCATTCAATTATTCGTGATTCAAAAAAGTAACGATAAAAAATATTTGGGAATTAATAATTCTTCGAACGATTTTATAAATTGTGATACTGTCGATGTTTTTTTTTACATATTTTTTTACTTTTCGGCAAAATAAATTTCAGCAGATATTGTTGATGAATGTAAATAAAGCTCAATGATGTAGCATTTTTTTACATAAAAGAACAGGAAATAAATAAAACATTAAATACAAAATAAACTGTTTGGGAATATACCAATCTATCTTAACGGAAATTCAGTGTTAAATACAGGTTTATTACTTCAAATTGGACGTTTTAATACTATAAAAATGGACGTTTTTAAAATCAAATAGAATATTAACAATTTAAACTTGTCATTTTTCAACTCAAAACGGACATATTTTTTTTACCGTAGTTTTATTTTTCCTAGTTGTCGAACAGTGCTCGAAATTCGACCATAACTTATTATTATAAATTTGAACATTCATTGTCAAAGACTGAACGAGCGCTTTTTCAAAATTTTCTTTAAAATAAAATGACATGGATACGTCAAATTTGAAATGTTGATATGTACAAAGTTTTTTCTATTATTATTAAAGACAAACAATATAAATATTAAATAAATAATATTAATATAAATAATATTTTATATAATATTCTCTATTTGACCACAGATAAACAAATACATCGAAGTGTAGTTGATACTCTATGTTTTTTTTATTCATTTAATGTTTTTTTATACATAATTTTTTTTAAATATTAGCATTCGTCATTCTCTTCCGTCCGCGCAATATTCGTAAAAATGGTCACAAAGATGTTCCTTCACGTATTAATTTACAAATTTCCGTATTTTTTAAACAGTATTTTCTACTTAATAATTGCTCAATTTGCCCTCATGGGTCATAAGATACAGCACCAATTGGTTAGTTTACAATCACCAGCACACGTCCCGCCCCTCCCAGATCATTGAACACAAAAATATCGTGAATTCTCTTCAAGTTAGCTACTCTATACTAAGTTATAGTAATTTTACTCTATGATTTTTTTTCTTTAGCCTGTTTCATACTGTGCGACCTTTTTCTGCATCAGGAATGAGACGCAGCGGCTACCCTCATAAATTTGAGACCGGTAAGTAACCCCCTTGAAAAGATTCCTCTTAAAATTGGACCCACATTATTTAAGGATGCAAATAATATATATCATATTTTCTTTCAATAATGTTTATTCAATAAAAAATATATACTGATGGAGTTTCTGTGTTGTCCAAAAATGCGAAAAGGATAATTTATTACCGACACAAAGCATCTTTTTTTTTGTATATCTATACAGTGTACAGGACAATAGAGCCTCAAAATGAATGATTAATTACCTCACTCAGACAGGGCCTAGCCCCTATACCTGATCGATTAATGTATTATAAACTACAGAATATTAAATGATGCTTAAAAGTGTTGTTTAATGATTTTTTTTTCAGTCGAAAAGTTGGTAAATAAAAAGCTTAACTTTAAATCGCTTAACTTAAGCTAAGTTCATTTTATTTTTAACTAGCTTTCCCAACAGACGTCGTTCTATCTTAGCAATGAATATATTTTATTGGAGAGAAGTTTAAGATAAGATTAATCAAATAACTCTATTTAAATTATTATATAGTCTAAGCCATGAAATACAGTGTGTTATTTCGACACAAACTAAGTGTGCCAATAAAAGACAAAAACATAGAGATGAAAATTGTAAAATAATGGAAGTTAATTTGATGAATACAATTTACCTAATAAAACCTACAAAAACGTCTGTTTCAAAGACCTAATTTAATAGTGAAATGAAAAAATAATCTTTTTCTACAAATTTATAGCAAAATATATTTTTTTTCCGAGTTTCCGTATGCATTCGTTTCTCAATTTATTTTCATAGATAGATGGATTATTGGCCTACAAAATATAAGATTAACTTAAATATATATTACGCTTACTTTAAAAAATAAAATACAATGTTTGAATTTTTCAATTTAAAAAATTTATGTGCCCTTATAAAAGAGAAGATGAAAATTTTCCAAAACTTTTGGCATTTAACCCTACACTGCCCATTTTTTTATTTAATATTTTTTTCTATATCAAATGACTAATAAACATAGGGAAAATAATAAAAAAAATTAAAATTAAATTTTAAGTAGGTACTTATTTTTTCAAAATTGTTCATGATGCAGATCTGCATCATTGGGCATTGGGGTCTTAATAATTTATGAGGAAAACAAAATTAAACATATTTTTTTCTCCATTTTTATTTTATTACTACCTGACCCGTCGAACTTCGTATCGAAATAAATAATATGGGTACTCTAGGTTTTATGCAACAGAGCTCAATTTCGTTTTTTAGTTATTTAACATGAATGACTATTTACTGGCATTAGCAAAACCTGCATACCACGCAGCATTCATTGGGCCTGAGTTTAATTTTACATCAATAACTTATAACCTATGTTAATATGATGTGGGAAGAGGTCATCATTACGCAAGATCGAGTGCAATGGAGAGCTCTTAAGCCTCACTTTGCTCCTGAGTGGAGTTCAAAGGGAGTTTTAATTTTGATTGATTTGATGTTAATATGTAAAAAAAAAGAATTTAGGTATGTCATTATATTCGATATTTTAATAGTTTTTTTGCTCAGTTAAAATAATATTGATTGATTAATCAAAGTACGATAAGGAACATCTCCGTACCGATTCAAAATACGCATTGAGGTGTCAATACTTATTTTACCGATCACGCTGATTCCCGAAGAGGGTAGACAGAGAGTATGGACTTCCATTCTCTCCAATCCAAACTCATTCACTTCCTCCAAACGCATAACATTCCGCATACATGTTCTTCTATTCCTTTTTGGCCCTCCTGTAAGACGGCACTGATATGGTCGGACGATGTCATTCGAGGTCGGCCTCGTCTGCGTGCACCTATTCTTTCAGATTTATATATTCTTTTAGTCATTCTCTCTTCGTTCATTTTCTTTACATGCCTAAACCTTCTTTCTTTATTCACTTTCATTCTAGTCACTACACTAACATCCACTCCACATTCCTTTCTAATATTATCATTCCTCACCTTATCAATAGGTCTCTTTCCGCATATCCTACGCAGTGATCCCATTTCCACAGCATTTATTCCAACTTCCAAATTTTACGTCCATGTCCAAGATTCACTCCCATAAATCATGGATAGTATCAGGGTTGCATTGTGCATCAACTGTCGATTTCAGAGATATCTTCTTAGAGGTCTAAGTGCACCGCCAACCCTTCTCCCAGCCAATTTCCTTCTTTCAATCTCTTTTTCACACCTTGCATCTCTTCTAAATAAATTACCTAAATAGACATACTTCCAAGATGATCTCGACATTCACTTTCACACAACATTGCGTTCTTAAATCTTCGCTTTCAAAACAATGGAAATAAATAAAAAGCACATTTAATGCAGTATCTGTGATTTTTTTTCAATCTTCTATTACAACATGGTGGAAGTGTAGCAATTTTTATTTTCAATAAAGAAACAAATGCTAGGTCATTAGCAAATAATATCCAGCTTTTTTTACATATAAACGATTCAGATTATATTTACGTTATATGAAGGTATGTACTCATCCTCTGTAAAAATCAGCCCATAAACGAAGAATTGATTTTCAAACAAACAAAAAAAATATTCTACTTGTTCTTCAATATAATCATGTATTTATTCCTTGTGTTAAAACTTATCAAAACTCCTTATAAAATGAACTTCAATTAAGTATAACTCCTTAATAGCAATGTTATATTATACGATTCTGTTTGCTGGCGGTTTTAAAATGTCTGTAAATAAAGAAAGTTTTCAAAACTCCTTACACTTCATTACAATAATGTATTCCTTGTATTTAAACTTACCAAAACTCCTTATAAAAAATAACTGCAATGAATATTATATGACTTATCCAATCAATCTATTTCATACGATATATTTTACATTCGCATTCTATCAGTTGAAACAACAATCAATCCACTGACAGTTCTTTCAAATGTCAATTAATAAAAATTCAAAAGTGGAACAAAATTATATTGTAAAAAGTACTAAAAAGATTACCTACGTTCTGTATTTTCTTAAATTTTCTAATTTTCCATGAATTTTTCTTAATTTTTTTTTCTAATACAACCTTCTTCTGATAAGAGCCTACACGCCAAAAAAAGAATTAGTGAAATCGGTCCATCCATTTAGGCGCGATGCGATAACACCGGGAAAAAGCTCTCCATTTTTATAGTGTTCTTAAATTTTCTAATTTTCCATGCTTTATCTTAATATTTTTTCTTCTAAATCAACCTTCTTTCGATAAAAGCCTACACGCCAAAAAAGAATTAGCGAAATCGGTCCAGCCGTTTAGGCGTGATGCAATGATATCGGGAAATAAATCTCCATTTTTATAGTTTTCTTAAATTTTCTAATTTCCTATGCATTTTTCTTAATTTTTTTGTTCTAAAAGTACACTCTCCTGATAAAAACCTACACGACAAAAAAAGAATTAGCGAAATCGGTCCAGCCGTTTAGGCGCCATCCGATGACAACGCGAAATAGCTCTCCATTTTTATATATAAGATTGTGTTGCATACTCGTAAATGCATAAATAACAATTCTTTTATATATTTCACAGCTTGGAAATTTCTATTTCTTATATTTTCCGTACATATGACGGGAAATGCAGGATTTACCTCTTGCTGCTCGATATTTTACGGATGTTGTGTTCCATCGGTATCTAATACATCACTTGCTGTTCTTTTACAGGCATCAAGCTCTTTTACCTAATCTTTCCTGTTCTTCTTTTCCAGAGAGACTAAAGAGTCCGTATGTCCCTTGTGTCATCGCTCCCAAATCAGGTCTATTGTGACATTATTCAATTGGTTCACGGAAAGATGCCTTTTATTGGGAATCGTCTCCAGATGCCTCTCATAGTATCACTGGCACATTCCTGAAATATTTTTGATATATGCCTTAATGTCCTCTTTGACCGCTGATGTGGAGGTCCGGAGCATATTCTCCACATTAGTTCGTATCTGTGATGGTACTACGAATAGGTGAGTTCATATTCATCAAATCCATTCATATGGGAGGGCTTTATGATATTTTGATGATAGTGATATTTTTTTTTATTAAAATTAACGAATTGATTATGCATTCTTGGTGGAATAATTTAAATTAGCTATTTTCGAAAATTTTTTGTTTTTTATTCGTACACTTCGTTTGATCAAGTGTCGAAATAACATACTGTATAAAAAGGTACCTACTGAGATCATAAAATCAACATATCAGTGTGTATATTTTTTCGTTCTTCAAATATTTGAATTATTTTCGAAATACGAACACGAATTACAACGTTTTTCGTTCCTTTTTTTCCCTCCAAAAATATTAATATATATTACATAGGTATACCTAAGTTGTGTTATTCAAATTTTAGCTTGTAAAATGGTCCCTGCGTTAGGGAAAATATGTACAGCCTTCGACGTCGTATGTGCGCGGACAAATATGTTCCAAAAAAGAGGCAATATATTATTTTCTACCAAGTCAAATACACATGTGAATATAACAGACCTTTGAAAATGTTATTTGTGTGTTACGTACTATGTTTTTGACTTTGGTAGCCGAGCTTTTGTAATCCAAAGTTCAAACTTTCAAAATCCCTCTGACAGAAATGTTGTTAATAAACAGCTTTTACAGTGAAATTATTTATTTTATTATTATTTAGCTTTCCCGACAGACGTTGTCCTGTGGACCCTGTGGTCCAAACCAGAGGCAGCCCGTTTATTGTGTACCTACTGCGCCCCCAGAAATAAAACTAAACTAATAAAATTAATAATAACATTAAAATATTAATTCTAAAACGTCCATATTTCATTCGTATTCAAAGCTCATACGGGATCAACGCGGTAATATGATAATATGCGTGCAATTTGGTTGGCTTTGTATGAAAAGTTTCTAAAACGCTAGAAACGGTGAAGTAAGTGGAATGGGCTACTGTAAGAGTGGCAATTACGTATGCGAGAATGAGAGTGTGCAGGTGCAAAAGACATTAATTTTTGTTGTTAGATTTTTACAAAGATGGCGTCGCATGAAATTCGTTCCATACTAACTTTAATATTATATATACACACATCGGAAGAATCTGTTCTGCCGATCTCGAGTTATAAGTGTTCGCACTAACCCGACTTTCATTTACATTAGAGATATTTCATACGAGATTTGTTGATTTATTTCAAGTAAATCACTCACATCAATCATATTGAAGTGGTTGGTAGCCTGGTGGTTTTGACGCCGGTTTTCTACTGTTTTGTATTGGAGGTCGTGGGTTTGATTCCAGATGCTGAACATCTTCTCCTTTCATCACATAAGATGTTAGTAGCTTACTGTGAAAGATTCAAAGAGTGTGTTAATTTATGTTTACTTGAGTGAGCACAAATTAATTTTCATGATTATCAAATCACCTGTTGACAAAAAGTTTCTCTTCGCATTTAAACACATATTTTATACAAAATAAAATATTTGATTAAAATACAACCGTGCTTGATACGGTTTTTACCAGCTTACAAAATAATAAGGTATGTTTTATGACAGGGAAGTGTGGACTATGTCGCAACGGGAAGGCGATCTATTGTGAACGCTCCGATCTGGTTGGTCCACAATTTATATTTTCACCCATCAAATAGTGCCCCTTAAGGGGTAGGCAAAGAGAGAACACATCATCCACTTTCTTTAGTTCTACCAGCCTCTGTATTATTTATCTTGACCTTCCTTGAGACCAAGATTTCGCTCAACAATGCCTTCTTACTCCTTAACTTTCAGCGTATAAATTCTTCTTCTTCATATAGTTGCTCACAATTCAATCTCCCGGGACCGAAATCTTTGCTGCATCATCCGTTAGTATGTGCAAATCTCGCAGTCCCTCTTTGAATGCGTACATGAGGCACTCGTTTATCAGATTATCAATTGTCATCCCACATGCGCATGCTGGTGGGTCTATCCATCTTTATTCATGTAGGTTTGAAGCGGCTCAGCCTCCATCACATCTTTCTCTGTTGACTTTATACTGCTTATATCTTTCAGAGTTGTGATTTCATATTACTTATTCCTTAGAAATGAACATGGGTTCACCCAAACTGAATACGAATCCGCAGAAAGCAAACTTGTATGTTGTGAATGAGGAAGATTGTCTGAATCAAGGATCTAACTGACTACCTTCAGTATGAGAGTCGATGACTGAACAGGTTTTCAATCACAGATGATACAAAAGATCTCTACTAGATGATACAAAAGATCTCTACTAGATGATACGAAAGATCTCTACTAAAAATCAGGCTGTCGAACAATCTTAAAAGAACACACAGACCAAAAATTACAATCCAAATTCAAACTCCCTTTACGCTCCAGGGACATAGGGTGGCAACAAGAGCTCCCCATTGTGCTCGATTTTGCGCAATGTTTATGACCTCCTCCCACACCGTGTATAGATTTCTCAGCTCTGCTTCGAAGGAGCGGGACACAGTATGAGAGGTTCTTTCTTGTCTTCGGTACCCTGTTGGGAGGAATGACAGCGCTCTCCTCGGCCAAAAGTTATTCACCTATTCACTTTCTTGTTTGTTCATTTCTATTCCTTTTTTCTTATACTCCATAGACTTTAAATCTCCTGGAGAGTCTGGGAGTAGTGGGGAAACTAATTGGGAAAAACCACGAGCAAACAAAGGAAGCATAATAGACCACTACAGGTCGGAGCGCAAAATATCCCTGATAAAAAAAAACTTTCATCTCTGTGAAAATAATGTATTTTTCAAGTTCCTTGTCCTTTGGATAAGATTCTCTATGGGCAAGATTCAATTTGATGTGCGCCGAAGGATACCTACTCAGGTCAGAGAAATTGAAGAATTAGGAAAGAGATCTTTCCTGTCTTAGGATGGAAATGACATGATAGTCAGATATATAGATCTGCTGCTGATGAAGAAAAACGCCACGTCTGAATCATTTAGTGTAGAATGTCTTGTTCAAACATTCATGAGTCGGAGATGAAAATGTTAAGGTTGTTTGAGTCGTATTTGGGATTACGTTTGCTCGAATAATTCAAACTTTACACATTGCCCTGTGACACTTTCACCATCGCGGGTTTTCTGAAAGCAAAGACGGTTCAAAATAAACGAGATAAAAACTTGAACCATTTTCCCACAGCGATAAAGAATACCAAAGTGGAAAATGGATTTTTTAACGAATATGTAACAACTAATGACTGTAACAATAATTCATTACTGATGTTCGATTTTTAAATGGAACAAACCACTACGGGCTAACAACCATCTTCTACTGTTATTTCGAAGGCTGGCTTTTTCGTTCACCATTAGGTAGTAATATTTAAGTCTCCGAAACTTCTAATCATGAGAATTCTCGACATGTTCAACATGTCGAAAAATCCCGTGTTTACAACAAAAAGATATTTAATAATCAATGAAATATAGATATAAAGTTGGAAATTATTGAGAACAAGAGAGCAACCAAATTTAAAGACTGCGACTGCTGTCATCCATTATATCCATTTTTTGTTAATGTCTCATCTCTATTGCCTATTGGCTTTGTTGGTGCACGACGTTCTAATTATGTCTTTTTTTTTAACTATCAATTGCTCTTTCTAAAGCGTTAGTCCTCTTCTCCACGTCTCGCTGTCGTATGCCAGCATTTTCGTTTCATCAACCTTTGTGTATCGTTGTTTTTGGGATGATCTCTGGAAAAATAATGGTGGTTGAAGACAGCTGCTGCCCTCCAACGTTCTTTTCAGATCTTAAACATTCTTGCTGATAAATCTTTGCGTTGTTTTTGGCTACTAATCGTGACTAAAAGTCATGACTGTGCAATTCCAGTTTGGAAAATATCCGCTTTGATCTTGTGATTCCCTGTAATTCTTCCGTTGCTATTTAATCCTTTTGGCTCACTGCCATTGCGTTGTTAAAGCAAATTAATTGCACACAAATTCGGATAATTATTAAGATTAATTGTTGATCCGTATTTAATGCAGTCTTTTTTAAAAGTCCTATTATTTTATTCACTCTCAATATACAAGTTTGCCAAATAAAATTGGTAGACAAGCGGTTACAACGCCGGCTTTAATACTTTTTGGTGCGGACGTCGTGGTTCGATCCCAGGTGCCGATCATCTTCCTTTTTCACGACACAAGCTTTAAGTAGCTTACTGTGAAAAATTCAAGGAGTGTATTTCTGTTCACTTTGGGTGAGCACAGATTCATTTATATATTAAAAAAAAATAGATAGCGCAAAGCTAAAATAGTCTTCTAATTCAATCGTCATCTTATAATATAAAAGTAAGTCGGATTAGTGCGAACACTTATAACTCGAGATCGGCTGAACAGATTCTTCCGATGTGTGATTTATTGGATTCTTCTCCGCTCCGGATAACAGAATAACTAATAAAAAGTTGAAAATGGATAATAAATAATATAAAATACAAGCTTTCCCGAAAAACGTTGTCCTGTGGACCCTGTGGTCCTAACGATACGGCCTTTCATATGTGCATAATGTGCACTGCGCCCCCTGAAACAAAAATAAACTACCTAATAAAATAATTAATTAATTAACAAATGATAAATTAATTAAAACACATAAATATTATATTTTGCATCCGCATTCTATCAGTCTCACAACTGATATTTCCTATCACACGTTAATTTGAGTGATTTCACAATTGGAATAAAAATAATATTTAAAAAAAGTAGTAAAAAAGTTGCCTTAGAGTTTTCTTTAATTTTCTAATTTTCTTAATGTATTCTTTCATAAGAACCTTCTCATGATAAAAGCCAACACGACAATTAGCGAAATCCGTCCTGCCGTTTAGGCGTGATACGATGACCATGGAAGCTAGCTCTCTATTTTTATAATATAGAAGATCAGTTGACACAAAGTATTTTTATAATGTTCTTGGAATTTCCGATGAAAAAAAGCCTCGAATGGGTTCATTTTTTATTATAATTTTTGCTGATCTCTATTCGTATCATTATTTACAGATGACCCAATAATACAATTTATTAAAACCTCGTCCATGAAAACAATACGGGTCATAGATTAAAAGGAATCTAAAACGTCACGTTTATCTTCGGTGGCAGTCTCTTTATGTGAGCAACACATTCAAGTAATTCCGAGCGGGAATATGTCGATGATGGAAAAAGACGACGTCCATTAGTATGCTGGTCTCGTGGCCAGACTGTTGAATGGAGCTCAGCTCATCCCGAATGCGGAGCGCGTACTTCGAAAAACTGGGTTGTGATTGAGATTCGAACGAGGTACCCGCCGGTATGTGCCGCTGATAATGTGTCGCCAGCCACCAGTAATAATTATTCTCACTTTTGTTATTTACTTTAGTTTTAGCACTAGTTTTTGTGAAGATATTCCATTTGAATTTCTAAATGTACCTACATAAACCTTTTCGTATATTACATCAGTTTTGTCATGACTTGCACTTAAGCCTAACCTGCGAATATTTAAACTAACACAATACATGTTTCATTTTTGCTATGTGCAACAAATACTTATATAAAATATATTCTATCCCTATTCCCTCTCACACAGTGTTCTGTTCCTTCGAAGTAGAGGTGAGGGATTTGAATATGAGAAGATGTATGAGAAGTCATTGCAGCCGCGCTAGGTAGTGCATGGTGGAGGACTCTTGTTGCCTCAGTTTGCCCCTAAATGGGGTCAAAAAGGAAGTATCGATTGATTAATATCCATACTAATAAAGTAATGTTTCATTTTTCAACATAGATATTTCCAATCATTAAGTCAAAAATTCTAACACAAAGCATTTTATTCATCCATTAAAAAAAACAAAGCAGGTTATATCTACAACCACATATTCCATACGTATGTACCTATACGTTTTAGGTTAATTAAGTATTATTTAAATTTACAAAAATTTCGTCAGAAAACAAAAATATAGCTCTAATATAATATAGTATAACACTTTTCTATACGAAGGTGTCAGTATAGCCGGCGGAACTTATTGCATGAGGCAATTTTTTCCAGTCAACCGGTGTCATAACCAGTCTAATAACTAGAGACAGCTTAAAAACGGATATATTTCATATCCTAGCACCATCTATATGGTAACAATTATTGTTAATCAAAATTGGAAGCTTAAACGTTTTTACCAATTTTCGACAGATGTCTCATCGTAGTAATAATGAAACAATATCCTACCTAGACGCTTTAATTAAATGGAGAATTATCGAAGGTGTTACCACATAATGCGGAAAATGTCATGATGATCGTTATAGAAAACAAAATAAAAAAATACCTGGACTTTATTGTCGAAGCTTTTTCTGCTTACACTTTTTATTATTATTGTAGATGTTTTTACGAGGCGACATATAAACTGTTAATTTCGTTTTTAATCCCCGTACTCCATAACGGATATAAAAAATACAGAATCGCTTATACCTCACCCCTCGTAAATATATATATTTTTTATATTGAGACCCTTCATCCCTGTTTACTGCCTTGTTGTTTTATGTTTTTGTTTTAAACTTGACGGGGTTAAGTCAGGTAAGGTCAAATGATGATATAGGTCAATCCTATCCATAAAACGATATGTAAGAAAAGTATTTTGTTTGACTTAGTGAGTCCTGGCATCTGACGAAGGCTCAACAGAAGAAGATCCTTAGATCTGAGTTTTTATTTGTGTCTTTAGGGTATTTCCTTATCTCTGGTTGGATGGAAATGGTAAACTGAAAAAAATATTTCGCGATTTGGAAATAATATGAATTTTTTGCGTAAATGTTCTTTTAAAAGACAAGGTGGTAGGCGCAAAGTGGTTCGATGTCCAATTTGATTATTTATAAATAGGACACATTAAAAACGAAGATCTAAAAATTCTACAAAATAAAATAATGTTGACAATTTTTTGTACGAGTATTACGGAATAGGTAGGCACGCCCGCATGTCAGTCCGTTGAATGCCTTTGATCGGACTGAAACTAAATGGTCACTGCAACCTCTTTATATACTGTAGTTGAGTAAGTACCTGCCAATTGCGCAATACGATGTAAAAATAAATATAAGAAACAGTGATCAATCTAGATTCTAGATATTCATGGATTTAAAACGACTCCCATTTATTGATATGCAACATTAACTTCTTTATTAAATATACCCGGTGTAACTCTTTTAGTGGATCCAATAAAGCAGGGAGGTAGTGATGAATCCCGTTTGTGTTCATCGATATTGGGTGGTTCAAAAGTTATTTACGTTTTGAAAAAATTCCAGATTTTACACTAAAATATGCAACTGTGGTCAAAATATTGATTTTACGATCATGATTTTTCTGATTTTATATTTAACTAGCTTTCCCGACAGACGTTGTCCTGTGTTCCTAAATATGAATATTGAATTTGATTTGAATGGTGATGAATTAATTATCATTTGACCAATGTGATTCCGAATGATGCGTCTGTTTTAAACCATGTTTATTCCATCCGCATTCTGTTAATCGCACCAATTGACAATTTCTGTCAAAATTTATAAATTGTAATAAAAATTATAAAGTAAAAAGTACTAATAAGGTTTTCTACGTAGAGTTTTATTTAGTTTTCTAATTTTCCATGCATTTTTCTTAATTTTTTTCTTCCAAAAGGACATTCTCCTGATAAAAGCCTACACGACAAAAAAGAATTAGCGAAATCGGTCCAGCCGTTTAGGCGTGAAGCGATGACATCGGGAAATAGCTCTCTATTTTTATATATAAGACAAGCAAAAATATTTCACAAACTTACTTAAGCTCTACTTAAAAACTACTATAGTAGTATTTTTGTGGGCAGTTGGCAGTTCCAATAATAAAACAATTCTAACTCGCTATCTCTTTCGCACTTATTATGCTCATGGCAGGTAAAACGAGGTCGTGATGTTTATCATTAGATGACTACATCGAGTCATTTCTATGAAAGAATCGAATATATTTTAAAAATATCGATGCTTTAGAATTTGAACATTTACCTATTACCTACGCTGGAGCCAAAACTATTGAAGAAGATGGGACGCAGCCTTCTACGGATAAAGATATTCCGGAATGCCATACCAAGAATAAATATTATTATGGATGTATTTTCTGACGAGTCCTTCAAGGTCTCTCTAAAATTGACTCTGAGAAACGTCTCCATCCCAGGAAGTTCCAAAAAAAAATTTTATTACGTATTTCACGACAATATTCTTAAGTGTTAAATTTATGAGTAGGTACACTCTTGGGGTAAAATTGTCAGAACCGAACCAATTATCTTCCTAATAAAAAGTTATTCATTGTGATTTGGCAGTAGCTTCGTCCACTGTTCTTAAAACTTCAGTCCGTGCCAAGTCTGTCAAGGTATCTATGCCAACAGTCCTGGCCAAGGATCATTACGAAATATTACGATCAACTATTTCAGTTATTAAACTAACCTACCTCCACACTAGAGAAGATCAATCTTTATTTATGGACAATGCTAGGTAATCTGTTCACATACACGATCATTCTATTTTATGGCTGTGTCCTTTAGTTATGATCCGTTAAATTTAACGGAAAAACCCATATATTTTAATTAATGATTATTTCGATAGATGTCGTGTGTGTGTGAAAACAATTTTTTGTTACATTTTTTTACAAATCACGCCGTGTCTCGTAAGGGGTAGGTAGAGAGAACGGACTTCCACCACTTTTATATCAACTTCTTTCGCTACTTCTACCGACATACCATTTCTCGTACCTCTCCTATTTACCTTACTTACATAGATTTTTTTTCTATGCATAATAATAGTTCCACATCGGTCGATTTAAATCCGGAGTTGTTTTCCGAAATATTGGTATGAGAAAGGACTTTTTATAGTATTAAAAATATTGACGTCAAAGTCGAAATTGAGATCGGGATTGAGTTTCAAGAGTAACTCACCTGGCCTTCCTTGATGACGAAATCGATATGTTCGATCCACGTTATTCTCGTTCGTCCACGCTTTCTTACACCATTCCTCGCAGCCTTATACCTAAATTCTCTTTTTCACCATGTCCAAATCCCTCAACTTTGCTTCGAAGCTCTGAATCTTTTCCGTCTTCGGCATCCTGATGGTAGGAAGACTAGTGCTCTCCTCAACCAACTGTCAGCCAGCTCCATCTCATCTCCATTATAATAGAAGTTGTGGGCACGCGCTGGACACGCTGGTGTACAGTGACGTTCGTGAAACGGTGATCCTATTAATGATGCAATACACGCGAAGAAAATATTTTTATCACCTACCATTATTTTCATCTATGATGATATATATTTTTTTAATGAATATGTGCTCATTCATAGCGAACAACACAAGTACGCTTTTGACATCTTTCATACTAAGCAAAGGATTGTGTCATAAAAGTGGAAATGGTTGGCATCAGGATTTGTACCCAAAACATCCAGTACCTACGCCTGTACAATGTACATACGAAAGTCGACGATATGATACAATAAAACAGAACTACCAATCACCTATGTATGGAGTATTTTATTATAATACGGATGTAATGTAAAACCTAGTGTATTGGCCAAACCGAGTGGAAAAGACTGAAGGCCTTCGAAATTTGGACGTATAGGCGAATGATAAAATATCTTTAAAGAAGATGGTTGGCACCGGAGAAGAACCCATGACCTTCGGCCTCGGCGAATCTACCGCTGAGCTACCAACCGCTTTAAAATTGCGTGGAAACACGATTCCAACAGTGACACTGTTTGCCAAACTTGTGCCTATTGAATCGTAAAAAAATACAATACCCTCACAAAAAAGTTCATTTATTTTTTTCTTTGAGGTTCTAAACATCATTTCTTCTTCGTTTAACATTACGCATTTACTTTTCTTGCGTCTTTCTCATGCATCTGAATCTTTATCATGCTTTATGTCCTCGCTTTATCATCAATTTGTATCCTCCTGCGATTTTCAATCTGGTTCACGTGCCTATTTGTAAATGATTTTGGAAAAGTATTTCAATTTATTTTCAACCAAATGATTCCCGTCTTGTTATAGCATATCTGATGGATCTTTTTTACTGGTTGTATACTCTATGAAAATTCTATCGTTTTAGAACTTTAATAAATGATATATTCGAGAAAACAGAATAATTTGTATCAAATATTACTACAATTATAATTGCAAGGATCGAATCAAAATCAAAGTATACAGCTCGTTATAATATGATCCTTTGTGGGTTTCAAAAGTAGGTAGGTACTTACCTTCGTTTTTACTTGTAGGTAGGTAATCCAATCAGAGCGGAAATTAAAACGTTCTACGTGACCTCTTTATCAAGGGTAATTAGTTGATTGGTGTTTTCGAATTTGGCGGTGAGTTCCAATATTCAATTTCCGGTGTAGCTCCTTACTTAACTATTTTAAGCATTATTTGCTGAATACCTGTTTTCATGTCTTTCATTCATTCATTGAAGACATGAAAACAGTCATGGTTATATTGTTATCAAATTTTACGAATGTTTTAATATAATTAAAATTCTTTAATTAAGGCTAGAATTTGCTGACAAACAAATAAGCCACAATTTTGGCCGATAGTTTTCAGTGGATACTATACAACAGCAACAGGCGAGTCTCAAAGATAATGAAGGAGTAAACTTTCTTCGATAGTTCATTTGTGCAGATCACATCCTGGAACGACTTCTGATTGAGTAAAAACTGGGTTTTGGTGACTAGGATAAGTATAATCAGTACCCTTAGATAGAAAGAAGGTTCTTTGTATGTAGCATAATGGACAAGGGTGGACTGCGAAGAGATTATGTTTCAATTCCCAACCTATTAGCAATTTTTCTTGAACTTGTGCCGTTTGTCCCGACACTTTCTGTCCTATGTGAAATATAGTTGGCTACCAGATCTTAACTAAAAATGTTTAAAAATCTTTGACGTAGTTCCTTTAATTTATTTTCTTTGGCAAGCATATCGACGGCCTTGCGTGAATAATTATTGTCAATTGTAAAATTCCCACCATAGTGCATCGTCAAACGAATGCCAAAACAACCAAAACGTCTTTCGAGACATGAAATTGCGTCATGGGTAAGTTCAGATGTCATAAAAAAAAGGTTTACCTATATTTTTGGACGGCGATGATGCATTAGCATACTAGGTGAATATAAATGCGAGAGATCAATGGATTAATATTCAGAAATCGATAAGAACTTGAACAATTGTTTCCCTTCGGCAGTTCAATCACGCGCTTCGTACTCGGCCATTGCCATACTGAGGAGATGAGAAGAGGACATTAGACACAATAGACTCCAAATAAGAAACAGTCTTCGCAGCATTGCGACACGGGCACGTATACTTCTGATTCGAATATTATCATCTATAAAAACACCAAGCAAGCATTATTGAAGCATCAGTCACCTTATCAACGCTATCCAATCATCTTCTTCAACCACACAAATTAAAAAATGAAGTGTTTAATCATGGTTTTGTTTTTCGCTGTAGCTCTGACAAGCGCAGAACCTCCGGCGTACAGAGCAGCCAAATTTGGAAGTCAGAAATCTCAAAAACAACAAGCCGCTCCTGGAAACGATATAGAAACCCTTGTACCTGATTCAGAAGTTGAAGGAAGAAACGCAGCTGCTCCTTATCCTCCGTCAGGATGGAAACCCAGTGGTGCCAGATTGGAACTTCCCAGAGCCGAAGTTGCAACAACGCCAGCAGCTGAATATCTTCCAGCCGCTGAGTACGGACCTCCATCAGATGATAATGTAGAATCAACTACTCCAGATATTGATGACGACGGAACTACAACTGAAGTTGATATTGAAACCACAACTACTCCTGAGGATGAAAATGAAGGTTCTGCTGATAAAAGTAATGATTCTGAGGATAAAGCCAAGTTGATTGAAGATCTCGAAACGGTGGAAGTAGAGGCAGTACCCGAGCAAAAAGTTAACAATCAAGGATCATACTTTGTGATATTACCTGATGCCAGAATTCAACGTATTTTATATTCAGTGCAACAAGATCCAGAAAGATTGCAGTTTTCGACGCGTCTTCAAAGTGTGGGGAATCAAGCGCTCACTGGACCTTTGTACTTCTTCCCGCCTCAATACGTTCAACTTGTTTGAAAAGTGTTAATACTGGTGAACAAGTGTGTGATGTGACTTTTTCTTTATAACGAATCTGAATTGTGCTTATAACAAAATCTGAGACGAGTTATATCTTTATGTAATTTTTTTCATTTTTTTTGTAAATGATAAATAAATTGGTATTCTTCCAAACTTTTCATTTAATTTAAAGGAATTTAGCTGACTTTGATGTGAGCGAAAGTTTTTGAATTCAAAATGGAAATTTAATTTTGCCTTTTCCATTTTGGACCACATTTAATTTTGCTCTTTGTTATTGGGACCACAATTATTAATAATAATTTAACTTTTCCTGGTGTCTTTAGATAACCTCAAAATATTTAATGAACCTCGTCGTACTTCGTTTCTTTGTTGGTTTACTACCCTTAATATTAATTTGTAGAGTTTCAATACGGTTTGATTAGAAATCAAAGGTTTTTTTTGGAAAGTATTGAACATAAAACAATGAGTAAGTAATTTACAATTTAAAAGTTGATAACCTATATTGGCTTTTATGTCTTGAATTTATATTGATAAGCCGGGGTTTTTTTCTGGATGTATCTGGTCTAAATTTAAAAACCTCTTCTGATTTACTTTTTTAAATATCATATACGGACAAAATGAATTTCCAATATCGATGTTTTTTAAAGCGCTATATTTGGCCATAAAAGGATGATGTATGCTTGTATGTATCCAAAAAAGGACGATTCAGCACGCACCAAATGTGTAGACGTCAAAATGGGTTCTTAGGCATAAAATTAAAGAAAACTCATAGGTAAAATTTGATAAAATGCT
Source organism: Mystacides longicornis (assembly GCA_963576905.1). Lineage (NCBI taxonomy): Eukaryota > Metazoa > Arthropoda > Insecta > Trichoptera > Leptoceridae > Mystacides > Mystacides longicornis. Next base: position 22,140,424 of record OY756436.1, on the reverse strand, counting down.
TTAATATATAAATTAAATTTAAATATAAAATAATAAGATTAAAAATTATTAATGAAGAAAGTGGAATCAGATAATCGAGATCCTAGAAAATAGGCAAAATAGTCAGCATTTTAGGAGTTTGATAGAAGATCAGTCAATTTAAAAGCGTTTCCTGAGCTTAGCTGGAGCTTTCCTGTACCTTTGTGGCAAAGCCCTGAGTCTTTGAAGATTGTATTGACGGGAGCGTGCGACGTAACGAGACCTAGTCCTGTATCTTCCACTTTCTTCTTCCGTAGCCAAAGGTGCGAATGTTTCAGATTCGGGTTCAGTGGCTAACTGTTCTTCTTCATCTTCCTCTTCTGTTTGTTCAGCTGGTGCGAACTGATTTTCAGGACTTAGATATTCGCTTCCTGGTTGTAACAAAGTTTGTTCAGGTGGTCCATATTCGTTGGCTGGAGGTCCGTATTCCTGTGAAGGTTGTGTAGTTTCTGATGGAATTTCGAATGGTTCACCTTCTGGTTTCCATCCGCTCGGTGGGTAAGGCGCTGCTGCCACATCTTCGACGACAGGAGTTGCTACTGGTTCCAATTCTTGTCTGGCGAAATACCTTTTACGGTACTTTGAGTTCCTGTGACGTTGGGGCTCGGCGAATGCCACTGCAACCAACCCGCAAAAAACCAAAACAACGAAAAGCTTCATGTTAGTTTTTTTGGATTTTTATTACAATTTTGTGTTTTTTGGATGAAGTTGTTCAGTTAACTGATGATTGTCAAAAATTGCCACCTGTTTTTATAGTTAATTACGTTCAAAAGGCAATGAACATTTTAATTAACAGTAGGTTATAGTTTTTTCGAAGAAGATTAACCGGGTGATGCGGCGCATATAAATTATCTGATATTTTGGTGATAAGAAGATCCTTAGCAATTTGATTTTTAATCGCCATATGTGTAACCCTGATCGCAGTGCCTTGTGTTGTGAATTTTAAATTCATTCACAGTTTGAATGCCACTCTATATTAATTACTACATTATCACTATTATCAGTTATTGTTTGGCGATTCCAAACAATGATTGTTATAGGCATTGTTTGCTGAAGTCTATCGAACAATAATTTTGGAATACAACCATTATAACTGTTTCCTATTAATGGTTATCTCAAATACAAGATATGGTCACAGTGCATAAACGTCGCAATAATAATACCATGATATGATGCATCAAAATCAGAACGTACAATGAAGGCTTTAACGCCCATGTAGAGTAGAGTATGTCAGTTTATAAAACTAAACATCCTTAAACAACACCAGTTCGTACAAAAGTTAGTTACCAATTTCAATTTGAAACGACGTTTTTTGTCAATTAATCAGCCCCTGTAGAAAATTTGAAATTTGCGAACGAATTTTTCGACAATGTATGCAGAGTGCGAAAAAATACACTGTCCACAGGAACATAAAAACAATTATTTGTACCAAACAAAGACACTTATATGAAAATATAAAAAGTTAAGAGATATTTTTTGTTTCCAACGTACTTTCGTAAAATACAAATTGTCAAGGGCCCCTGGATGCAGTTATTTATGTTAATCAAATTTTGTTTTTGCATTTGTTCTATCTTTTGGGAGAAACATACTACATTGGGGCAGTAAATGAAGCTTATGATGTTAATATTTTACCTTATCTCTATAAGAATTCTATAATCGAAATTATTTTTTATTATAATCTTAAGTTAAATTCTTATTTTTTCTAAAGTAAATATTATTTGAAAAATCTGAAAGGATAGAAAATAAACAACAGATTTTAGAAATAATCCATATAATATTGCATATTATGATAATACAATATTTTGGAGGGCATGATATTTTCGTGGTAGATATACAAATATCATCATAACGTTCATGAATACCAAATGGATCATGGTGCAGACTGTTAGAACTATTACATTTGGATAGTTTTAGGAATTTGAAAAAAAAACATAATAGGACGGATGAAGAATAGAAGAGTGTATTCATTCGTTTTATTCATGAAATAGTTAAAAAATCAATTGTTAAAAACCAGATTATAGATAGACTCGTATTGGACTCCATCTGGCCGGAAGATATCCTGAAAAAAATACAAAAAAAATGTATGTGAAGGTAATCTTACGGCTCCGAAAGTTGGAAAATGTAAAAGAACTATAACAGACAGCAGAAATGCGCATGCTAATATAAGATAATACACCTCATATTTATGGTAACGGATGTAAAAAATAAGCTGGGGGAAATGCAGTTGAGGTGGTATGGATACATGAAACGACCACTGAAGGAGCATATTGTCAACCAAATAAAAAACATGGATATTCCGCATTTAGAGGATAGTAAGATACCAAAATTCTCCCGAGTGGTGCATGTCGTAAGCAGATGCAAAAATGTGGGTGAAGGAAGCTGTTTAGAAGAGAAGAATGTATAGCTAGGGGATGAGGAGAGCTGCCTCCAACAGTCTTTAGAGATTATTTACTGGGAGAAAGATAAGGAGAAAGAGGGAGAATATGTTATCTAATGTTGTATTTAAAAAAGGTTTAATAAGAGTTAATGACTTGACTACTCGTCTACAAAGTATAGAAATAACACGCTTCAATCAATGCTTAAGGCATTCTTTATTAGTCAACCAATCCCGTTCAATCTGAGACAGGATTCCAATGTAGGGGTCAAATATCAATTGAAAAACTGGTCCGTATGGAAATTGAATCCGGGATCTCTCGGAAATGAAAAAAAAACCACGTTCTGATGTCGGTTTTTGAAGATGAAGAATAATCAAATGGAGAAGAAAAATGAACACTCATAATCAACGTCAGTTATTTTTGGGCTGATTAATGGACATCTTGCTGTGTTTTCAATAAATAACGAAACCAACTATAAGATCCTATTTTTTTTTTTACAAATTGGTGAAACAGTATTGCGGTATTTAATCAAACGTGAAATTAAACACATAACATTGATTAAATATATCGTAATGTTGCGTGAAGTTGAATTTTATGGTTGAAAAACCCTAATTTAATAATAATTGTGTGGCCATCCGTCATAGGGCCTGTCAATCCCATGGTTAAAGGGGTTCTATCATACCACCTTCAGTTTTCTCTTTTATATATCCACTCTGAAATATTTATTTTTTGAAAGTAACTAAAAGTTAAGCAGGTAATTGCAAAACATGCCTGGGCTCTGAATCAGATCTAACGGAATGATTGCCACCTTCAACGTTTGGATGTAATCTTCATGGCGATGTTGCGCAATGTAATGCTCAAACATAAACCAGAATTTCGAACCTTTCCTTAACTTATAATCTTAATTTCAGAGATACACCGAAATTGCCATTTCAACAAAAAACATCATCTTTATACACTACTTGTCTTCTTTGCAACACTAATTTGTCACTTTTTGAGCTCAAGATGAGAATATTATTGGTTGATGTGTATCTTTCACGAATGATGGCAATATTACCTATTGACTTTTAACCTTTATGACGAATTTATTGTTTGAACATGTTTAAAGTCATTGAATAATAATGGGCTAAATATACATCCCTGACGATCACCTCTTCTTGAATCCATATTATACATCACCAGAATCAAAACCATATTGTGATCCGAATATTGTCGCTGCGGAACTATTGATGTTCTATTTTAGCGACGTGATATTTGTTATGCAAATAATAATCGTATACAAATTTAAATATTGATTTTGTGACACTGTTGATATGAAGCCTACCATTGGCGTCTCATGAACAGTTTTTTTTTAATAATTTAAGGATAATTAAAATCTAATAGTATTAAAAGTAGAATTGGTTGTGATAGGTTCAAGATCAACAACGATGAAGACCTTCGCATTGATAAGAATTTATATTGAAAATTCTTTTTCACGCGTCATATCCTTTAATGGTGATTTAAGTGAATATCATCTTTCTAAAACACTGTCTCAAATCAAATTTACAAATCTCAGAGATTCTCCCACAAAAATTCCAGAAAATTCTTACTAATTAAACTAACCAAATCTTAACTAAAGTACTTCAAAGTAACAGAATACAACCTTAAGTAGGGCATTGCACCTAATTTTAATATAGGGATCTAAACTTATATCTTAAGGGTTTGGTTGGTTGGTTCTGTTAGTTAGTTTTGAGTCATATTGCTTGGTAAGAATTCATACTCTTTTGTTGGATTGCTCGTTTATATATGCGCCTATGGTGTCATGTTAATAATTAAATTTTGTTATATCCATCATTGCGTAACGCTCCCAAACTTATAGATTAATGTGTTGTACGTGGCCATAGATGAAAGAATAACTGACCTTTGTATGACGTGCAGCATTATTCGTAGGACGCAATCTTCCTAAAATGTCCAGAAACGCATTATTGTCAGAAATTCACTATGAAGAAACTCTTCACTATAAAAGACTTCAGTACTCATCCAGAAGCATCAATCAGTTCAGCTCTTTCAGTAGAAGAAGATCAGTGATCAGCAAAAATGAAAGCCTTCGTTTGTGTGTTATTCTGCTTAGTGGTGGCAATGAGCAATGCAGAGCCACCCAGGTCCAGGAATTCAAGGTTCCGCGGCAGAGTTCTCTCGAGGCAGGAGTTGGCTCCATCAACAGACGCGGCTCCAACTGATCCTGGATTAGACGCTCCATATCCTCCAGCTTCGTCTCCTGAACCAGCTCCTTATCCACCAAGCGGATTCAAACCAGACAATCCTCTTGAGCTGCCAACTGAAACTACTCCAGCTCCGGCATACGGTCCACCAGCACCCGCCTATGGTCCACCAGCACCTGCTTATGGACCACCTGATCAAGCTTATGGACCACCCACTGCTGAAGAAACTACTCCAAACCCTGAGGCTGAAACTATCGCCCCTGACGCTACAAACGGAAGGTTGAGATCTGCTTACTTGTTGCTTGTGGATCCAGCTAGCTTGAGACGAGTTCCTGTTGCTCAGTTTCAAACTCAAAGATTGAGACAAGCTGCTCCAGCGAAATTCAGAAGTCGATTCTGAAGATATACGAACGAAATAACGATTTTTAAGACGCCTGCATGATTCGACCCTTGACGAGATGATTCTGTGATACCATTAATAATTCATATACCTAATATTGATTTGTTAACTTTTTTATACTTTACGATGGTTATTGTTTTTGTTATAAGTAAATAAACCATATTATGATTATATAAAAATATTTTTCAATATTTTTTTACTATACCTACGAATTTGTTAATTACGTTTTGCCGTAAAAATGAAACCATGCAATCAAAATGTAAATTTATTATTGGAAAAGTTTTAACAGATTCCATAATAAATGTAATGCCCAAATTGGTGTCTATCATCCTTAAATTTTAGGATATTTTTTCGATGAATGTGGCTCAATACCTAATTAATTTTTCCTACGGATCAATGTTTTTTTTGTAGACGAAATATGCCGATCAGTTGGTACTATCTACCTAGACTTCTCTAGAACTCTCTATACAATGCAGATCTGTTTTTCTCTTGCTAGATTACCTATTGATCTACATACAAGAGTTTTTAAAATCAACTGATCAAGGCTCTAAACTTTCTTTAATAACCCTTCTCGCAAGTTCCAGTCAAACAACTATCGTTCTATTTGTCATATTGTGGTCCTGCACTTCATATTTGATTTGGTTCGTGTTTCTAGGGTGTTAAAGGTTCCTTTAATATTATAATTGTTATAACGTGCTACTAAAACTGTTATTTTTACTTCATTTTTACTTTTTTTTTATTACCTTGTTAGACTGTTGATCAAACACAAAAGCCGAGGCTCGTACCTACTTGAAAAATAATGAAAAAGGTAGTAATTTTTTTAAATAAAAATGAATCTGTGATCACTCAAAGTGAACACAAACACACTCTTTGACTCTTTCACAGTAAGCTACTTGAAGCTTGTGTCGTGAAAAAGGAAGATGGTCCGCACCTGGGATCGAATCCACGACCTCCGATACGAAATAGTACGAAAGCCGGTGTCGTAACCCTTAGTCATAACCAGGGCAAAACGGATTATTAATCCCTTTTTTGTTGTAAGTAATCAAAATTTTGCTCGTCTCCATTCAAACACATTGGGACAAAATAAAATATTTCATTTAATAGATCAACATTGTTTTTTAATAATAATAGAAAAAACTTTATACGTAATAGGTATCAACTTTTAAGAATTGACGCATCCATGTCATTGTTTTGGAAAGAAAATTGTAAAATAGCACTCGCTCAGTATAATATTCAAACTTATAATCTAAATTAGCTATGGTGGAACATCAAGCACTGTTGTATAAATACAAATTTGCTTGGGTAGCTGGTGTAAGAGCTACTAATCCCTATCCTTAATAATAATTGGTAGCTTCTTCCATAACTCAGGATTTTTTGTTCAAGCACTTTTACCCTATGCAAAACATTTCTCATACATACCACAAAACCGATCCAACTATGGAAAAAATATTTTTATCCCATCACGTCATGTCCCGTACGGGGTAGGCAGAGAGAACGGACCTCCACTCTTTTCTATCCAAGTATACTTCTTTCGCTTCTTCCATCGACACAACATTTCTCACAAAACCTCTCCTATTTTTCTTACTTTTGACTTGGCCTTCCTTGAGGATGGAATCGATGTGTTCGCTCCACGTCATCTGGGTTGGCCACGCTTTATTACACCTTTCCTTGTGAATTCTGTTTGCATCCAGTCTTTCCACATGCCCAATTCATCTCAATTTATTAACTTTCATCTTTGTCACAACATTTACTTCCATACCGCATTCCTTCCTTATATTTGCATTTCTTTCCATATCCCACAAAGTTTTTCCATATATTCTTCGTAGAGATTTCATCTCTACTGCATTTATACTGCATTTTTCTTTTTTCGTTCATGTCCACGTTTCACACCACATCATTGCATTAATGCACTAGTTGCTTTGCTTGTAGTGAGTGTGACGTTGTTGTTTCTCATAATGGATCTTGTTGCACCGCCTACCCTGCTACCAGCCACTTTCTTATGTTCGATTTCTTTTCTCACACTTTCCATCCCTATTAAACATACTTCATAAATACACATACTCATTCACTTGCTCATGACATTCATTCAAAATATGTTTATACTAATATTAATCGTATGTATGTTGCTAAGTCAAAAATAACAATCAAGTAGGTCTTTTGACAAAATATTTAATACTTGATCAGTGGTTTCTATATACAACAAATTGTCTCAGAATTGTCCCCGGTTCCCAACGTTGTCAAATTAGGGACCTTTAACGGACGATGAATGTGACAAAATGAATGGTTGATAAATAATTCTAGCTGTATGCAAATTGCTACACGATACTCATGAATGATACACTAACCTACACCTGGGTTAATTTGTGTTCCGTTTCTTTGGATCAGAACTGAGGGACTTGGACACGGTGTGGGAAGAGTGCTCTAGATTGAGCGCATTTATGAGCCCAAGAGTCCTTTCTATGACCCTAAGTGGTATTTTATCAATATCATCTTAATAAAATGTTATACATATATAGCATTTTCTTACACAAAAAGCCACTTTGAATGAAGACTTTCCTATTTTTAACGATGGTTAATAAACAAATCTGGACTTGTAGTTATTCAAATCAGATATTTTTTAAGTACAAAGAAAATAACCAATTAAAATCAAACGTTATTTTTATTCATACAAAATGTAAAAAAAAAGTAACAATTATTTTATAACAACCTAATAATATAATGTAACAATGTAACTTCTATAAAAAGATAAAAAAGCTTTAGCTAAATTCAGAAAGATAATATTATCGATATGGCCTCTGACATTTTAATAAAGAAGGTATGCAAACATCAATATACCCAATCTATTTTGAAAATACTCCCGAATTATCGATCTTTTTATCACAGACAAGGTCAAATATAATATGATTTTTTATATCTCTTGCGTATTTAATTGATTTTGATTTAATTTGTTGCTCTTCCAGTAAACATTTGTTTTTTCGCTCGTCAATTAATTGTTTTTTGTAGTCATTTAAAATCGGCTTCTGAATTTGGCTGGTGCTCTGAATGATGTTTGCGGTGCAATTTGGACGCGTTGGAGTTTAGCTGGATCTACTAGCAAAAGATAGGCACTTCTTAATCTACCATTAGTTGCTACTGGGGGAACAGTTTCCGCTTCAGGTTCGGCAGCTGGTTCTTCGGCAGTTGGAGGTCCGTATGACTGATCTGGTGGTCCGTAAGCATTGGCAGGAGGTCCGTAAGAGGGAGCTGGTGGTCCATATGCAGGAGCAGGTGTTGTTTCAGTAGGTAACTCCAAGGGATTATCTGGTTTAAGACCACTTGGTGGGTACGGAGCTGATTCTGGAGATGAAGCTGGTGGATAAGGAGCATCCGCATCAGGATCAACGGGAGCCGGATCTGGTGCAGGAAGTTCTTGCCTAGACAGGAATCTTGAATTGAATCTGGTATTTCTGAATCTTGGGGGCTCGGCGCTGCTTACAGCCAACAGTCCACAAAGTATGGCACAAACAAACACTTTCATTTTGAATGATTTTTTTGGATCACTGCACTGTTTGAAATTTCAAAACTAAATGATACCTTTGAAAATTCTCTGGCAGTTTTTATACCGCCAGATGTTTCTTCATGAGGTTACAAACGGAACGAAGGACTGATAAGGTGCGCTTAAGGTTGAGTTAGAGGTACTTCTCTCCTAACAATGGTTGGTCTAGCCAAAGTAATCAAATCTTGAAATCATGTTATGATTAATAAAGGTCGTTTGTGTGCCTTGTCACGCCCCTACTGGTACCTACCTAATTAGACCACTAGGCTGAATACATGGCGTCTGTGTAATTGGATTGCTTCCCAAGATCAATGAATTCATTTGAACATTATTTGTTTTGTCTTATTAAGGTTATTTTGTATACAATACCCAAATATTAATAATCAGTTAACAAAGCAGGAATCATAACTCAAGCTCATAGCCCATTAAATGGACATAAGGTTAACAAAAAGAAGACTGCTCCCCCAGCCAGATTGCCGATCAACACTCTTCACCGTCGTATGCAGATTATCATTTAATCTCTTACGCGATCCTCCAGTTTTTCCTAACTCCCTTAGAATGTTCGGCATGAAGCAGATCAGAACTGGGGTTGCAAGGAAATTAAATTTTGTTTCTGGAATATTTGCCAACTGCTGGACTTTGGTTTGCCCTACCTTCTGAAAATGGACATCAAACCATCTTACTTCCAAGTCTACCACCCTTTTTTACCAAGTCTACCTTTTTTGCCAGATTTACGATCTTTACCCAATCTTTAGGTACATGAACCTTTAGTCTATTTTTGGTTTAGATTGCTCGTTTGAAAAACCTATAGTACCTTGTGTATTTTAATGATTACCCTGCCTACACCTACGTAGATACTCCATATATCTTAATGCATACATAAGATTTGAGCATAAAACATAAGGCTGATGGAAAAATCTTCTTCGAATGAGAATGCCGTGGATCGAAGTTCGATCATCGAACAAATCAGTCCTTAAAGAAGGCCAGGTCAGAAAATAGTCTGCATTTGGATTTGAGACATAACATCATATTATTATGGTTTTCATAAAAAATCTTAGTCACAATGCACTTAATTGTTCGACTGTAGTTTTTTTTTTCTTCATATTCGATTTATTCGTACTCTTTAAAGAGTAGAGCATATCTGAAAAAAGAACTAAATCAGATACAGTACTCACTACTTCGAGTATGAAATATGATGAGTGTTATGATTAATTCGAAAAACGTTCTGCCCGTGTAGGAGAAATATGGGAAGTCTGATAACACAACACAATAGTTTATCGCGATATGAAACACTGCTGAACACAAGTGCTTTTTTTCCAATACCAAGTTTAATGTTTCCCAAAACACTCCACAATGAGTGTAAAGGGGTTGAAAAAAAAATTCAATGATCTTAACGACTGTTAGTAGCAGTGTGAATTAAGAGACCATTCTCTATTCTCTTATTTCGATCGATGGGTTTGTTTCACGAATCCAGAAATTTCATGACTTTCGTATGTTTTCTTAGAGAACTCATACGAATGTCATAAAAATTCTATTGGAATCCTATCGATCGACATTCGAAAATGATTCGTGAGTTTACTAAGAAAACATATATGAAAGTAATCGAAATTATATTAGAAAACCCATCGATCGACAATCAAGAATAGAGTTCCAGGATTCGTATATTTTTTCTAACAAAAGCCTGAAATATTTCCGAGGAAATGTTGATCCTCAGTTAGCTTTAAACTTATATACTTCAGTTTAGTTTTCAGAGGTCAATACAAATATCAATAGAAAATCATGAGAGCATATTATATTATTAAAAATATCAACTACGTTTTCAAATTGCTAAATTTGTATTAGTTAGATCTATGTATGTGCATGATAATTTTGACTTTGATAATATTTCCTTGTTTATCTATGCACATAAGCTTTTTTTCTTCGTTAAACGCTTTTATTTAACTTTTAGGTAGGTTGTTTGTTTTATTCATGCAATATTTAGACATCAGCTGTTAATTATTATCATGTAGCAAACTTTATAATCAGTCACTACTTAAACAAGGAAAGTACGTAAGGATATTACCTGGAGACATTTTTTTCAAGTAATCTGTGCTCACTCGAAGTGAACACAAATACACTTTTGACATCTTTCACACTAACCAAAGGGTTGTGTCGTGAAAGTGTAAATGGTTGGCACCGATGGGACTCGAACCCCTATGTCTAGATTCTTGTGACCTTTTTCCAGGACTAGATCCTAATGAATATGTAACAACTAAAAACTCTTAAGAATTCATTACTGATGCTCACATAATAAATAATGATAACCTCATTGAAGTTTCTTACATTCTTAGGGTCTGTACACTCTGTACGTGACGAACCACGCGAAATTTGATACGTTGCATGCAACATTGCATTGGTTACGTTACCTCGCATTTTCAGATGTGTAGTTTTATTACCTTTCTTCATTTACTTTCTTAGTGGCAATATGTCGGAAGAGATCGAGGGTTGCTTTCCAAAATCGGATCACATGACGTATCAAAAAAAAAAAAAAAACAAAACGAAAAAATCATAGATAACGATCTTTTAAGTAAGAATGACGATTTCTTAATAATTATGTATTTATATGATTTTTTTTTTTGTAAAACTTGGAAAAAAAACACAATTCTGCCTAGTGTGTTAGTGTTCAAAGAAATAAACGACTCTTAGATTCATTCAGTATTTTTTGAAAATAATTTTGAGTGAATTATTATTACTTTATGTGTCTCGGTTAGCGAGATAAGTCGAATACACGATAATAAATCATAGACTGGGACTGGATAAAATATCTTTTTGCTTTTATGTATGTACTTGGTAGTTCAGCGATTTTGTATAAAGGCGGCGACACACATGCCTGTAAAATGGGACAGTAGCTTGCATGCCTGTTAATGGCGTGTAGAAGTTACTGGTGCGATGTGGATACATTTGCAAGTTAAACTTGCATGCAATTTGCGTCCTTGCATGCCTGTATACCCAAGCTAGCCACGAGACAGTACATATACCAAATCACATGCAAATTACTATTTATAATTAATTAAAAAAGTAAGAGCAATACTGCATGAAAAGATCATAAAAAATAATCTGGGTGCAAACAAATACAAAAAAAGATTAATTCATGCTTTTAGAACAAGGTTCACTGAAAATAACGGACTTATTATCCCAAAAACGATAAACAAATATGGTGAAAGAACTTTAGAATATATAGTGCCGAAAATTTTTAATAAACTCCCGAGGTCTGTAGCTCAAATCTCTAGAAATAAGTGGACAAAACTATCGAAAAAAACTATCAAAGATTGGTTGATTGACAGTGGATATGAACTGTAATATTATAATGGCTGAAGTGAAGTGATTTTATTGTCAGCTTGTGGTAATGTGATTAATTTGAATAGATATATAAAAAATGTTGTAATGTGATTAATTTGACAAACAAAAATGTGGTAAAGTGATTAATTTGAATAGATATATAAAAAATTAAGTTTAAAAAATTAAGTAGAAAACCGTGTAAGGCCTGATTTGAATTGTGATGTACCAAAAAGTTTATAATATAATACACTGAGACTTTAATTACTTTTAAAATGGATAAAGCTTAATAGTTAAATTGAATATTTATGTATAGCAAGGATACCTAACTTTTCTTAATTTAATACGAATTGCAATTATACCTAACTTTTCTTAATTTAATACGAATTGCAATTATACCTAACTTTTTTTAATTTAATACGAATTGCAATTATACCTAACTTTTCTTAATTTAATACGAATTGAAAAAAGGTATAATAAAAACTATCTTGTTATTTGAATGCCAAAATGAAACTATAAGATTTTTAGTAAAAAAAAAAAAAAATTAATATTATCTTATTGAATAAGCAGATGTATAATATGAAAATACGTAGATAAGATTATACTTGTAAAATGTCATTGTTATTACTAGCATATTATGTAGTTTATAGATTTATGTAGATCTAGCATATTATGTAGTTTATAAGAAGTTTGAAATTTAATGAATGGAAACCTGTTGACAAGACCGATTATTGGTCTTAACGGGATCTGTTATTGTTAATATCTTGAATGGAAAAATAAAAAAATAAAAAAAAAATAAAAAAAATACTCGAGATTTTTGCAATGGAAAACATTCCAAGTGAATTAAATTTCATCGTATTGCAATTAGCAGTACAATGTGTGGCTAATTTAATGAATGAAAAAAAAAGAAAAGTAAAAGAAGAGAGAAGATTATCAGAAGGGAAGATTTTGGAGCATGTAGTTGTCTGCTTACAGAAATGCGACAAGAAGATATAGATGGTTACAGAAACCATTTAAGAATGCTGCCAGAAAAGTCTGATGAATTGTTGCGGTTAAAATAAAAAAGAAAGATACTCATATGCGAAATGCTATTTAACAGGTCAGCTACTGGCATGCACGTACCTGTCGTGAAGTTCACACGTGCAGGTTTCGTAGCCTCCCGCACACCCGCCGCGTCCTCTCCCTCATGTGGCATGCCAGTAAATCAAATGTTGTGCGATCTGTACTTGGCATGCCAGTTAGCGTATACACATGATAGTATTGGTGGCATGTGCAAGGAGCTGGCATACAAGTGTGCCTGCTACAGGCATGTGTATTCCCAGCTTTACTGTAGTAGATATTTCTTGCTTCGTTTATAACGTGTATCCTTATTTTAAATCATTTATTGGAAAGTTCAAAATTCTTCCAAAAATTTTCGAAGAAGACATTCATAGGCAACTCGGAACAAAATTAATTACTTTTTCTACCTGTCTTTTGAAAAAGCGTCATGGTAATGATGGTTTCCTATGACCATTAGTGTGCCTACATTCGAAAGGGGTAGTGGGAGTGGGTAATATAAAAAAAATATTGTTTTATTGAATTTTATTGCTAAAATAACTCTTCTGCGAATGCATGTTTAATTGTAACAGTAAAAAAAATGAATATTATTTTTATCAACTAATGACTAGTCAGAAAAGGCACAATGAGCCCTGGACGCCTTCGAGCGCAATGGAGAGCTCTTGATGCCTCCCTATGCTCCTGAGTGGGGCTTCGCCCCAACGCTTGCGAGTTGGTTTGGGGAGGATCCGCGGCAGGCTTGATTTGTGTGAGGCTGGTTGTTTTGGTTTCATTGCATCGATCGAGGTAGGGGGTCGGTTTTGCTGCGGATTGGTTTCCTCTAGGCTGGTATGCGGTTTTTTTCCGGGAATGACTCCAATGTGGGACCCTTTATGGCGATGTCGGAGTACCGTCTTGGTTTTATATAATGAGAATAAAAAGTAATCTCCAAATTCCTGTAATACTCGGGTGTTGGAGGGTCTTATTCAATGGCTTGCGGCTTGGAGAGACCTTAAAGTAAGAATGTATGTATGTTTGAACAAACCACTGGGGGCTTACGACCGTCTTCTACTGTTACATGCCAGCAGTTCTGATTACCATTTAAACTTTTTCGGGGAATACCCACTGAAACATTTAAAGATATTTTAATGATGTGATTATTTCTTCCCAACTCTTAGAAACAGAATCCAAAAATAAAACTCAGACAGACTATTAACGATGAAAAAAAAAACAAAGAACGTATTGTTTTTGTGATCGTTAGAATATGAAAGGGAGAGATGATGGAGTTATTTTAATTTCTTGGAAAAATCATACATAAACGCAAAAACTACAATAGAACTCAGAAAACCGGTTTAAAAATTCTGTAGTAAGTTAGCATTATTTCTATATTTTTTTATTGCTTGGTGTTGATATGCTAGCAATTTGACGCTAGTTTACAAAAGTATAATTTGTGAATTCGTTTTTAATCTGAAATTTCTACATAATAATGGTCTTAGTCCATTCATTAATTCTCCCTTTAAACCCCATTTAGAGGCATAGGGAGGCAACAAGAGCTCTCCATTGCACTTGATCTTGCGCAATGCTTGTTACCTCTGACCTAACTATATAAAACATGCTGTTTGTCAAAAGGTATGTTAAATGTTTATTTTTTTTTCGAAAATTGCAAATTCATGCCTAATCCTTTTGTTGAAATAGAAGAGAAAAAATATAATGTAACGAACCTCTAACTTACAAAATGTCACTCTTATTGCTGAGGGCTGTGGCCATCAATATACTATTTCTGGAACCATTACTCTCTCTGCTGTCAGATGGAAGCCTCTTTAAAGTATCATAATATCATATTTTGTGTTATTTGGTCGGTCCAGCGCATCGGCGAATTGCCTCGCAGTCTTAAATTTGGCGTTCTTTCAACTGTTGTCAAATTTTCAAGGCTGCCTTTCCCTCTTAAAAATACTTAAGTACGAATCCATGAAGAATTGAGTGGTTTGTTCTTCTTGCAGTCCAAGGCGAGCCTATTCTCGAATGCCGATCGATGGATTAAGTTATAGGTATAATTTTTATGACTTTCATAAATAACTAAATAGGGAAACGAGAGAAGAAGGTTCTGGTTATTTAAAATTTTAAAATTATCGAATCCTTTTTTTTTAAATTTCGAATTTGTTCCAAATAAGGGGAGACTGATTGTACTGTCATAAAAACTTCATAGACAAATAAATTCGATCTTTTCCCGCGAATAATTTTCCGTCTGCTTTTCCAGCTGACCCCTTGTTCTTTTGACATTGAATGTGGTGGATATAAAACTCCCAGTTTTGATTCCTAGTCTTAACATCTTGTGCCAAAGAGGTCTTATTGGTACAAAAAAAAAAAAACAGGCGGATATCCATGGTATTATTGAGTAAGTGAAATTCGCAAACCTCCGCTGGCTAGCTAAGGAAACCCCAAACAAACTATGTATAATATTAAAAAAAAATGAGATAAAAAAGGCTGATGGAGTACGAGAATTACATCAAGAGGAGAAATCGAGATGACCACTGTCGTCACTTAATAGGCGGCGCGTTGTAAATAGTCCTATTTATTATTATTAAATGTGGAAAATCTAGGTAGACGTCTTATGTGAAGAAACAAAACCCATAACTTTAGAAATTTGAGACAGGAATAACTCATAAATTCTGTCACGGAAGCTGTCATTTACAAAATTTTGGACTATCATTAGTAGGTATAATAATTGCAGTAGAGATGAAATCATCATCAGACGAAAAAAGAAGAATATAGTAGAAATGAAATCTCTACGAAAAATATGTGGAAAAACTTCATGGGATATTGAATGGAATGAAAATATTAGGAAGGAATGTGGTATGGAAGTAAGTGTTGTGACAAAGATGAAAGTTAATAAGTTGAGATGGTTTGACCAAGTGGAAAGAACTGATGCAAACAGAAGGACAAAGATAATTTATGAAACTGAAAAAAGGTGTAAAAAGATCAATAATTAGACGTGGATCGAACATATCGATCCCATCCTTAAGGAAGGCCAGGTAAAATATAAGATAAATAAGAGAGGGTATATGAGAAATGTTATGTCGGTGGAAGAAGCGAAAGAAGTATGCTTGGATAGAAAAGAGTGGGGGCCCGTCCTCAGAGTAAGCGGTCTTGAAATATTCTAGTGTCAATCCGATAGTAAAAACGTGTCTTTTAATTAAACGTTCCTTAAAAACGATGACAGATTTATGATCAACCTTGATTTTGACGTTTCTCGTGGAAAATATTGTCCAAAGACATAGTAGCAGGTCATCTATGTGTGATAATCATGACCTGTTTTTCTCGATAGATATTGAGTAATAATACACTGCACCTAAATGTATCACATTAACGCGTGGCAACAATAGTCTAAAGTCATCGTTACAGCAAGGACCGTCCGTGACAAGAATCCTAATCAGCATTTTATAATAACATTATTCAACAGGGACATTGAACGTTTATTTTGTAAAAGTGATTTTAACTCGTAGCAAACACGGGTGTTTTTCTTTTAGATGTATTATTTTTGATGAGATTATACTAGAAAAAATATTCGATCTGTAATAGTTAGGAATACATACAATACAAATTTGTTTCCTTTAATGTGAAAATACCATCAAAAAGCTAAACAGTGCCCGTAGACAAATTCAAATTGGCGTTCGACTACAAACGAAGATTTTGCCTATGTATAGTGCGAAAATATTGACTGTCCACTGGAACATATAAACAATTATATTTAAACCAAACTTATATAAAAATATAAAAAGTGGACGGTTAATTTTCTTCCTACTCTACATTGTCGAAGAATTCGTTTGTAGTCGATCGCCAATTTGAATTTATCTAGGCCTACAGATGAGCTGAGAAAGCTTGAATTTCTATATGGTTGAGTAATTTCAATCATTATTGAACTTCTAATACAGGCTTTATATGAAAGAAATAATAGAAAAAGGGTACCTATTTATGGGTACATTTTTTCTGAAGAAAATGACTAAAAACGTAACGAATTTATGAAATATTTTTGCAAAAACAGAGGAATATTTTCTGTCTCGAGGATATATTTTTTTTAAATTTAAATTCAATTCAAAGTTTTTATTATTGCTAACCTGTTAATTTTTTTGAGTTTTTAGTTTCTCAGTGAAATATTCCTTACTAATAGATAAGCATTGTAAGTTAAGTAAAACTTTAAAATTTTTAACCAATTATTCTTCAATTTGTTGATTTTTTTTTAAATTCTTTAAAACCAAGTTATCTTTAAAGTCTTTTTTTACAGGTTTGCATCAAGCTTTTGTTAAAGAAAATTGAAGTATTAACTTTGTATCGATATTTTTTCTGAAAGAACTATCAAAACACTCTTCTGATTCAATTAAACTTGCTTAAAAAACCTAGTTTAATAAGTTAAAAATATAGATTTTTTTCAACAAGTCTTAGAATTGAGCGTATCTTTCAGAAAGTATGAATTCACTACATAGTAGGGTACTTCATGCCTTGAATGAAAATACTGTCAGTAGACTTTGTATATAACGTGACATTTTGTATGGGGCTTCTGTATTTTTAACAAAATCTTGAGCTTAGATTCTGTTGGTAAAGGCTCATTGATTTCAGCTTGCTCTAATTACAGCTTGTCCTTTCAATGAAAGCGGAATCGATGAATAGGGATTAATTTTTCATCCCTTGGTTTTTTCAAACAACACCCCTTTGATTTTAGTTTTAATTAATTGAATATACGTACAAGAAAATAACGTTTTTTTTCTTTTTATGAGAACTTTAAAAGTGTTTTAATTTTTTTTTCGAATAACCCAGAGTGATGATATACCTACCTAGTTTATTACATTTAAATCATCGCTTAATTTTATAAAATTTATAGGTATTACTGAAAATATCTTTTTTTCTAAAATAAAATGCAAACTCGCAATATTTTGGGTCTTGATATATTTTTTTTTCGATATACCCTATATTGAGATTTTCAAAATACATAATATTATTCGTTCTCTTGATTTCCTGTGCAAACCTACATAGTATTTTATACTCCAAATAAATAAAAAAAACAACGTAAATAAGTTTTTTACCAAGTTTTCAAATTTAAAGAGTTTTTACTAAACAATTTTATATGTTTTGAATTAAACCATTTTTAACTGATTTTTATGTATGATTTGGATTACATTCATAAGTACTCCTAATATAATAATTCTTAAAAAATAGGTGAGTTGTGGTTAAATCCATAACATAAAATAAATAAAAAATCTGCGCTCTGTAGAGATTCAAAAAATACTTTCGACAACTAAAAATTGGGACTAAATATTGTTTTTCCTTACTGATAAGGTTCTAGTTGCAGGGTTAAAATATATCCCTTTCCGAATATTTTAAAACCTTGTACATCACCGAAGGATAAAAGCAACACAAGAAATAAAACATTTTAAGACTAAATTTATTTACACTTACATAACCTAACAGTTAAATTTCAAACTATTTGGACATATTGAGCGAAGGGTGAAGTATACAGAATTGAACTAGTCGCGTACTGGGGTAGAACAAGTCTTTGGAAAGTGGGCACAAAAACCAAAGGCTGCGTTTTAACTGGTTCTTCTTTCTTCTCAACCTGCTTCTCACTCTTTTCGGGCTTTTTCTTCAACTGTTGATCCCTATCACTTCCGCTCGTCTCGATATTTTCAACATCCAAATCCGGAGATTTCTTCAGAGGAGCGTTGTAGGCTTCGCTCGGAGCGGCGTACGCCTGATTTGGTGGCGGTCCATATTTGGTGGGAAGTTCAAATTGTGGTCCCGATGGTTTCCATCCTGATGCTGAATACGGTGCGTTTATAGCTGGTGGGTATAATCCTTCAGGAGCCACTTCTTGACGGGCTGATGAAAACCGGTTTCGTTGACGATTTTGATGTGGTGATGATAGTTCGGCTGATATCAATGACAACGTTACTGTCAATATTGTCGTTTGAATCAATTGTTTCATCTTGATTGTTTTCTTCCGGCTGATTATATCTAACTAAGTGTTCAATGATAAGATCTCCACTTTTTATAGTAGTTGTAGTTTGTAATTTCTTCTTTCACAACTTTTATATTGAGTAACAGTCACGTGTGTACATAGAAAGACCATGATAGACTCTGTTCCTCTTCTTGTTATGAATTCGTGTGGCGTTATTATAAATCGATCGAGTATTTCGAATGTTGTTTTGGTATTCATAGAGTGAAATGGTTTTCTTCAATTCGTTTGAAATTCATCGTTAACCCGAAAGTGTTTGGTATCAAAAATAAAAAGCTACAAATTAAACGTTCATAATAAAATATATAATATTGACCTTCGTATAAAACTATCTACCTATATAAAAATGATATTATATAGTTAGACCGCCGACATTTATAAGCGGAGACAATTTTTCTATTCACAATTTTCTGTTCAATCTAGAAAGAAATTCTATGTGAAGAACACAGAAAAGTTCTGAACCGATAGGTAATTACGGGAATCTAAATATTAATAATCTGGGTATAAAATAATAGTTCATTTAAAAATATGAAAGAAGAGAAAAATATCAAACTTACAATGATATATCAGGTAATTTAATAGTTCAAAATAAGGCAATATATTTGGTGAATATTTTGACAAAACTAATATTCCGATAGTAGATCATAGTCAGAATAGAAGTTGGTTATATTCTTTTAATTGAGTGAAAAGGCTAGTTGGAGCTTCGTCAGTAGGTACCTACCTAGTAAATTCTTACTCTAGGAGCGTGATTTTGAAATCCTGTTAATTTATTACTACAAAATACAACCGGTTCAGCTCCTTGGAATAACAACTTCCAACTCTGTCTTAGTTGTTTTGGAGGTCTACGAGCTGAAATCATGCACGAAGCAAAAAATAATCGCAAAATTTGGGTGGTTGTTTAATGTTGGTTTTTTTTTATTTCATGGTACTTAAACTTGATAATATTTTTTTATTGTGTTTCATGAAATAATGTTTTCTCAGAAACTTTCTGGCTGGTGATGCCGACCAGCATATTGACATTGGATTCGATTGTTTGTTTTCGTCACTGGACCACTGGTTTGATTGATTGAATATTAAGTGTGGCATGGTTCGCGAATGTTACAACCATTTTTCTCTATTTGGGTGAAATTTAACATACTGTTTATGAACAGGCACGCATTCCGATCAAAAACATTGGATTTAAATTTTTTGTGTTTTTACTATTTTAAACACCTACGAGTATAAAGTATAAATATTGCAAATAACGTTTTAATCGTACCTACGGTCATTTAGGTGGTTTTCATGCCGTGAAACTGGTTGCCTGCACTTTCCGAATTAGACCATTTCGTATTGCGTTTCAGAACACTTCTCTCTTCTTCAAATTAACCTTCTTCACCTACTTATAAAATAATCAATAATAATAAAGTTGGGTCTTGATTTTTTTCCCTTATAAATATTATTTTCTTCGTGTGCCGTATCAGGTCACTTCGGCGAAAGCTTCTCTGTCCACGTTTCTTATTCCGGTCCAGTCTCGAACATTTCGTAGCCAAGACATCTGCCATGACTTTGATCATTAACGTTGAAACTTAAGCATAGTAGCCATTCCATAAGATCCATCAGAAGAGGCGACCGCAGCGTCGGCATTGGGCCCAAAAAAATGAAAACTGCAATAAAAAACTTAACCTCTGAATTAGCTAATATGCCTCATGAATAGAAAAAATAATCGAAGATGCTTCTTTATTGTATACCAATATTTTTAACAGTAATCACCGATTCGATTCTTTCGAAGTACTACAAATGAAAACCAGAACAAAATATCCTCTTTGGTAAAATAACTAGGTGCAAGTTGAGTAATAGTTTTAATGACTCATTTTACCAACACTACCATTCGATTGTTTTCTTGTTTTGCTAAATGTTATTGACCAATACTACTTTCGTGGATTGATTAACATCAATAGTTTTTACTTGGTGTCCCATTAGATACAGAATGTCGTATGTCATTTAATTTAAATGATATAATTTTATAAATTTAACGTTCCGTATCTTTATGGGTTATTGTGCACTTAACATTTAAAAATCGAACATATACTGATTTAATGATAATTCTTAAATTCACAGTTCAGTCATTTCACTTTTGGTATAATACATTATGAGTTTAGGCATAAACGTCCTCGAACTTTGCAGAGTGCCTGTTAGTAGTCTACTAAAACTTAAGTTTTCTGATGAAACAATCATTCGCTCTCGAAGGTAAGAGTAATTGATGGTGAAGATGAAGAGGTTAAAAGAACAAAGTCGAGCTCGATTCTTTGTGCTCAAATGATGTTGTTGTATTTTTAATTCTTAAGAATATAATTTAAAGGTATTAATTATTTATTACTTCAACAACCCCCCAAAAAAACGGATTCATTCGAATTCAAATGGTGCAAGATAGGGGTTTGTGGAAAAGTTTGGAAGTGGCTTATCTTCATAAGTGGAAGGATGGCTAAGAATGATACTTCAAAAATTATTGTAAAAGCAACATCTTTAACAGAAAATCATAATTTACCTTTTTTACAAAAAAAAATGCGCAAACTATTTTTTTTTACTTACGTCGCTCTGTCTCTATAGAACCCTCTGTCTATTACAAGCATTAGAATAGGCACATACAAATGGTCAATTATCCTTTATTGGACATTTATTACTCGTTCATGTTTTACATTCCAATCGAATTCATACAAAATGTATGTAAATAGCTTCGTGTGTCTGAATACACCTTGAGTTCGTTAACTTACTGAAGACAAATCACTTTGGGAAACATTAACCAACGTGGGATTTGCCTTTTATGTTCAGACTCTTTGAAGAACTTGTAAACAAGTTCCTATTATAGTCGTTCTATTCTAATTATTAGATACCTGCCAAACCCATCATTACTTTGTCCTGAAACCTTGAGGATTTGATCTGTTCTGGTGAAATTTTGTTCAGAATATATTGAAGCAAAGCTCAGATCAGTGAGATTATGCCTTCATCTTTTCAAAAAAGTTTGGCAAACAAATCTCAGATGAGGCTAATTCTAAGATAGTCGGCCTCGTTTTGCTTTCAACTCCTGGGTATATAAATCATGGACTGACTCATTCTCCCTGGATTTCACTCAACTTATCATCAGCATTAAGAGTCAGACCTCTCATTTAAAGGCTGTAACCTCTTTTCTGGTGAACCATTTCTCCCTTCCCAAGAATTGCACCCGGTCATGCCATTGTGCCACCCAGGAATATCTAATTCTCTCTCAATAATATTAACCAAATTGGAACATCTTTGATGATCACTTGGTTTAGAATTTGGCCTCGCGGTCTCTGTAGAACACTGTCACTATTGTTGCCGTAGCGATAAAAAAACATCGTCGTGACAGCCGTATTTTCAGAAGCCGGACCGCTCCCAAGGAACTCATTGCATTAGATTCAGTCTTTAATTTTTTTAATCTGTTATTTCGGAAACATAATATCATTGCTTTTATTCCATGCCATCTCATCAATCTGGTCCACTTCGGAATCATTGTTAATCATACAATTTCGCTTACCTTGAAAAATGATTGATGATAAACAATCAAATTCAAGGTATTTCCATGTAAAATTCTTATGTTCAGCTAAGAACTTGTAGGTTACTTACTTGTTTGACTAGGCTGCAGATTTCAGGTGCACTTTTTGGTCATTTTCCTCATGTCTAAAGTTCGGGACCTGTGTCACTAGTATAAGTTTTCGATGATCGAATATCGAAACGATCATCGAAAGAGTTTCGAAAAATTTCCATACAAAAATGATCGAATGATTCGATCGTTTGATTTTCGAACACTGTTTGCACGCTAATAAGTGCAATTAGCTTTCGATTAAACTCGTACTAGTCCCACTGGATTTTCCCTATCCCATTTTTCCAATTTCATCATTCCAACTTTTGTCGATCGACTCTTCACGAGAACGTTTCTAATCCAGTGACTAATAATTTTTGTTTTATGAAAATGGCTGAATAATTTAAAGACGATTGTATTTTTTGCCGTCAAAAAAAATGAAAAGCTTGGAACGTGTAAAAAATTAACGAAAAAATATTTTTTTTGTTTAAAACATTGTTAATTCTTATTGTAAAATTGAAAAAGTTAAATTACAATAATTAACATTTGTAAAGTTTTAATTAAGTGAAAATTACTTCTAGGCGAATCATCAAAGTTGGTTATCGGGTCCGCCTGTCCTAAATAAAGTACTGTTTGATCTTTTGGAAGTAATTTTTTTCGTTTAGAGAAACATGGCGATTGTTTGACGCCTTTGTACTCAATTTGTATTATTTAATTGCGTCGAAAACTCCTTTTTTTATATTGAATTAATAATAATTGGAGTTTTTCCCTCCGAATTATTTCGTATTTGAAGTCTCATTGTGGAAAGAAGCGTTGAAAAAAAAATTGCCTTGGAATAATTAACTGATTTATAATTAACGATTGAGAGGTACCTATCTACCAATCCTTTGTATTCCAACTACCTTTTAAATTTACTCCTTAAACATCAGAGTTTTGAACGATTTATTGAATTTTTTGAAAAATATAAAAAATGCGGTGTAAATTTTGACAGTTTTGACGTGTTTGTTTACTGTATGTCAGCCGTAGTAAAGAATGTTATTCTTCGAATACACGCAGAATACGCAAAAGTGCTACTAATTAAACAAGTAATAAGTAAGGATCTGAATTTTACTCGTTATTTTTATGGAAAAGTGTTGTTTTTTTTTCCATAAAAGGGGTGTTTTTTTATTATTAAAGATTGGGTTTAACCTTTTACAAATTTCGGTAGGTATACCTAATTTTAAAAGATGTGAAGGTATTAATAAAAACAAAACCTTTTATATCAATAAGATTCCAGTGGATATTTAAGAATAACAAAAAAATATTACAATGCTAAGAAAATATAACTATTCATATTCCAAAGTCCCTTTGCTTTTTTATTTTTAATATTAGAGTTGTTTTTGTTTTAATGTGTCCTAAGTTTAGATAGCCGAATCACTCGAAAACGAGTAGGGGGAAGTCCTATAGTACCGTCACCTTAAGGTTTATTTATAATAAAATAAAAATCCTCTCGGTTAAATGCAAGATACCTAGTGATATGTGTAGAGGAACTATTTTACTATTAAGTAATAAAAATAATAAAATATCGATATACTTTGAAAAATTCAACTCTATTAATAAAATTATTACAAAACACAGAAAAATCAACTTCTCAAAAATTGGCCTCCAGTACCGGCCAGCAAAAATTACAACGTTTTTACAAGGCAATATCCGCAAATATATGGATTTGAAAGCTCTGATACGTTTGTACAAGCCTTATGGATCCAAGTCTTGCAGTTTCCACATTTTACCCAATCCTCTTCATGAGATTCAAGACACAAAGTAGGTACCTACAGTGGTGGTCCCTTCTCACGATCTGCGGCCAGACGCGCCCTCATTTTATTACTCAGTGCCTTATTCACGGCATTTCGTATATTTTCAGGATCCCATGTGCCCATTTTTTGCCTAGCATATTGGTGTATTTATAAACAGAATAAATTACACAAAATGTTAGTGGAAAATAGTGGCCGGTACTGGGGGACAATTTTGTGACCGGTACTGCAGGGATCGCGAATAAATAGCAAATTTCGCGAATAAAGTAGGGTTTATCGCAAATGCGAAAAATTCAGGTCCCTAGAATAACCTATAACAAGTATAATTTCCATGCCAACTTTATTCCTGGCTACCCCTAGGTAAAAAAGTAATAGCGCCGTTTAATGAGACAGACTAGGTACCACTGAACTCTCATATTTTGACACTTAACTTACGAAAACAAACTTGAAGTTGCAACAAGCCGAGCTGTCAATGAATCGAATCGATCTTCGGAAATATTCGTACCGATTTGTACATACTCGCGACAATGCGCACATGAACGTTCCCGAGGGTCGAATCGGGTTCGTACGGAATGCTTAGAAATCAACCCCGTAGTATGGAACAACCACAAGCTTCATTGATCAATGCGAGGTTGCCAAACTATTCTGCGGTATAGTAATGACACGGCATAGGGTTGATTATTAGTAGCCGTAATAACTATTCCCGTCATAACGGTGTTATAACGCAGTTTCTATAAGTACCTATAACTGAAAGATTAAATTACAACTTGTGGATTGTCTTTATAGTTTGATATACAAGAAGGTATGTCCCTTTTTATTTTTAAACTAGCTTTCCTGACAGACGTTGTCCTGTGTTCCTAAATATGAATATTGAATTCGAATATGTATGGTGATGAATTAATTATCATTCGACCAATGTGATTCCGAACGATGCGTCTGTTTTAAACCATGTATATTCCATCCGCATTCTGTCAATCGCACCAATTGACAATTTCTGTCAATAATTCAAAATTGGATTAAAAATTATAAGGTAAAAAGTACTAATAAGGTTGTCTACGTAGAGCTTTCTTTAATTTTCTAATTTTCCATGCATTTTTCTTAATTTTTTTCTTCTAAAAGGACATTTTCCGGATAAAAGCGTACACGACAAAAAAGAATTAGCGAAATCGGTCCAGCCGTTTAGGCGTGATACGATGACATCGGGAAATAGCTCTCCATTTTTATATATAAGACTAGCTAGTTACCCGTGGCTTCGCTCACGTGTTACTGTATTTGCTTTCTCTTCCTAAACAATGCAGAATTAATTATATTCGCATTAAAATTAATAATAATAAGAAACATCATCAACATTTCTTTTTTTTTTAATATATATTCTAAAATTTCCATTAAATTACTATATTTTTATTTATATTTGTCGTTATTAATCTGTATTTAAAAAATATGTGCTTCTTATACAAATAGAATCAGCCCGCGAACTTAAAAATTTCGCTAACTTGACTGACATTGTTCTATGAGAATCCCAAAAAATAACTCGAATAACTTTTATTCCATCAAATGACGTTATTTGAAATCAATTTTTATATTGCTGGATATGAATAAAAAAATATTCAGGTCTCGAAAAGCAATGAAATTAATTATCTTTAAAACACTTATTTCTATCTGCTTTGGGCATTTTTCAAGCTACAGACGTTTTTTTTAACATTTCAATTTATATCTTTCACGTTGATTTGTTGTTGTTTGTCTGGTCGTAGGTTCGAAATTTAGTTCATAAATATTTTATCCTGAGCAAACACGACATAAAAAGAATAAACGATATCGGTCCAGCCGTTCAGGTCGAAATAAATAACGTTAAACGTGAAAACTGTTAACGTTCCGAACGTTAACGTTTACCAAATTGAAAATGGTTTCCAAACAAAAAAAAATGCGTTTCGTCTTCAATATAATAGCAGCGTCGTAATACTTCCAAAGATTTTGAGGTAACGTTTAACGTTAATTTTGAATAACTGACAGAATTATTTTTTTGACTCGGAATTTGGAACAGCATTGTTTAACGCACGTTGAACAACAGTTTTTACGTTATCTCTATGGAAATAACAACAAATTGTTAACGTTGGAGCTGTCGTTAATATTTCGACTTGGCCTCCAGGCGTGATGCGATGACCACGTAAAGTAGGTGTAAAGCTGCTCGCCTCCACGTGGTGCACCCTGGGTAACGCAAAATGAGTATGCAACTATAGGCCGCCAGACAATCATTGATCTCCTGGCAGATATATTCATCACAACATCCAAGTACAAAGCGATACAAGTCAAGATAATGGAATTTTCGAATTGACTATTTAACAAGAAAAACAAAAATATACTTATTAATTGAATTATATATAAATTGTGATGAAATGGCCATACGCTAAATAAATAATAATAGTAGGTCTCCATTTTTATAATAACGTAATATTCTCCCTTTTAAGCCCCCCCGCTCACCGCAAGCCAGCCCGGAGGAAACTAAACCGCAGCAAACCCGATCCGCACAAAGCCAAACCCTAGCCCGATTGCCAAAAAGCCAGCCGCACACAAATCAAGCCCGTGGCGGTTCCCCCCAAACCACCCCATAATACGGGAGGCCTTGGACCCACTCAGGAGAATAGGTTAGGCATAAAGAACTCTCCATTGCGCTCGAAGTCGTCCGAGGCTCATTGTGCCTTTTCTAACCGGTTGAGTTTTAAGGAAGTGAGGTGGTCAACCTCAGTATTCTAATGGTATAAGTAATTGGCGTTCGACTATAAACGAATTTTCGACAATGTAGAGTAGGAAGAAAATTAACTGTCCACTGTTTATATTTTTTATTAGATGAAACGGATATCGGCAACTATCCGATATCCGGTCTGTCCGGCGGCGTAAATAATATCCTGCCGGATACCGAATAGTAAAAAGAGACATGTTTGGATAACTCATTGATTTGTTTATTAAAGTATCACTTAAGAAATACACCTTATAATCACAAAATAAATTCTACAACTTAGAAAATTGATTATCAAGCATAAGGTAAATTATGGAGAGTAATTCTATATAATATTTCGTTATATAGACTATTAGACTATATAGAGGAAAACAGCAGGTTTGCTGGTCTTCGTAAGTAAGGGAAGTTTAATAAAACAACGTTTCGTCATATATCATCCTGGCTGAAGATGCAGATAGTTTCCGCGATTTTTGGAACAATAACGTTCCGGCAACGGAGTCAGTCCAATTTGTTTATACCGCCTACGTAAGCATAATTCATGCGTTGTACCCATGGTAATTTACGCACTGGCCGGGCTCTAGTAAGGACTTCTTTAGCATTCTACGAATTTTATAAATTTTTGAAAATAAAAACACCGATATTTTAAGGGGAGCGCTTTTCTTCCTCCCGCAAGGGTTCCGAAGATAAAGAAGATCTTCTCATACCGAGAGGGTCTTCCTCGTGTTCTGCTCCTTCGAAGCAGAGCTGAGGGATCTGGAAATGGTGTGTGAGGAGGTCATAATATCCGGCTAACTGCTATCCCTTTCGTCTCTATTTTTTATACGTTCCAGTGGACAGTTAATTTTTTCGCACTATACAGTGACGAAATGATATGGTCATTGACTTGCCAGTGTTTTCAAAACAATTATTTACGATCTATCCTAAAATGATGTGAGGATTTTGTAGATAATTTTAAAATTTAATATTTTGCACTTTTACTACATTTGATATAAAATAGTTTACCTATTGACTTCATAATACTATTTACCTTTTTTCAACATAATATTATATCAACTTGCTATTCATGGTTTACGCAATAAATTCAAAGCAAGATTACTCACATAGTTTTTTTTTTGCTAGTGTTTTTATGAAATGGCTTCAAATATTTTGACAGATCAAGACATAAAGAATTGCAATACAATCCAGATTCTTTTCGTGAACTTACCGTAAATTATTTTAGTAGAGATAATAAATTACTAAAATAGGTAGGTACCTACATAATGATTTTAATGTCGATCGTAAAAAAAAACAATTCAGAATCGCTGTACAGGATGCATGGTACGAAAAATAGTATATTGAAGTAGGTAGGTAGTAAAGTGTTTGTCTGAATTCACGGAAAGTGTATTATTTATCTCTTATATAAAAATGGAACGCTAATTTGCGCGGTCATCGTATGGGTAAGAACACGTTGAAAGCCGATTACGATCCGCGCCGACCAGCTCAAAGATTGTTGTCTATGGTTTCCATGCATTTAAATGGGCATGTCGGGAAGCGGGTTCCTGCTTTTTCTGTGGGTTTCCCCATTCAAATGCATAGTAACATTCTTTGCGCCGGTTGGCGCTAGTCAGAATCGGCATTCTACGTGTTTCTTACCCTATGAGAACAGCTGAACTGATATCGCCCATTTTTTTGTCGTGTTTGCTTTTGTCTGAAGGGTCTTATGAAAGAAAAAAGTTGCACGGAATAAAACTTCCATATTATTATTAGATTTTTTTTATTTTGAAATTAAATCAGGCGTTTGACAGGAATCAGTTGTTTGATGAATGATACGATTCACGGAATGCTGATAGTAAATAATATAATGATATGTTTTATAACAGATGCAGCGGTTACAGTAGTTAAAAAGGTAATAATGAATTGTATCATTATACTAATTCAAATTCAATAATATAAGGACCACGTCGTCGTCTGTGTTAAATAACTTTAAACTGAAATCAACTTAAAGTTATACATAAAATCTCGAACATATTATTTATATTCCAAGGCGGGACGAAGTTTGACGGGTCGGCTAGTTCAAAACTATATTATTAATATTATAGATTACGCAATAGTTTCGTCACGTGTATTGGAGAAAGTAGGTTGGGTTGGGTATACCTACCTACGTATATATTCATACACGCTGCACCGGACCAGCTCGCGGTTTATGTATGTTTATTGTATGAAACGATGTCGTCAATAAATTAAATTTTTACAAAAATTGTTAAGAAAAGTTTGAGATGTACTGCTATGATGTATGTATTTTTTATAGAAAAATAAATTATCTAGTTGTAGCGTTTCGGCGTTTTTCGATATTTTTATAAAATTCTTAAATATAGGCACTGAAACTCGTAAATTTGTCATAAAAAAAATATTTTTCTTTATAAAAAAGTTTGAGAAATCCTGGAACTTCTTCATTAAATTATATTTTAGATATTGTATTTTTCTATATACATACACAATTTTAGGGTTCTAGATTTTATGGTTTTCGAGATATATGGAAAAATTAAATAAAAATTCAAAGGTTGATAACCCCTGACTGAAAAAAAAATTCAAAATTCTGAGTATACAAATTTTGTATGCTTAAAGTATATAATAGTTTCTGAAATTTTAGGATCTGTGCATCAAGCGAATCAAAAGTTATAAAGAGGGGACGGATACACACACATACACGTTGGAAAAGTGCCCCTCACCCCCTACCCTCTAATTAATGATATCTTTTGAAAACGAAATAGTATAATTTGACTCTTTCTGAAGAAATCATTTTTTTGAAATTTCGATAAAACCAGTTTTAAACTTTTTAGGAGGCACTTAAAAATCATCCCTTTTTATATGTGCCCTTTTTCGTCCCTTTTAGTTAAATTTTGGAAAAATTGCCGAATACGCTAACACTCATTTCTATAGAAGAATTCATATGCCAAATCTCAAGTTCGTACCATGTCTAGTTTCCGAGATATTCGCATACTTTGAAAAACATTCAACCCTTATTTTCACCCCCTTAGGGGTGGAATTTCCAAAAATCCTTTCTTAGTGGAAGGTTTTGTATTGAGACCTACCTGATTTCCAAATTTCACTTCTCTACGATTAGCCGTTTGGGCTGTGCGTTGATGAGTCAGTCAGTCAGTCAGTCAATCAGTCAGTCAGTCAGGCACTTTCCTTTATTATTATAGATATATCTGGAGTCAACATTAGTTAACAATGAACACAAAACGCACTTTGGCATTATTTCACAGAAGGCATAGATTGTGTTGAGAAAAAAACCCATGACCTTCGGAACGAAAATCAGCATTACAACTGTTTACAAGTGTGCGTTTTTTTCATTGTGTCCAAATGAATCCTTACAAGATATCTGCTAAAAAAAGCAAAGAAATTTTTTCAAGACGTCACTTTCAAGTTAGCGTCTAAAGTCAATTAAAATCTAAAAATACCTTTTCTTTTCTGCCATGTTAAATTTACCCAATTATCATCCAAATTGTAGTGGAATTTATAATTGAGGCATTCAACCTTCTATCCGATGTTGGGGGTTACACGTGTTTGGAGGGGGGGGGGGCGAGGGGGGTCAGCAAAGGTATTATTGTTATCAATTATTACTAGGTTATATTATTGTTAAGGTGAGTTGTATCGTGAAGAAAAGATTGATTTCAATTCAGCCATCGTCGTTATCAAATTTCATTGTTGTATATTTTTCGTCTTGCGTGAAAATTAACATTTTATTACGTATGATGTTAATTTAAATTGCTGTAAAATAAGCATCATCCATTTATCACGTGATGTTTTTAGCAACAATTTAGACACGCCCTTCTTACAAAGAATCACGTGTGTTTATTCTTAAGGTAGAACAAATAAAACCCAAATATGAATAAATGTAGACAATGTCCATATTTTCTCATTGTGGGATCCTGTACATCATGTGATATTTCATTAACAAGCCCATACCACGATATAATGATTTATTGAAGTCGTTTGTAGACGCTTGCTTTCGTACTGTTTTGTGCCGATGCCATGGGTGCGATCCCAGGTGCCGATCATCTTCCTCTTTCACGACGCAAGCTTTAAGAAGATTATTGTGAAAGAGTCAAAGGGTGTTATTTTGTGTTTACTTTGAGTGAGCACAGATTCATTATTATTTATAAAAAATAGACCTTTCGCCTTATGCAATTATTCAAAAAAACTTAAAAGAATGAATACAGCACCTACCTAACTGGAAAGTTTTGTGCTACAGAGAAAGAAACTTGTTTGCTATTTTACGCAAAGATTATCATAATTATTTGGCATTTTGAAAGCCATTTCTGAGTCTTAACATTGTCACATTTCTCTTATTTAGTAATCAAGTTTGGGATCTTTGATATTCTTGCCTTTCCCGGGTCTTTAAATTATGTTCGCCACAAAATAATAATATAATAATAAGTTTATTCATTTTTATAACATTTACAATGAAACAAAATAAAAGCATACAAAGAATATACAAAAGTGGTTTTGTTTTGCCACCTCACTAGGCATAGCCTGTATCGAGGTTGGCAATTAAATAAACTAATTAAAAACATTAAAACATAAAATATTGAATAAAGAATGAAAAACATTCAATCAAGTGGTAACAAACACATAATTTTTTGGATTGTCATCCTTTCTGAAAATACTTAAGAGCGTTGTTACGGTTGCTGTATTTATATTATTGTTTATTATTATTCTTTTATTTGATTTAATGATTTAACTATTGCTTATCGTACTTAGTTATTTTTTATCCAATTTTCTCGTTTTTTTTAATCATTTTTGACTTTTTATTGTTTTGAAATTACTTTGAATGAATTGAACTGAATATGTTTGAGATATTACCATAGAATTTCTATCCTGTGTGGAATTTTTACTTTATAATTATTATTGACAAATTTACTGTTACCTAGTTTAAGAACACTGAGCTTATGTATATTTTGTGAATCTTATTATTTGTTGTACTGCTGTCCATTATAATGTGTTTAGAGTTCAAAAGGCGTTTACGCCGTTTATGTTTAAATAAATAAATAAATAAATAACATATAATCAAAAGTCTAAAGAATGAAAAACATTCAATCAAGTGGTAACAAAACATAAGATACCTATAATCAAAAGTCAGATAAACAAATATTAATTATAGGTACATAAATCAATAAGAAGCCAGAAGTCAATATACAGAAAAAGAATTTGCCAACAGACGCTATACACACACCAAAACAAACAAACAAGAAAGTCACACAGATAAACGACAGTTTCGGTAATAAAAATAACATTATACAGCATTCACCCATCAACAACGAAAAAAAGAATAAAAAAGAATATGAACTATGCAAACGAGTCCCAAATATTAATTAAAATTAAAATAAATTGGAATTTGATGAAGTCCTCAATTACAAGTTTAATATATGTTCGCCACTTCATAAGCTCAAGTCATGGTGATAAGATGTAAGCAATCATAAAATAAACAACTAAATAAATATGTAAATAAGCCAACAATATAAATCACAAGAAGGTCATCAGAAGAAAAAGATCCAGAATATTACAAATTTGATCAGGCACAGGATACAACATCTTGCATGCAAACTTGCGCACAGGCTCTACACAATCACACCAACCGTTCACTCACATACTTCTCAATCTCAACCACACCTCTGTCAACCAGCAATTCAACAATCTTACCTTTATGTGCTCCCTCGCCATTATTTATCTGCGGCATAATAATATTGCATAATTTAGGGCCGAGGTAGGCCAAAAACCGTTATTGGAAGCTAGTGTTGCAGCGTGGTACATTCATCCTACCTCCTCTAGTCATCCCATTACCCCGACATCTCTCAGCAGTCCCCTCCTTCATAACTCTTATCACAACCCTTAAAACATACATCTGTCTTACACTCAGGTAACGGTTATTCTTAAACAGTTCGATGGTCGGATACGTATATTTCAGATTGTACATGGTCTTTATGACGATTTTTTGGGCCCTGTACACAGGGTCCAAAATTGACTTGGCTACGCCGCCCCAAGCTAACTGACCATAGTTGATAAGGGAGTGACAAAGAGCGTAATAAACAACTTTAAGATGTTCCGCAGTGGTAACGTCTCTCAGCTGTCCGAAAATATATGTAAGCTTTCTAACTCTGCTAGTGAGATGCACCATATGTTCACGCCATGATAAATTCTCATCCACATGCACGCCCAGGTACTTGGTTGTACTGCATCTTTCCAATGGTTCACATTTACATATTATACGAGATGTGTTTTTAGGCAATTCAATGTTGAAACATTCGTGGCAAACCAAATTAGCTGTCCCAGGTTTTGGTCCACCATTCTTATAAATTGAGAAACACATATAATTCGTCTTTTCGGTATTTAATGTTAGTAGGTTCATATTCAACCAGTGAACCACCCGATCAAGACCCAACTGACACACCTGAAAAACTTCGTTCCAATCCTTGTCTCGAAATAACACAACAGTGTCATCAGCAAAACTTAGAATCTGCCCACTCGGTAGTATCATGTCGCACAGGTCGTTCATATATATCAGAAACAGTATTGGTCCGAGCACACTTCCCTGTGGAACCCCGTAGCTTGTTGTAATTGGTTCACTATATATGCCCTCGTAACCAACAATCTGTCTCCTACCCACAAGATAGCTTTCAAACCACGAATTCATCGATCCTCTCACGCCTATTTGATACATTTTATGAAGTAAAACCCTGTGAGGAACCGTATCAAAGGCTTTAGCCAAGTCCATAAAAACTCCAACACACTTACGACCCTCATCCAAGTTCGATGAAACAAATTCCGTTAACCTTAAAATCGCCTCCTCAGTGTTTCTCTTATATCGAAAGCCATACTGATTCGTTGAGAGAATTTTAAATTCTTCAAGAAAGGCCAGTAATCGTGATTTCATTAGTTTTTCCAATATTTTTGATATAGTAGTCAATAAGGATATTGGTCTGTAGTTAGATATATCACTTGAATCTCCCTTTTTATATATTGGCATCAAGGTTGCAATCTTAGCTTTATCTGGGAAAATTCCTTGCTCCAAACTCAGATTAAATATATATGAAACAGGAAGCGATACGCTTTTTTAGCCATTTGGAAAATTTCCGTTGAGATACCATCAAAACCTGGTGAGGTAGACCCCTTTAATTTCATAATGACCTCTCAACCTCCTCCGGCTCCACCGGTGTTGCGAAGAAAGACGAAGCGGGACCGTTACTCAACTTCACCCGCCTCACAATTTCCTCCACAACTGTTCTTACACATCGACTAATGAAGTCTTTGTTTCCTGGCCCACATATTTGAATACAATATCCGGCCCATTTATGTGTTCATCTTACGGTTCGTCCGTATTGGTATTCTGTCAATTCTGTGGGGGTATTTTTTAATAAGACGCCTCATTATGGGGAACACCATAAAAATTTAATGTTTAAAAACAAGTTTATGGTGAGCTTATTTATCTAGATTATTAAAGAACATAGAGTGGTAACCTTTGACCACAAAATGTATGCAGGAGTCTTAACAATACAAGCTATTTTGAATAGAGTCGAACCTTTAGTATAAATGAACATTCAGGAAGTAGGTAGTATAAACCAAATAGAATAAACGCACCTTAATCGAGATTACTGGAGTCATTGTATTGGGACCTAGCTCCGTACAAAGGGGACATTTAAATAATATAGCAATGGGGAGGTACCTACACGAAAAATGAATTGATAATAATGGAACGCGAGGGTGTTGGAGACAGTTAGAGGTCTGCAGTGACCTCTGAAGGGTCGTAGAGGTTCCACAAAAGGGGACCATACAATGGGACCTTTGAACAGAGAGCGGCATTGTTATGCGCTAATAGCAATTATTATTGTATTATATTGTTGTTGAACTGTAAACGCATATCCGTTTGTTTTGCTGACGTTCGTTTAGCGAAATATTATTGTTGACATTTTTAATCTCAATTTTCTCCATGATAAATTTACGATCTCCTGACATATTTGGAAGAAATACAGTAATAAAAGTAGCTATATAGTGTCTCTTAAACTTAGATCACACTTCTTAAGTATTTTAATCGAGTAACGAGTATTTTAGCTAGTAAATGACTCGCTACTTGAACCTTGAACTAGACATTATTAGGCAATAAAGATGAGACTGTGGCAGTGAACTTTCAGCAACATTTTATTTTTCTATCTGATGTCAACGTGTATATAGAACCATCCAGAATAAAGAGCCATCTAGCGGAATACGACGAATACATCTCGTATTTTATCAACAATGTAGATTCATCACCGTCTGTACCAAGTCAACTAACTTAGGATATTTCACACCAGAGGGAGAACACACCACCTATTTTGGAAAAAAGATCTTGCGTGAATAATCCTACTATAAAAGCTTTTTCAGTATACAATTTTATTACTCTTTCCTTCAGAACCTACCAGTGCGTATTATTGTAATTAGTTTTTAAGTTAAAATACATTTTTCTGTGATACTTTATTTGAATTCTCTAATATAATGTTTGTGTTTTTTATAATATAAAATCGAGTTTCTTTTTGGTAGTTAGTCGAGTTCCTCCTTTACTGTTTAATCTAGTTCATAAAGAATAGTGAACCTTGGTGAGTACTCCAGATATTCTTAATCCTGCCAAAACTCATAAGAGAGTTTCTCATCTTCTGATAAAGACCATTTTTCCCCAATATCTTTTGACCTTGAGAAAAGAAATCAGTACTCCTTCTTCATCTCAATCTCATCTCATCTTATGGATCAGATCCGACAAATCTGAATGCCATAAGACATTAACAAAAATGTCATATCCTGGCGCCAAATACATGACAGCAGTCGCAGTCTTTAAATTTCGTTGCTCTCTTGTTCTCAATAATTTCCAACTTTTATCTCTATATTTCATTAATTATTAAATATCTACTTGTTGTATACTTCGGATTTTTGACATGTTGAACATGACGAGAATTCTTATGATTAGGAGTTTCGGAGACTTACACATTACCACCTAATGGCGAACGTTGTAGAAGTAGAAGACGGTCGTAAGCCCATATTGGTTTGTTCCATTTCAAAATCGAACATCAGTAATGATTGTTGTTACATTTTCGGTAGACATTATTAAACGCGTTTCTGTGGTTTGTAGTCTCTTTTTCGAAAAAATCATTTATTAAAACATTTTTATGTATCAATTCGTTGATTTCCAGTTCATCCTTCACCTCCAAGAATACCATTTTCGTCCTCTTTTTCCCTCAATGCTTTTAATGAAAGCCAATTTTTTTTAGGTATTTTTAGGTAACATTTGCAAAACTCGATCAAGGCTCTGAACTAGTCTAAACTATTAAGAGTGTGCCCATGTTTTTAAGGTTGCGAGCAAATCGGCTCAAATAGCCGTAAATGAGAATCATTGTACTTTTGTAATCTTTTAGGTCACAATCCTAGAATTTGTTTACAAAGCAGTATTTTTAGTTCCAAACTATTTTGTCCTCTTGGTCATCCCCTAAATTCTTTATTCTTAAATTCGTACACCATAGACCCACTCAAGGGCACTTGGGGATGTCAAACAATAATGGTTAGTAAGTAGTATAAGAAACATTTATTCCATATCACGTGTCCTATCCATCTCGCCAACTTTTTTGAAAAAGTTTTTTACTTTTTAGGTTCTTCGAAGAACCTCTTCATCAATTACCTATAGTGTGATACCTCCAGGATAAATCCAAGAGACCTTAGACCATATTCATGTCAAAAGCTTCCAGTTTCCTCTTATATCTTTCGGACAGGCACCAAGTCTCACCATCGCACATGAAAATCCTTCTTACTTAGGTCTTAATAAACCGTATTCTTTAAAGCCTTAAACGAAATTGTGATACGTGCAATAGTGATGTAGAGTATGAGACCATTTTAATATTAAGTATTTGAATAGAGAAGCAATATTCGGTTCTAACTCTGGTTTCGATGATTTATTACCGATTACAACGACGCTATTGCTTTTTGGCAGCCGGTTACAATATAAAGTAAATAGCAGAAAAGTAATAAATACTAACCTTACAAATTTAGGCTAACAAATATATTTGTAACTATTATCTTAGTTAGACCAATAACCTTACTTCTTTCTGCAAGGGCGAAAGATTTAAAAAGAGGAAAAATCGAATTACCAAAGCAAAGTGTTTTGAACTGGGGCCTTGCTTCACAATATTTCCATCGCGAATACGATCCAATTGCAATCTACATAACGATGCCGTTATTATGAGGTTAGTTGAGAGAAATATTCAGAAGTGTTTGTCATAACAATCTATTTTCTAACTCACTTAAACTATTTTGTTTGTTATAGCAAATGAAAATAGATATCTACCAATAATTGTATTACTTTTGTCTGTTTCAGAACTCTAAGTACACCACAATAAATTATTGACTTGGTAAGTCTTGTTTTATTAAATAACATTGTTAACATTTGAATTAGTATTTGTTTCTTCAAATGGTAATTATACTTAACTTTTTCAATCAAAATTTATTGCAAATATTAAATTTCATTTTAGTACCTACATAGTGCTTCTCATATGCAGGTCTTCTATCTCCAAAATAAAGTACCTATGGGCAATGGTTTGTTAAGGTTTCTCTCCGCCTACCCTGTTAAGTGCGTTGTTGTGTCATGGATTAAAAAATGTCGCTATGCTTGCCATTTGCTTGTCTTGACATTTTTATCTTGAAAACTGAATATATATTATTATGCTGTCGGGTCATTAGCCCAGTGGCTAGTGTAGTGTCTCTGTTTGGGACGGCGGGTTTGATTCTCGCTGGGGGCAAAGATTTTTTCATCATGTCAAAGAATTTCGGAGATTTAGACGAATTTGACCACCACAAGCTTTCACACACAAGCCTTCGAAACAATAGAAAAAGACGTTTGTTAGCCCACAGTGGTTCAAATTATCAGCATCAAGTAGTTTGGTACCTATACCAAATCTTAAATAAAGATATGTAATATTATTAAAAAACCCAAATCAGTCAATCGATCAACGGTGGGTATAGGTACAGACCCCATCAAGAGGCAAAGGAAGGGAAGAAGAAACCATTACTTCACTCAAATCCTCAAAGTTAACACTTTTAAATATCTTCATCTTTTTTAAGTGCCACTCCCATCGGAGGTTGGCGACCATCTGCTAATAAGTCTCACGGTCCTGGGCAAGTCTCACAAACTCTGCAGCCTTTGGCACACCAATCCTCTGTTGTAGATTCTTAAGACAAGAGGTTCTTTTACGGCCCATACCTCGCCTGCCCTCTATCTTCCCTTCCACAATCAGTTTATGGAGAGCATTTTTGTCATTGCGGAAGATATGGCCAAAGTACGAGGCTCTTCACCTTTTGACAGTGGTCAGCAGCTCTCTCTCCGTATTAGTTGCTCTCAAGACCTCCTCGTTGGTTACCCGATCCCTCCAAGAGATACGAAGCATTCTTTGGTAGAGCCAGAGTTCGACTCAGTTCGGCCAGAGCTAACTTTTAAATATAGCAGGCGAAAATTATTATTGCCTGAGGCATCTCTGGCTAACCGAAATTCGACCGACTGAATCGAATCCTGAACCTGTTGATTAGAATTTAATGTTTTTTTACCAAGGCTACTGTGGGTGAAAATTATTTGTAACATAAATATTTTTATTTTTGATCTAAACTTAATAAAGAATTGCCTGCTAGAGACTTAAGTAAATGAAGAAAATTGCGATAACGTAAGTAGATGGAGAAGAAGAAAAAGTTTTTGCTGTTAGAAGGAGAAACAATTCCAACTATCGACAAGTCGTCAGCCGAAGTTTTGACACATCGAAGTTTTGTTGTTGCGTACGGTTGACCTTTCATTTTTGTTATTTTATTTTAGGTGTGTTTTCGACCGTAAATTTAATTATTGAGAAATGAAAAGTATTTCTCACGAAAAACAATAAAAGATATTAAATTTAAATTTTATTCACAATTACCAGGATACGCTATATCCATTAGGAAAAAATATAATTTTAATTCGTTTTTATTGACTTCTTTTGTAAATTATAAACAAGGTGAATAAAATAACAACAATAACAAGCTTCAGGGTGTTTTTAAATTTAAAAGAACCTTCAACTTTTTTAATATTATAAAATTAAAAATATTTTTCGATTCTAAGAAAGTTGTGAAAAATAAATCACGAATTATGAATGTCGTGAAAGAGGAAGATGGTCGGCACCTGGGATCGAACCCACTCCCTCCGCACGAAACAGTGGCCCTATAGTATAAGTTTTCGATGATCGTTTCGATATTCGATCATCGAAAGGGTTTCGAAAATTTTTCATACTAAAATGATCGAATGATTCGATCGTTTGATTTAAGAACACTATTTGCACGCTAATAAGCGCTTATTAGCGTGCAATTAGCTTTCGATAAAACTCGTGCTAGCCCCACAGTATGAATGTCGGCATCGTTAAAACTAGGCTAACAATCATTTCGAAATATTGCGCCATCATGTCTCCAAAAACTAGAAGTTTCAAGAACACTCTTCTTCGGTATTCTAAATTTTCAAATTGCTCGGTCTATTCTCCTTCTTTTTGTGCCATGTCAGGATTGTCAGGTCCCCCAGACGTCGGCCACCACTATGACGTAGGCTTCTCTGTCCTGGGCTAACCGGAACAGTTCCTCCACTCGCTGGACTCCGGTCCACTGTCTGATATTTCTCAGCCTAGACTTCTGCCGTCTTTTCTTTAAAGATCCGTGTTTCATATATCCGTATTTCATTTATAGCGTTTGATTAGTCTTCATCGGAGTTTGAAATTTTACAGTCCAATTTTTGTTGTCACGTGATATGGCAAATTTTTCATATTTTGTTAACATTGCAGCGTTGTAAGAAACAAGGTTATAGGAATTTGTTACGTCATATAAATGCTTGCAAAGTATAAGGGGTAGATGAGGTTCATAGCTTAAAAGGAAAAGCAATGAATATTTTCGTACATCAGTTTTTTTTTATTATAAATATAATTTTTAATTTCTTTAGTAGCAGACAATAACTGGAAATAACATTTTGTTCTCAGTGGTTCAAAGATTCTTTAATTACTTATAACGATTTTTATTATTAGAAAAATATTTCCAAGAATATAATGGAAAGTAAACATCATTACAGAACCCAAAAAACAAATAATATTTGAAAAAAATCTGATAATTTAAATATTCCTGAAACAGGGTTGTCAAAAACATTATTTTTGGATTTTTAATATTTTATATTTTTATTCGTGTACCTAAATATTTTACGAAAATTATTCTCTTCGAGATAACTTTTTTAACCATCTTCCTCTTTCACGACACATCATCTGTTTGTGGACTGTTCCTTAAATAATAGTAAACTAAAAATGCACTAATCTGTTAAAATCTGATACATACTTACTTTGAGCTGGTATTTTAACCCGCTGGTGATTATTGTAATATTAGAAAGTTACTTTTTGTTTTATTTTATTCATTACAGGTGACTCAATATTTTAACAGTTATAAGGTGCCTATGAAAGCAACATTCTCCTTATTTCAGGGCCTTCTTTGTTAAATATCCACCAAGAGGTTTTAAGAGTGCCACTCACAGTACATAGTAAACGGTGATTTTAGTGATTTTTTTAATAAATTTTTCGGCGTTATTGGCTTTGGAAATTAGATTTAATTGAAGGCAGTCTCAAAGCCGTTTTTTGATATATTTTGTTGTAAATGTCGGAATGAAATATATATTTTTTTAAAGAGCACCTAAAAAATCTAGAGAATTATAGAAGGAAACGTTAATATTTATTAGTTTCGCTTTTAATCACATAAAACCTGTTTTTCATTAAAACTACCGATATTCTCTATCGGTTTTAGCGTGCATGCGAATATGACACATATTGCAAGGGGAACGCAGTGTTTTTCGTTGTGTCAACGATTCAGTTGGAAACTTACCTTGAATTCACTACTGTAGTAGCGCTCTTGAAGTACCTAGCTAATTATAAGTCAGCAAAACATTGATAGGCGAAAAAATGTAATTTTTTTTTTAAACAATTATTAACGGTCTTTCACATCATTGCATATTTTTGACACCCCTGTTGATAATTGAAAAATAACGAAACGGACCTGATTGAAATAATTTTGTGTCTGTTCCCAATCTGATCTTCAGATAAGACACGTATTATTTTTCCACCTAATTCGTTGAAACTTTAATTTTTCACCCTCCTTTATACGTGCTTTGCCAACTTTATGCACAACTTTTTGTATCTGATATTGAATTAATATTTTTTTAATTAAAGAAACATTTTATCAGGTCGGTTACAGACGCTGTTTTTGTTTTTCTTCAAAAAATAACAAAGTAGAGTATTTTCGATTTTTTTTTTATGAATCTGTGTTCACTCAAAGTTAACAAAAAATACTCTCTTTGACACTTTCACAGTAAGCTACTTAAAGCTTCTGTCGTTAAATAGGAAAAAGGAAGAAACTCCTTTACGAAACGGAACTTAGGAAAGTCTTAAAAATTTATTAATTACTGAAATTACTGGATCTTAATTGTAAATTTGATTTTATGAGATGGTAATCTTTGTAAATTATCTAGTAGAAAATAATTGCTATAGCTATAAAGAACTTAGAGGGGAAAAATACTATTTGCTGCACTTAATTATTAAGGGAAAAATAGAGGGACGACGGCACATATCATATCCTGGCTCCGAAATATTCGTGAGTGGACACAGGGATCACGAGTGTTTAGGAACTGTTTCGTGCCGCACAGGACCGTGAGAGTGATAGTCAATGTTGGGGCGACCT
Organism: Mystacides longicornis; assembly: GCA_963576905.1. Lineage (NCBI taxonomy): Eukaryota > Metazoa > Arthropoda > Insecta > Trichoptera > Leptoceridae > Mystacides > Mystacides longicornis. The sequence goes on along the minus strand of OY756436.1, from coordinate 22,098,668 downwards.
GACACGACACAGAGAGAAGAAGAAGAAGCTAAAAGGAAGGTTCTCTTCTCTTGTGATGCGACTTGCAGTCTTGTGTCGCACTTTGCGATTGCTCAGTTTTACACTTAACAGGATTCGAACTGGTCATGGACCATGGTAGATGTGGACACTCGTTACACAAATGGGGTGAAAGGAGTCATCCCTTTTTGTGATTCAGATCATGACTGTGAGACACGATGTACTCAGCTGTCGCATTAAAAAAAATGAGGCTTTACTGAGAGACGCAAACCGATCAGCCCCCGTAGACAAATTCAAATTGGCGTTCGACTACAAACGAAGATTTCGTCAATGTATAGTGCGAAAAAATCAACTGTCCACTGGAACATATAAGCAATTATTTAAACCAAACAATGACACTTATATAAAAAATATAAAAAGCGGACAGTTAATTTTCTTCCTACTCTACATTGTCAAAGAATTCGTTTGTAGTCGATCGCCAAATGCATTTTGTCTAGGCCTACAGGTGACGCCAAGAGCATTGGAATATTTGAGTTTTCTGGGTGAAGGGCTATAATTTCAAGAAATGATCGCAAGCATCCGAAAGGAGAAGAAGAAGACTAGAAAAACTCCAGAAAAGAATTGTAACAATCAAACTATATACTCGTTCATCTACATACATACGTCCGTGGCGCTGTGTGGGTCTTGGCCTCCTGCAAAAGATTTTTCCACGCCACCCTGTCCTCCGCCATGCTCCACCAATCGTCCACCCCCAGCAGTCCGATGTTTCTCTCCGTTCCGTCCAGCCATCTCAGTCTGGGTGTTCCAATGCTCCTCCTTCCAGCACTAGGAGGTCTCCCACAGAAAACTTCCTTGAGGACGGACGGTTCGCTCGATCTTTGAACATGGCCCAGCCAGCGTAGTCGGCAAAGCTTTATGAATTTTGCGGCGTTGACATCATCATATATTTCATAAAGCTCGCGGTTATACCGAATGCGCCAGTGTTCTCCATCTCTGACTGGTCCGTAGATTGTTCGCAGTATTAAAAATCAAACTAGGAATGTAAATTTAGAAATAAGTATAAACTTAAAAAAAAAAAGAACAAAGGATTTAAAACGAGTGTGGTTAGCAAATAAAATAACACAAACCCATCGATTTTATTAGCGCCAGTAATATCGCGTGTCCTCCTGGAAGGGTAGTAAAATATACTAATCACTAGCTAGTTACCCGTGGCTTCGCTCACGTGTTACTGTATTTGCTTTCTCTTCCTAAACAATGCAGAATTAATTATATTCGCATTAAAATTAATAATAATAAGAAACATCATCAACATTTCTTTTTTTTTTAATATATATTCTAAAATTTCCATTAAATTACTATATTTTTATTTATATTTGTCGTTATTAATCTGTATTTAAAAAATATGTGCTTCTTATACAAATAGAATCAGCCCGCGAACTTAAAAATTTCGCTAACTTGACTGACATTGTTCTATGAGAATCCCAAAAAATAACTCGAATAACTTTTATTCCATCAAATGACGTTATTTGAAATCAATTTTTATATTGCTGGATATGAATAAAAAAATATTCAGGTCTCGAAAAGCAATGAAATTAATTATCTTTAAAACACTTATTTCTATCTGCTTTGGGCATTTTTCAAGCTACAGACGTTTTTTTTAACATTTCAATTTATATCTTTCACGTTGATTTGTTGTTGTTTGTCTGGTCGTAGGTTCGAAATTTAGTTCATAAATATTTTATCCTGAGCAAACACGACATAAAAAGAATAAACGATATCGGTCCAGCCGTTCAGGTCGAAATAAATAACGTTAAACGTGAAAACTGTTAACGTTCCGAACGTTAACGTTTACCAAATTGAAAATGGTTTCCAAACAAAAAAAAATGCGTTTCGTCTTCAATATAATAGCAGCGTCGTAATACTTCCAAAGATTTTGAGGTAACGTTTAACGTTAATTTTGAATAACTGACAGAATTATTTTTTTGACTCGGAATTTGGAACAGCATTGTTTAACGCACGTTGAACAACAGTTTTTACGTTATCTCTATGGAAATAACAACAAATTGTTAACGTTGGAGCTGTCGTTAATATTTCGACTTGGCCTCCAGGCGTGATGCGATGACCACGTAAAGTAGGTGTAAAGCTGCTCGCCTCCACGTGGTGCACCCTGGGTAACGCAAAATGAGTATGCAACTATAGGCCGCCAGACAATCATTGATCTCCTGGCAGATATATTCATCACAACATCCAAGTACAAAGCGATACAAGTCAAGATAATGGAATTTTCGAATTGACTATTTAACAAGAAAAACAAAAATATACTTATTAATTGAATTATATATAAATTGTGATGAAATGGCCATACGCTAAATAAATAATAATAGTAGGTCTCCATTTTTATAATAACGTAATATTCTCCCTTTTAAGCCCCCCCGCTCACCGCAAGCCAGCCCGGAGGAAACTAAACCGCAGCAAACCCGATCCGCACAAAGCCAAACCCTAGCCCGATTGCCAAAAAGCCAGCCGCACACAAATCAAGCCCGTGGCGGTTCCCCCCAAACCACCCCATAATACGGGAGGCCTTGGACCCACTCAGGAGAATAGGTTAGGCATAAAGAACTCTCCATTGCGCTCGAAGTCGTCCGAGGCTCATTGTGCCTTTTCTAACCGGTTGAGTTTTAAGGAAGTGAGGTGGTCAACCTCAGTATTCTAATGGTATAAGTAATTGGCGTTCGACTATAAACGAATTTTCGACAATGTAGAGTAGGAAGAAAATTAACTGTCCACTGTTTATATTTTTTATTAGATGAAACGGATATCGGCAACTATCCGATATCCGGTCTGTCCGGCGGCGTAAATAATATCCTGCCGGATACCGAATAGTAAAAAGAGACATGTTTGGATAACTCATTGATTTGTTTATTAAAGTATCACTTAAGAAATACACCTTATAATCACAAAATAAATTCTACAACTTAGAAAATTGATTATCAAGCATAAGGTAAATTATGGAGAGTAATTCTATATAATATTTCGTTATATAGACTATTAGACTATATAGAGGAAAACAGCAGGTTTGCTGGTCTTCGTAAGTAAGGGAAGTTTAATAAAACAACGTTTCGTCATATATCATCCTGGCTGAAGATGCAGATAGTTTCCGCGATTTTTGGAACAATAACGTTCCGGCAACGGAGTCAGTCCAATTTGTTTATACCGCCTACGTAAGCATAATTCATGCGTTGTACCCATGGTAATTTACGCACTGGCCGGGCTCTAGTAAGGACTTCTTTAGCATTCTACGAATTTTATAAATTTTTGAAAATAAAAACACCGATATTTTAAGGGGAGCGCTTTTCTTCCTCCCGCAAGGGTTCCGAAGATAAAGAAGATCTTCTCATACCGAGAGGGTCTTCCTCGTGTTCTGCTCCTTCGAAGCAGAGCTGAGGGATCTGGAAATGGTGTGTGAGGAGGTCATAATATCCGGCTAACTGCTATCCCTTTCGTCTCTATTTTTTATACGTTCCAGTGGACAGTTAATTTTTTCGCACTATACAGTGACGAAATGATATGGTCATTGACTTGCCAGTGTTTTCAAAACAATTATTTACGATCTATCCTAAAATGATGTGAGGATTTTGTAGATAATTTTAAAATTTAATATTTTGCACTTTTACTACATTTGATATAAAATAGTTTACCTATTGACTTCATAATACTATTTACCTTTTTTCAACATAATATTATATCAACTTGCTATTCATGGTTTACGCAATAAATTCAAAGCAAGATTACTCACATAGTTTTTTTTTTGCTAGTGTTTTTATGAAATGGCTTCAAATATTTTGACAGATCAAGACATAAAGAATTGCAATACAATCCAGATTCTTTTCGTGAACTTACCGTAAATTATTTTAGTAGAGATAATAAATTACTAAAATAGGTAGGTACCTACATAATGATTTTAATGTCGATCGTAAAAAAAAACAATTCAGAATCGCTGTACAGGATGCATGGTACGAAAAATAGTATATTGAAGTAGGTAGGTAGTAAAGTGTTTGTCTGAATTCACGGAAAGTGTATTATTTATCTCTTATATAAAAATGGAACGCTAATTTGCGCGGTCATCGTATGGGTAAGAACACGTTGAAAGCCGATTACGATCCGCGCCGACCAGCTCAAAGATTGTTGTCTATGGTTTCCATGCATTTAAATGGGCATGTCGGGAAGCGGGTTCCTGCTTTTTCTGTGGGTTTCCCCATTCAAATGCATAGTAACATTCTTTGCGCCGGTTGGCGCTAGTCAGAATCGGCATTCTACGTGTTTCTTACCCTATGAGAACAGCTGAACTGATATCGCCCATTTTTTTGTCGTGTTTGCTTTTGTCTGAAGGGTCTTATGAAAGAAAAAAGTTGCACGGAATAAAACTTCCATATTATTATTAGATTTTTTTTATTTTGAAATTAAATCAGGCGTTTGACAGGAATCAGTTGTTTGATGAATGATACGATTCACGGAATGCTGATAGTAAATAATATAATGATATGTTTTATAACAGATGCAGCGGTTACAGTAGTTAAAAAGGTAATAATGAATTGTATCATTATACTAATTCAAATTCAATAATATAAGGACCACGTCGTCGTCTGTGTTAAATAACTTTAAACTGAAATCAACTTAAAGTTATACATAAAATCTCGAACATATTATTTATATTCCAAGGCGGGACGAAGTTTGACGGGTCGGCTAGTTCAAAACTATATTATTAATATTATAGATTACGCAATAGTTTCGTCACGTGTATTGGAGAAAGTAGGTTGGGTTGGGTATACCTACCTACGTATATATTCATACACGCTGCACCGGACCAGCTCGCGGTTTATGTATGTTTATTGTATGAAACGATGTCGTCAATAAATTAAATTTTTACAAAAATTGTTAAGAAAAGTTTGAGATGTACTGCTATGATGTATGTATTTTTTATAGAAAAATAAATTATCTAGTTGTAGCGTTTCGGCGTTTTTCGATATTTTTATAAAATTCTTAAATATAGGCACTGAAACTCGTAAATTTGTCATAAAAAAAATATTTTTCTTTATAAAAAAGTTTGAGAAATCCTGGAACTTCTTCATTAAATTATATTTTAGATATTGTATTTTTCTATATACATACACAATTTTAGGGTTCTAGATTTTATGGTTTTCGAGATATATGGAAAAATTAAATAAAAATTCAAAGGTTGATAACCCCTGACTGAAAAAAAAATTCAAAATTCTGAGTATACAAATTTTGTATGCTTAAAGTATATAATAGTTTCTGAAATTTTAGGATCTGTGCATCAAGCGAATCAAAAGTTATAAAGAGGGGACGGATACACACACATACACGTTGGAAAAGTGCCCCTCACCCCCTACCCTCTAATTAATGATATCTTTTGAAAACGAAATAGTATAATTTGACTCTTTCTGAAGAAATCATTTTTTTGAAATTTCGATAAAACCAGTTTTAAACTTTTTAGGAGGCACTTAAAAATCATCCCTTTTTATATGTGCCCTTTTTCGTCCCTTTTAGTTAAATTTTGGAAAAATTGCCGAATACGCTAACACTCATTTCTATAGAAGAATTCATATGCCAAATCTCAAGTTCGTACCATGTCTAGTTTCCGAGATATTCGCATACTTTGAAAAACATTCAACCCTTATTTTCACCCCCTTAGGGGTGGAATTTCCAAAAATCCTTTCTTAGTGGAAGGTTTTGTATTGAGACCTACCTGATTTCCAAATTTCACTTCTCTACGATTAGCCGTTTGGGCTGTGCGTTGATGAGTCAGTCAGTCAGTCAGTCAATCAGTCAGTCAGTCAGGCACTTTCCTTTATTATTATAGATATATCTGGAGTCAACATTAGTTAACAATGAACACAAAACGCACTTTGGCATTATTTCACAGAAGGCATAGATTGTGTTGAGAAAAAAACCCATGACCTTCGGAACGAAAATCAGCATTACAACTGTTTACAAGTGTGCGTTTTTTTCATTGTGTCCAAATGAATCCTTACAAGATATCTGCTAAAAAAAGCAAAGAAATTTTTTCAAGACGTCACTTTCAAGTTAGCGTCTAAAGTCAATTAAAATCTAAAAATACCTTTTCTTTTCTGCCATGTTAAATTTACCCAATTATCATCCAAATTGTAGTGGAATTTATAATTGAGGCATTCAACCTTCTATCCGATGTTGGGGGTTACACGTGTTTGGAGGGGGGGGGGGCGAGGGGGGTCAGCAAAGGTATTATTGTTATCAATTATTACTAGGTTATATTATTGTTAAGGTGAGTTGTATCGTGAAGAAAAGATTGATTTCAATTCAGCCATCGTCGTTATCAAATTTCATTGTTGTATATTTTTCGTCTTGCGTGAAAATTAACATTTTATTACGTATGATGTTAATTTAAATTGCTGTAAAATAAGCATCATCCATTTATCACGTGATGTTTTTAGCAACAATTTAGACACGCCCTTCTTACAAAGAATCACGTGTGTTTATTCTTAAGGTAGAACAAATAAAACCCAAATATGAATAAATGTAGACAATGTCCATATTTTCTCATTGTGGGATCCTGTACATCATGTGATATTTCATTAACAAGCCCATACCACGATATAATGATTTATTGAAGTCGTTTGTAGACGCTTGCTTTCGTACTGTTTTGTGCCGATGCCATGGGTGCGATCCCAGGTGCCGATCATCTTCCTCTTTCACGACGCAAGCTTTAAGAAGATTATTGTGAAAGAGTCAAAGGGTGTTATTTTGTGTTTACTTTGAGTGAGCACAGATTCATTATTATTTATAAAAAATAGACCTTTCGCCTTATGCAATTATTCAAAAAAACTTAAAAGAATGAATACAGCACCTACCTAACTGGAAAGTTTTGTGCTACAGAGAAAGAAACTTGTTTGCTATTTTACGCAAAGATTATCATAATTATTTGGCATTTTGAAAGCCATTTCTGAGTCTTAACATTGTCACATTTCTCTTATTTAGTAATCAAGTTTGGGATCTTTGATATTCTTGCCTTTCCCGGGTCTTTAAATTATGTTCGCCACAAAATAATAATATAATAATAAGTTTATTCATTTTTATAACATTTACAATGAAACAAAATAAAAGCATACAAAGAATATACAAAAGTGGTTTTGTTTTGCCACCTCACTAGGCATAGCCTGTATCGAGGTTGGCAATTAAATAAACTAATTAAAAACATTAAAACATAAAATATTGAATAAAGAATGAAAAACATTCAATCAAGTGGTAACAAACACATAATTTTTTGGATTGTCATCCTTTCTGAAAATACTTAAGAGCGTTGTTACGGTTGCTGTATTTATATTATTGTTTATTATTATTCTTTTATTTGATTTAATGATTTAACTATTGCTTATCGTACTTAGTTATTTTTTATCCAATTTTCTCGGTTTTTTTAATCATTTTTGACTTTTTATTGTTTTGAAATTACTTTGAATGAATTGAACTGAATATGTTTGAGATATTACCATAGAATTTCTATCCTGTGTGGAATTTTTACTTTATAATTATTATTGACAAATTTACTGTTACCTAGTTTAAGAACACTGAGCTTATGTATATTTTGTGAATCTTATTATTTGTTGTACTGCTGTCCATTATAATGTGTTTAGAGTTCAAAAGGCGTTTACGCCGTTTATGTTTAAATAAATAAATAAATAAATAACATATAATCAAAAGTCTAAAGAATGAAAAACATTCAATCAAGTGGTAACAAAACATAAGATACCTATAATCAAAAGTCAGATAAACAAATATTAATTATAGGTACATAAATCAATAAGAAGCCAGAAGTCAATATACAGAAAAAGAATTTGCCAACAGACGCTATACACACACCAAAACAAACAAACAAGAAAGTCACACAGATAAACGACAGTTTCGGTAATAAAAATAACATTATACAGCATTCACCCATCAACAACGAAAAAAAGAATAAAAAAGAATATGAACTATGCAAACGAGTCCCAAATATTAATTAAAATTAAAATAAATTGGAATTTGATGAAGTCCTCAATTACAAGTTTAATATATGTTCGCCACTTCATAAGCTCAAGTCATGGTGATAAGATGTAAGCAATCATAAAATAAACAACTAAATAAATATGTAAATAAGCCAACAATATAAATCACAAGAAGGTCATCAGAAGAAAAAGATCCAGAATATTACAAATTTGATCAGGCACAGGATACAACATCTTGCATGCAAACTTGCGCACAGGCTCTACACAATCACACCAACCGTTCACTCACATACTTCTCAATCTCAACCACACCTCTGTCAACCAGCAATTCAACAATCTTACCTTTATGTGCTCCCTCGCCATTATTTATCTGCGGCATAATAATATTGCATAATTTAGGGCCGAGGTAGGCCAAAAACCGTTATTGGAAGCTAGTGTTGCAGCGTGGTACATTCATCCTACCTCCTCTAGTCATCCCATTACCCCGACATCTCTCAGCAGTCCCCTCCTTCATAACTCTTATCACAACCCTTAAAACATACATCTGTCTTACACTCAGGTAACGGTTATTCTTAAACAGTTCGATGGTCGGATACGTATATTTCAGATTGTACATGGTCTTTATGACGATTTTTTGGGCCCTGTACACAGGGTCCAAAATTGACTTGGCTACGCCGCCCCAAGCTAACTGACCATAGTTGATAAGGGAGTGACAAAGAGCGTAATAAACAACTTTAAGATGTTCCGCAGTGGTAACGTCTCTCAGCTGTCCGAAAATATATGTAAGCTTTCTAACTCTGCTAGTGAGATGCACCATATGTTCACGCCATGATAAATTCTCATCCACATGCACGCCCAGGTACTTGGTTGTACTGCATCTTTCCAATGGTTCACATTTACATATTATACGAGATGTGTTTTTAGGCAATTCAATGTTGAAACATTCGTGGCAAACCAAATTAGCTGTCCCAGGTTTTGGTCCACCATTCTTATAAATTGAGAAACACATATAATTCGTCTTTTCGGTATTTAATGTTAGTAGGTTCATATTCAACCAGTGAACCACCCGATCAAGACCCAACTGACACACCTGAAAAACTTCGTTCCAATCCTTGTCTCGAAATAACACAACAGTGTCATCAGCAAAACTTAGAATCTGCCCACTCGGTAGTATCATGTCGCACAGGTCGTTCATATATATCAGAAACAGTATTGGTCCGAGCACACTTCCCTGTGGAACCCCGTAGCTTGTTGTAATTGGTTCACTATATATGCCCTCGTAACCAACAATCTGTCTCCTACCCACAAGATAGCTTTCAAACCACGAATTCATCGATCCTCTCACGCCTATTTGATACATTTTATGAAGTAAAACCCTGTGAGGAACCGTATCAAAGGCTTTAGCCAAGTCCATAAAAACTCCAACACACTTACGACCCTCATCCAAGTTCGATGAAACAAATTCCGTTAACCTTAAAATCGCCTCCTCAGTGTTTCTCTTATATCGAAAGCCATACTGATTCGTTGAGAGAATTTTAAATTCTTCAAGAAAGGCCAGTAATCGTGATTTCATTAGTTTTTCCAATATTTTTGATATAGTAGTCAATAAGGATATTGGTCTGTAGTTAGATATATCACTTGAATCTCCCTTTTTATATATTGGCATCAAGGTTGCAATCTTAGCTTTATCTGGGAAAATTCCTTGCTCCAAACTCAGATTAAATATATATGAAACAGGAAGCGATACGCTTTTTTAGCCATTTGGAAAATTTCCGTTGAGATACCATCAAAACCTGGTGAGGTAGACCCCTTTAATTTCATAATGACCTCTCAACCTCCTCCGGCTCCACCGGTGTTGCGAAGAAAGACGAAGCGGGACCGTTACTCAACTTCACCCGCCTCACAATTTCCTCCACAACTGTTCTTACACATCGACTAATGAAGTCTTTGTTTCCTGGCCCACATATTTGAATACAATATCCGGCCCATTTATGTGTTCATCTTACGGTTCGTCCGTATTGGTATTCTGTCAATTCTGTGGGGGTATTTTTTAATAAGACGCCTCATTATGGGGAACACCATAAAAATTTAATGTTTAAAAACAAGTTTATGGTGAGCTTATTTATCTAGATTATTAAAGAACATAGAGTGGTAACCTTTGACCACAAAATGTATGCAGGAGTCTTAACAATACAAGCTATTTTGAATAGAGTCGAACCTTTAGTATAAATGAACATTCAGGAAGTAGGTAGTATAAACCAAATAGAATAAACGCACCTTAATCGAGATTACTGGAGTCATTGTATTGGGACCTAGCTCCGTACAAAGGGGACATTTAAATAATATAGCAATGGGGAGGTACCTACACGAAAAATGAATTGATAATAATGGAACGCGAGGGTGTTGGAGACAGTTAGAGGTCTGCAGTGACCTCTGAAGGGTCGTAGAGGTTCCACAAAAGGGGACCATACAATGGGACCTTTGAACAGAGAGCGGCATTGTTATGCGCTAATAGCAATTATTATTGTATTATATTGTTGTTGAACTGTAAACGCATATCCGTTTGTTTTGCTGACGTTCGTTTAGCGAAATATTATTGTTGACATTTTTAATCTCAATTTTCTCCATGATAAATTTACGATCTCCTGACATATTTGGAAGAAATACAGTAATAAAAGTAGCTATATAGTGTCTCTTAAACTTAGATCACACTTCTTAAGTATTTTAATCGAGTAACGAGTATTTTAGCTAGTAAATGACTCGCTACTTGAACCTTGAACTAGACATTATTAGGCAATAAAGATGAGACTGTGGCAGTGAACTTTCAGCAACATTTTATTTTTCTATCTGATGTCAACGTGTATATAGAACCATCCAGAATAAAGAGCCATCTAGCGGAATACGACGAATACATCTCGTATTTTATCAACAATGTAGATTCATCACCGTCTGTACCAAGTCAACTAACTTAGGATATTTCACACCAGAGGGAGAACACACCACCTATTTTGGAAAAAAGATCTTGCGTGAATAATCCTACTATAAAAGCTTTTTCAGTATACAATTTTATTACTCTTTCCTTCAGAACCTACCAGTGCGTATTATTGTAATTAGTTTTTAAGTTAAAATACATTTTTCTGTGATACTTTATTTGAATTCTCTAATATAATGTTTGTGTTTTTTATAATATAAAATCGAGTTTCTTTTTGGTAGTTAGTCGAGTTCCTCCTTTACTGTTTAATCTAGTTCATAAAGAATAGTGAACCTTGGTGAGTACTCCAGATATTCTTAATCCTGCCAAAACTCATAAGAGAGTTTCTCATCTTCTGATAAAGACCATTTTTCCCCAATATCTTTTGACCTTGAGAAAAGAAATCAGTACTCCTTCTTCATCTCAATCTCATCTCATCTTATGGATCAGATCCGACAAATCTGAATGCCATAAGACATTAACAAAAATGTCATATCCTGGCGCCAAATACATGACAGCAGTCGCAGTCTTTAAATTTCGTTGCTCTCTTGTTCTCAATAATTTCCAACTTTTATCTCTATATTTCATTAATTATTAAATATCTACTTGTTGTATACTTCGGATTTTTGACATGTTGAACATGACGAGAATTCTTATGATTAGGAGTTTCGGAGACTTACACATTACCACCTAATGGCGAACGTTGTAGAAGTAGAAGACGGTCGTAAGCCCATATTGGTTTGTTCCATTTCAAAATCGAACATCAGTAATGATTGTTGTTACATTTTCGGTAGACATTATTAAACGCGTTTCTGTGGTTTGTAGTCTCTTTTTCGAAAAAATCATTTATTAAAACATTTTTATGTATCAATTCGTTGATTTCCAGTTCATCCTTCACCTCCAAGAATACCATTTTCGTCCTCTTTTTCCCTCAATGCTTTTAATGAAAGCCAATTTTTTTTAGGTATTTTTAGGTAACATTTGCAAAACTCGATCAAGGCTCTGAACTAGTCTAAACTATTAAGAGTGTGCCCATGTTTTTAAGGTTGCGAGCAAATCGGCTCAAATAGCCGTAAATGAGAATCATTGTACTTTTGTAATCTTTTAGGTCACAATCCTAGAATTTGTTTACAAAGCAGTATTTTTAGTTCCAAACTATTTTGTCCTCTTGGTCATCCCCTAAATTCTTTATTCTTAAATTCGTACACCATAGACCCACTCAAGGGCACTTGGGGATGTCAAACAATAATGGTTAGTAAGTAGTATAAGAAACATTTATTCCATATCACGTGTCCTATCCATCTCGCCAACTTTTTTGAAAAAGTTTTTTACTTTTTAGGTTCTTCGAAGAACCTCTTCATCAATTACCTATAGTGTGATACCTCCAGGATAAATCCAAGAGACCTTAGACCATATTCATGTCAAAAGCTTCCAGTTTCCTCTTATATCTTTCGGACAGGCACCAAGTCTCACCATCGCACATGAAAATCCTTCTTACTTAGGTCTTAATAAACCGTATTCTTTAAAGCCTTAAACGAAATTGTGATACGTGCAATAGTGATGTAGAGTATGAGACCATTTTAATATTAAGTATTTGAATAGAGAAGCAATATTCGGTTCTAACTCTGGTTTCGATGATTTATTACCGATTACAACGACGCTATTGCTTTTTGGCAGCCGGTTACAATATAAAGTAAATAGCAGAAAAGTAATAAATACTAACCTTACAAATTTAGGCTAACAAATATATTTGTAACTATTATCTTAGTTAGACCAATAACCTTACTTCTTTCTGCAAGGGCGAAAGATTTAAAAAGAGGAAAAATCGAATTACCAAAGCAAAGTGTTTTGAACTGGGGCCTTGCTTCACAATATTTCCATCGCGAATACGATCCAATTGCAATCTACATAACGATGCCGTTATTATGAGGTTAGTTGAGAGAAATATTCAGAAGTGTTTGTCATAACAATCTATTTTCTAACTCACTTAAACTATTTTGTTTGTTATAGCAAATGAAAATAGATATCTACCAATAATTGTATTACTTTTGTCTGTTTCAGAACTCTAAGTACACCACAATAAATTATTGACTTGGTAAGTCTTGTTTTATTAAATAACATTGTTAACATTTGAATTAGTATTTGTTTCTTCAAATGGTAATTATACTTAACTTTTTCAATCAAAATTTATTGCAAATATTAAATTTCATTTTAGTACCTACATAGTGCTTCTCATATGCAGGTCTTCTATCTCCAAAATAAAGTACCTATGGGCAATGGTTTGTTAAGGTTTCTCTCCGCCTACCCTGTTAAGTGCGTTGTTGTGTCATGGATTAAAAAATGTCGCTATGCTTGCCATTTGCTTGTCTTGACATTTTTATCTTGAAAACTGAATATATATTATTATGCTGTCGGGTCATTAGCCCAGTGGCTAGTGTAGTGTCTCTGTTTGGGACGGCGGGTTTGATTCTCGCTGGGGGCAAAGATTTTTTCATCATGTCAAAGAATTTCGGAGATTTAGACGAATTTGACCACCACAAGCTTTCACACACAAGCCTTCGAAACAATAGAAAAAGACGTTTGTTAGCCCACAGTGGTTCAAATTATCAGCATCAAGTAGTTTGGTACCTATACCAAATCTTAAATAAAGATATGTAATATTATTAAAAAACCCAAATCAGTCAATCGATCAACGGTGGGTATAGGTACAGACCCCATCAAGAGGCAAAGGAAGGGAAGAAGAAACCATTACTTCACTCAAATCCTCAAAGTTAACACTTTTAAATATCTTCATCTTTTTTAAGTGCCACTCCCATCGGAGGTTGGCGACCATCTGCTAATAAGTCTCACGGTCCTGGGCAAGTCTCACAAACTCTGCAGCCTTTGGCACACCAATCCTCTGTTGTAGATTCTTAAGACAAGAGGTTCTTTTACGGCCCATACCTCGCCTGCCCTCTATCTTCCCTTCCACAATCAGTTTATGGAGAGCATTTTTGTCATTGCGGAAGATATGGCCAAAGTACGAGGCTCTTCACCTTTTGACAGTGGTCAGCAGCTCTCTCTCCGTATTAGTTGCTCTCAAGACCTCCTCGTTGGTTACCCGATCCCTCCAAGAGATACGAAGCATTCTTTGGTAGAGCCAGAGTTCGACTCAGTTCGGCCAGAGCTAACTTTTAAATATAGCAGGCGAAAATTATTATTGCCTGAGGCATCTCTGGCTAACCGAAATTCGACCGACTGAATCGAATCCTGAACCTGTTGATTAGAATTTAATGTTTTTTTACCAAGGCTACTGTGGGTGAAAATTATTTGTAACATAAATATTTTTATTTTTGATCTAAACTTAATAAAGAATTGCCTGCTAGAGACTTAAGTAAATGAAGAAAATTGCGATAACGTAAGTAGATGGAGAAGAAGAAAAAGTTTTTGCTGTTAGAAGGAGAAACAATTCCAACTATCGACAAGTCGTCAGCCGAAGTTTTGACACATCGAAGTTTTGTTGTTGCGTACGGTTGACCTTTCATTTTTGTTATTTTATTTTAGGTGTGTTTTCGACCGTAAATTTAATTATTGAGAAATGAAAAGTATTTCTCACGAAAAACAATAAAAGATATTAAATTTAAATTTTATTCACAATTACCAGGATACGCTATATCCATTAGGAAAAAATATAATTTTAATTCGTTTTTATTGACTTCTTTTGTAAATTATAAACAAGGTGAATAAAATAACAACAATAACAAGCTTCAGGGTGTTTTTAAATTTAAAAGAACCTTCAACTTTTTTAATATTATAAAATTAAAAATATTTTTCGATTCTAAGAAAGTTGTGAAAAATAAATCACGAATTATGAATGTCGTGAAAGAGGAAGATGGTCGGCACCTGGGATCGAACCCACTCCCTCCGCACGAAACAGTGGCCCTATAGTATAAGTTTTCGATGATCGTTTCGATATTCGATCATCGAAAGGGTTTCGAAAATTTTTCATACTAAAATGATCGAATGATTCGATCGTTTGATTTAAGAACACTATTTGCACGCTAATAAGCGCTTATTAGCGTGCAATTAGCTTTCGATAAAACTCGTGCTAGCCCCACAGTATGAATGTCGGCATCGTTAAAACTAGGCTAACAATCATTTCGAAATATTGCGCCATCATGTCTCCAAAAACTAGAAGTTTCAAGAACACTCTTCTTCGGTATTCTAAATTTTCAAATTGCTCGGTCTATTCTCCTTCTTTTTGTGCCATGTCAGGATTGTCAGGTCCCCCAGACGTCGGCCACCACTATGACGTAGGCTTCTCTGTCCTGGGCTAACCGGAACAGTTCCTCCACTCGCTGGACTCCGGTCCACTGTCTGATATTTCTCAGCCTAGACTTCTGCCGTCTTTTCTTTAAAGATCCGTGTTTCATATATCCGTATTTCATTTATAGCGTTTGATTAGTCTTCATCGGAGTTTGAAATTTTACAGTCCAATTTTTGTTGTCACGTGATATGGCAAATTTTTCATATTTTGTTAACATTGCAGCGTTGTAAGAAACAAGGTTATAGGAATTTGTTACGTCATATAAATGCTTGCAAAGTATAAGGGGTAGATGAGGTTCATAGCTTAAAAGGAAAAGCAATGAATATTTTCGTACATCAGTTTTTTTTTATTATAAATATAATTTTTAATTTCTTTAGTAGCAGACAATAACTGGAAATAACATTTTGTTCTCAGTGGTTCAAAGATTCTTTAATTACTTATAACGATTTTTATTATTAGAAAAATATTTCCAAGAATATAATGGAAAGTAAACATCATTACAGAACCCAAAAAACAAATAATATTTGAAAAAAATCTGATAATTTAAATATTCCTGAAACAGGGTTGTCAAAAACATTATTTTTGGATTTTTAATATTTTATATTTTTATTCGTGTACCTAAATATTTTACGAAAATTATTCTCTTCGAGATAACTTTTTTAACCATCTTCCTCTTTCACGACACATCATCTGTTTGTGGACTGTTCCTTAAATAATAGTAAACTAAAAATGCACTAATCTGTTAAAATCTGATACATACTTACTTTGAGCTGGTATTTTAACCCGCTGGTGATTATTGTAATATTAGAAAGTTACTTTTTGTTTTATTTTATTCATTACAGGTGACTCAATATTTTAACAGTTATAAGGTGCCTATGAAAGCAACATTCTCCTTATTTCAGGGCCTTCTTTGTTAAATATCCACCAAGAGGTTTTAAGAGTGCCACTCACAGTACATAGTAAACGGTGATTTTAGTGATTTTTTTAATAAATTTTTCGGCGTTATTGGCTTTGGAAATTAGATTTAATTGAAGGCAGTCTCAAAGCCGTTTTTTGATATATTTTGTTGTAAATGTCGGAATGAAATATATATTTTTTTAAAGAGCACCTAAAAAATCTAGAGAATTATAGAAGGAAACGTTAATATTTATTAGTTTCGCTTTTAATCACATAAAACCTGTTTTTCATTAAAACTACCGATATTCTCTATCGGTTTTAGCGTGCATGCGAATATGACACATATTGCAAGGGGAACGCAGTGTTTTTCGTTGTGTCAACGATTCAGTTGGAAACTTACCTTGAATTCACTACTGTAGTAGCGCTCTTGAAGTACCTAGCTAATTATAAGTCAGCAAAACATTGATAGGCGAAAAAATGTAATTTTTTTTTTAAACAATTATTAACGGTCTTTCACATCATTGCATATTTTTGACACCCCTGTTGATAATTGAAAAATAACGAAACGGACCTGATTGAAATAATTTTGTGTCTGTTCCCAATCTGATCTTCAGATAAGACACGTATTATTTTTCCACCTAATTCGTTGAAACTTTAATTTTTCACCCTCCTTTATACGTGCTTTGCCAACTTTATGCACAACTTTTTGTATCTGATATTGAATTAATATTTTTTTAATTAAAGAAACATTTTATCAGGTCGGTTACAGACGCTGTTTTTGTTTTTCTTCAAAAAATAACAAAGTAGAGTATTTTCGATTTTTTTTTTATGAATCTGTGTTCACTCAAAGTTAACAAAAAATACTCTCTTTGACACTTTCACAGTAAGCTACTTAAAGCTTCTGTCGTTAAATAGGAAAAAGGAAGAAACTCCTTTACGAAACGGAACTTAGGAAAGTCTTAAAAATTTATTAATTACTGAAATTACTGGATCTTAATTGTAAATTTGATTTTATGAGATGGTAATCTTTGTAAATTATCTAGTAGAAAATAATTGCTATAGCTATAAAGAACTTAGAGGGGAAAAATACTATTTGCTGCACTTAATTATTAAGGGAAAAATAGAGGGACGACGGCACATATCATATCCTGGCTCCGAAATATTCGTGAGTGGACACAGGGATCACGAGTGTTTAGGAACTGTTTCGTGCCGCACAGGACCGTGAGAGTGATAGTCAATGTTGGGGCGACCTGACACGACACAGAGAGAAGAAGAAGAAGCTAAAAGGAAGGTTCTCTTCTCTTGTGATGCGACTTGCAGTCTTGTGTCGCACTTTGCGATTGCTCAGTTTTACACTTAACAGGATTCGAACTGGTCATGGACCATGGTAGATGTGGACACTCGTTACACAAATGGGGTGAAAGGAGTCATCCCTTTTTGTGATTCAGATCATGACTGTGAGACACGATGTACTCAGCTGTCGCATTAAAAAAAATGAGGCTTTACTGAGAGACGCAAACCGATCAGCCCCCGTAGACAAATTCAAATTGGCGTTCGACTACAAACGAAGATTTCGTCAATGTATAGTGCGAAAAAATCAACTGTCCACTGGAACATATAAGCAATTATTTAAACCAAACAATGACACTTATATAAAAAATATAAAAAGCGGACAGTTAATTTTCTTCCTACTCTACATTGTCAAAGAATTCGTTTGTAGTCGATCGCCAAATGCATTTTGTCTAGGCCTACAGGTGACGCCAAGAGCATTGGAATATTTGAGTTTTCTGGGTGAAGGGCTATAATTTCAAGAAATGATCGCAAGCATCCGAAAGGAGAAGAAGAAGACTAGAAAAACTCCAGAAAAGAATTGTAACAATCAAACTATATACTCGTTCATCTACATACATACGTCCGTGGCGCTGTGTGGGTCTTGGCCTCCTGCAAAAGATTTTTCCACGCCACCCTGTCCTCCGCCATGCTCCACCAATCGTCCACCCCCAGCAGTCCGATGTTTCTCTCCGTTCCGTCCAGCCATCTCAGTCTGGGTGTTCCAATGCTCCTCCTTCCAGCACTAGGAGGTCTCCCACAGAAAACTTCCTTGAGGACGGACGGTTCGCTCGATCTTTGAACATGGCCCAGCCAGCGTAGTCGGCAAAGCTTTATGAATTTTGCGGCGTTGACATCATCATATATTTCATAAAGCTCGCGGTTATACCGAATGCGCCAGTGTTCTCCATCTCTGACTGGTCCGTAGATTGTTCGCAGTATTAAAAATCAAACTAGGAATGTAAATTTAGAAATAAGTATAAACTTAAAAAAAAAAAGAACAAAGGATTTAAAACGAGTGTGGTTAGCAAATAAAATAACACAAACCCATCGATTTTATTAGCGCCAGTAATATCGCGTGTCCTCCTGGAAGGGTAGTAAAATATACTAATCACTAGCTAGTTACCCGTGGCTTCGCTCACGTGTTACTGTATTTGCTTTCTCTTCCTAAACAATGCAGAATTAATTATATTCGCATTAAAATTAATAATAATAAGAAACATCATCAACATTTCTTTTTTTTTTAATATATATTCTAAAATTTCCATTAAATTACTATATTTTTATTTATATTTGTCGTTATTAATCTGTATTTAAAAAATATGTGCTTCTTATACAAATAGAATCAGCCCGCGAACTTAAAAATTTCGCTAACTTGACTGACATTGTTCTATGAGAATCCCAAAAAATAACTCGAATAACTTTTATTCCATCAAATGACGTTATTTGAAATCAATTTTTATATTGCTGGATATGAATAAAAAAATATTCAGGTCTCGAAAAGCAATGAAATTAATTATCTTTAAAACACTTATTTCTATCTGCTTTGGGCATTTTTCAAGCTACAGACGTTTTTTTTAACATTTCAATTTATATCTTTCACGTTGATTTGTTGTTGTTTGTCTGGTCGTAGGTTCGAAATTTAGTTCATAAATATTTTATCCTGAGCAAACACGACATAAAAAGAATAAACGATATCGGTCCAGCCGTTCAGGTCGAAATAAATAACGTTAAACGTGAAAACTGTTAACGTTCCGAACGTTAACGTTTACCAAATTGAAAATGGTTTCCAAACAAAAAAAAATGCGTTTCGTCTTCAATATAATAGCAGCGTCGTAATACTTCCAAAGATTTTGAGGTAACGTTTAACGTTAATTTTGAATAACTGACAGAATTATTTTTTTGACTCGGAATTTGGAACAGCATTGTTTAACGCACGTTGAACAACAGTTTTTACGTTATCTCTATGGAAATAACAACAAATTGTTAACGTTGGAGCTGTCGTTAATATTTCGACTTGGCCTCCAGGCGTGATGCGATGACCACGTAAAGTAGGTGTAAAGCTGCTCGCCTCCACGTGGTGCACCCTGGGTAACGCAAAATGAGTATGCAACTATAGGCCGCCAGACAATCATTGATCTCCTGGCAGATATATTCATCACAACATCCAAGTACAAAGCGATACAAGTCAAGATAATGGAATTTTCGAATTGACTATTTAACAAGAAAAACAAAAATATACTTATTAATTGAATTATATATAAATTGTGATGAAATGGCCATACGCTAAATAAATAATAATAGTAGGTCTCCATTTTTATAATAACGTAATATTCTCCCTTTTAAGCCCCCCCGCTCACCGCAAGCCAGCCCGGAGGAAACTAAACCGCAGCAAACCCGATCCGCACAAAGCCAAACCCTAGCCCGATTGCCAAAAAGCCAGCCGCACACAAATCAAGCCCGTGGCGGTTCCCCCCAAACCACCCCATAATACGGGAGGCCTTGGACCCACTCAGGAGAATAGGTTAGGCATAAAGAACTCTCCATTGCGCTCGAAGTCGTCCGAGGCTCATTGTGCCTTTTCTAACCGGTTGAGTTTTAAGGAAGTGAGGTGGTCAACCTCAGTATTCTAATGGTATAAGTAATTGGCGTTCGACTATAAACGAATTTTCGACAATGTAGAGTAGGAAGAAAATTAACTGTCCACTGTTTATATTTTTTATTAGATGAAACGGATATCGGCAACTATCCGATATCCGGTCTGTCCGGCGGCGTAAATAATATCCTGCCGGATACCGAATAGTAAAAAGAGACATGTTTGGATAACTCATTGATTTGTTTATTAAAGTATCACTTAAGAAATACACCTTATAATCACAAAATAAATTCTACAACTTAGAAAATTGATTATCAAGCATAAGGTAAATTATGGAGAGTAATTCTATATAATATTTCGTTATATAGACTATTAGACTATATAGAGGAAAACAGCAGGTTTGCTGGTCTTCGTAAGTAAGGGAAGTTTAATAAAACAACGTTTCGTCATATATCATCCTGGCTGAAGATGCAGATAGTTTCCGCGATTTTTGGAACAATAACGTTCCGGCAACGGAGTCAGTCCAATTTGTTTATACCGCCTACGTAAGCATAATTCATGCGTTGTACCCATGGTAATTTACGCACTGGCCGGGCTCTAGTAAGGACTTCTTTAGCATTCTACGAATTTTATAAATTTTTGAAAATAAAAACACCGATATTTTAAGGGGAGCGCTTTTCTTCCTCCCGCAAGGGTTCCGAAGATAAAGAAGATCTTCTCATACCGAGAGGGTCTTCCTCGTGTTCTGCTCCTTCGAAGCAGAGCTGAGGGATCTGGAAATGGTGTGTGAGGAGGTCATAATATCCGGCTAACTGCTATCCCTTTCGTCTCTATTTTTTATACGTTCCAGTGGACAGTTAATTTTTTCGCACTATACAGTGACGAAATGATATGGTCATTGACTTGCCAGTGTTTTCAAAACAATTATTTACGATCTATCCTAAAATGATGTGAGGATTTTGTAGATAATTTTAAAATTTAATATTTTGCACTTTTACTACATTTGATATAAAATAGTTTACCTATTGACTTCATAATACTATTTACCTTTTTTCAACATAATATTATATCAACTTGCTATTCATGGTTTACGCAATAAATTCAAAGCAAGATTACTCACATAGTTTTTTTTTTGCTAGTGTTTTTATGAAATGGCTTCAAATATTTTGACAGATCAAGACATAAAGAATTGCAATACAATCCAGATTCTTTTCGTGAACTTACCGTAAATTATTTTAGTAGAGATAATAAATTACTAAAATAGGTAGGTACCTACATAATGATTTTAATGTCGATCGTAAAAAAAAACAATTCAGAATCGCTGTACAGGATGCATGGTACGAAAAATAGTATATTGAAGTAGGTAGGTAGTAAAGTGTTTGTCTGAATTCACGGAAAGTGTATTATTTATCTCTTATATAAAAATGGAACGCTAATTTGCGCGGTCATCGTATGGGTAAGAACACGTTGAAAGCCGATTACGATCCGCGCCGACCAGCTCAAAGATTGTTGTCTATGGTTTCCATGCATTTAAATGGGCATGTCGGGAAGCGGGTTCCTGCTTTTTCTGTGGGTTTCCCCATTCAAATGCATAGTAACATTCTTTGCGCCGGTTGGCGCTAGTCAGAATCGGCATTCTACGTGTTTCTTACCCTATGAGAACAGCTGAACTGATATCGCCCATTTTTTTGTCGTGTTTGCTTTTGTCTGAAGGGTCTTATGAAAGAAAAAAGTTGCACGGAATAAAACTTCCATATTATTATTAGATTTTTTTTATTTTGAAATTAAATCAGGCGTTTGACAGGAATCAGTTGTTTGATGAATGATACGATTCACGGAATGCTGATAGTAAATAATATAATGATATGTTTTATAACAGATGCAGCGGTTACAGTAGTTAAAAAGGTAATAATGAATTGTATCATTATACTAATTCAAATTCAATAATATAAGGACCACGTCGTCGTCTGTGTTAAATAACTTTAAACTGAAATCAACTTAAAGTTATACATAAAATCTCGAACATATTATTTATATTCCAAGGCGGGACGAAGTTTGACGGGTCGGCTAGTTCAAAACTATATTATTAATATTATAGATTACGCAATAGTTTCGTCACGTGTATTGGAGAAAGTAGGTTGGGTTGGGTATACCTACCTACGTATATATTCATACACGCTGCACCGGACCAGCTCGCGGTTTATGTATGTTTATTGTATGAAACGATGTCGTCAATAAATTAAATTTTTACAAAAATTGTTAAGAAAAGTTTGAGATGTACTGCTATGATGTATGTATTTTTTATAGAAAAATAAATTATCTAGTTGTAGCGTTTCGGCGTTTTTCGATATTTTTATAAAATTCTTAAATATAGGCACTGAAACTCGTAAATTTGTCATAAAAAAAATATTTTTCTTTATAAAAAAGTTTGAGAAATCCTGGAACTTCTTCATTAAATTATATTTTAGATATTGTATTTTTCTATATACATACACAATTTTAGGGTTCTAGATTTTATGGTTTTCGAGATATATGGAAAAATTAAATAAAAATTCAAAGGTTGATAACCCCTGACTGAAAAAAAAATTCAAAATTCTGAGTATACAAATTTTGTATGCTTAAAGTATATAATAGTTTCTGAAATTTTAGGATCTGTGCATCAAGCGAATCAAAAGTTATAAAGAGGGGACGGATACACACACATACACGTTGGAAAAGTGCCCCTCACCCCCTACCCTCTAATTAATGATATCTTTTGAAAACGAAATAGTATAATTTGACTCTTTCTGAAGAAATCATTTTTTTGAAATTTCGATAAAACCAGTTTTAAACTTTTTAGGAGGCACTTAAAAATCATCCCTTTTTATATGTGCCCTTTTTCGTCCCTTTTAGTTAAATTTTGGAAAAATTGCCGAATACGCTAACACTCATTTCTATAGAAGAATTCATATGCCAAATCTCAAGTTCGTACCATGTCTAGTTTCCGAGATATTCGCATACTTTGAAAAACATTCAACCCTTATTTTCACCCCCTTAGGGGTGGAATTTCCAAAAATCCTTTCTTAGTGGAAGGTTTTGTATTGAGACCTACCTGATTTCCAAATTTCACTTCTCTACGATTAGCCGTTTGGGCTGTGCGTTGATGAGTCAGTCAGTCAGTCAGTCAATCAGTCAGTCAGTCAGGCACTTTCCTTTATTATTATAGATTACTGTGGTAGTTACATAGAGCCTTCCAGTTGGCTCGCGTGATTCACTTCATCGCTGTGATTCAAGACTAATTCCAGCCACTAATATGCCGTGATCTATACAGACCGTAACAGCACGTGACATTTTTGGTTCTCTTTAATTAATTTGATATTTTAATTCAATTGTTCTTTCGATGCCGAGAATTTTGAAATCGATGCTCTCTCACCAATTCATGACAAATGAATGGTTGTGGTAAGGCCGTAGCCAGGAAATAATGTCTAAGGGGGTTAGCTAATGAAACAGCAGACAAACATAAGCGGTCGCATTTCTACTTAATATATATAGAAATATCTTTTTTTTTGGTGAGGGGTGGGGGATGGGGGGGGTTAAGGGGATTTGATTTTTGAACGGAATTTTTCTCGTTCCTTTGTTTGATAAAAGTATATTTAGGACTTTTAAAGGTATTTTTTGGATATCAGGTTTAAAAAAAAATATTATTTGATTGTCATGCTTGTAAATTTACTCCTGCATAGATACTAGCTGGCAGTATGAGCACGCTATGCCATGTTTGCTGACAGTTCGTTGCACCCTCACCAGTATTGAGCTTGAAATCCTTTGTTTGAGGGTCATTTTTGTTATTATAATGTTTTGTTTTACCGTCATGCTGTTAATGCGGATAGTATTGAGGCCTTCAAACTTGAATATAACGCCATGTTGGTAACATGGATGGTATTGACCATACTCGTAGAGGTATAACAGGGTTGCGAGAGTGGTTTTGAAAAACTTATTTAAAATTATTATCAAGAATCATGCAAATCTTAATACTGAAAATATTTTGAAGCAAATCTATAAACGTACAACTTTGTTCCTGGAGAGAATGGTCAAAAAATTATGTAGCTATTCGTATTTGATACTTTTTTGCGGGTCACACCCGCTTATCACACAACTATTACTGACATTTGACTAACAAGCTTTTTTATTGGACGACAGTGCAACTACCTGCCTTTAATTGAGAAAAAAAAGTGTTATGTTAAAGATCTGATCTCATCCAAAGCAATTCCGCTTTGGATGAGATCAGATCCGTAAAAAACATGCCTTCCTTTTAGAGATAGAGAAGAATAAACACTTCTTACTGAATGGTTGTAAAAACAAGGACTTTCCTCGTCAATGCCAAAATATTGCAGTTCCGCTTTTTTTATAACAGAACACATTATAACGATGTCTTTTCTTCTAACAATCTAGGTAGGTTTTAATACAAAACCTTCCACTTAAGAAATGATTTTTGGAAATTGAAAAATAGGGTTGAATGTTTTTCAAAGTATGTGAATATCTCGGAAATTATCTATAATACATGGTACGAACTTGAGATTGGGCATATGAATTCTCCTATAGAAATGAGTAGTAGCATATTTGGCATTTTTTTCAAAATTTTACTAAAAGGGATGAAAAAGGGCACATATAAAAAGGGATGATTTTTAAGTGGCTCCTAATAAGTTTTAAACTAGTATCATATAAAGAACATCAATTTCATAAACGCTACTTTGAAGCAAATTTACATAACGAATATAATATAACAAATAATTACTCAAACAATTCATTACTGATGTTCGAATTTTAAATGGAACAAACCACTACGGGCTCACGACTGTCTTCTACTGTTATTTCGAAGGCTGGTTTATTGTGATCACTTTACGTTAACAAGGTTCGCCATTAGGTGGTAATGTTTAAGTCTCCGAAACTCCTAATCATAATCCTAAACATAATCTGTAGAAACAAAAAAATGATTAATAATTTAATGAGATATAGAGATAAAAGTTGGAAATTATTGAGAACAAGAGAGCAACCAAATTTAAAGACTGCGACTCTTGTCATGCATTTGGCAAACTTGCATAAACTAAACACAAAAATAGTGAAATTATTCGATAAAAAACTTTTTTCTTCGTTTTTTTTAAAGGACTCTAGGGATTGTGGCGCCACGTTGTCGTTTCAAGGATAGTTAGAAAGGAAAAAGACCTTTTAAAAACTGTTAATATCCTGGAAATCAGAAGGGAGACCTCGCTTTCGTGTATGTGCGGAGAATATATAAAGAGGGATAATCAAATACCACAACTAACAGTCCTGGCAAAATATCATTAAAGTTTTATTGTACCAAACTAAATAATGATATATTTTTTCCAGACCCTCCGTCTCCTCCTCCTGAACTCTGGACGAATTTGCCCTTGTCCTTCTACCATTTATGTTGGTTATATTTGCCAACAATTACAGCCGAAACAGGCGCTCTCTAATAGAATTATTCCGAAATGCCAGTACGTTCAGATAAAGGATAATATAACCACTAATAATAATGGAACAAGAGTTGTTACATGGTTAAACTTTGACCAACAACTACAGTCAAATTATATCTATCGATTTCTCAATATTCGCATTTGATGATTTTTACTCCTTACAGCTTTCCCGACAGACGATGTCCTGTGGTCCTAACCAGAGACGGCCTGTTCATATGTGCATAATGTGCACTGTGCCTCCAAAAACAAAAATACATAATTAATTCAATTGAGTTTAACTAATAAAATAATTACATTAAAATATTTCTAAAGCATCCATAACTATTTCATTCGTATTCAAAGCTCAGGCGGGAACAACGCGGGAATATATGCGCGCGCACTCTTTATACCTCGCCCATGAAGTACCGATGCTGCGTGTGCAGTAAATGATTCCCGTGTATTCAAGAATAGTTTGGAGCCGAGATATCCGCCATCTGAAATAAATTCCTTTTCAAGTAAATGACCTATGCATAGGACACGTTTCGGACCTTGCACTTTGCACGACTCTTTTCTTGATGATCATATCTGTCATTATATGCGTAGAATTTCCGATGTGCACACATCTTGCGATCGATTAATAAGTTGCTCTGGAGCACATTAGTCTAAATAAAATATAGAAATCAGAGATCCTAAGACTAGTATTTTTATGATATTTTTAGCAACAAGAATTTTATGAAGAAGATTTTGGATTTGGCGAACACCTATTCTGTTTCTCAGCGTCCTCCCTTTGATAGTCCTTCAACCTTCAATTGTTGAATTACATGTGGAACATGTTTGTGAAATTGTGAATTTCTTGAAATTTATAAATCAAAGGCGTAGTGTGACATCATGAGTTGTAAATTGGTTTGTTAGTTCCATTATTGGCATGATAGAGGCTGCAGGCCATCACAAAGACACTCGGGGCAAATGGGGGAGGTCAATTAGTGATAATTATTACTCCCAAGACTAACAACGATTGAAGGGTTCTTGTTGAAAATTCCATTTTTGTTGGAGATGGACAACGTTAATTTTGTTCTGTTATTTTATTTTATTAATTATTGTACTATAACTAGGGGGTAACCTGTGCGTTGTGGAAGAAGAGGCAACTGTTGTATTTCCTAGCATCCTAAATTCGCTCCTATATGCTCACTCACAGTTTTAACTCCAGAAACCGAAGCCATTGGATCGCATTTACCATCCTACCACATTGTTTTGCTTCCCCATTTTCAAATTTTCATCATACGTCATAGTTATATCTACGATCAACCAATACAATGTCCTGACGATTTGTGTTAAGTCCATACTATATTACCTTAACGGATGTCAGTATTTCAAATGGCGTGGAAGCGATTTATCAAGATGGATTGTTGTAATACTTACGGTTGAACTGCAAACTTCTTACTTATGCAAGACAAGCTTCCTCTATTCTTAAGTTTCGGGGTGCTAATTTTCTCCGATATTATAGAAGCATTGGAAAGTGGTTGTTTTCACTAACGATGCTTCACATTCCATGGACCAGTTTGATCTCTTAACATTGAATTTTTTGACCGATACAAAAAGTGGACTGTTGTGGAATAATATGGTTAAAATATCTTTTGTATTTTTCACTACTTTTTCGATAGCTCTACAGCTCATATCGAGCTTTGGCCTACCTTAACCTTCACATCCAACTCTCTCTGATGAAGCTCTCTAGTCTGTCACCTGCAGAAGATATGCTGCGTCGCTCTTGATCTCGTCCACCTAACGTAGTCTGGGTCTGCCTATTCGTCCTCTTGCGCCCAGATGCATCTTCAGGATTCTCTTCGGTAACGCCCGTATATGCCCTGCCCATTTGAGCCTGCCCAATATAGCATATTCAGAGAACCTGGGAGCTTTGTTAATATTGTATAGTTTATTATTAAATCGTATTCTCCAGGATTATCCACCGTTCACGGGCTCCAAAATCTTACGGAGAATTCGTCTCTCTAATGCAGTGTTCCGCCAACTTTTTGTGTTCAAGGTACACCTACCAAAAAGTGAGACATTAAAGCTGAGCACAGTAGGCGATTAAAATTTGGGGCAATCTTTGATAAGTTTGCTCTCCTATCTTCATTCTTCTTTGCCCTAGCCTTTATCCCATTTACGTGGGGTTGGCTCTCCTAGTCCTCATCCTCCAAGTCCCTCTGTTCCCCGCGTCCTCCTCACGAAGCCCTGCTCTCCTATCTTCATTTAATCCTAAAAGGTGGAATTCCTTAACGACTGTTGCGACTTGTTTTTTCTCTGTGCTGTTTAAATGGGAAAATAGGTTGATACTTATATCCGGCAGATACATAAGTTTCACTACCCATTCTTTTCTTTTGAACACAGAATCTGAACCATGAGCTTTTACAAACACTTGGGTCACATTTTTTCGCGGCACACCGACCGATGACCACGGTACACCAGTGTGCTGCGGCACACCATTTGCGGATTACTGCTCTAATGTGTCCAGCATTTCCGCGGATTAAGCAATTGCCCATGCTTCGCATCCATAAGTCACAGCTGTTCTTATAATTGTTTTATAATTCTTAAGGGAGGGAGGTTAAAACTACCTCCTAAGATGAATCTGCGCTCTTGAAGACAAAAGGGTAGTTTTTTACAACATTGCATAGATTCAATTACATAGCTCATATGATAAAATATCTTCTCTTCAATATTCGTGTTATATAGAAAATAAATTTGAAAGCATTCTCAATATTCTCATACATAAATCGAATTTAGAGAAATTGATTCCACTGAGCCGCTGAAATAAAGAAGAAGTATGAGGACGAGATACTCCAAGTTAACCTTAAACCGCCCCATTTTACCTCTCATCCATCACAGTCCTTCTCCAGGACCGGGTCTGTGTCCTGATGGATGAATATAGTCTTCATGAAGTAATCAGTTAACCCAATATACAGTTATTTTAACCCTTGGAATCACCTAATCTATTTAACCTTTCCCAATAATAAGCTCTACTGTTACGTAGCAAATATTTTGTACAAGTGTTGTATAAATTTGTAAATTTTCTAATTTTTATTTATTTTGTCCTGAATATTTTTACACGCGTAGCCAATATTTTCAATTTGTTTTTATTTTAAATGAATTTAAAATTGAATCATGCTTTTTATCATAAATTATAATTTCTGTATTATTATTGTTATTATCTTTATTATTGTTTCAACTGTCTCGTATCATTGTGTTCGATTTGTGTGATATATTACTATTTTTTTGTTCTCCTTGTAAATACATGTAAAAGGCGTTTACGCCGTGGGTGATTTAATAAATAATAAATTTAAAACAAAATTTATAATTATAATTATAAATGCTGTTCTAGTTGTCAAAATTCAATGCAGGATGCATTTGTTTTTGATCAACCGTTTCCGGCCATTTCAGACGCCATCCTCGGTTGGCATTTTCATGTTAAAAAAAGATTAATGTTAGTGGCTACTACAGTGGGGCTAGTACGAGTTTCATCGAAGTGTTCGAAAATCAAACGATCGAATCATTCGATCATTTTTGTATGGAAATTTTTCGATACTCTTTCGATGATCTTTTCGATATTCGATCATCGAAAACTTATACTAGGGCTACAGTTCTTGTTTAGGATGGCACCTTGTCAAAAGATTACCGAGGTTGTTCAGCAATTATTGTTCACAATAATTGCTGTCAATTCAATAACATAAAATTCCTAAGGCAACTTCTAGGAATTTAAACATTTTTGCTTTTTTGGGATATATATAACTAAAATCTTGTCACCAACTATAAATAGTAAAAACATATACCTAATTTTTGCTTCCCCATTTTCAAATTTTCATCATACGTCATAGTTATATCTACGATCAACCAATACAATGTCCTGACGATTTGTGTTAAGTCCATACTATATTACCTTAACGGATGTCAGTATTTCAAATGGCGTGGAAGCGATTTATCAAGATGGATTGTTGTAATACTTACGGTTGAACTGCAAACTTCTTACTTATGCAAGACAAGCTTCCTCTATTCTTAAGTTTCGGGGTGCTAATTTTCTCCGATATTATAGAAGCATTGGAAAGTGGTTGTTTTCACTAACGATGCTTCACATTCCATGGACCAGTTTGATCTCTTAACATTGAATTTTTTGACCGATACAAAAAGTGGACTGTTGTGGAATAATATGGTTAAAATATCTTTTGTATTTTTCACTACTTTTTCGATAGCTCTACAGCTCATATCGAGCTTTGGCCTACCTTAACCTTCACATCCAACTCTCTCTGATGAAGCTCTCTAGTCTGTCACCTGCAGAAGATATGCTGCGTCGCTCTTGATCTCGTCCACCTAACGTAGTCTGGGTCTGCCTATTCGTCCTCTTGCGCCCAGATGCATCTTCAGGATTCTCTTCGGTAACGCCCGTATATGCCCTGCCCATTTGAGCCTGCCCAATATAGCATATTCAGAGAACCTGGGAGCTTTGTTAATATTGTATAGTTTATTATTAAATCGTATTCTCCAGGATTATCCACCGTTCACGGGCTCCAAAATCTTACGGAGAATTCGTCTCTCTAATGCAGTCAAAAGATTACCGAGGTTGTTCAGCAATTATTGTTCACAATAATTGCTGTCAATTCAATAACATAAAATTCCTAAGGCAACTTCTAGGAATTTAAACATTTTTGCTTTTTTGGGATATATATAACTAAAATCTTGTCACCAACTATAAATAGTAAAAACATATACCTAATTGTAAAGAAATCACAATTTTCAACAGACAAAAATGCGTAATGGCGTTTTGTTTTCAATAATTTCGAATTAGAGAAGAGTGTGCATGTGTTTGAATAAATGTATTTGACAGAATGGAAAGATGAAGGATTGATGGTGAGGATGTTTTTGATTATTGTGTTGTAGGTTGATTTGTGAAATTTTGTGACTGTTATGTGTCTATTCGTTATGTAGACGGACGGTGGGGTGAATGGGTCCTATTGACAAGCCGTTTAAATGGCTTAATTAATGGGGCCCATTTCACTTGCTGCAATAGTTTTTCTCTATGTATAGTTGTATATTTCTTTATTTTTTTGTCATTTTATGTATCTTATTGTGTTATATGTATTTTTTTTAATAAAAAAAGAGCACTTTTCGTACAAAATATAAACAGGTATCTACAAATATTATGCAAAATGGTTGTTCATGAAACAACATAATATAACTAGTTACTAAGTTAATTTTCCAGAGCACGATTTATTTAGTACACATCTGTACTTTTATTTCATCCGCAAATATTTCATATATTATTTTATCCAATAGAGTTCCACCAATAAATTGTATGGATGATAAATCTGATTCATAGAAACAATTATTTATAAGTTCCAACAAAAATATTATTGATTGATTGTATTCATAAACCTCTTAAGTATTTGTTAGAGGGGTTCTAGTAAAAGACAAATTAGTAACAGTATCTAAAAATGGTATTATGTTAATAATATTTTTCATAACAGAATTGTGGGTGAATTGTCACTTATTTGAAAAAGGCCACATTGTTTTTGCTTTTAGATTGCAATGAGTTCTCTCGAAAAGCTTTTTAGGAGATCCCAACATTGAGAGGAAGGCTGGGAGAACTGACATTCTCTTGTTTCCTGGACATGATTGCTTTTCCAGCAAATAACCATTCTTCATGTAGAATCTTTTCGTCACCGCTTAACTGATTTGTCGCCATATTTTAAGAATTAGGTACCTATGAAACCTTTTTTGTATTAAAAAGTAACCTGGGTTCACCTTTAGTAAACACAAATACACTTTCCGCATCTTTAACTGAAATTCAAAGCTTGTGCCGATCTATCGGAAATAATGTGAAACATGTGGCCTAAAACAATAGGAGCCTTATTCCCGTAATCAATCGCATTTAAAAATCACTTAACGATAAGATTAAGACATGATCGCAATCAGGTCGCCCTTGAATTTGACGTTTGTAAGATAGTTACGGGAATGCCGATTACATAGAATTTCATACTAATATTTCAAACATAACGAATTTTTAAGATATCTGCTAGATATCTTGTTTTGTGAATACCAATCCGCCATTTTAATATTGTCAATCAAGATAGGAGCGTATTAAGGCCGCTTCGAGAATAACCCTACAGAATTGCGTAG
Organism: Mystacides longicornis; assembly: GCA_963576905.1. NCBI lineage: Eukaryota > Metazoa > Arthropoda > Insecta > Trichoptera > Leptoceridae > Mystacides > Mystacides longicornis. Next base: position 22,066,921 of record OY756436.1, on the reverse strand, counting down.
GTACTGAAGGTTTTTCATTAATTAAGTAAGTGATAAATATTCCCATTTGTTCGGGTCTGTCATTTTTTTATCACCGCACTCGTTTTCGAGTGATTCTGAATTTGAGGCATGTCGTTGGTATCAGTAATTATTATTAAGATGATTGGTAGCCTGGCTGTTGTTTACGACTTTCATACTAAAGATAGAGTTCGATTTCCGATGCCAACCTTTCTCATTTTCACTAGACAAGCTTTTCTTAGAGCGAAAGTCGTCTGAAGTGTACCAAACTATTAGGGAGAACTCGACTCATTATGCGTCCTAAATAATTTGTATGTGGCTTGGGATTATGTCGACTGTAATTCAAATATGAAACTAATTTTACAGGTAAATAGAATATTCTATTGTTATACTGCAAAGTTGGTTTTATTTATAAATATTTATAATGACTAAGTATTACAAGTTGAAAATAATGTGTTTGAAGAATTTTATAGGAGTTTGAAACGAAGATTTTTTAGAGTCTAACGAATAACTTTCATTTCAAAACTATTGTTTGACAGATATAGAATTTTTCTCACAGCTGATATAGACTTAAGAAATATGGTGCGAAAAGGAATATCGTTCAGCCCGAGGGGAGTTTGAATAAATTACACATCAAAGGGGGGCGAAAGCGCAAAGTAAACACCAAGTCCGGGGGTGTATTCTGTACATATTGTATAATTACATCGTACCTATAGTTTGGCCGCTAAATTACTTTAGGCTCGGAATCTTTCACTGATTTCGATTAGCAAACTTTCCCGAAGACATTTCCATCTCCCTTTTTCACACAGAGGCGCGCCGAGAAGCACGACAGCCCTGATGGGAACTAACGACCAATTATCCACACCGGCCGCCCCTGCGTGATATTAAAGATAATGACACTACGCACTTGACATGCTAACTAACCAGTATCGTCCACATTGCTATTTTTATCACCGATCCCAATTTGAAAAGTTGGAAAACGATTTTTGATTAATGAAAGCAGGCTTTTGAAATGTGGTACTATCCATTGGTCGAATCATATTACAAATAACGAAGTATTTACTACAGCCGGCGAAATAAGGCATACCCTAAAAATTAGTGCCCAACGACATGCCTGAGAATAGACAGACCTGCTCTTTGACATCATCGAAGGAATGTTTGAGGGCAAAAATCACAGATGCCGACCTATATAGACCAGTACCCTTATTCTATGTCTCCGTGACATTTACGCTGGCGTGAAGTAACAAAATTTCGTATGGAAACCTGCCTAATTCCCTGTAGAATACTTTGGAAAGCTCCGCAGCCCATACAAAATTCCCATGAGCTTCTCATTTACGTTAGTGAGTAATGTATGGAATAGGAGTAAAACATGCGCTGCTAAACCCACCAGTAACTGAAGATTCTGGCGATTGACAGTAGGAGTGGATGAACATAGTTAATATGCTTATTGCTTGGTTGCCGATCAAACCCTTCCCAATTTCTCTGTGCTCAATTATGGCTGTGAATAATTTGTGTTCGCTAAAAGAATATTAAAGAAATTTGCTGTGACACCACGCACGAGCCACGGAGAGGAGAATGCTAAATATGTCATTAAGTAATAGGTAGAAAAATACCTGAATAATACAGAAAACAGGGGGCAGAAATGTGGATCAAAGGGTTGCCAAACAAAAGTGGAGTTGGGCTGGTCAAGTGACCAGAGAAACCGACACCAGATGGACCAGGAAACTGGGCGGAGTATTGTGGGCAGGTCTCAGGGGAGGTGGTCTGATTAGAAGGATTGCTGGGAGTGGCTGGATGCGGCTGGTGCAGGACGGAAAGCGGTGGAAATCACTGAGGGAGTCATATTTCCAATAAAGGACTAGAGAGGGCTGATGAAAGAAAAGAAAGAATGAAGACCAAACCTAGGATAGTAAACAACAAAAAATAAGAAGGCAGTTGCCATGAATTTTTGTATGTGTCGCGTATATACGGCATTGCAGAGACCAGAGTTAAAGGCGAGAGATCGGGTACTGAAGTGCTTTGTGCAAAACCTTTAAACAACAATATTAATGTTAATATTTAAAATCAGTTCCTTAATTTATTTTTTTCACCCCTTTTCATTGAAATCTTATTGAAGCTCATTAAAAAAAAAGTTTCCAGGTACTGAAAATGTAATGGTTTTGTGTATTTATCAATTGGAATTTAGAGAAAAAGTTAATAAGGTTGTCAATGGGGTGAAAATGTAGTACGGCGATAGAACAAGCGAGGAAGTAATTAAAAGTTTAAACATTTAAAGACCGTGAAGATGTTGTTTGTGATGTTCCACCCAATGCGGCAGCTGATGCTGTTATACAGCCAGCCCATCTATTCTGTTTCTGAATTCTGATCGATTTATTTTGACAACTGTTCAGTGTTCATGTCATAATAGGTTATATTGCCATATCGATTAAACTGGCAAATTGTGTTTGAGGATTTTTATTGTTTTAAGTTATGTAAGGATTTAACAATTCAACTAAATCATGTACTACTTTGGAGAAGGATTCTCGAAAAAATCTATGGATCAGTTAGTAAATCAGGGAGAAGTATGGCGTCGGAGATACAATCAAGAACAGTACAGGCATCCTGACGTCATAGAAGTAATCAAAATAGCAAGATTACGCTGGGATGGACACATAATACGAATGAAGCGCAGATCAGACACTAAACTTTCACACATCCAAAGATCGTAGAAAAGCATCAAAAGACCCAAGCAACGGGAGATGAAAGTTGTTATCACAGATACGTGTCATTGCATTGAGCAGCTGGAGGTCAGCAGCTCTCAGAAAGACGGATTCGAGGAGTTTTTTTGAATCAGCTAGGATCCAACCAAAGACGCTATGCTGATGCTCTACTACCTAATGCGGTGTTCAGACGGGGCGAATATCGCCAGGACACCAAAATATCGCCAGCTAATTGAACCGTGTGAACAGATTGGCGATAAATCTGAAACGATAAAAATGATTGAAAGCGATATCGCCTCAAGTTGAACGCCTTTCAACTTTTGTATCTGGTGGAACGATTCACGCATGCGCAGATATGCGCGGCGTCCGTATGTTCTGTTTCTTGACAGTTGACAGCACTGCTCTAAATTTATTTCTCCTTAGAATCCAATTCCGCACCCAATATCTGCGTTTTTTTTTATTTTTCCTCAATTAGGAGTCTTTTTATATCGTTTAAAACAATATTTTCAACTAACTCCAATTACTCCGCGACTTCTACCTCGACGTCCGCCATTTTTAAAACAATCAGCGCACCTGACAGATTGAATGTATGTCGGTGGACTCGTGTGAACACATCAGACGATCAATGGGCGACCGAACGATATTTTTTTTTATGCAAGCGATATCGTCTGGCCTTATATCGCCCCGTCTGAACACCGCATAAGATGATCATGAAGGGGATTGACGAGTGCAGGAGACGAAGGGGACGTTAAGCCATGGTGTTGGCGAATTTAAAGGGGTTAAAGCATTGCGAATGCATGGCGGTCGTGATCCTCAGCATCAAGGGAACGGGTGTAGATGATATTCATTTTGTTTTTATGAAAAAAACAAAGGGTTTCTTTGATTCGATCGTTTATAATCCTTATTTATGATGTTATCGATATCAATCGAGTTCGATTGTCGTTCCCGGCAAAATTTTTGGAAATAGCCCCACTGACTCCGTCCACAATTATGTACCGACTGACACATTAAATAACATTACAAAATATCACAATAATAATAATAATAATTAGGATGTCAGGAACATACAATTGCTGAGACCAATAATTAAAATGCGGTCCCGCGATTTTTTATTTTTGGAAATATCATTTTATTTTTGTTAATTAAAAAGTTTACGTAATTTCCAAACTTTTTTTTGTTGAGTGTGCTGGTACTGAGGTTAACACACGCGTAAGCCTACACAAATAAAGATCGATTCGATTTTTTTTCCACGAATTAAATTTCAAGAAAAAATTTAATTGGTTAATTATGTAGATAGAGGCACTACAGACTTTGAATTATTGTAAATGGACAATAATTAATTGGTTTGTCTAGCAGGTATATTGAATACCTAAGAAGGTTCTTATGTGTTTGCTATTGTCAGAAGAACGATATAAATTTTACATAAACTAAACGTAGGTAACATCATAGTGGTTTTGATAATTTTATATACTTTTTTTTTATTTTTGGATTTTAATTGACGTTTGATAAACTGTCAGTTGATTGACAGTTAGTAGCATGGTGAGATTGTCAAAATGTGACCTGTAAACATACATTAAAACAGATGAATTGGTCGATTTACATTAGTTCATTTGGTAAATTAATTCGAATTAATTCAGTATTCACAGTTCTGTTACCTAATACAGGAAAATGTATGATGGAAACTTGCTGTTAATAGGCCTAACTTGTTTCGTAAGCACACGTCCTAAATGATCACAGGAGATAAAGAAACATGTGAACTTAACACAATGCAGTGTAATATTTTCATTTCGAAAAATGACGTTTATTTTTGACAGCATAAGTAATATTATGTTAATGTCAAAAGTTCAATCTTATAACAATTGAATAATTTTATTTCCTTAAATGTCAAAATTCGAACTAAAAATCAAATGTGACCTTTGTTTTCCGTCGAGCTATGCAGAAATATCTACTTCTTCTTTGAACAGTCGCTGTCAACCGGAACAAGCTGGCCAGAAGCGATTACATTCCAGGGCAGTGGGTAGGTTCCGCTGTCACCCCTTCCAGGAATGTGTATGTCTTTGGAGATTCTCCATCGCGACCCTTTTCACATCTTGTCGGCCCTGCTGTCACTTCTGATAGTTTGTATATTAAATGTAAATTGAAAAATGTAAGTACTCCACTGCACAAATATATCTTAAGATGAAAATGTATTATGCCTATTAGAAAAATATTTCATATGAAATCATTATATCTCCATCCATATTCTACAATGTTTTCCAAAGAGACTTTCTTTGATAACTTCCTTCCTTCTCAGCCTGTATCCGTTCACTCCTGGACATAGGCCTCCTCCAGACTCTTCCACGTCCGTCGATCTTGTGCAACCTGCATCCACTGTGAGTCAACGGTTCTTACGATGTCGTCCCTCCATCGAAGCTGTGGACGGCCAGGGTTTATCCTCAAAACGAGCGACATGACCGGCCCATCGCCATTTTAACGCTGCCACTCGTTCGGCAATGTCCGACACTCCTGTTCTAGCTTTTATTATGGTGTTTCCAATTCTGTCCCTAAGACTTATACCCAGCATCGCTCGTTCCATTGCTCTTCGAACCACCCTTAATTTCTCAGTACTTTTTTGGGTAAATGTGATGGTTTCAAACCCATAAGTAAGTAATGGTTTATAACGGAGTCTCTCATCTACATATATGGTATGTGTATATATCCACCCTTTTTAAACAACATCACGCACCATAATATAAATAGCAACAGATGTGTCTGTGCTCGTTTTCACTCATAGTTTTCGCTTCGGGTAGGCGATGTTAGTCGATTATTCAGTGTTCTGAGCCATTGTAATACAGATATAACTAATCAAAAAAATATTGCATTTGCAATTCACGTTTGGTTTCTCAAAATGTTTTAGAACAAAATTCTTTAGAAACTAAACCCAAAAAATGAAAAAACTCAGGACTTATTAATTTCGATCTAATTCAATAATTATTCAATTACGAAACCATCAAATTTTAACGAAATACATTTTATATTTTTGTGAATAATTCCCTACAAAAATAGTAAAATACGTAACTCCCTAATGACGAAACTAAACTATAATGAAAAATATCCAAAAAGGTATGCATTGTACCTTTATTATTTATTATCATATTGAAAAACACTTAATAACAATGAATTGAAATTTAATATATTCAGATCCCAGCTAAATTTACCCTGAGCATGATAAGATTATCTTTGAACTAGGGTGGTTTTTTTTTTTTTTTGAACTAGGGTGGGTTGTTTCGTATCAAAAATTATTACTTTAAAAGATTTTTTTTGAATAAAACTAATCGGATGGAAGAAAACTTTTTTGGTTCGGTTAAAAAAAGAAGTTGTGTTACATTATGGGATTCAGTCAAGGGCAGACACTTCCAGAACGTTAGAGGACAGACTTCCACGTATCGCCCTTCAAGAAAACGTAACACACTAGGAAGATTCCCGAAGAGGTGAAGAAATAGCTGGCTTTCGACATCACAGGATGAACAGGTGGTGGCACAAACGTGGCCACTTGATTTCTAAAAGATGGAGACAAAAAAAAGTGTCTGAAATTGGGTTAAGTCAGCCCAAAATAATTGATATTATGGTATTGGAAATGAGAATATTTTTCAATTTGACTAAATTTTTCTCCACGCGAAAGATATCAAAAGTGTATTTTTTGATTGTAATTTTTAAATTATACAAAAATATTATGTTTGAATGCTAAAGAATTCTTTCTTTTCTTTTTTTCTTTTTTCACTCAAAGTGAACACAAATACACTCCTTGACTCTTTCACAGTAAGCTACTTAAAGCTTGTGTCGTGAAAGAGGAAGATGGTCGGCACCTGGGATCGAACCACGACGTCCGCAGTACGAAAGCCGGCGTCGTAACCGCTGGGTCACCAACCACCACACAATTATTTCTGAAAGCTTGAAAAAAATCTATCAATAGTTGGTGTCAGGTAAATAAAAATCGTGTTGTTATGGAATTTTCATAGATGGCGTTGGCGTCACAAGAAATCGCACCATACTTACTATTATGTTTTATATTATTTCTACTTTTTAATTTAGTTATTCTGTTATCCGGAGCGGAGAAGAATCCAATATAAGAAAACATCGGAAGAATCTGTTCGGCCGATCTCGATTTATAAGTGTTCGCACTAACCCGACTTTCTTTTATATTATAATTTGAAGAAATTTAATGATGATAAATCTCGGTGACAACATACCTACTGTTAATGGTATTTATTTTTTGAAACCAGACTGTCTTTGAACTCATGTTATGCAACTTGCCCTTATGGAAGGGTGTGGGAAAAAGCATTTGTTGGCTTTGAAGCTCCCTCAGATACTAAATTCTCTCTCCAGCTATAAAACGTGCCTTGAATTCCTTGAATTTTACGGAACAATACGTCTACCTTCCTTACTCGCTGGATGAAAAATAAATATTGGAACTTTGGCTCGCGCGTTGGCTTAAAAACTGCGTTAATGATATTATGAGGTTGATTCCGTAAGAAATTTAAGGAATTATTATTATTATTATTTTTCTCTATTCCTAACTAATATTTTTTTTTGAAAAAAAAAAAAAGGTTTTTACTGACGTTTGTGTTAAAAATTTGAACCTGAGAAAGGTTCCGCTTAAATTTATTAGAATACCGCTTTCCTCTTATATCTAAGCGGAGACTTTTGTAGAAAAATGATCTGAGATATCTATAAAAAAAACAATAAAAACAAATAACGGTTATCTGCATCAAGAATAATATTATTGCAGACATTTTGATTCCATCATTTAGAAGTGCTTGGTAGCCCACTGGTATCAGTCGAGGGCTTTCGTACGAACAGGTTACTTGAGATCGTGGGTTCGAATCCCGGCGCCGACCATTTCCACAATCACGATGTAACTCTTTGGTTACTGTGAAATATGTCGGAAGGGAGTCCAAACTTAATAAAAACATAAAAAATATTACTTTTCTTGATTAAGATGTTATTTTGCGAGAAATATACCTATTTGGCGGATATTACCGAGTAGGTTAGTATTTGGACATCATTCGCAGCTAGATTCATATCGATATTTTTTTTATCGAATATTGCTTAGTTTCTAATATTTTGTTTTAAATTTACCTCGAATTTAAAATTTTTAATTGTTCTTCAATTTTAGCACACTGTTGTAGAATCGCCCTGTATATTACGGGATTAAAACGGACAAAATAATTTTTCTCAGTACATAAACAGTATTCATTTATATTTAAATCAACCAGTTTCTAACACATTACTTGAATTTTCTATCTTTTAGATTGATCTGAATAAATCCAAAGAATCACTATTTTCACTTAACCTATTACCTAACCTTACGGAAATGACGAAGAGGATTAAAACCGGCGCGGACGCGCCGCCACTTAGCGGTCATAACTAACTTTTGTTAGAAAACAAAATGTGCTATGTTGTCATCTGCTGTCATTTTTTTAATAACACGTCAAAAATAACATGTCGTCCGTATAAATAACATAACCGGGTATTTAGGTCACATGTGGGTTCTGCTAAAACTCACCTAATATGTTATTATTATTTTACTTAAATATTTTGTACCGGGGTGAGATGATTTTATTTTTAGGTGAATTAATATGAAGCAAATTTAGGTCGATGTTTCACAATACGATTCGTCATACAGTTTGATTAATAAAATCGAATCACAATATGGGAATACAATACGAGTAGATAAATATGTAGTTAATTCATGTCTTAAATGTCAACGTAGAATTAGAAATATAAGTACCTACCTAAAGGCACGAATACAGTATACACTGTAGATTTTTTAGCTAGATATGATCTACCTAGATTATTCTATTAGCGGTAGACAAACCTCTTTTTAACGATGTACCTATTATTATGAAGTATGCACTGTTCTTCATTATATTATAGAGTACGCGTGTTCTGTACACTTGCCTACTCTCTGTGCTCTAGATAGAGAAGACAACTACTTACTGGTAGTGTATACACAGCTTTATTAGTTCCTTCTCTAGCTAGGTCACTAGGTCCTTCTCCAGGTAGGTTGAAGCTTCTTATCGGAGTTTGCTATGCCACCTTTCTAGGCACAGAATCAGCACTCTAGACTTGAACAGGATCTCAAGAGCTACGATAGCCTTTCGCAATCTATTTAAAAAAATTCTTTTAACTGTTATACATTTTGTGCTAATATGCCTTTCAACATTATGAAGTGGTTGGTAGCCTAGCGGTTTTGACGGCGGCTTTCGTACTGCAACGTTCGGAGGTCACGACCCCAAATACCGAATTCTTTCTCTTTCACGACAAAAGCTTAAAGTAGCTTATTTTTGTCAAAGAATGTGTTTATGTTCACATTGAGAAAACGCAATACAAAAAAAAAATACAATCATAATCAAATCTCGTTTTGTGAATCACAATTGGCAGAATCCAACGTTGTTTGCTTTCCACAAGAGCACCGCAGTAAACGCTATAAATGAAGATGTCTCGAATCATAATTTCTCACCGTACGCGATGCTTTGAATGTTATTCATCGCGGTGTCAACCTAGTCTTTTAGATCTTCATTTTGCTAATGTGAGCGTTTCTGCATTAAGCTTGTCTCGGATTAGTGATGTCGTTCTCTTGCTTTTTTATCGTACGATCAAATCTCCATCACCAAAACGTTTCGCGTTTAAGAGGCTTAATGTAAATCTTAATTACAGTTTGTATACATTCTGGGTTTTTACCTACATACACCACTAGAGTTAGTGGATGTTCGCTTCATTCACTTTACGTAGGTATAATATGTATGTTGTTACGGTCACATTTTGAGGTTTTTGCGGTAATGACATATTATCATAATATCCCGCTTTTGGGTCATTAATATGGAAACTTTTCAAGCGTTACAAACTGGACACATCAGCCGGCCAGATGGGATATCATTAAGATCACCCATCCTCAAGTCGATCAATCAGGCCAGATGCTTGAATATCCCTTTGACCTTAGCATACCAGTTCACTTTGGGAAACTGTAAAAGAATTTCTCATCACGAATATAAGCACTGTTTTATCCGTACCAACTTTCATTGCTTCTTCTTGGCTCGTTTATTTTTGACCCGAATCTTCTTGAGGATGAATTCGTAAGATTCCTTGAAGGTATGATCAACTCAAATATTGCTGTTTATTATATATGCTTTGTCGTTGCCGGCTATGAATATCACCTCTGTTCTTTTCGCTGGTTTTTCGAACATCGCATGTTAATGACAGGAAATCGAAATATCAGATCGGGACCACCTTAAATCCCAGCAGGTCGTAAAAGACGCAAGAAAAAGGCCTTGAACGCCTGCACCCCTATCAAGGGGGGGGGCGGACTTCAGGCAGCTGGTTTCCCCCCTGTAATCTTAAACATTGCGTAAGATTAGAAGCAATGGAGAGCTCTTGTTGCCTCCCTATGCTCCTATGTAGGGTTTAAAGGGAGAATGAATGAGTGAATCATAATTTTATATTTTGTTATCGTGTATGCAACATCTACTCATTAGAGTCTCGTATGTTATTATACACCACGTGATGTTTAAGACACATTTGAGATGGATGTCTTATATTCTATTCTTTGTTTCTATGGAAGACCAATTTCAAGGAAGTGAGGATATGAACTTGAGAACAAACCCGTTCCGGAGTACAAAATGGTCACCAAATAATATATCAACACAAAAAACATTTGACAATATAAAGACGACCCTCAAAATTTTATGATTGCTTCCTCCCTTATTAATATTAATAAGATCCACTTACAGAACCTCCCTAAAAAAGAAGGTTTTGTCCTCGAGGGTTCATTAGTCGGCAAATAATGCAGCGTTTGTTACAACAAGCCACCCCTAACACACTACACTCTATTTGCTCACGAATGCCTTCTTAGTTTTCAGGAGATACCACCTTTTTCAGAATGACAATTGCATCCATACTATTGTTTTCTAAAGAAAGAAGTTAGCAACATTTTTTGATATATTTCTGTGGATGTTATATTGATTTTTACCAATTTTACTTTATTAGTTGATGTCCTTTTATGAGTAGATAGACTTTTAGTAAAATAAATGAATTTTGAACATTTCTAACAAAACAAGATGATATAATCAAAGATGTATTGGCAAATTCTTGCTTTTTGATAAATAAATATATCAAGGTAGTGCCTATACCTAGTTTCACCATCACCTGCCGCCTTGGCTGAATGGTCATTTCTTTTTCTACTGACCCCTCCTGTGTCTTCGTCTGCTTCTGTCCCATCTCACGATTCTACGTCGTCTACATTCCACATTTCCACAGTGGTGTTCCTGACTGAAAATTGAAAATCGATTAAAGAATATTTAAAACTTGCGTAAGAACGACCCATAGTCACCTACGGAATAGAGACTACAGCAAACACTGCTTGAACAAAGTCCCGCCTGAGAATCTCAGAAATAAAGACCCTAAGATATATTACCGGAAACACACTGTGCGATCGCATAAGGAACAACGCCATACGCATCATATGCAATACGAAGGAAGTCATACATTAGGGTAGGCAACGTAGGTGGCACTGGAACGGCAATGTCAACAGAATGTCGGACAACAGAGCTGCTCGTGCCGTCCTTCAAGGCAATCCTGAAAGAAGAAGACCCCCGGGAAGACCATCAAAGCGAAAAAAGAGATAGTTGGCAGTCGACCTACCAATAGGCTAAAACGTCGACACAAACAGATCCACAGGATCTATAAAGAGAAGAAGAATTTAAAAATAATAGAAGCGTAAATGAAAAGTATCTAGTGTAAATAATTGTCAGTGTTGTTTGTATTAAATAATATAAAGTAGTGACTTTGCTTTTCAATAAAGGTTGCAGTTTACTGATGGTTGGTTTCTCCGTGTTCCAGGGTCGTTACAGGTAATTGTGACAGATGGCGATGCCGGGGTCATATAACTTTATGTTCCAATACTGCGGTAACTAGGAGTAGTCAAGGGAAAACCCCAGAGGCATTTTCCAGGGTGCGGAATTAAACCCCCTTGGAGAGGAGGAAACGCGTAATGAAACTACGCAATACTGTGGATGATGGCATTTTTTGTACCTCTCCAAAATTTTTTTGCCAAGTCCTCACATTTTTTAATATGATTTGACCAACGATATCGAGCATGCTTTTGTAGCATCACATCTCAAAGACAGCTTTTTTTTCTTTTAGAACTCAACATGTCTTTGTTAAAAGTTTCCATCTTGTTCTTAGAGTGCTTCAAGTGCAGCGTTTCAAGATCTGCGAACAGCACTCCTTGGAGCTCATGGTGAATATTCCTGTCCCGATAAACAGTTACTGATAACCATCGTTGGTCACCTGGTCTTCTTGCTGTATTCATTCAAGTACCTTAGAACCACATTTACCATTGTTGGTGAACTTGAAACTGGGCTTCCGATACATATTGGTCTGGCAAGTGACGCCTTTAACAACATGCTCAAAGTATGAAAAGCGTCGGCGTTTGCGTCGAGACAAATTGTAAACTGTATGATGCCTGTGTGTTGTCCATTCTTTTATACGAGGTGTGAGTCCTGGCACCTGACCAAATCCCAAGTCACTAAAAGTATCCGCCTTCGAAATTTTATGCCTCATAAGAATTTTGAATAGGAAATGAACTTAACTGGAATATGTGTTAAGGACGCTGAATTACATCTAAAGAGAGCACTGTTTTTCGTCTCTTCAGGGTCTCTTAGATGGGGGAGACCTGTGTTCCGTTTCATCGGAGCGAAACTAAAGGATTTGGATGTGGTGTTGGAAGAGGTCATTTGAGAGCTTTGCTATGCCCCTAAGTGGTGTCTCAAAAGGATTATCGATTGAATGATTCATTGATATGAATACATCAGCTCTTTCATGATCGAAAGAAGTGAGTGGAACAATAATTATCCAGGATACAGTTTACGTCGCATCTATATGTATTACATTCAGAGTGGGTAGTTCGGCAGTTTGATCTCAGATATTATCCGTGAGTCAAACTCGAAACAAAAAAAATAAACCTGCAAGGATATTTTAGCTGTCCTCCGTCTTCGTGGGATTATGATCGTCTGTCTTCGTGAGATTATGGTCGTCTCTTAATTTGATCCGATTAATATTACCGAGTGTTCGGCAGGGACTTATTTATGTCCCTTTTCATTTCAATATTATAATGAATAAGTAAGAAATAAAGAAAGTCTTCTTCCTTCTTCAAGTAATATCCCATGATTTTTTTATCGGAATGGCTTACTGCCTTTTTGCATCATGTTTTTTTAACGATGTTTGTAAAAGAAACACCAAATGCAAAATTTCTAAGGTAGCCGGGACATTTTTAATTTTTTTTGTAGCCAAATATTTCAGCCATGTATATTATGGCCCGTTTATGAGCCCCATTATACATAGACTTATTTTTGTTACTTATATGGATATACTTTGTTTCTAATTTTGATAATTTTTACTATGTATTCTGACCTACCAACGCAATAAATGTAAATCTAAATGAAAAGTTCAAATACATTTATATTTGTACAATATGTAGATTTAAGGCTATGGTATCTTTAAAATAAAATAATAATCAATATAAATAAAGGAGTCCGTTCGTATGTAACGTCCTTTATAGACGGCTAAACTAGGGATACCAGAAGTAAAGTAATACCCTCTATAGCGAGTCATAATACCAGTGGACGTTTAAGGCTATAAATATTTGGAAAATGTTATTTATCGATAAAAATATTAGATTTTTTCATAAATCTCCCATACAAATTAAGATTTTCATCCCGCCATTTTGTCAGAATCAGGTATCTTGAAACTGTATTTAAATCTCATTTAGTTGCACCGTCGCTACTCATGTACGGTTTTGTTTTAATCTACAATGCTTAAACTTTCTATTTATTTCAAAAAAAATTCTTCTATAGAAGTAAAAACATTGAAACAAAGTAAAACAATTTAGCTTATTTTACTTATGAAATGTCATCATATACCTCCATATTGTGAAAATTTAGGGTTGCCGTTTTAAAAAAAAACCTGTGGAATGTAATAATAAGGTCTGCATGAATATGTAGGTAGGTATTAATATTGAAACGCATTGAAGTAGTTAACTACAAAGAGTATGATTGAGTAGTTTCAGCGTGATGTAGTAACGCATGAAAATAACAACAACATTTCATATTTATAATAATTAGAAGATAATATATAAGTAATAAATCAATTCTTCCTAAGCAGGAATAGCTTTATCATTCTGTTGATAAGTAGAATAATTCTCAGAAGATCAACGCTTTAATGGTAGAATGATCTCTGTGGGCTCCGTTGAAACCAGAATGAAAATGTCAAAGTTTGGACGATAATGGCTTGGAGAATATTCTTTTAGGTGGCATTTTGTGGTCTTCATAATTCAACCTAAAATAAATAAATAACATCAGAATACAATTTTTATAATGATTATGTATGCATGTTTAAGGGGGGAATATTATTTACTTTAATGGAAATTTATCATTTCATTAAAGACCACAGTTAATATACATGTGTAAGTGAAATGAATGATTCATTTAAATTACTATAATAATTATGATTATAAGTATTTAACCTCATATTAAACATTTTTCCTGAAGGTATACTGTATAATGTTTGCAATAAGTATATTGTTATAAAATAAGTCTTTAATAAACATAAACACAAAATATAAGCAAAACGAAAGTTGTGCAATTAGTTAAGTACCTACCTAATAAAAATAAAAGGAAACAGAATGCATTAATTGAATTTTGAAAAAGGAATTGTGGAAATGTATTTTGACAGATTTTGACGTCTATAAAAAGTTTGACGTTTGGCGATGGCAACCACAGACAATAGAACAACCATGAGAGAGGACAGCAAAAAAAAACGCAAACGTAATGATCCTGTTTTTTTAATCCTATTTTTACATTTCGTGTACAGAATGTAATACAAATAAACAAACACCTAATTTTTTAATGATCTTTCGGATTATTTTAATATATTCGAAATATATCAAAAAGTTTTGAAAAGACATTATTTATTAATTGAACATTTGAGATTATGGCAGGAGTGATATGCCAAAAAGAAGAAAAAGAAGAAGTTACTGACATCTACGCGCCAATTAGCGTATCATCACACAATATGTCAAAAAAAATATACAGTACGAGTTTTTTACAATCATAAGAATAAATAATGGATTATAATGTTTAAAAAAAATCCACACGAACTGGTAAGTAAAATTACATGGGATAATAAATTATTATATAAATTGTGTTTTCTAAACTAATGTTTTATTATCATCGTTTACAGAATCTTGAGTGTTTACCAATTATGACAAATCAAGGATATTTTGCACTGGAAATTATGAATTTAAGAAATGGAAAATACCTATCCTAAAGATTTAAAGGTAATTTTATTTTATACAAGCATGTTATGGAGTGATTTGATAATATTTGAAGCATTTTATCAACCAATTTTTTAAATAAAAATCAAATATAAACGTTGCATATTTTCTTATACAATCTCTTGATTCTGAATTTGGTGTTTTTGTTTAAAAAATGAAGATATTGCTGGCCATTGTCATTTGGTTAATCTATTTGGATAAATTAAAGGATTTGATAACATCTTCGAATAATAATACTACAATTTCAATAGGTTAATTTAAGATTGGAACATAGTTTTTAGGGGGGTTTCTGGACACCTCCTCGAGTGTCAACACTACACTTTGTTAGGTTAAAACATATTCATTTAGGAGGTTTTTTGTCAAATATCAAAAGAAGCCCGCAAACTTAATAATAATTACCATTTTTTGTTTTCATACACAAAATTTAACAAATATTAATTTAAAAAGTGAGAATTCTGTCACTGTCTTCTTTATAATTCCACTATTTCATTAAATATTTACCAGTCTTCAAAACCCAACAAAAAATATGTGTTGCTCATGGATTCTGTGTTTATTTTAATTGAACAATATTTTTTTACAGTGCATCGGGTTCAATATGAGTCCTTCAACTGTTGCCGATGAAAATGTTGGATGATCAAAGTGGTCCCGTTCGAAGGCAAATATCTTAGATGCCCAATATGAGAGATTGGACTGGACCCTGAACAGCGGGGGTGTTGAAGTAGTGGTTGCCAATGTTGTGAGACTCGATACGACACAAACAGAAGACAGGCCAGCAGCTCTTCTTTCAATAGGATAGACAATATAATAATTAGATAGACTATAAACAACACACACTGTACGCTAAATATTCTATTCGTTAAATCTTATCAATATGTGTAATTGCATATAATTAGCTATAGTATTTCACAATCCTGTATGTTACATTGTAAATATGTTAAAAGAACAAGGCTTTATTTTTATAGATATAATAATATAGTCTATCACACCTTACGTCTATTCAACTTATAGGAACCTTTTTTTTTTCATTACTTTTATGGATACAAACCTGAGACATAATTTAGTTTAGTTTAATATTGCGATGATGAGGTTATGTAACTAGGACCACAATGTATCCTTAAATATTATATGTTCAATTTTCTTTACACGCCTGTTGTCTTATTGTATTTTGTTTGTGTCTTTGATTTTAAGCTAAGAAATAGGACTAAATAAGTGCACTTTTTCTAATGATTTGGAATATTATTACTTCAACCTACTACATATATTTTTTGTATTTTATGCATCGTCACTATTGAAGTATGATAAATTCAAATACAGATCAAATTTTTTTATAGCAAATACCGAAGTACCTAACGAAATTTCCAGTAACGAATCGTCAATTTGTCCCTGAAAAACTTCCATTAAAGATGTACTGAACCAAAATTTGTTGTAACGAAGTCAATCTAATATCGGCATTAAAATTTCTTCAGTTTGTCCTTGGCATTGGTGAGTTTGAAAGTGTTTGCCGAACATATTTCCTTTACGTGATTGATGAATCCTTCAAATTTGTTTTTGTTCTCACCTAATAATAGCAATTATATTTTATTTGACATCAGTAGGTATAATATGGCGACACAAAAAATTAAATTTTATAAGTGAAATTAATAGTTTTATTTAAAAACCAACCAACCAAATAAAATCAAGCAACGATAATTGCCTTGCCTTGCCTTGCCCAATTTAGCATATTCATAGATCCTGGGAGCTTTATAAACATTGTAATACTCATGGTTAAACCATACTCTCCAGTATTCTCTTTCGTTCATGGGCTCCAAAATCTTACGAAGCATGCTTCTCTCAAATGTGTCCAGCATTTCCATGGATTTCGCAGTCATTGCTCATGCTTCCTATCCATATGTCATAACTGTTCTTATAATAGTTTTGCAGAGAGTGATCTTTGTTTTTCTATGGACACTTCTTGACTAGAGCACAGGCAGTAGAGTAGAGAAGAATGCTTTGTTTTCTGTTGCTATCCTTCGCTTGATTTCTATATTATGTCCCAATTCCTTTGCTGTTATTTCCAAGGAGTCAAAGACTTCTCTTATGGCTATCAGGAATCTTCCTACTATGTTGACGTCATAAGCATATCTGACGATTTGGCTACTTTGGAAATAAATATTAGGATTTGTACTGTTGTGGTATGTGAGGGCCAGTCAGTCACCTTGCTTGAGTCCCTGGCCATCTAGGAGCTCATCTGTGAGTTCCGCGCCGATTTTACATTTATGTCCTACACATAGTTGCCCTAATCAAACATAACTTCACAGGTATAAATTGAAGTATCGTGGTCATAATGCACGATTCCTGGGCAACGCACGGGTACTTAAGCTAGTACTTAAATAAAATGTACCCAAGCATCACAAGATGATCTAGAAAGGTCATGAAATAGATTTAGAGAACTCTAGAACTTCTTGCTAATCTATTTAGCCAATATACTACTTGGGTACTAACTAGTGAAGTTGTTAGATTTTCCGTATTCCTAATGTATAATTATTAAATGTCTCTTGTTTATAAACATAAAACATGCCAATTGCAAATAAATTCACCACTATTTTAGAAACGTTACAATTTGCAAGCAGTCTTTTAAGAGCTCTGTAACGCGGTTTGATACGTTGAAACGGTGTATTTACGTAGTTTATATTGTTTATCGACTATATTTTTAAAATAGCACATTTGAAAATCGGGCTACAAAGCCGTCACATGGTGACGTATGATTCCTACTAAATAATAACATTAATATGTTTAATAATATTATAATGTTATAACATTATCGGTGGTTGTAATTAGTTAGGTTGTCTATTGAGGTGAATTGATGTAGGGTGTTATATTATGGAAATGAGTACAACACCATTATCATATTATTTCTGCCAGTCAATCTGATTGTTGGGTTGAACGTAACTGCTTGATTTAATCATTAGCGTGCTAATGAAATCAAAGAGCGATCTCGTTTGCATCGTAATTAATTTGCTTTGAATTATTATATTCCTGAATTTGTACAGTTGATGTTCTAATTATCAGAACCTTATCCATTTCTATCGTATCTGCATTCTGTGTTAAATTGAATCTTGTTGCCTCCCTTTGCCTCTATCTGGGGTAACAAAGGGAATATTGGTTCATCTATTTTTACCTTCACTATTTTCTACGTTTGTTAAAAATCTGGTTGCTGCCTCTTGGCTGACTCCATACTGGGGTGGCGCGGTATAAATAAATGATAAAATTTAATTAATTATAAATTAAATGATTAACGTGGACTGTATCTATATGCGTGGCATGCTGTGCTGGCGGAGTGGTGTGACCAGCTGGAAAGAAAAAAGGATCTGGAAGATGGACTAACCTTGGTTCACGGTGATCTCCCTCTGCTGGCCAGCTCTTCCTTGTTGAACACAAAAACATAAACAAAAACACAGCACAATTTATAATTATAAACGCGGCGCGGATGGTTAATTTTATTGTTAATTATTTTAGAAGATTAGAGCGAATTAAAATGAATATAAAAAAATGATTTGATTAGCGGTGCGATGCGGTTGATTTCTTATTGAAGATTGTTATTGACACTCATCCTGGTTAGCTAAGGTAGGATTCAAAAAATGGGTAACAACAATTTGATGGAAAAAATGAGATGGAAAGGACAGGTTGACACTGGCAACACCACACTCCCCACCTTGAAAGCTCCAAAGCTTTCAACACAAAAATAAAAGAAAGCGGATTAAATAAGAAAAATGCTGTATATATAAATAAATAAAGCGGTACTTTAAATGCGGTTAGCCCATTACGGAATGTATAAAATGCGGTTGTCCCATTGCGGATAATAAATGCGGTTAGCCCATTGCGGATAATAAATGCGGTTTTCCCATAGCGGATTTATAAATGCGGTTTTCCCATAGCGGATTTATAAGCGTTGAATATCAGTGCACTGATATTGTAAAGATGCGGTGAATATCAGATCAGAAATCTGATATTTTAAAGATGCGGATTATATCATTTTATGATATATTTAAAAATGCGGTTAATATCAGATCAGATGTCTGATGTTTTAAAGATGCGGATTATATCATTTTATGATATATTTAAAAATGCGGTTAATATCAGATCAGATGTCTGATGTTTTAAAGATGCGGATTATATCATTTTATGATATATTTAAAAATGCGGTTAGTATCAGATCAAATTTCTGATATTTTAAAAAATGCGGGTTATATAAAAAATGCGGTTTTTCAAAGCGGTACATTCACCAAATTTACGTGAAAAGACAATATATGCGGAACTATAATAATAATTTATAGAAATTAATACGAGATGTGAACTTCATATATGCAAGTCCCAATATTTACCTTACTAATGCGGTTTAATAAAAATTAAAGAGGTACTTATAAAAATTATTTATTAAATGAATTATTGAGTTGGTAACGGGCATAATTTAATAACTGGACGTTTTAGTATTCCAGTTTTAGTTCTTACTGATGCCACTCTAATAACACCGTCAGGTCCAGAAAAAACCTCTTCGATCTTTCCCAGAGGCCATCTCAAAGGTGGGGCATCATCAGTATGAACAAGAACGACTGTGCCTACTTGCACAGGATTAGTCTCACTACACCATTTTTGTCGCGTTTGTAGAGAATGAAGATACTCCAATCTCCACTTTTTTCAGAACGACTGAACCATACTGTCTAATAACTGTTTTCGAGTCAGTAAACTTGCTCGGTCTTGACTATGATCCAAGGCCGGAAGATATTTAATAGGTGCTGACATTAAAAAATGAGCGGGTGTTAAGATTTCTGGATTATGCTCCTCTGACATCAAACATAATGGCCTACAATTCATTATGGCTTCTATTTGGGTCAGTACCGTTGACAATTCCTCATAAGTGAGTATTTGCTTACCAATAATTCTATATAAATGTGATTTAAGCGATTTAATTTGCGATTCCCAGCATCCTCCAAAATGGGGGCTTCTGGGCGGTATCATTTTCCAAGTAATTCTATTATTCAAAAACTCTTCTCTCAGAGCGTCCTGATGAGAAGATGAACTGATGAAGTTGTACAACTCCGCTAATTGAGATCTCGCTCCCACGAAATTAGTACCGTTGTCTGAATATAAACAAACAACCGGTCCTCTTCGCGATATAAAACGTTTGAATGCGTCTATGAATGCGTCTGATGACAGTGAAGAGACCAATTCCACGTGAACAGCTCTTGTTGTCAGACAACTGAAAAGGCATATGTATGCCTTTTGGCAACGTTGACCGCGTCGTCTTGTAAGGGTTATGCTGATTGGTCCAGCGTAATCTACTCCAGTGTGAGTGAATGCTTTTGTACATTCCTGCACTCTATAAGCGGGCAAATCTGCCATTTTTGGATAGGCGTTTTTTGGATTGACTCTAAAACAAGAAATGCATTTTCTGATCAAAATTCTAATTGTATTGCGAGAAGAAATTATCCAATATTTCTGTCGAATAATTGAGCTTAACAAGTTTGACCCAGCATGACAATTGCGGAGATGATAGTGCTTAACTATAATGTTTACAAGGTGATCAGATTTGGGAAGAAGCACTGGGTGCTTGGCCTCATATGGCAAGTCGGCGTTAGTCAATCTGCCTCCAATACGAATAATGCCATGACTATCTATAAATAAATCCAATCCTTTAAAAGGTTCCCGTAATGACTGACCCTTCAAAAGAGCAGCATATTCCTTAGAAAAGTGGAACCGCTGAACGGCCATCAATATGTATCTTTCGGCTAATTCTAAGTGATCAACCTCTATGATTTTTGAGGGCGGCAGCTTTTTTGCAAATCGCAACACGTACACTATAGTACGCAACAATTTATTCCATGAAGAAATTCTACATATAGTAGTATACAATATTGGTGGATCTTTTATTACGGAAGTCAAAACAGTAGAAACTGCTTCAGGTACATCCGTACTTATAGGTGTAAACGGCTTGATAGGCCATGAATTTGGTTGGCTAAGAAGCCACTTTGGACCTGTCATCCAAAGACTGTGCTCAAGCAATTGAGATGGATATAATCCCCTGGATAAGCAGTCACTGGGATTTTCGACCCCAGATATATGAAAGAAATGTTTACAATCTAGATTCTCTTGTATCTGAGTCACTCTATTAGATACAAAAATAGACCAGCGGTGAGGTGATGAATGTATCCAGGATAAAGCTATCGTGGAATCCGAAAAAGCGTATATGTTGTTTATAGCGTAAAGTGGATTGAACGTATCAAAAACAGTTTTTACTAATTTGGATAATAACAGAGCTGAGCACAGCTCCA
Source organism: Mystacides longicornis (assembly GCA_963576905.1). Taxonomy (NCBI): domain Eukaryota; kingdom Metazoa; phylum Arthropoda; class Insecta; order Trichoptera; family Leptoceridae; genus Mystacides; species Mystacides longicornis. The sequence goes on along the minus strand of OY756436.1, from coordinate 22,045,547 downwards.
AGCGGGCAAGTGAGATCACCTTAACCGGTGCCACCTTTGATTTTGAGCACACTAAACTTATGAAAATATTACCCTTGTCATCTGTGACATGTAAGTACACCACACAGCCGTAAGCTTTTAAACTGGCATCACAGAAGGCTACGATATTTACCCTGCAGCCAGGTGTCACTTTCAAGTGACGCGGTATTTTTATATTCGACAACAACGGCAGTTCAACAATTAATCGTTGGTAAGCGGTTACAATATTCATAGGGGGCGTATCGTCCCATCCTATGTTAGCGTCCCACAGTGCCTTAATAAGCAGCTTTGCCAAAAGGACAACTGGGGATACCAAACCCAATACATCAAACAGTCGTGCAACAACTGATAATATATTTCGCTTGGTACAAGTCTTGTTACATGAAGAAGTTTTAAAGGTGAAAACGTCTTCCTCAGGCAGCCATTTTAAACCCAATACGGTTAAACCGTTAGTAACCCCAGTGTCCGAAAAATCCACTGGAGCTCTATTTTGTGGCGGAAGTTCAGCCAAAAGCTCCTCGGAGTTACTCGAGAATTTTACCAGATCAAACCCTCCCATGGAAAACAATGATATTAATTCCCTCATTAAACTAATAGACTCGATTTCTCCAGGACTTGACGGCATTGACTTTACGAAATCATCCATGTAAAAATTTGTGACAGCCATCTTGGCAGCATTTGGAAACGACTTTCCTTCATCCGCAGCAAGTTGACGCACTGTTCGCATGGCCAAATAAGGACTAGCCTTGAGTCCAAAAGGAAGGGATTTGAATTTAAAAACGCGTATTTTTTCATCGGTATTGAAGCGGAACAATATTTTTTGATATCTCTGATGATCATTGTGAACTCCTATTCTTAGATACATTTGACGTATGTCAGCGGTCATTGCTACAGCAAACAATCGAAATTCAAGCAGAAGCAAGAATAAATCAGCCTGCAAATTTGGGCCCGAAAACAGAATATCGTTAAGTGATAGTCCTGTATGCGTCTTGGCGCTCGCATCTAGGACAATTCTAACCTTGGTAGTGGTTTTATCTTGTCTAATGACAGCGTGATGCGGAATAAAATATCCATCCGTCTCATGAGATGGAATTTCTTCTAGATAATTATTGTTAATGTAATCTTGAATAACATTATTATATTGTTCACGCAATCGAGAATCAATATTTAATTTGCGTTCTAGTGAAACTAAACGTCTTTGAGCTGTAGCGAACGAATTACCCAATTCACTTGGACTTTTACAAAAGGGAAGGGACACTGTATATCTGCCCTGAGACCCACGAGATACTGAGGACTGATAAGCAGACTCACACGCGACACTCTCAGGACTTGCGACTTCAACCATCGGCAATTCCTCCAACTTCCAGAACCTATGCAAAGCTCTCTCCAAGCTTCCACAATTGTTACAGGATACAGATGTATCATCGTCGTGGTTCACTCGCGAAACCGTGGCAGTCGTGACAAGGGTGACAGTCGTAGAGCATTGAGGTTTTGAGTTTTTATTTGAAATACTACCCATTATCAAATATCCCAGCGTAGTTTCAATAAGCGGTGATAAACCTGATATTTCAATTTTCCCACTCAATAAAATATGTGGAAATAGTTGAGCTCCCAAAACGATTTCTATCTCAGCAGACAGATTCCACTCTCCATCAGCCAGCGGAATTCCGCTCAAATGACCGACACATGTGAAATTTATATCCTCCGTAGGTAACGAGTCTGTTATTATGTCCAACACTAGACATTTTATCTTATATGTTTGATGCGAGATGCGGGATTGTATGTGAAATATAACAAAGCCGTGAATCGGTTTGCTAGACAGACCAACTCCTTTGACAAAAGAGTTGTTCAAAGGGATTATATCTAAATTTAATTTCTTACAACAAGCAAGAGTGATGAGATTATTTTGTGAGGCATTATCAATCAAGCATCGAACTAGCCTCTTCTCACTTTCATTTCGATAGGCAAGTACCTGGGCAGTAGGTAAAATTATAGGACATGTCAATCCTATATTATTGCGAGCGCATAAAGTTGTAGAAGTAGTTGTAACATTTTTACTGGTTGATGGTTTTTCATTTGAAGTACAATTTTTCTGATAAAACTTACTAGTGTCTTTGTCATCAAAATGAAGCATAGTATGGTGCAATTTGTTACAAATCTTACAAGATTGTTTTGAATTACAAGTTTTACTTTGATGATTACAACTAAGACAGTTGATACATCCAAATATAGATTTAATTAAATTAAACTTCTCTCTTGGAGTAAGAGTTTTAAACTTTTCACACTGATATAGATGCGTGTGAGAGAAGTTACATAAAGTACACTTCTGACTAGCAGAGCCAACATTTATCAAAAATGATTTAGAAATGTTTTGAGATTTATTTTTTCCTTGCCATGGTACCCTTTTATATTGACTATTTAAACCATCACGAGAGGTGCGTTCTAAAATTTTAACTTTATCCTTGACAAATTCCATTAATTGGTCGAACAAAGGAAAATCTTTTCCTCCTCTAACCGACATTTCAAAGTCATGCACTATTTGAGGGTGCAATCCCTTAAGGGCACATGTGAAAAATATGAAGTCTGACAAGTCTTTAATTTTTAATTGTTTAAGAGCTGATACCGAGGCAGATATATTCTCTGAATATTCATTTAATTCGTTAGCACTCTTTGCGGACGTCTTACTCTCTAAAATATTATTTAAATAATAAGCTCCCAGAGATCTATTATCCTGATATCTCTCAACTAAACCTTTCCATATGTTTGCATAATTTTCACCTGTAGGAATAATCCCGGAAAACACATTTAGAGCTGAATGACTTAGTTTTCCAAGCAAATACTGCATACGCTGCGAATCATTAAGATTTTCGTTAAGATGGATATTATTCTTAAATGACTCATAAAATAGAGACCAATTTTCTAATTTACCATCGAAACATGGTATTTGAATAGGCGGTAATTTAATATGAGATATTTTATTATCTTTTGATTGATTTGAGGTATTTACATTTGACACTTGGTCTGCAGTCAACAACTGAGACCGTTTGAATTTAATGGCATTTACCTGACTGTTTAAAGTATTTAAACTATCGTACGATGGCTCGTACGTTTTATCGTACGAAATTTTTAACAGTACAAGTTCATCCAATGCGGTAACTATATCTTTCTTCAATTCATCAATTGAGAAAGTGTCTGAGATGAAAGCAGTTGTTTCCCGAGTTCCGTGACTCAATGTCAATTTTGACTTCTCAAAAAACTCACCAACCTTTGAGAGAAGTGAATTAGATTTGGCTTCTAATAATTTGATACGTTCCATTGTGAACGCCTAATATAAATAAACAATTAAAATAGATGCAAGACAAGTTGAGTAAACTGAGTAAGTTATCAACTTATAAACTACGCGGCTTATCTTCGTTTATGAACGAAGGTACATAAAAATAAGAAACCGTGAAACTCAATTAAGATGTCTTAAGTTAACTATATATAAATAAACATTCAGTTGCCTATATGAATGTATGTATGTAAAAAAAAAGAAAAAGAAATATAATAAGGATGCGTTAAATTTAAGTATACATAAATAAGCCTTAAATTGCCTATATTATTAATGTATACAAAGAGAAGAAAAAGAAATATAATAATAAAGCGTTAAATTTAATATATCTACTATCCGAATAAACAGTAGAGTACTGTATGCAAAGGCTTAAGCATACCTAAGCATACGGGTGTGTTCATATAATGCGTAGGTATAAGCTAATGTACACGATCAACGACAAAATTAACCTTCTCAATTCTCAAATCAACACAGAAAGCTGGAGCAATAGCGACATAGGTATGACGTAAAACTCTATATAAAGAGTTTGATGCAATTGTTGTAAGTATGACTATTTTATATCAAAGTTACAAAGTTATGCGAGCGATGCGTAGTTAGGTATATAAAATATATTAAATATTATGTCAATATCTATATGGGTAATATTCTAAGCAATTGGGGTTCTTAAATAACTCTTATCAGTTTTATAAGTGTAACAGAATTATTTCCCATTAAATTCTCGATAATACACTGATATTATACTTTAAATTTTAAATACGACATACATACGTGTAAAAATCATTCAATTGTGAATAATTATTATGAATCATTAATATTTTCAAGTTTTCAAACCAATGCCATCTATGGAACTACAACAGAAGCACGTGAATTTCCAAAATCAAAGCTTAACTATTGACTTTTCAAAGAAACCCACCTCTCCTATTCAAATATAGATGGCGCTATGCGTTAATAATATTAATTATTATTTAAAAAATACTATTGTATGTTATAAATCTAAATTAAACTTTTCTTCATATTTATTTGTCAAATGATTAGCGGACTCGACAAGAATTATACCCTATCATTAACACAATGAATATAACTGAATATTCAAGCCTTATTCAAGTTAATTATAAGCAAGTTTATATCAGATAACATGTGACATGACTGATACAAATTTCACTTTGGATTCATATGTACTTCTAATGCGTGATATTAAATCAAAAAAACAATGACATTACCATTTCTGCAATGTTTCAATAAACTTGGTGAATGTACAGATGAGAATGTGAATAAATGAGATTTACACTGATCTTTTGCTATAGGCTCACTATAAATCCGGTATAAGTGACCAAAAAATCTAACCATAAATCCGGTTCGTATGGACCATTAATATGGGGTGGCGCGGTATAAATAAATGATAAAATTTAATTAATTATAAATTAAATGATTAACGTGGACTGTATCTATATGCGTGGCATGCTGTGCTGGCGGAGTGGTGTGACCAGCTGGAAAGAAAAAAGGATCTGGAAGATGGACTAACCTTGGTTCACGGTGATCTCCCTCTGCTGGCCAGCTCTTCCTTGTTGAACACAAAAACATAAACAAAAACACAGCACAATTTATAATTATAAACGCGGCGCGGATGGTTAATTTTATTGTTAATTATTTTAGAAGATTAGAGCGAATTAAAATGAATATAAAAAAATGATTTGATTAGCGGTGCGATGCGGTTGATTTCTTATTGAAGATTGTTATTGACACTCATCCTGGTTAGCTAAGGTAGGATTCAAAAAATGGGTAACAACAATTTGATGGAAAAAATGAGATGGAAAGGACAGGTTGACACTGGCAACACCACATACTCTAGGGAAGTACTTACTTCAGGCACTGTATAGTTATTAAAATTTACCTCCTTTTTTCCTAATATTTTTTTTACCCATCACGCCGTTTCCCGAAGGGGGTAGGCAGAGAGTACGGACTTCCATTCTTTCCTATCCAAACAAACCTCTTTCGATTCCTTCAAACGTATAACATTCCGCATACATGTCTTCTATTCCTTTTGCTCCTGATTTGGCCCTCCTCTAAGACTGATCCGATATGATTGGACCATGTCATTCGAGGTCGGCCTCGTCTGCGTGCACCCATTCTTTCAGATTTATATATCCTTTTTGTCATTCTATCCTGGTTCATTCTCTCTACATGCCCTCTCTACATTATTAAATTTTACCTTTTTTTTTTCCTAATATTACTTTTTAACCATCAAGCCGTTTCCCGAAGGGGTAGGCAAAGAGTACGGACTTTCATTCTTTCCTATCCAAACAAACCTCCTTCACTTCCTCCAAACGTATAATAGAAATGCGAACACTTATAACTCGAGATCGACTGAACAGATTCTTCCGATGTTTGATTTATTGGATTCTTCTCCGCTCCGGTTAACATAATAATTATTAGATGTTCGAAAAATGGATAGCAAATAATATAAAATATACGACACCTGTGAAAAATTCCATAACAACTCAATATTTATTTATTGAGTTTCAAAACATTGGTACGCAGATTTTTGATAGAATTTCTTTCGAGATTTCAGAAATAATTTTATTTAACGTTCAAACGTATCTCAAACGTATTTTGATATAAATTAGGTACAAATTAAACATTTATTTAAACATAAACGGCGTAAACGCCTTTTGAATTCTAAACACATTATAATGGACAGCAGTACAACAAATAATAAGATTCACAAAATATACATGAGCTCAGTGTTCTTAACTAGGTAACAGTAAATTTGTTAATAATAATAAATTAGAAATCGATATTCATAGTAAGGACAACAGGACAACGTCTGTAGGGAAAGCTAGTTGAATATGCTAGCACACATATTATCTCCTGCGTAGAAACAAGTTCGAATACTGTAATATGCATATTTTATATTTTCTATCCGTCGCCAGATTTTAGTATTTGAAAACAAAAGAATGTCAAAAACAAAAGGACGTGGAAAATTCCATAAAGCAGGGGTTGTGAATTGAAGGGCTCACATAAATTAAAATGTTTATTGTGTTGTACTAAATACTGTTTTTAATAAATGACATCTCCTAGCACCGCAACCCACAAATTATCTTCCCTTTCTAGTAATAAACTAAATGCTGTGGTTATTTTATACAGAGGGTCACAAAATATCAATATTTTGACTACAACTCTAATTATTATTACCTATTCGTTAAAAACAAGAAAAAAGGCAGTATTTGGTTTGGAAAACAATTTGAAATAGAAGTGAACATAACAATAAAGAGGAAAAATGTTAACAAGGAGACATTTTTTTCACACAAGTTAAATCAGGAGATGTGAGTATCGATGATATTGTGTACAAGACAAATAATAGTAAAAACTTGGGGCTGTTTTTTTAATTAATTTAAGAAAATTATGAGTCTGCCCTCTACTTGACGGATATTTAAAAAATCCGTTATCATATTAATTAACAAATATTTATTTTTGTCACATTTTTAGGTTTATTTATTGTATCTCGTTACAATACGCCCTGCATGAAATAAAAGAAATTTAGAATTTCGCCAATGTTTTCAAATAAAGCATTAGTTCTATTTTCAAATTAGAGAATATGTATGTACCTATTCATACAACAGCCATAGATTGTAGAGCTGTGATTCCTCGTAAAATCATATAGGTAGGTACTTGTTACTTCAAACTCTTTAAACTCACTTTAAAATCTTTACACATATTAACTTTATCTTCCAGTATAACAATAACTATCAAATAATATCAGTTACCTTATTTTGAAAGTAACTTAAAAAAGAATGAAAGAAAGAAATCAGATCTCTGACACACACAATATAACGGAAGCCAGATATAACTGTCAAAAAGCTTAAGCCAACTTGGAAGACACTCAATAGATTACGAGTGGGTGTCACCAGATGCAAGAAAAACATGCACAGGTGGGTCTTAAGTGTGGAAGAGGATGTCTCCTGTAGCTGCGGTGAGACTCAAAGTGGCGAACACCTCCTCATTTGCCGAGTTATGCCTGTGAAGTGTGATATGCAAGACCTTATCATGAGTAATGACAATGCTGTTGCAGCTGCCGAATATTAGAATGGAGTGGTCTAGTCACTAAAGGATGGGTGATCGGACTCGTTATGTATCGACTCTTTAAGCGGGAAATTTCCGTATGTGCCATCTATTTCGTAATATCGTGTAAATTCAATGGTTTATTTTTGACGCCTGGGAGGTCAAAGCCCTTCAGGTGAGAAAGATGAATTCTCAAATCGAGCTAGAATACTTGGTAACCAATATCTTCATGTTTCTATTTTTCCCTTTAGACTGTCTTGTCACGTCCCTTAATAATTTTGGCGATCATTTTCTAAAAAAACCCTTTCCACAATTCAAAATGTACATAAATTTCTTTCTATAGTATTTGAAAGTATATTGTTCACATAAGACATTTTCCGTATTCATTGAAACAAATGAAATAAAAGATTCTTTTTACCTTTGATATAATTTGACGATCGCCATCAGCCATATGGTCCGAATTTAATGGGTTTGAGAAATTTATGAGATTCTGGACACAGAAGCGATCCTAGTATTATTATTCTTGACTGTTTCTCACAGGTCTGGCCCTGATGGTCTCCTGGGAATCACATGACTAATATCCGCTCCTTCATCACAAGAAACGCGAGGGTTTGATGCTCGAATTCTCCTCAATGTAATGATTTATCGGTTACTTACCCCTCTGCTCGAAGATCGATTATATTCTGGAAAAAAACATTAATATCACTGTTTGTCAATTTGTGATGTCGTTTTAATGGGATACGAAAACCGTTTTTTTTTTATATGAAGAGACATTGCTTTATTACCGAAGAAGTCGCATCAACATAAATATCTTTCATTGAAGTAAAATTATTACGTTAAAACTTATACTAGCGGTAGGTACTAATAGAACTTTATGCATCTTATACGCGTAGTATAACCAAAAGTGCTACCAATAGAGTGCAGAATAAGTTATACGCGTAATAGTTTCTATGGAAACGTTATTCTTGCCTGCCCCCGGTAATAAGGATAGAATAACCACATTGAAAAGGGATGAACTACTACTGCACTCTTCACATTTTTACACTTAACATACGAAAACTTGCATCAAGTCCGAGCTGCCAATGAATCGAATCGACCTTCGGAAATATTCGTACATACTCGGGATATAACGCACACGAACTTTCTCGATGTTCCAATCGGATTCGTGCGGAATTCTTAGAAATTACTACCGTAGTATGGAACAACCACAATCTTCATTGATAAATGCGAGGTTGCCAAACTATTCCGCAGAATAGTTATAACACGGTATAGGGATGATTATTAGTAGCGCGTGGTATAAGCGATTTATGCCCGAATAACTATTACCGTCATAACGGTGTTATAACGCAGTTTCTATTAGTACCATTGCAAAGTTTTTATATCAGGTGTTTTCATATAACTACCGAAATAATCACTCTTATTGCTACGGCACAGACTTCGAAGACATCTAGAAAAGCACAACATACCTACCATTAAAAAAACGCATAGGTAGCCCTAAGCAGGATTCGAACACTTGCAATGCTATTTTTTTGTAAATGAATCAGAAATTGTGATCTGTCATTGCGGTGTGCTGTTGTTTGTCATGAGAATCTTGTTGAACTGTATTTCAATTGTGTTTTCTCAATTAAAATCGAATAACATAGTACAAAATAACGCAAATACTATCATCCATCAGTGGGGCTAGTACGAGTTTCATCGAAAGCTAATTGCACGCAAATAAGCGCTTATTAGCGTGCAAATAGTGTTCTGAAATCAAACGATCGAATCGTTCGATCATTTTAGTATGAAAATTATTCGAAACTCTTTCGATGATCGTTCCGATATTTGATCATCGAAAACTTATACTAGGGCTACAGGTCTATAGTGTTTAGGAGTAAACTGATTGAAAATGGCGGTCATTCCTTTGAAAACAGCTCCGTGTTTGTGCCCGTATTTATTTAAAGTTTATGATCGCAAAAAAATGGTGAAGTAAAAAATGTAATTACTAATTTTTATGACAATTTGTATTATTTGAAATTAATTTCTACATAATTGAGAAATCTGTGTATTTATTTTGTAACAAGCGTGTATGTTTGTTGGAGTATAGGTATTAATATATTGTAAGTATGTTTACTTTCTTTGTAAACACATAAGTAGGTACTAGTGTAGATTCTGTATTCTGAGAACTTTTTATTTATTTCCACTCGACCCTGCGTCTTTTTCAGGCGTACGGAATGTTCCAAGTATACATATTATGTACATAAACTGAGAATATAAACATTATATTGAATTCATTTATTTTTTTGTTATATTAAAACCGGTTTTCGGGCAAGAGTCGAGGACTTATTAAAGATTAAATGTAAAGTAGCTTAATGCTTCAGTTGTCGTCTTTCAGCAGTAAAAAGACGGCGATTCGTGGGATAGATTTGCGAAGTGTGTACTCTGTTCTTTCTTTTGTTAGTCTTTATTGCTCTTTGCACCTTCGAAGCAATTCTGAAGGATAAAATCTTGGGTTGAGAGGGTAGAGAATAGTTCTTATTATGCTCTTAAGGTGGGTAAAGCAAACACTCATCCTATTAGACTCTTCCGAGTTCTTCTTGGGCAAAAGAGACAATTCATTATTGATACTCTACTTTTGTTCGCAAAGATTCTATGGAATATTCATAGTGTGTTCGTTTGTCTGATATTAACGGCGCATCTTGCAATAATTTCAATGTCAAAATCAGACAACAATATGGTCACAGACTCTTTATTGCGGCTGTTGATTAAGAGCATGTGCTCAGAATTCTAGTTCTTGCTCCATGAAATTTGCTTGGAGTAAACGTTGAAACTTCTGCTAGCATTCGTTTAGGTTGAATATCAAGAATAAATGCTCCATTCTAGCTATTGCTGTTCGTTCGTTTAGTCTTAGCCTATTTTGATAAGAGTTTATTTTCGAGATATTAAAGATTTCGAACGTGCAAATGCAGCAGCAAATTTTCGAATATGTTGAGATCCTTATAAATTTCAATGTAGATCGAAACATGATATTGATAACTTGATTTTCACTCCATGAGGAATAGTTTTTTGACATTCTAACCAAGAATTTAGAAAATTTTAGAAACTCTAAACGATATTTTTGTGTATTAGAAATGAATGAGTCGAGAAATGAGTCTAAATTTTGCAATATTTTAGTGAATAACAAATTAAACGCCCGTTTACAAAGGTATTGCTTAGGAAATAAAATCCAAATAATAAGGTTTTTGCAACTAGATATGTTTTCCCAGAATAACAAGATCTCAGTCAGTTTGTACATAAAAAAAGTTAGCTAACTTTCTCTATTGTAACAACTAATAATGAGATTGGTTAACTTTTGGTTTAGGTTAGATGCTTACATTAAGCCTCTAGTTAGTTTTTGCACACCTAACTGCATACATTTTTTCTCGGGAAACTTTTTGATTAACTCTTGTTACAAAACTTGATCTATTGTATAAATAAATAATATATTTTCTTTGTTGAAAATGGAACGTAATCATAGAACCATTCTCCCGCATATCGACGGCTCCCATGCTTGCAGGCCCCAATATCGAATCTGCAATTCACTAGAATTTCAGGAGAATGAAATGAAAGTTCAATGTTATTTTATTTAAGCACTTAATTTGTTAGAATTATGGAAAATATATCCAGTATGGGGTTACTTAGCTAATATTTTGGCTGTGCCAAATTTAATAATCATATTTTACTCAGTATACCAGAAAATAGATATTCGATATCTTTATGAAGATAATTTATATAAAGTTTTTTGACAGTTGGCCGAGGAGAGCGGTGATCCTCCTTCCATCAGGGTCTCGAAGACGTAGAAGACCCTCTCTCACCGTGTTTCTTTCCTTCGAGGCAGACTGAAGGAGTTGAACATGGTGTGGGAGGATGTCATGAGCATTGCGCAAGATCGAGCGCACTTCGCCTCCCTATGCCTCAGATGTTCAAAGAGAGATTGTACTTTGAATTAATTGATGGTTTAATTGTTATTAAAATTCAGAATTGATGTTAAAATGTTTTATTTAAAACTGAAAAATTAAATAATACAACAGAGCAATTATTGGTGTTTTTAAGAGCATCAAGCAAAAATTATCAAGTTAGTTGAGCATCATAAGAAAAAACAAAAGAACTTCAAATTTGGAACAAAATAAAAATTAAGAATTCCATAAACAACAAGATCATATTTTTAACAGTAATCACTTAGTAGCGTTTTATAATATTTGCCACTTTTGATTTCATTCATCGGGTGCTTTTTGCAGATTCAATCTTGTAGTGTTTCTTTACAATTTAATAGAAATATATACTCAAATCTTAAATTTTTATCATCTTCATCAACAAGCCCTCTTCAATTCAGTATAGAACTCACTCCGCCCTTCCCAACTCCCGTAGATCCTTTGTATCCTGTATCTGGTCACCTTCTTTATATCTCTAGGTTTCCGCTACCGGACTGCACCACAATTATTTTGGTAGTCCAGTCATCTGATGTTGTTCTGACCTCATGTACAGCACAGCTCCATTTCATTGATGCTGTTTTATGGATCACTTATATTGGCCTGTCTCAACCCTACATGTAATTTGGATCACACAGTGTAAGATTTTAGATCACATCTTTCACCTTTGTCCTATTTCTAATCCATTCGTTGGGTTTTCTGTCTAGCACACTGATACTTCGCATCCTTCTTCTCCTCATTGTTCGTGGGTTATATGGAGATTTTTTTAGTATACAAAAAAAAATTCAGTTTTAATTTTAATACAGTATACATTGGGACCGTCCATATGTTTACAGAGTAATATGTAGCTAATAACAATGCGTCCGTACTATAATACGACTCCCCACAAGGATAAAAAGGTTGTGTTTTGATCTACCAATTTGAACTTATTCAGGAAGAAGAAAAATAAAATGAGAAAAAAGAGGAATGGGAATGAAATGTTGGATGAGCTGTATGTTTACAAAATGAATATTCTTTTTTTCAGGGCTGAAAATGCAGTCTTTAGATCATTTTCATACGTGCCGATTTGTTTGTCAGTTTGCTTGTATGAATTTAATTAATTATAGTCATATATTTTTTAAAAAGAAAGTGTTGATCGCTGTACATTGAATATATAGTTCGAATTAGAGCTGTGCTTTTTAACGTTTAACAGTTAATATTAACAACTAACCTTCTTTAACACGTCAACACCGCTAACATAAAAATGTATTCCTTGCTAACGTTAATCTATCTATGTAACAGTTCAGCCACTCAATTAGGTAATCAAAAGAAAACAAAATTGTATTACATCCTTACAGCTTCACCGCGTTCGTTTGCCCGACAACACTAGAAAGTAATAATATTCCTGCACGGCTGATGTTAAATTAACAGCTTACGTAGCGGCAGCTAAATTCGCGGCGCGTCAACAAAAATAACGAACAAACAAAAATATTTTGCTCAACCTTTTGTTGGTCAACTGTTGATATTCGTTAACTGCTAACCGCTACAAAATAGCGGCAGAGTTGATTAACATATCTACGTTGACGAATAGCCAATCAGCGGCAGCGTTGATCAACACGTTGACCAATAGCCAATCAGCGGCAGGGTTGATCAACGTACCTACGTTGACCAATACTAACACAGTAGTTAAACGCCCAAGTACGTACCTACGCGATAACTGGAGGCGAACGAACTAAAATATTTTCATAAAATTGGGAACCCCGTTTTCATTGCTGCTCTCTTATTCTATGTAATACAACACTACTGTTTCGTTTCGATCGTGCGCGGTCGGCGGTGTAATTTTTATCCTGCGTGAACTTAAGTTCACGTAATTTTTTGTTGTTTTACTATTACCTAATTGATTGTTATTATATAAAACAATAAAAAAGTGTTTGAATGAATATAGTTTTAGCATGTAATATGACATATTAACGTGTAATATAAATAAGTAAAGTACAAAGTGAATGTTGTGGATAATATCCGAGTTTCTTACAAAACTACTTAACGTTAACAGTTAACGTTAGCAGTTAACTTCAACTGTTAAACAATGTTAACATCAACACCTGTTAACGTTAACCGCAAGTAGCGCAAACGCCCACCTCTAGTTCGAATACTAACAAACTGAATAATTTTGATCTAAATAAGCATTGTTGTGATGTCCAAGATATAAAAAAGAAAGTATACTCATAATAGTATATTTTTTATGGTAAAAATCACTTTTTGAGGATGGATTGCAAAAATTTATAAAAAAAAAATTGTATATTTTATATCTTATCTTAATAAATAAAAATCTATATGTCTATATATCTAAAATTAAAGTCTCAGTATGCTATTCAAAAAATAGTAAGCACTGTTGTCTCGATGTGTTATATTGACTGAAAGTGAACACAAATACACTAAAAATTTATTTTCATAGGCCGTTGGGAAAATAATTCCGACCAGACTGCCATTCTAATTTAGATTGTTTTCAGTTCAATAGTTTGTAACGATATTGTTTGTCGACTAAAGTGCAATATATGAGAGGATCTAGACACTGCTTGTAATATCTTAAGAAATCTCGTAACTATTTGGCGCCCAACGTGGGGCTTCCATAAATAATTAATCAATCCTAAATCAATTCAAATGCCGCAAGATCGAGCACGTTTGAGAACTCTTTTTGGCTTACGTGCCCCTAAGTGCCCCACCGACCTCGGTAGACTAGTTGTACTAGCGTGGACTGGAAGATCCGAGGTCCCGTGTTCGATTCCCGGTCGGGTCAGTTTTTCTAAGTGTTTTTTCACTTGAAATTTCTAACCGGGGTTGGCCTGTCTCAGGTTGAACGGGAACGGTTGACTGGAAAAATTGCCTCAGGCAATAAGTTCCGCCGGCTATACTGACACCTTTGTATAGAAAAGTGTTATATTATTATTATATTATTAAGTGGGGTCAAAAGGGGAGTAGGTATTATTTATATAAAAAAATATATTATCGAAAAATATAATTGTTAGGTATACGTTTTGAATATTAATATTATACATTTATTGCACTTGATGTATCGCTATAGTCTGAAAAAATATAGAATGTTGTTTAAACTATATGGCTATCGGACCGGTATTGTTTTTTGTAATAATGACAAAGAAAAGTCGGAATGTGTGACTATTTATTTTCTTACTGGACCAGGTAGTTACAACGCGAAGAGTATTCGAGGGTAAGTGAACCCCTCAATAAAGAATTCCAGGTAGGTACCTAACTACAGTACTACACTGCACCACCTCGACAAAACTGCCTTCTTGGAAGTTGGTCCCTACTTACATGCACTGTATGACTTATAGATTGGTACCAAAACATCTTAAAAAGAAATTCTTTTTTTTTAACTTTGTACTGTTTTCTACATTATGTATAGAATAGATTACTTAAATTTGGTAGTTCTGATTTTTTTATCAGTTTTTTTTCACACGTTATACCAGATATTAATAATGGGATAACTTTACTTAGTTTTAGATTACGTAAATGTTACATTAAAAATTGAAATTCTCTATAAAATTAAACTATCTAAAAAGTTAATTTTACCTCACATTTTCGTTAAAATTATCATGATTCCTTTAATTGTGACTTTATTTGATTAACTAGCTGACTCGCCCGTCGACCCTCGATCTATCCCAGAATAAAAAAATAATTTTGACTTATTACATGAATAAAATGCAATTTACGACATATAAACTTAATTAAATTTAATTCTAATAATAATTTATTGAATTATGTATTAGTTATCGTTGATTCGGATGCGGGATGCCGTTCGATGGGTCATAAGTTTGAAATCAAAACAATTCCTTTACTTTTTAAAAAAATCCAAAAGACGGCGGTGTAGTAGGAAATTAATCACATGTGAAACCTCTTACTGTATTGTATATATCATTGAAAGAATAGACCCCATTAAAACCCAATTTTACTGAATTATTATGGTAAGATTTGAATAGCACCTGATACCTACCCGCCATAATTTCGGAGGAAAGGAACCATTTATATGTAAAAATTACATTTTGTCAAAATGTTTTCATAGAAAATGTAAAAAAGACAATAAAAACTCTATATTATTTATTGAATTACATTACTGGCCTTGTCAACATTAACCATCCATCTATTGCAACTAGGGAATCCAATCCCGCAAACCGCGGATCCCGCAAATGCGGGATGCCGCACCTTTTTTGCGGGATCAGAAATGCGGGATTTCTCATGCGGGATCCCGCACGTTTGCGCGACTGAAAAGGAAAAAATAATAAACAATAAGAATGGGCTTAGATGAAGTTCTAATTATTTATTAGATCCTGTACAACCTCATTAATGAAAGATTTATCAATTTTCGCTGGAAAATCGGGACTTTTCCTTGAAATTCATATGGAAAATAATTATACTTTCAGTTTTTAAGTTACAACTAAGTAAGTTTTGAATTTATATTTTGTGTTGGGTGAATCCTGTATCGGAATGGAACAAAACCAATGTCATTTGAATTACTCTATGGCTAGGGATTCTCCAACGGTAGGAGATTCAGTATCGAGCGTAGTAAATTGTCAAAGAAGGTTACTGCTTGATGCAATGTTAGTTAATGCAAAAACCAAATTGATCGACAAAATACCATGATAAGTCAGGAACTTATAGTGTCGCTATCTCGTCGGATAAAAGAACGCCGTACATCAATGGCCGTTATATGGTTGTGAATCCTAGCATCTGACGAAGCCTCAACAGAAGAAGATCTTTAGTGTTAATAAGAATAAGAATAGATTTCTGCGACAGATTTTGGAGATTAGATGGTACCACTATGTCACAACAGCGAAACACCTCTGTGATCCAGAATCGCAAATTGAGCTGGCTTGGCCATGTTCTCCGCATATCCCCCGAGAGTCTTGAATATGCAAGTCTTTACTACAATCCGGATGGGACAAGAAGGCGAAGCAGGCCGAAATTAACAATGATGCAGGCATTCACTGCGGTTCTACGAGATGCTGGATTGAGCTGGGATGAAGCTGTGCAACTGGCGCAAGATAGAGAGGCTTGGAGGAACTTCGTGGCGTCCACATGCTCCACACTGGGAGCGATCGTGGATTAAGTAAGTATGTAAATCAATGACTGCCGTAAAAATATCTAGAAAAAGATTCAGGATCTACAACTGTGGTGGACGATCCATTCTTTTATCTGAGCAAAGTAAGAATTGAAATGTGTGTGTTGAATAGAGAGAATGCTGTCAGACGCGCGGGTCCAACAACAAACTGAACATCAGCAAGTTAATGACAACGATATCAACGACGATGAAAAAGGCATACCTTTAACGAATCTGTTAAATGATGATCCTTCGCTTACACTAGAAAATGAATGAGAACGTAGTCTTCGTACCGAATGGATAGCTGAGTCTAGACCTGTTGTGCCAGTATCCGTACCCACTCGAGATAATTCTCTTGATCTGATGTGGAGGGAATAGAGGAAAGCACTTGGATGTTGTAGAGGTGGGAATAATGGCATAAATTCATACACTTTATAGCAGTTTCATAAATTTTAAATAACGTTATTTTTAAAGGCTTAAAGCTTATTTTTTCATTAGTATCCGGAAAGACTTTCCTACAAAAAATCATTCCGAAAATTTGATGTCCGTTGGCGGTAAGGTATGATTTTGCAAAAAAGTCATTCAGTAAAGTCATAACCCAGATATATTTACAAATATCGCTTAATATGAATAACGAGAATAAGTTATTTTTATTTATCGAATATTTTTATCAGCTTTCGTTATAACGCTCACCTCTACTTGGAAACTTCTTACAATTATGCATAGTCAATTCCGTTTACACGCCAACGTTTAGACACTTTATGATATCTTCGGAAGTATTATCAGAAAAAATAACTAGTTTTTGTGCCTCTTAAATCAATAAATGTGTTCATTTGTCAATACGAATCACAATGCTAAAAGCTTAAACGTTCAAATGTTGTATTATATCGTTCCTTAAAAGAAGCGGATTTTTTATATCTACCTGTAAAATATCATTATTTTCAATTGCTAACACTTCTAATAATTAAAAAAATGCATGCTTTTTTTATTTCATTGTTTTCTTAATAATAATAACCTACTTCAAACAAAGAAATGTCAATCCCGCTGATCCCGCGGGATCCGCGGGATTGAGGTCACCAATCCCGCAGGCTTGCGGGATCGCGAATTTGATGCGGGATTGGATTCCCTAATTGCAACTATGAATTTCTTAAATCTTTCGACTAAAGTATGTTATTTTGGTTGAAATCACTTACCTGTAATAGCGAAATTCAAAATATTTCAGAATGCAGATGCTTAATTGTAAGAGAATTCGTACAGAATCGACTGTCCAAGTGCCAATTATATAGTGTTTTTTAGTATAAAACAACCTAAAGAATTCAAAGAACTGACCCTTAAAATCATCGCAAACATTGTATGAACATACAAGGTTCAATGTTTCTATGTACAAACACTTCCAGTACTTACCCGCGAACATAACAAAACTTATTACATATTATGAATTCGTAGGATAGACAGAGAGTACTCACGTAATCTCACATCTCTGGAACTTTTCCTTTCTCTTTTCTCCTGTTGCTTCACTTTCTTTGTTTAGACTCGTTAAGCTCTGCTGTGAAGTTTTTGCTTTCTGAATATTGTAATTCTTGTTCTTTTTTAACACTCTTACATACGTGACACAAAATAAAGAAATGTTTTTCTTATATTGCTTCTATTGTCCCGATGTTATGTATTTTGAAAAAAAAAATACACGTTAACCTGTTTTTTTTTATTTTTCATCCATGCCTTTTCTTGTTAAAAATAAGGTATGTTGCTAATCTGAATGTCCATATAGGTTTTTTTTCTCTCCAGAGTCTTTATTGCCTTGCCTCACAGTTTGGAGACCAGAAGATAAGTCTCATACAGCAATATAAATGCCTGCAGGTCATAATCATCTGTACCTTGACAGTCTTTCATTAGATGCCCTTGGTATTCTTGCTTAAGGATCGCCTCAGGGCCTCAGGTACTCCACCGGTCTTGAACTGCTCGTCGCATTGCGGCTCACATTTTTGCTTGATGCCCTTTTGATGAGTAGTTTCCAGTTATTGAAATAGCTGAAGAAGATGGTGGTTTCAATTCACTAAGTATTTGGTGATAGCATCAAATTGGTAGTTTATAATCTTGAATTTTCATTTAACCGAGTCTTTTCATTCATTCTTTCGACATTCAACAAGACCCGCCAAAATTTTAGAGGAACCGCTTTTACGTCTAAACTATTCGCGCCATTTTTTTCTCAGCTACCTACAAGACCTACATACCTCTCTTAAAAACAAAATAATTGACTATTTTCAGCAAAAATGTTATTATGCTCTCGTTTTCGTTAAATCATTAAACAAACGTTAATAGTGGTTATATTTCTTGATCAAGATGAACGTGTTTGAGAAAGGAAATTTGACAGTCATGATGATAATTTGACATGGGGAAATCATTCGTTTGAAACCACTTGCAGCTATATTCACTTCGATCGATTTTTTTTGCAGTATCGCTAGGAATTGTTGAAATCGCTTTACATTGTCCGCGAAATTCTAAATTTTAGCGGATTTTGTAGGAAAGTGGGCATTACATAGATAGTTTAAATGTTGATTTCAAAAAATGCGTTCTGATTATAAAGACTGTGAAAGTAAAAGTAAAAAAAAAATAGGTTCAGTATCACAACTGAAAGGATTGAAGGATTTTTTTTATGAAAATCTCTAGAGATTTGCCGAAGCCGGTTTCAAAATCTGAATTCGTTCTTTTTTATTATCCGTAAAGTCATCTCGCTGGAGACTTGAAAAAGAGATAAAAAAATATCCGTCGGATTTCTCTTTTATGTCTCTCGGAACGAAGCGCAATATCAGCTAGCTGTGTTCACACCATCAGCGATAAAAATCTCTTGCATTTTTTAATATACAATAAGGCAGTGAAGCCTTTTTCGGTAGAAACGTTGTAATTACGTACATCTCACGGCGGCGTCCAATACCCCTGCCCTGTACGGTATTGTGTTTAGGTAAGTATATAAGGCAATGCTTTTCACACAACCTTTAAATCGGTTATGCCAAGTGTGTTGGATTGTATTACATTTAAAAAAAAGTATTAAAAATTGAATCAAGAGTCCTCTGTTTTTGAAAAGAAAAATTGATACCTACTTCGTATAGAGTGGATAAAGTGAATTTAGGTTCTGAAAGAAAATCACCTTTGTGTTGGTTTACGTATTCACAATAATTGTTTATATGTGTTGGTAGCCTTTCGGTACAGGTAGATTTCTAAGTAGTGTGCTAGCCAGATTTTTTCAAAGAGTCGACGGGAGAAAGCGTGACTTTTTTGTATTAGTAACAAAAATTATTATTAAAAGTTATATAGTTTTTAAATTCCCTACCAAATATGTGTGACCCTAAATACCTAATAGACATTTACCATCCAGAACTTAAACCCACTAGGTATACAAATATGTAGTTTACGGTTTATTATTAATTCTACTTTAAAAGAATATTTCCAGTACTGACATTTTATTCATTAAATTTTAAGTCCTTTTGATATTAGCGGCAATTAAGGCTACCATATTTTAACCGTGCAATTACCTTTATTGCAATTGATGATGGCCTTTTTGTGGGGTGGTCCATTAGACCTCAGTTTCCCCCACTAAAGGGCGGGGGTCTATAAAAAGGTTACTGACCGCCGCGTCTATGCGGGCACCTGTAAAAATAAATTCTAATAAAACCTTAGTTTTCTTATTTTTATGAATTAACTTATCAATTTAATTTTTTTTTTCATGAAATTTTCTTGTTGTTTTGGGTAGTATTCTTTTTCTTTTTCGAGTCTGGGCTTTTCATTCTTTTTTTTTGACACATCACACTCTTTTCTATCAAATAACACTTCTTTCGTATCAATCGTATCTTTCACTGACATAATATAATTTCTCATACAACCTTTCCTATTTCTTTTGCCTCTGACCAGACCTTCTTTGAGAACCGCGTATTTCCTTTCCTTTCAGCCTTATGAATTCTTTTTGTAATCCTGATTCCATCAATATTTTTCAATATGCCCAAACCATCTCAACTTATTAACTTATTGATCAAATCATCATATTTGTAACAACACTAACTTCCATACCATATTCCTTTCAAATATTTCCATTCCTTTCCTTGTCCCATAGACTATCCACATATTCTTCGTAAACCTTTCATCTCTTCTACATTTATACTACAGATGTGTTCATTTTTTGCTAGAAATGTTATTTCCTTGCACCTTCCAACTTGTTGCCTCTGTTGGGTTGCTCTTCTTGTCTTAGTTTGTATGTCTTCTTCCATTATGCCGATTCTCTGCAGAATCTTTTTGCCATGCATTATCCAGTTTTTCTTTGGTTTCCTTTTCTATAAAATAAGGATGGAGATTAATAATTACTGACGTTGCTTGTATAACTGTGTGATCTCGTGATCTTTGTTTTATCGTTCTATCTGAAATATTGGCCATTTTCTAATTAACATCATCGGTAACCTCCAAGCTTCCACTAAAGCGTGAGGTTATGATTTGTATGCTTGATGTAGGTACCTAAGTCTCAATTTGTAAAGATCGCTATAAATGGGGTTTATGCCAGTAATTTGAGTGCTAGTAATTTTGTCTGTAGGTAAGTCACTTTCATGAGATGTTCGAAGATAATATTTCAAATTCAAAATTGAAGGTAGATAGGTATATCATAATCGAACAATATTAACATAATATTGTGTTTGCATTGAACAGCTCCTACTTTTTTCGAAAACGATTACTAAGCTAATACATAGGAATTTTATAAGAGTAAAAAATAACAACGCCCTAAAATGCGTCTCTATAAAGAAAAACCATAATAATTTTATGATCTGTTCAGTTTGAAATCTTCAACACTTAAATCTGAATGGCAAATAAAGAATGTAGGTACGGTCGATAATAAAAATATGCAACACTTAAAACTATGGAATTTCGCAATAATAAGTTTTATTACAGCACTATTAGGTATAGGTACTCGTATTTTTTATGGTTAAGCAATAGACATACATACTGAACAATGAACATTTCTTACCTATGGGTTATGGCAATGTCTCACATTCACTATTCATAGTATTAGTAGATTTCCTTTCTATGATCAATCTTTTTCTGTGATACATTGGTTATACCAGGAACCAGAACCTAGTAGCTGATCCGACAAAAGAACTGCCTGGCTCAACAGTCAACACAACCCAGAAATATATGGTGTAGAGTCAGCATGCGCATGTGGGATGACACAAACATACAAACAATCGATCATCTGATAAACGAGTGCACGCATTTAAAGAAGGAGCGCAGGGCTTGCACGCACCGACGGATGACGCGATCCAATGGCTTCGGTCCCAGAGGTCAGATTGTGAGCGACCATAAGAAGAAGAAGATTGGTGATACCATCATAATCATGCATAAAACGTAGATTTTTTTAACGAACACACCGTTTCCTGCAGGGGAAAAGCAGAGAGTACGGACTTCCACTCTTTCCTATCGATCTTTCTTCAGCGTAATGTTTCGCATTTATTGTCTCCTATTCTTTATACACCTGATTTGGCTCTTCGAAACCGATTTGATCGGTCCACGTCTCCAAGCAACCATTCTTTAAGATTTATTAATAGATCTTTTTGTCATTCTCTCACCATCCCAAACCGCCTTATTTTCTTTTACTATGCAAACATTTCTTTCTTATACACATTTCTTTCTTATACCTATTATCGTTCCTCATCTTAGATATCAATCAGACTTTTGCCTCATATCCTGCGTCATGATTTCATTTTTCACTTCCAAACCAAAATCCAAACTCCCTTTAGACCCCACTTAGGGGCATAGGGAGGCAACAAGAGCTCTCCATTGCGCTCGATCTTGCGCAACGTTAATGACCTCCTCGCACACCATGTCCAGATTCCTCAGCTCTGCCTCGAAGGAGCGGAACACAGTATGAGAGGGTCTTCCTCGTCTCAGTTTTCACTTACAGCATTTATACCAAATTCCAGATTTTTCGCCCATATTATCTAAGTTTCACTCCCATACTTCATGGCTGGTATCAAGATTGAATTGTGCATAATGGATTTTACAGATATGTTCTTATGTCATACATAGAAAAATGTAATGTTTCTAAATTTACATAAAATGACATACTCACAACAATACAATATAATTTATATAATCTCAGATTAGATTACAGTGAACCGAATGATTTTTTAATTTATTTTTTTCAATATAAAATCATATTTCCCGTGTTTTGACATATAATTTTCAAGCCCCATAAATTCGCCACCCTCAACTGCAATTGCATGTGTCAAAGTCATAAATTTCAGAAAAAATCACCCCTATTTTTTTACCGTGTTATTATTATAAATACATTATTTTCTTTTCTTTGAGGGTTAGGATGTTAATATCGTATTTATTACTAGTTTTACCCCGCTACAATATTCCTAATGGGCTGTGGATTCTAGGGGCAGAACTTCCAACAATCTATAAACGTATTGAAACTTTTTTGATTGTTTTCATTTACAATAGGTAAGCAGTACAATAACTGGCCATTAACAGTAACTGGCCACCTCGATCATTTTTCTTTAAAAATAAGACTTGGGTGAGAATATCTGTTCCGTAACTTCAATAGGCTGATAGCTCGTTTATTTCTACATGCACTCTTCAAATTTAATTGAAATCGGACGTTCATTTGTGTCAGTTTTGTGCGATTTTTTCATGAGGTAGCTACTTTTGTATAAAATATCACTAATTCGTTGTCCATTTGTTAAGGAGAAGTGGTATACATCAAATGTGTTTACTGTAAATTTTTGGTAGTTTTTTGATGATATTATTATTTTATTTCATAAAGAAGGCTTGCTTCTACGATATTCACAGAAATTAGGGATGAAATAATGGATTTTTAAAATAATACCGAGGGGTGGCCAGTAACAGAATCAAGAATTTGATGATTAGACAGTAACTGGTCAAGGGTGCCAGTTACTATGTTTTTTTATCAAGTTCGAAATTATGCAATTTTAAACCATATTCGTAGTATTCATATGATTTATTTTCGTTATTTAAAACCCCCATTTCAATAGGAGCATCCGTTACAGTAACTGGCATGGGTGGCCAGTTACTAAATTTGGGTGGCCAGTTACTATAATTATTGTGTTTTTTTTTTATTTTGAAAGGCTGCATCTTAGTTCCTTATATTCAATTGTGTCATGGATTTTCACCTTAATAAGTCCATGGGAGAGAGGGAAATACCTGAGGTCACAAAGAAATCCTACAGATGGGTCAAAAGAGGAATATGCGATCTGGAATAACCGGACAATCAAAGTTGTTTAAAATATGAGGAACGTTGGCCACCCCTCAGGGTTTCGTGCACGAGGGAAACACTTTAAAGAAGAGCTTATGAATTTTGGCATAAGTGGAAGAGATGGAGCCAGTCTCCTTATCAACATGGTTATAAGACGAGCTCTACATCGGGACCGAGTCGGTCCGAGAAACCAGGAGAGCTTATCAGGGTAGACAAAACCTTTAGTTAGACCAAAAGTGTTCACAGGGGTGGGAGGATGTGATTATTAATGTACAGGAACGCAGTGAAGCTATCTCGTAGCTTCCTTTTTCGTCTACTTGGGGCCATGTTATGCAAAGTTTCTCCTCTTGCGATCCAGATCATAACTATTCCATCCATCTTAAACCCTATTCCATCGTCTTCTGCGAAGGCAAGTTCTAAAGGAAAACGGGATCTTGCCTTGATACATGTCCTGCACATTGTCTCTTTAAATTTTGCCAGCCATTCATGATGTCTATAAATCAAGTTTTGTTTCTCATTTCTTCGTAGGAATTTCTTCTTAGCATATATCAAGCATTGACTTACCCATGGATCGCAACATGTACTAATTTTAAATCTGCATATTTAGAAACCTTAGTCATGGTGTTGGGAAGTGGATGGTAAGTTTTTCAGCCATTTCTTCTGAGTTTGACGTCCCCCGGGTGTCTCACGCATCTCTGTACATTAGGAAATCTTTCAGGACTTATTTTTCCAATTATTTTTGTACCATTTTCCATCATTCTACAACATGTGACAATGTTTTGAGCTTCAATTATCTCTCATACTTTCGTTACTTTTTACTTGAAATACTTAATATTGTATTATATTATGTTTAAATCTACATATCTGCAAAAAGTGCCAAACTATAATGAATTTTCAAAGTATTTTATTTATATTGTTTTTAAATTGTGTTTTTCGTACTGAAACAACATTTTTTATACAAAAATAGTATGATTAAACATTTTTTTGTTTTACTGTATACTTAATTTTACTTTAAAACAAATAATTTGATAATTTTTCAGCTAAGCCTGAAAACATGTATGGTGGCCAGTTACTGTCATATTACCTATGCCAGTTACTGTATCAGGTGGCCAGTTACTGTACTTTTTGACCACTTTTTAGGAATTATTTTTTTTAAATACAAAACTCAATAAATATGAAAAAATGTAATACTGCGAATTGTAAACAAAACAATTGTTTTGTATAAAATATTTTTTTTGGAAAAATATCTTGATAAATGAGCGAGATATAAATGTTTGAATCCTTAAGTGGCCAGTTACTATACTGCTTACCCTACCTTATCAATTTCGTGGTAAGTATTTTTTTATTAATTTCTTTCTCAACTTCTATAAAAATGGTCGATTTGGTGCATCAGTGATAAATGTTTTGTAATAGGTAGGTACACATTTTCTTACTAGATACGGAAGTGGAGCTTGTTTTGCAAAATGTCATATTGCATCAAAAACAATGTGCTATCACGAAACTTGATCAAACTAAATGTATAAATAAAATATTATTGATGAAATTGCAAATATTTTTGAGAAAATTTCTTCGATTTGAATTTGTGGGATTTTTCGACATGTTGAACATGTCGAGAATTCTCATGATTAGGAGTTTCGGAGACTTAAATATAACCACCTAATGGCGAACGTTGTTAACGTAAAGTGATGACACTTACATCGAAATAACATCAGTAGATGAAGGTCGTAAGCCAGTAGTGGTTTGTTCCATCAGGACCCCTATTCTGTACCAAGTGTAGGGTAGTCACTTGAAAAAAAGTGACTATTAGGCCTAATAGTCACTTTTTTCAAGTGACTACCCTACACTTGCTACAGAATAGGGGTACAGTAATGAATTGTTAGTCATTAGTTGTTACATATTCGTGTAAATTTTCATAATTTGGTCATTTATTCATTTCCTATTCAACTAAGCGGTATATTTTGTCTTTAACCCATTCCCATCAAACTCATTTGAAAGCCAAGATAGTGTCTAGGTTACTAATGTTTAAAATAAATAAATAAAAGTAACCATATTATATTAAAACTTACGTACAGAGAATATGTCGACTTTCAGGCTTTTTTTTTTATTTATTAGTTTTTAATCGAATTATTACAAAGTTAAGGTACAATAATGAAGTCGCGCCAAATCCATACAAATGGATTTGTCGGCGCGTTCTTCTACAGAAATAAAAACAATAATAAGAAATAGTAACTTAAAACCTAACCAACAGCAGCAAACATAATATTATTCATAATTATTTACAGATTTTTCAATTATAAACAAATCCACATTTCAAGAGCCATTCCTTGACAAGTCTTTTTGTTGCACTTTTACTACCACATTTCTTAATAGATGTCGGCATCAAATGAGATAATATTATTTTTAAACAAAATACATGAAATCACTATGTACGATTTTTTTTACTTTCACAAATATTAAATTTCTACTTGTTGCATACATGAGATTTTACTTGTTGCATACATGAGATTTTTCGACATGTTGAGAATTCTCATGATTAGGAGTTTCGGAGACAAACATTACCACCTAATGGCGAACGTTGTTAACGTAAAGTGATCACACTAAGCCAGCCTTTGAAATAACAGTAGAAGACGGTCGTAAGCCCGTAGTGGTTTGTTCCATTTAAAAATCGAACATTAGTAATGAATCGTTAGAGTCATTAGTTGTTATTTTTTCTTTAAGTGATTCTATTAAAAGAAGAATTTTTTGACATATTCGTGCATATTTTGTATACAGACAGCTTGTAATCGATTCATATAGTATAAATTATTTAAAATTAACGAATTGAACGTGCATTCTTGGTGGAATTATTTAAATAAAATAATTTAACTTAAAAAAATTGATTTGTTATTCCACAAAATTTATTTACCTATTTTTTTACCTAGGTAAATAAATATATATATAATATATAAAAAAATATATTTACCTAGGTAAATAAATATTGTGGAATAACAAATCAATTGTTTTCTTTAAATTATTTTATATAAATTATTTACCTAACATTTTTACCTGCCATTTTGAGTTCTTTTTTCTTTTTTCACTACTATATGCTCACTAATAATGATAATTAGTATATAGTATTTACACTCAAAATAATGGTGTTTCGTATTATAAAGTTTCGAAAAACACCATGTATAGTATTATCTACTCTCTTTTTTATTTAAATAGGTATATACTTTCAGTAAGTATTCGTTATTTTATTAATTTTGCCCAAACATTTATTGGAGATACTTACCTACTTTCTATTTTAGGGTGAAATCTCATGAAACGGAAAAATAAAGTTCATTTTCATAATAATCTGTTTTATCTCCTGTCAAAAACGCGCAGCTGTTTTGAAAATAATGTTATGAGAAAACTTTTTTTTTTTTAAATAGATACCTAACAAATTTTTCTGATAAGTTATTATGTATTATTTTCATCGGTAGGTATGCTTTTGTTCTTACATTTTATGTTTAAAAGGAGGGTCATTAAAGATGAAAAAAAAACAATAAATCTCTCTTCCTGGAACTCCCAAATCTTCATTTTTTGTTACATAATACCGATTTAATTATAATAACATTTTGCTTAGCTTAGGTACGCAATATTATTAAAATGAGAGAATATTTTTTTATCAATCTTTTGAAATAGTATTTTCAGATAGTGTTTTTTTTTTAATATCGCTCAAAAATCATATAACATTTTGTTATTAAACTATTTTATAGGAAAAAGGTAATTATTAAATTGTTGAATGCCATCTATGGATTTTACGCAAAAGCTCTTATTCAAATAGATCATTGTCCAATAATATTATTATTGCAATCGGTTAATGCCATCTATGGATTTTACGCAAAAGCTCTTATTCAAATAGATCATTTTCCAAAATATTATTATTGCAATCGGTTAATGCCATCTATGGGGTACCATCTCAAGCGACACAATAATAAAAATCAGACCGGCGTTTCGGCATATTTTTTCACGTTTTTTTTTTCAATTTCAAAATCAATTAATCGCTTAAATGAAATTTGAATATAGTTTTATTTAGTAAAAAGCTTAACATTAAGTGAGTTCCGGCTGCTATTTTATTAAAAAAATCCTTGTTTTAGGTACATTAAACAACAAACTGTTAAAGGTTACCCAATAAAAATAATCAATAAAGTAAAAAAAAAAAGTTTTTTTTTGGGAAACGCCATCTATCGGTGAACGCTAAAAACTTTTCTAATTGCGTACATATAACGATCACTGTAGTTGTTTGACAAAGGTCTAATTCTTTTTTGTGAGTTTTTTTTTATATTCATTATTTACATAATTTAACCGTGTATTTTAACTGAATGTAATTATTGTTTGTTTTATTTGAATGTAATTTTTATTGGATTTATATTTTAGTATTGGGTACTTACAAATGAATAATTTACTTACTAATTATTCAGAGATAGAGTCAGAAATACGAGGGTACGGGAAATATGCGAGGTCGAGGACATAGTAAGATGGGGAAGGCAACGAAGAAGATTCTGGTATGCACATGTGAGGAGAATGGACTCAACCAGACTCCCTCACATGGCATTGCACGGCCAACCCCATGGAAGACGCCTCCCGGGCAGACCACCAAAAAGGTGGAAGGATAGCTGGGAATCGACCTCGCAGGAGGCCAACCCCACCTCTTGAATTACAGGCCACAAGGCCTAAATTAAGAAGAAGAAGAAGAAGACTAATTATTTTGGATACAATTTTGACATATTTTTAGTAAGTAATTAAATCTTAATTGGTCTATTTTTATTCAGTCAGTTTAAATTCTCAAAATAAGATGTATATAAACAGTAACAAGGCTTATAAAAAGGCATCTAAGTATAAAAATTTACAACCTTGTATAAATTTTATTTCCCGTCACACTATAAAATAAATTTAAAAAATATTTTATTAGTTTTTTCGCAATATCATTCGCCTGCCGTCAAAGTTTCTCGTTTACGACCTCTTGTAATAGTGCAAACACCCTATCGGCTAGACTGGCAAACTTTCATACTCTAGAAAAAACAATAGCTGCAAGGATATTTTCAGAACGTTCGTGAGAGAATTAAAGTTTAATTTTGTATTATGGGATAGGAAAAACGGGAAGCGGAGAAAAGAAAAACATTCTTACTTACATTTTAATTCGTTTGATCTATAATATTAAAATAGAAAAACAACTTTATGTTAATGCTTTTGTACTTTGAGGTTAGATAATTTTTTTTTGTTGGTTAACAGATGAATGTAAGACATGGAGGAGTATTATACCGCGGACTTCGAGATTTGCTGTCTTTTTCGCATCGAATGAGAGAGAGAGAGAGAAAGATTCGTGACGGTCTCCGGGTATGCATTTTAAATTTTGATGTTTAAAAATAGTGTTGTTGGTAATTACAGACGAATGCGAGAAATCGAGGAAATGGAATGAATGACACTTATTATTTTGGTAAAAAGACCAAATATCATCACCCATTGCACATTAATTAGTTCTTGCTTATTATTATTTCCGGCATCAATCGTATAAGAAAGTAACCTCTGTTTCTAGGCTCAAGTGTGTATATTAATTTGGTGTAAATGCGCACTTATAATAGTGCATCGTGTAAATTGAAGGAAATACAGTTCTTTGAATATTAAAAAAAATAGAACAACTATGATATGGTAGAATCAAATAAATAAAAAATGATGTAGGCTATAAATGCTATAATACAATAACATGCATTCTAATATTTATTGACATTTTACTACTTACATAATTTATCTTAATAATCAATAAACTGCCAATATTTTGAACCTTCGACGATTTTTAACGGTTAATTTGGACCACTAAGGGCATACGAACGTCTTCTTAGTTTACCAATCGGCAATAAGCAATCGTAATTATTGTTCCACAAAATATCGGTCACCTGACCTAACGGTAGACGAATACCTACGTCTTGTTATTTAAATGGGTTACTACTGGACTAGCATTCACATAAATAACTCAAATAATATCCCCAGTCCCATGTGAAAGTAAAATAGCAACCAAAAACAAAATCTAGACAAATCAATAAAGTTTAAAAATAAAAAGAGTTTGTTCTTTAATTTCGGGTAAAGGAGCTAGTATCTGTAATCAAGGGCTGTGAGAAACTAGAAGTTAATTAAAATTTGAAATTTAGTAACCATTTTTATTAGAGTTGAAATATTATTTACAAGTTCAAGAGTCGAACCTTACACTCTGTTAAGTATTATTGGAAAAGTTTGTATGCAATTTTTGTTGCATTCGCTTTTTGATGAACACGGCAAAATGTTTTCGTTTATAATACTTACAAGTCTGCAAGTATATTTAAAGGGAAAATATTTCCAAATTCATTTTTTTTAAGTTGGTATATAAAGTGCAATGGTTCATTATGATATGTACGAAGAAATAGTGTGTAGGTATAACTTTAGAAAGGCAGAAAAACAATTGTTTGCCTTTAAATATTAACGATTTTCAAGACTCTCGAAGCATTACGAGTAGAAAAAAGATCAATAATTTACTATTATTAACGATATTATAGTTCTTTTTTTTATTTCTAACTACATATTATATTGATGGCGCAAGATCGAGGGCAATGGAGAGATATCGTTGTTTACATCTCCTAATTTTGGTTTAAAGGGAGGATGAATTAATGAACAGAACTACTATTGAAAAAAAATTAAGCAAATAGGCAGGTACTAAACCGTTTTTGCTAAGCCGGCAAAGCTTTATTATGTATATTACCTTATGTAGGAAACGCTGCGTTACATGCTCATAATATGTCATTTTTTCCGTTACGGCAATTGAAATATTTTATAAAACATTCCTAAAACATGCATACGTCTTTCACATACAATACATTTTTTAAAAGATGAGCATTTTGATAAAAAAGAGTAAAAAAAATATAAATTAAAAAAGTAGAACCACTGATTACATCGCGTAATCGCGGTCAGGCCCCGGCGAGATTCGAACTCGCGATCTCCTGTTTACTAGACAGGCGCTTTAACCAACTAAGCCACGGCGCCACGTGTACTCGCTGCCAATAATGTTGTATTTAAATATGCCATACATTTTATTATAATACTTGTTTGATAACAGCTATGTTTTTATTTCTGTTTCAGTTACACAACATGAAGTCACTAGGCCGTTTGGCGTGTGTTAGAACGAGACGACAATAAGTGCGCAATGCGCGTGTGTCATATGCAATGCGACCGCCGCCAGTTTTGGTGCAGTTGCTGTTCTACGCGTCGGTTATCGCCGCAGGTTTGTATCTTTGCTAAATTAGATGTTTTTTTTTCACACAAAGAGTCGCCGGTAATCTAGAAAAAAAATGAAGTTCTTCTTCTTTGTTAGCCGTCTCTCCACACTGTTGTTGTAGGCCTCTTATGAAGTTTTCTATCTAAAACGATACAACATTTATTTTTATACCATAAACTGTAATATAAACAATAAATAATATATTTTATACTATAGTATAGAAGTATTATGTAGATATATTATCTATAAATATTTCGCCTCATGGTATTTGTTAGGTACCGAATTCTGGCCACACGGCTATACCGATTTTTATTATTTTTTATTCATAATTTCACATTATAGTTATATTATAATGAAGTTCTTTTCGACATTGAGCCATGTCCCGTAAAGAGTAGGCAGAGAGAACGGATCTCTACTCTTTTCTAAATAAGCATACTTCATTCGCATCTTCCACCGACCTCTCCTATTTCTCTTACCTAGCCTTCCTTGAGGGTGGAAACGATATGCTCGATCTACGTCTAATTGTTTTTTTTTTTACACTTTTTAGCCTTATAAATTTTCTTTGTCATTCTGTTTGCATCCATTCTTTTCACATGCCCAAACCATGACTGTCATCTTTGTTCCAACACTAACTTCCATACCACATTCCTTCCTAATATTCCCATTCCTTTCCATATCCCACAGATTCTTTCCACATAGCCTGCGTAGAGCTCCCATCTCTACTGCAATTTTATGACACATTTTTTCATTTTTCGTCTATGTCCACGTTTCACATCCATACGTCATTGATGGTTACAGGATTGCGTTATGAACTAGTTTTTGGAAATGAACATTACAAATGTAATATTTGCTAAAACAATCGAACATTGATAGTCTTGCGTACCTACTTACCTACATACTTTAAAGTTATTTCTGAAGGGTGAAATATTTATTAGGTTGTATCTCACATTTTGCCTCTTTGACGAAACAAAAGAAATTCCTGGGGAAAAACAGATTCCTTTTAGTCACCTATAAAAGGTGGTTGAAGTAGGTACATAGGTACCTACAAAGGGTAGATAGGGGATGAGGGTGAATCGAAAATATCAATTTTTCGTGTTGATGATCCCTGAGGGATGAACCAATTGGTTTGAGTAAAAATACGGAGAAAAAACTTTTAGGGACTAAAGAGAATTGAAAAAAATAATAATAATAAACACACCCCAGGAACCAACAATGTTTTAAATGCAAAATTACTTTTTATCTAGAATATTTATACTGTGATGTAATAATTATTACGTACTGAAAAATATAAGTATCGCAAATTTATAACACCAAAATTAATTTGCATACTATTATACATCAAAATCTAACAATATTGAATAAATTCCTGCTAAATTGAATAGATTGACGTGGGTTATAGATGAAAAGTGTTTTTTTTTTCTTATTTTTATTTCCATACATTCACTAGTTTCGAAATCAGACTTCAAAAATCTTCGGAACCTTCGCCTAGAAGTAAAAATAACACATTTTCTTAAGTAAAGCTGGACTCAACCAAAGTGAGCACGAATACACTATTGAAATCTTTCACAAAAAACAAAGATTGCGCTTTAAAAGAGGAAGATTGTAAAAAACTACTTACTTCATAATAAAAAAAAAAAATATGTCGAAAAAACCAAAAAGACCTCTGGATAAGATCACCAATCAACCTTTTGATTAATTTAACATTACGCCAATATTCGTCTTTGTGATCACCCAATCATCGAAACAATAGAACACAGTTCAAATTAAATCGAAAAAAAATTTCAAATTATTTCGAAAATCGAACATAATGTGACGATAGCATAAACAAATGAGACCTAAATTGTCATAATATGCCATCCTAAAGTTTTTTTTTACGTTTTTTGGGGCCGCGGCAAAGAATCGTTCGCGTTGAAAATTTTTGCCTGTATTGTTTTACAATAAACGTTCAGTTATTATTACGCATGTGCCAAGAACAAGCAGATAGACTAGCAAGAAGAGGTGCAGCAACAAACTTGGTTGGAACTTCTTGGTAGTTTTGACTCCAGAAGAACCAAAACATGTTTGAGCCTAAATAAAATAGTTCTTAAAACCCTAACAGGCTTCTTAACGGGTCCCTGTAAGGCAGGGAATACCTGAGGAAGCTGGGACTCTAGAATGATGGAACCTGCAGAGTCTGTGAAGTAGGGTTAGAAACGCCTCACCAGTCACCACCTCCTTACAGAATGCATAGCGTCAGTAGATTGTGCGAGAACAAGAAGTTTTGGTGGACACAGGATAGAGAAAGAGGACTTCGTCGCCTTGGACCCCTCCTACTTCCTGAAGCGTCTGGGATTAGTGGGGAAGTTCTGATTGGGAGACATCATGAGAAATCATAGGAAGCACAATAAACCACTACAGGTTAGAGCGCAAATCGCCCAAAAAAAGGAAAAATATGTAGGTATGTGGAACCACTAATATATGCCAAACTTTTCTTCTAATATTATTTATGACAAATTTTAGAATTTTTATTTGCAACATTGTTCATGTTTAACCATTCATTTACCTACTCAATATTTTTTTTCTAAAAATTTCTGAAAATTTTGCGTAATTTAGAGTGAGTTGGTAAACATTTTAAAATAATGAATATCGAAAAAAGTTTTTTTTTTGAAATATGTGTAGGTACCTAATTAGTTTCTACATTGTGGTGTATATTAGCGACTATCAAGTAGCTCCGACGGCTATTGACGCACGATGAATACTACTTGTTCAATATATTCTTCTTCTTCTTCAGCTTATCGCCGTCCACTCCTGGACGAAAGCCTCCTCCATGTTCCTCCATGTCGATCTCTCCTGCGCAGTCTGCATCCATAGCACCCCAGCGTGTCGCTCCAGGTCATCCCTCCATCTCATCTGTGGTCTTCCTACACTTCTTCTCGTGTCTCTCGGTCTCCAATTCAGCAGTATTTTGGTCCATCTTTCGTCAGTAGCTCTAGCAACATGTCCTGCCCATTTCCATTTTAGAGTCATCACCCGGTGGTAGTTTTATCCCTCACCGTTTCGTTCCTGACTCTATCTCTAAGGGACAGTCCTAGCATGGCTCTTTCCATCGCTCGTTGCGTGACTCTCAGTCTCTCTGCGCTATGCTTTGTCAGAGTGACAGTTTCAAGACCATTGACAGTTTCAAGACCATCAATATATTATGTAGAAGAAATTGAAGAGTTTGAGAAACACTGTAGGTAGAGGCTAGCTGTTATTTTTTTATTCATACTCAAATTAATTAAACAATAATGTTTGAAAGCCACTCATCATTAATATAACGTCAAAATTTTGGATTATGAACATTATCGAATTGAAAAATAAAGAAATTGACTTTAAATACAGAGGAAATGTTGAAATTAAAAGTTGAAACCAGGTAGTAAAAATGATGACAATAGTAATGCATAATTAAAAAAAAAATAGAAGACCAATTTTTTACTTGAATATAATCTAAAACAGACAGGTTAACCAATCAGATTAATCTTGGTTTTAACCTATCGACGGTGAGCTGACAATACCTGCTAAGTCCACTTTAGCAAATTTTTCAGGAGAGACAAAAAATCTTCCTGGAATACGCATTTCTCAACTTTTCGAAAATGTAATGATGCAAATATTCTTAAATTAGTATACTTGAACATCTGAATATGCTATTTTGTAATAAATATTACTGTAAATACTGGATACTGCACATAGCTGATATTGCTTTCTGAAAAATGGTCACTTAGCAGCTATTGTTATTAATAATCCTATATAAAACTTTAATTTTCTATCAATTAAACTCTCTTAAATCACATTACTTTTTAAATACATCGATTTTATGCATAAAAGCAGAATTAAAAAATGCATTTGTCATTACATTATTCAATGAGTTGTACAATCATTTGAATTTAAATCTAAAGGAAGGTTTTTTTACAATATAATAGTGCTCCGGGTAATCGATCAAGCTGGACACAATTGTAGACCTTGTGACAAGATTCAGTTTCTTTAATCCTAACACTTACTTCAGACGAGTTGTCTTTCTATTAGAAGGTCTGATATTTATAACACAAAAAGAGCAATTCGAGCAATGGCAAATTTAAGTCAAAGAGACTTTTTCAGAGAGTCCTTCAGCACGTTGAAAACCATTACATCAACCAGTAAATATGTTTGGGAAATTCTGAAATTTGCTTCTATATTTACAATATCCCATTTTATTTTGAATTTTTTAAAAAGAATACATAATATACACGTGCATAAGACACGACAAGGCGAAGAAGAATTCTGACTGTCACAACTATAGGTATAGGCAATATGAGAAATGCTCAAAGAGTTAGGTCAACAAATTACAGTTTGCTAAAAGACTCCAAAAGTGAACTTTGTATAAGTGCCTATTAAATATATTCAATATCCTAACTAAGGAAGTGAGGTAGTTTATTGCATGATTTCACATTTCTGATGAAGATACGAGGGTAGGTATTTCGTTGGAACGTCCTCTTACTCCGTTGACCACATGCTGAATAACAGAAACTCATTACTTCATCTTGTTCAAAACTTATATGTGACTTTCGTTTACCTTTTTTATGGCACCTGCGATTGTACCCACGACGTCTAATACGGTACAGTAAGAAAGTTGGCCCCGGAAGCTGTAGGCTACCAATCGTTTCAGTTAGTTTAAATGAAGTTGAATATTGTTTTATACAAATATTTTTCTGTCAAGAATTATTGTTTCTTGTTTTATATTATTCTTTCGTAATAATAAATACAATTTCAATTCACATATTTAATTATTGTGGAAGAAATTTTTGTGGCATTCGATGTTGGTGTCGACTAATCAGCTTGTAAATCCATTAAAAATGAATTGATGATTATAATTATAATTCTCTAGTTTTATCTTGTGTCCAGATCAACTGGAATATTGTATCCTATGTGTCATAATCAAAATCATCATTTGCGTTATTATTTTCATACTTGACTTACAAAATAATTATCAGTATTTTTTCAGTGAAAATATTTTCATACGGTATTCATGAAAAACGTCAATGAATTTTTATCATAGACAGTTTTTTATGTTTTCCTTGTAAACACCGATATTCAATATATCCAATTCCTTTATTATAGTGACTTGATGCTTCATTTAATGCCTAAAATTAAATGAATGAAAAATGAGCGCCTTTTCCCCTATATATTTGCAAGGAAAACTGACAGATAGCAGGTATTGTCATGCTTTTTATTAGCTGCCCATATGGCAGCTATTGTTTTTATTAAAAAACACTAGGTTATAATCATTTTTTCACTTATCTGATAATGTCAGAATGTGCGGAATTCGATTTAGAATCGAATGGAACCAAAAAACGCATTTCCCAAAAATTGTCAGATAGCAGGTATTGTCAGCTCACCGTCGCTATAATAATATATCCTTAACATATGTCCCAGTCATGTTCGCTTGTTGTAATATGGCAGAAGTGATGGGTCTGCGCCGGGTGAAGCGACGGTAGGTCTACTTACACGACTTACAACCTTATTACCATAATTCTAATCTTAGAGTCTGACGCCGACATTCGTACTGGAGGTCGTGGGTTCGATCCCAGGTGCCGACCATCTTCCTCTTTCACTATACAAGCTCTAAGTAGCTTACTATGGAAGAATATGTAACAACTAATGACTAACAATTCATTACTGATGTTCGATTTTTAAATGGAACAAACCACTACGGGTTTACGACCGTCTTTTACTGTTTTTTCGAAGGCTGGCTTAGTGTGATCACTTTACGTTAACAGCTTTCGCCATTAGATGGTAATGTTTAAGTCTTCGAAACTCCCTAATCATGAGGTTTCTCGACATGTTCAACATGTCAAAAAATCCCATGTATGCAACAAGTAGATATTTAATAATGTATGAAATATAGAGATAAAAGTTGGAAATTATTGAGAACAAGAGAGCAACTAAATTTAAAGACTGCGACTGCTGTCATGTATTTGGCGCCAGGATATGAATATATCAATTTTTGTAAATGTCTCATCTTTATTGCCTATGGAAGAGTCAAAGATTGCATCTGTTTTCACATTGAGTGAGCACATAATCATTTTTATAAAAAAAAAAGTTTGAAGTAAGAAGACTTCCAAATCGAACCATGTTTCCCAAACACAAAGTAGAAAAAATACAAACACAAAGTAGAAAAAATACAAATACAAAGTAGAAAAAATACAAACACAAAGTAGAAAAAATACAAACACAAAGTAGAAATATTAGAGTGAGTGGAGGCAAATGGTTATAAGTCCATATTGCGAGATACAAACTCCCATTTGGGGTAAGTGCGTCCCGTATATTTACGTCAACCGACAATACTATTACGGTTATTGTTATCACCGTGTTCTCGTTAATGAAAACACTACATTACGAACACACCTGAGTGTGAAAATGTTTTCTGTATACACTCAAGTTGTACACTTTAGACTAGAAAAGTTTTTCAAGAACTCCTGTAGCCTTTCACAACCTTTGAACTACCTATCTAGAACTTGATGTGTGGCTGAAATACTTACATATTCATATGTGGGTGTTTTAGTCAACGTTTTAAAGTAAGTACGCGTCTGACGCGAACTTTAAATTCGCGGGCATAAAGTTGATCTCTCTAACTTCTATTTTTTACTCTTGTCAGGTCGCATCAACGTTGATTTTATCAGGTAATAAAAGGCACACGAGTCCACCGGCATACATTCAATCTGTCAGGTGCGCTGATTTTGACGTAGTTTTAAAAATGGCGGACGGAGTGTTTGGGGTAGTTGAAAATGTTGTTTTAGGGACACTTATAAGGACACTCCTAATTAAGGAAAAATAAAAAAAAATGCAGATATTGGGTGCGGAATAGGAGTCTAAGGAGAAATAAATTTGGAGCAGTGCTGTCATCTGTCAAGAAACAGAACATACGGACGCCGCGCATATCTGTGCATGCGTGCATCGTTCCACCAGAAACAAAAGTTGAAAGGCGTTCAACTTGAGGCGATATCGCTTTCAACCATTTTTATCGCTTCAGATTTATCGACAATCTGTTCACACGGTTCAATTGGCTGGCGATATTTTGGTGTCCTGGCGATATTCGCCTCGTGTGAACACCGCATTACACTTCTTTCAATACCTTTGTACGATAATTCTTTCCAAAACTTCCTGAAACATCAGAAACGTTTTCTTATTGAACCCTAAACGATGTTTATGAACTCCACAAGTCCTTGCCATCCGACCCCGCGTCCTATCCTGAATCGACACTAATATCCTTAAAACCAGCCTCTTATAATCTTCTGATTACCAATCTTCCGCGTCTCCTGTTGACTTTTGGACAAAACTAGCGGGATCTTCCTTGGTGGTCTCGCTTGGAGAAGGGATGCTTGGTAGCATAGGGGTTAAAACGCCAGCCCAAATTCAATTAAAACAAATAAAAAAGATTTTCAGCAACGATCTAAAAAGACATATCGGTTATGCAACTCATTCAGGAACATAGGAAACGCCAAATTAAATTCATATAAACAAACAATTTTAGGCTTTTTTCAAAGCTGGTATATCATTTACGTCAATACAGGTTCAATTTTTTTATTTTTATTAAATGAATCTGTGCTCACTCAAAGTGAACACAAATACACTCATCGACTCTTTCACAGTAAGCTACCTACTTAAAGCTTGTGTCGTGAAAGAGGAAGATGGTCGGCACCTGGGATCGAACCACGACGTCCGCACCAAACAGTACGAAAGCCGGCGCTGTGACCGCTAGTCTACCAACCACTTTTATTTAAGAAATCAAAGAATATATTCTTAGAAATTTTAGGCAGTTACATAAAACAAAAGAGATGATAACAACTATAAGGGCCTACCTTGAATGATCAAAAAACGTTTATTTTGTTTTTTTTTTTCAATAGATAGGTACTTGAATGAAATCTCTCAACTTTTGCGAGTTATTTTTGATTGAATCAAATTTATAAAATGTACACTTCATTAGATCGCGTAATTGGAAATAATATATAAGAATAAAAAAAAAAACAAAATATTAGAAAAAAAAACGATTCTTGAAAAGAATTTTCATTAGATGTTTTTTTTCCAAACGTTGTTATTTATTTTCATTTGATGTATCAAGACAAGCAAAAAATATTATTAGGTATTTTATTTTTTATTATTTATTTTATGTTTTTATTCACTGATTTAAGTGTATGAATAAACTTTTATGAGTTTGGCATAAATATCTATATATTTCCATATTATTTAAGTAATTACTTTTCACTTCTGTACTTATTAGTTATTCAAGTACTTTGCATATTAGCTTGATGCCATGCAATCTTTTCTCATATTTTTTTTTAGAAAGGAACCATAACGTACCTGTAACGTGCCGACTTGAGATCAAAAAGTCCCGGGTTCGATTCTCGGTCGGGTCAGAAATTTCCAAAAAATTTTTCACATTAAAACTCGGGGTTGGATTCCTGTCTCAGATTGAACAAGATCGGTTGATCGGTTGGTAGAGAATGCTTCAAGCATTATGTTCCGCCGGCTATACCTACTGACACCTATGTATATAAGAGTTTTATTTATATTTTATTTTACAGACGTCCTGTATTTACTATGAATATTGAATTCGAATTTGTATAGTGATCAACAAATTGCCTATTTAACAAAAATAAATCTGACCCATGCATCTGTTTTAAACGAGGTTCACAAGTCACATTCTGACAATCGCAGCAACTTTCAAATAACTAGCCAGCTGAGAAAACTTTGTATGGCAAAATAAGTTGTTGTTATTTTTCCATTTTTGTTGCAGTTAGTTTTGTTAGACTTAAAGCGAAACCACGAACAGTTAGGTATCCATTTTTTAGATAAATTGGCAACTTATGCTTTTGGTAGTAAAGCTATTGGTAATAAAGCTATGAGCGACCCGTATGTAAAAACGGGTCGCTCATTAACTATCGTGGTTCACCCTGGGTAACGCTAATGGCCGGTTTCAATAACCTATCCGTAGTAATCAGTTAAACGCTATCCGTCAATTAACCGCAGTTAGTATTCTATCCTTATCCGCGTTTCAATAAACAAACAACAGATAGATAGTATTTATTAGTCAGTTATCATGGAAACTATCCGCGTTTGATCATAGAAATTATTGTCAATACTTCGTCCATGTCAATTTTCGAATATACGTCAGAGTTTCAATATCAACAATATTATTATATTGTCTATGGACAATATAATAATACCTATCTATGCGTCAGAGAGACGCAACATTTGCCCACCATTATTTTTCTCGTCTCGTCGTCGTATATTGTTTATAAGAAAATAATTTATAAAAATAAATCATTAACGAAGTTTTTGTTTAACCGAAACCTGACAAGAAAATCTTTGTTTGACAATATCGTCATGAAATTTATCCGTGAATATAACATCCGGGGTTCTTCGTCCTCGTCAGAGTCGAAGACTCCGTCTTCAAATAACTCCAAATAGCTCTCGTCACTTGAAAAAGCCATTATTAAAAAAAAAACTTGTTGCTATACCAAACACTTGCCGTCGAAATCGGGGGATAGGAAAAACAAACCGCCGAAATTGGGGGTTAGGAAAACCATAGAAAAAACAGTAATCACAAATGTCACAAGCTACTAGAGATAGGTTATTGAATTGAATGAATATCTTCGAAAATTGAAAAAACAAACGAAATTCTATCTATCCATTGTTTATTGAAACACCAAAGTGTAAAGATAGATATATTTTTAACCATAGATAGGAGATAGATAGGTTATTGAAACCGGCCGTAAATGAACTAGCACTGCGGTCGCCAGACAATTAACATCATCAATCTCCTGGCGTACATCACGTCACAGAGACAATTGTCTCTTTTTTTCTTAAGAAACTGCAAGCCATTACAACTGATGTTTGTGGAGTGTCTGATCAAAAGGGGATATTTTATATTTTTCTGGTCAAAATGGGACATTTTAATTATTTGGAATGAAATTATGTGGCTTAATATTATGTATTTTTTTTATTTTATAGATGTCATCATGTACAGCTAAGAATAAAGAATCTAATACATATACCTAATATATTTAAACCTTACATTGTGATATAATAACTAGTATATTATTTTAATATAATTTTCTACATTGTTTCTACCTGTAAACATGTGATGTACAATGTACATATTATGACCATACGAGAAATAAATAAATATTACATTCTTACTTATTAGATAAAGTTTTGTCAATGTGTGAATGAGAT
This sequence comes from Mystacides longicornis, assembly GCA_963576905.1. Classification (NCBI taxonomy): domain Eukaryota; kingdom Metazoa; phylum Arthropoda; class Insecta; order Trichoptera; family Leptoceridae; genus Mystacides; species Mystacides longicornis. The sequence continues at coordinate 22,004,351 of OY756436.1, read as the reverse complement.
ATCTAAAAAAACGCAGTTTATAATTTTTTTTTTTACTAGCCTTCCACTCATCATTGAGTGATTTAGGCAGTTTACTATTATAGTTGCTTATTTACCAACGTTATTTTTATCATTTAGAATTTAGATTATTGAATTTCGTCACACTTTGAGATACATTATGAAACGGTTAACATATTGATTTTAGAGCTTATAGTATGTGGTATTTAAGTGAACTCTTCATGCTTTTAATATCTGAAAGTAGTGTGTGTATTTGTTTTAAGTAACCCTTGAGCATGGAAGAAATAATATGAAGTCACGATCAGTGGATAGAAGCCAACAGGAGATTTATAGACCCTGAGAGTGCAGGTGGAAAATTGGTTCCCACTCTTGATATAACGCGAGTTCATCAGGGCTGTCTGCGAAGGAGAAATTATATCTTCTTCAACTATGTATCTCCAAACTCCATATTATGCCAACCAATAAAATGGTTTTTTTAAACAAAATTATATGTGGACCCTCAATGTACTTAAATACGATGAACAAAATATTAAGCTTTTGAGATGAATATATGTAGAATCTTGCGTATCCCTTGCAGTGACTATAGGGCAAATATTGATAGATAATATTGTTGACAAACATTAAGATCCGTAAGATCTCATACCTTGGCCACGTTATCAGAGGCGATAAGTACTCGCTTTTGTAGCTGATTATCGAGGGAAGACTTGGTGTGGATAGAAGACAGATTTCCTGGCTCCGTAACATAAGAGTGTGGACTCGAATCCAAATCGTTTGGGAACTGATTCATGCAGCGAGAGACATGAAAGCCTCTGCCCAAGGGATAGCCAACGTTTGGAGGACCTTACTGGGCACTTGGCAAAATGTAGATATAAAAAGGGCATGCAATGAACTAAAATCAATATGATGAAGTTAAGGTTTCCTTCCATCTTTTTAGGTGGGTTTCCCTTTGCCTAACGATCCTCTTAAATCAATTCATCCTTTCAATTCGCTTCCTCCAGAATCTTCTTCTGTCTACTTCACTTTACGATGTCGTCGACAGTGAAGGTTCTCTGGATCTTGTCATTGTGGAGTCTGTCTTTTAGGGATCTTTGCTTTACACTAGTATTTGTTCCAAATAGTCAAACATTGTCCTTCTGGTAACAGGAGCTAACTTAAACAAAAAGAAAGAAATCAATAACTTTTTTAATTTCTCAGTGCATAAATTATTCGTAAATTTTGTCGTTTTTATGTCAAGATTTCTTTAATCAAAATGGGGTGAATCGATTCACATGCTTGTTATAAAAAGTGTCCGATGTATGCATTCCAGGAATTACCTATTACACATAGTGACTGATCATCTCGTGATTCAATGCCTTCGTGTGCGTTTACACCAAACGAACATAGATCCAGAAACAGATCATTCCCTCCTCATCGCTGACATCGGCACCAAGCAAACAGCAACTATCAATAATCAACACCGATGACAGATTATGCGCGCTAGAGTGCTTTCTATATTCTTAGTATGGTTGTATATTCGTTTGATGTAAACCCATCCTTCCGTTTTTCTATAGAGATCAATTTTTTGAGTGACCATTAGAAGAGCATGCATTTACAACCACGCTTTCTTTTCGGAAAACTGTTACTAGAGATCCAAACCACAGTGTTTTGAAAATGCTACATTTAAATCCTTCATAATGAACTTTCTTTACGTAAATACACAAACCCTAAAAAAGTACCTACCCATATTTACTAAATAAATAAATGAATACCTATACTTAACTTTATTGTTCAAAAGTACAGTGTGACGACAGTAAAAAAAAACATTAGAAATTTTTGTATTTTAATTTAATCACATCAATTTTAACGAATATGTAATAACTAATGACTCCAACAATTCATTACCGTCTTCTACTGTTATTTCGAAGGCTGGCTTAGTGTGACCATTTTACGTTAACAACGTTCGCCATTAGGTGGTAATGTTTAAGTTACGAAACTCCTAATCATAAGAATTCTCGACATGTTCAACATGTCGAAAAATCTCATGTATACAACAAGTAGAAAATTAATAATTAATGAAATATAGAGATAAAAGTTGGAAATTATTGAGAACAAAAGAGCAAACAAATTTAAAGACTTCGACTGCTGTCATGAATTGGGCACCAGGATATGAATATATCCATTTTTTGTTAATGTCCCATCAATTTTAATTTTGGTTTTGTTTTTTAGAGTCACACAGTTTGTGCAATACCTATATTGTTTTCAATAATTACTTGTAAATACGAGAGGGTGACTCTGCGTGCAAGGGAAGGTGGTCACAGTTGAGTGGAAAAAATATCTGCAAACGCTTAATTGGCTCGGTTTCAATTTATCCAACTTTTCTGCTTAAAACGTGTAATGCTTCATCTATGAACAGGATTGAAATGTTTAATTCGAACGTATTTGTTCGTTCATTTATTTATTAATTGAATATATAACGATGGAAACCGCCAATTACAGGCTCCGTAACAAAAAATATATTCGCATTTGTGATTGGTTTTGCCGAACCGCACTAAATGCAGAGTGCATAAAACGGCTTCCTTTTAATAGACTAATATTTGGTATAGATGCCGCTTCTATTACGTAGCACATAATATAATTCAATTGTATGAATAGAAACTAGTGGAAGATCTCTCTGCCTTCCCCTTTAAGGGCAAAGTGGGGTTGGTAAAAAAGGCATCATCTTACTCTATATATTTATTACTAGCTTATTTATACCCGTCTTGCTTTACGTTTTTGATTCCGATTGTCAGGCTTGATCGGTAGGTAATTAAACAGGTTCTAGTCTAGCTTCCCATTGCTTAACAGACCTCTATAACTGACATTAGTACAGGAAAAGAAGAATGACACTTGTAAAAATTTTGTTTCACCGACCTCATAATATTATACGAACCTACCGACATAATTTGCAAGTTTTCATAGAGAGAGAGATAGCTCTGTGGTTTGAATCTTAGCTACTTTCCCTAATGTGTGATAATTAATTAGGCTTTCCACCCATAGAGGGTGATTTGCGCTATCTGTCAAACTTCAAAATGGAGGAATCATTTTGCAAATTTTTTCATTAAATCTTTATTTATTGAGAATAATAAGATTTGAATAACATTTATATGTATAACAAATCAATCTACAATTATTTTATTACATTTTCATACCGTAATACCAAGATTACATTCAACGTTTACATGAGTAATTTTGTTTCCAAAAGATGGCTTACTGTCTTTTTGAGAAATTTGTATGAAGATCCTAAAAAATAGAGTTTTTTAAATAGCTCTAAATATATTAAAGTTAATGCAGCAAATTGTATTTAAGAACCTTCTCAAACAAATTGCACCGCTCTGCGCAGATTCATATCTGACGTAGCATTTGTATTTTGAGCGTGATGTTCACATATACGATAGAAAGCACACAAACATTTCTGAATTATTATGTAGATGTAGATCGGATATTACCGTACTCCTTTTTCATACTTTGACAGAATCTTTTATTAAAAAAATTGTGTTTCAAGGAGGGTTTAGAATCAGAGTTTGATCTTTTAACACTTTCATAATATGTATATTTTTATTTTATCGGTTCAAAAATGTTTTTTTTTTAAAGGAGAATCAAGCAAATAGTAAGATGACAATGAAGAAGCGTCAAATTAGTGAAAAAAATATCTGAATACATATTTCTTGTATTTTATAGATAATGATTTTATAGCCTTCCAAGCAAAACTGAGGGATTTGGACAAAGTGTGAAAAGTTCATAATATTATACACTGCGCTAGATCGAGCGAAGTGACGAACTTTTATTGCCTCACTATGCCAGGAAGCTAGGTAATAAAAATTTCATCCTGGAGCAGCCCTGGTTTCCGTAAGAGGAATGAACAATGTTCAATTGTGTGGAAAATGTAGTGTTTTTACAATCCAATGACTCCCGTGTTAGTCTGCACACATCCTATGGACTTTTTTTGTTCCTGTGAACTCTTCTGCTCTTCTGTTTTTGCTGAGATGGTATACCAATACTTACATAAAGGTAGATTTTGTAAAACTGACTAAGACACAAATATATTACTGATGCTGATATTAGGATATTTCACCAATAACAGAAATATTTGAATGCGGACTCGTCAAAAGTGGCTACATAATAATAATATACTTTTGAATTTGGAAGATGGTCCATTTCTGAGTTTGAACTCGGAAATAAACCCATTGGACAAAAAATTAATTCTTAATAAATTTGAATACTTTTTTATATACTAGGTACAACTCAAAAAAAAACCATAAACAAAATGATAATAATATGTAAATTTTGTAGGAAATGTCGCCTTTAAATAAAGTATTTTCCACCTCATAATCGTAATGATAGAAAAAAAGCGAAACCGCTAAAACTTTTTTCATCCAATTTACATAACATTTTGAAATAACTCGAGACTTGGGGGATTTTTTTTATATAAATTATGGTTTTTGTTCACATTCCGTCTGAGCGGAAAATTGACGCGGAATTTATTCGTCAGATTGTTCGTTAATGGACTCTTTGATACCATTCAAACTTGAGTCAATTTATCATTGCATTTATTGATAGGTTCGCAAGCATTTAAAGTACTTATTCCTTCAACAACTTCAATAATTATATCATCATTCTCGGCCAGAATTCCAGTTGTTAATCTGGGTTTGTTTGAAGAACTTTGTTTATCTTTTAAACTATTTCTTTTTATTCTCATGGAGTCTATTTTGGTTATCCCCTTTATCTCACACCTGTTTCCTATAGTTAGTGCTTCTCCACCAGTCCTAGAAATTTAATGAAGTTCAGCAATTGGAGCGGATCTTGATTCAGGAAATCCAACACCTCTTAACTGTGTTTGTCAATTTTTTTGGCTCTTGCATAACTAGTCTCCAACCATGAGGACTTTTTACTCTTTCACCATGGTTTTTACTGGTTCCAACTTTTTCATTCTCGAGCCCCGATTTATCATACCAGACCCTTTAGAGAACCTTTAAAAGTTTTGTTCTGTAGTCTAATCAATTAGAGGAATCTTGATTGAATATAATACTTTATTTTTTTCTGGTCAAGTGTTTTCATTTGCTGAATGAATACAACCAACTACCAAAATATTGTCATTTTTCTAATGCCTGGAAGCATAACATTCCAGCCCGATTAGATCTCAATCCAATGTCACCTTGTCTTTTAAACTATACATCGGACTGTGGTTCTGTATATTGAACATCAATGAGAAATATTTTGGACCCAAAACATATCCCTGTGGAATACTTTCGTAAATCATTAATTTGATTGTTTGAGGGTAATTATGTTACTTTTTATGAAAAGAAATTTCTTTGTGAGATAATTTTATATATTGAAAATTTTGTTTCAATGTTACCGGCAGACTATTTTTTTTCTTCTTTTTCAACAAATATTGAAAGCGTCATTTTTATTTTTTTACGTATTTAGCAGCGACTCTTTATTTTCCCTCTTCTTCTCTTTTTCATTAATATTGAAAGCGACATTCTTCTTTTTCTTTTTTTCGCGTATTTAGCAGTTACTTTTTCAATTTTTTCTCTTTTTTGATTGAAAGCGACATTATTCCATTATTTATTTGTATGATACATTAAGATAATAGATAGACCCTGAGTAAGGGAAAGCTAGACAAAAACCTGTTCAATAACCTACTGTTTAAGTTTGACAATCCGATTCAACAACGTAAAGCAAGACGGGTATCAGCTAGTATATATTATAGTACAGAAATACTGCGGAGTGGATTACAGATAACAATATGTGACCCGAAACTCCGCAGTTCTGTTTCTGGAAATATGTAACTAGGTCAAACAGTCAATGTTAGGCTACCCGATTCTATGACACATCTGACCAATTTTAACAGAACGTATCTTGACATTGCGTACGACACGTATTGTGGGGATTGATAATATTTTCAATTGTATGAAAAATTAAAAAGGTACGAACTTGTGGGGTAACCAGCGAGGCTTCGACACTTCAATTTTTATTTGAGCCTCGTTAATTTTCTGGCGTTGGGAACCACGGACAGGTTCACTTTTGAATCAACAAGGGTATATTGTTTATCTGATGATGAATCATAAATCATTCGTAATAAAAATAAATCTGGGCTTCTAAAAACTATTAACGTATAAATGTATTACTATGAACAATTTAGTGCCCTATCAGTTTCCCAATTTGGGATTGGTGATCGCGTATTGTCGGGAGGATTGCATTTTTTGCTTTATTGATTACGTTGCAGACTGCCATGAAGAAAATTTCGGGGATTTCGTGGTTTTTTTTATAAATAAAATGAATCTGGGCTCACTCAAGAGTGAACACAAATACACTTTTGACATCTTTCACACCGTGCAAAGGCTTCAATCGTGAAAGTGGAAATGATCGGCGCCTGGATTCGACCCCATGACTTCCAGTAAGAAAGTTTTAATTTAGGTACGTGACGCTCTTTTATTCATAGAATGAACCAAGAAAATCTTGTTTTGATTGTAAAGAGAAAAATGTCTAATGCCAGAGAATCATATCTATCATATAAAAGAAAGTCGGGTTAGTGCGTTAACACTTACACATAACTCGAGATCGGCTGAACAGATTTTTATGGTACTTGGTTTATTGGATTCTTCTCCGCTCCGAATAAGAGAATAACTATTAAAAAGTTGAAAAAAAATGCGTAAGAAATAATATAAAATATGATATTAAAGTAAGTATGGAACGGATTTCGACACCAACACCATCTATGAAAAATTTTATATTAACAAAATTATTGATTACAAGAAAATCAAAGAAAGCTCTATGTCCTAATTTGAAATTATTTGACAGAAACTGACAGTTGTTTGACATAAACTGTCTGATGATGCAAAATATATTGTTTATAACATATGCATCGGTCGGATTTACACTGGTTAATTAGGTTAATAATAATTTATCATTATACAAATTCGAATACCTACAATATTCATAGTAAGGACTACAGGAATATGTCTGTCGGGACAGCTAGAAATATATAAACAGTCTTATTTAAGATGATAATGTTCCTTAAAACTGTTTCAGGAAATAGTAAAATTTGAGTCTGTTTTTTTTAAACATTCTAATCATGTATTATTTTTTCGAGCTTTTTATGGTTGTATTTTTTTTCTAAATAAACAAGGAAAGTATCCAATAATTCATTCCGTTGTAGGCAACATGCCTGCGAAATAAATTCTACGTAACACCTTAAATTACCTTTGATATATTAGGCAATTTGTTGCATATTAAGTCCCCACTAACGAGTCCTGGCCGAGGGGAGGGGGGAGGGGCAGATGGTAGCCAGCTTCTGGAAGGATATCTAATTATGAGGGGTTCCAGAGGAGAAGAACCACACTTCTGGAAAATAACACCTATCCTGATTAGAACCTTAATAATATTTACGGAAATTAAACCTTTCCCGTGAATTTCCTCTTTTATTTACACGGTTAGAGAGAAAATCGACTCTTTTTTTTCTCCCCACGTACATAATGCGTTAGCTGTAAGAAATTAATCGAGATCTACCACTCTTTAATTTGGTACAATTTTTCTCGAAATGTTTTGTTGTAAATAGTGTAACATTTCTATCTACCGCTTGAGCCGACATGCAATAGTCGAAAGCCACTTCCTAGCTAACAATATACCTAACCCTTCAATGACATCATATTATGCAACCCAACTTGTGCAACTATCTAAGCTAAACCTAGCTTCCAATATACCTATAACCCTTCAATGACATCATATTATGCAACCCAACTTTTGCAACTATATAAGCTAAATCTAGCTTCCAATATTCCATAACCCTTCAATGACATCATATTATACAACCCAACTTGTGCAACTATCTAAGCTAAACCTAGATTCCAATACTCCTACAACCGTTCAATGGCATCATATTATGCAACCCAACTTGTGCAAATATCTAGACTAAACCTAGCTTCCGATATACTTACCTATAACCCTTCAATGACATCATATTATACAACCCAACTTGTGCAACTATCTAAGCTAAACCTAGCTTCCAATACTCCTACAACCGTTCAATGGCATTATATTATGCAACCCAACTTGTGTAACTATCTAAACTAAACCTAGCTTCCGATATACCTATAAGCCTTCAATGACATCATATACAACCCAACTTGTGCAACTATCTAAGCTAAACCTAGCTTCCAATACTCCTACAACCGTTCAATGGCATCATATTATGCAACCCAACTTGTGCAACTATCTAAGAATTAAGAACGAAACAAACCAACTCCTGAGCGAGGTCTTCTTTATCCAGTTTAATGACTAAACTAAATATTATGACGTTCTCAGCTCTCTTCTGCTTTTATCTGAAAAACTATCTAGATAACTAGACCAAGTGTCTAGGAAATGGCCATGTCGTGATGGTCTAACAACTAAACTAAGGACACAAGCTTGACTTTAAAGCCAACTGAATCTTATCAAAGAAAGAACGTAGTATGACGAAAATGTAAGTAAACAATGAATCACATAGAACAAAAAGAATGCTGGCCCTAACTTTTGACTTTTATATATTAGATACCAAGTACTTTTTGTAATATTTTTAAAAGAATGTTATACAATGCTTTGATTCTATACGATAACGCTTGACTTATTTTTAAATCTGCTCATTGTTTTAAATTAAAGCTTGTTTTACTTTGAAAAAAAAATCCCTACAAGAAGCAAACTGCGATTGCAACAATTTTCTTCCATTAAAACTGATTTCTCAAGGGGTGCGTCTTACGGAAAATCCAACAAATAGGGGATGGGAGGAGGGTATATTGTTTATTATGAGTATGGGTACTGCTAAAATATAAATGATATATCCGATCATTTTTATTTTTTTTATTAACTACTAGTTTTCCCGACAGCCGTTATCCTGTAGTCCTTTCTATGAATATTGATTTCAAATTAGTAATTTATACAAAAATACGTTTAAAATAATATGTTTGAATGTTAAAAATTATTTCTGAAAGCTTGAAATAAATTATACCTATCAATTATCTGCGTACCAGTGTTTTGAAACTCAATGGTCAAGTAAATAAAAATTGTGTTGTTATGGAATTTTTCACAGATGGCGTTGTCGTCAGTGAATCCGTTCCATACTAACTTTAATATTTTATTTTTTATTAATTTGCTATTCATTTTTTGCAATAATTCTGTTATCCGAAGCGGAGAAGAATCCAATAAACCAAGCATCATATAAATCTGTTCAGTCGATCTCGAGTTAGGTATAAGTGTTCGCTTAAACTCGACTTTCTTTTATATTATAGAAAATATTAGGAATAAACGCTTTTAAAAGGTTTACATTCAAGGCACACATCAAAGGAAAATGCTTTCTCACTAGGCTTAAACATGAGTCTAGCTAATTTTATCATCATTAGCTTTCACTCGTCCAGTGTGGGACTTAGGCCTCCCTTTTCGACTTTTAAGATTTTTGTTTGATTGCCGTTGGTATGGGATTTTGCATGAACTCCGTCCTTTCTCATGCAGGCAACAGGGATATAGGCCTGTGCAGGAGCTACGGTTTTACCACCGATTTATGGTATTGTCTTTTTATGATACTTAACAATAAATATCAATATTCGGAAGCATAAAGATTTGGGTTCATTCACCTTTGAATGCATCAACAAATTCGCATTCGTTTATTTCTGAATACGAAATAAATACAATCACTATTAATGTGAGATAGCAACCCCTTTTATATTCTTTTAAATAGCCACTAGGGACATGGGGGAGGCAAACGAACGAACCGATTCTGATCTAATAGCCCATGCTTTATAGATGAAACTGATTCCTTCGGTGGCGGCAGATTTCATTCAATCAGATGAACGGAAATTTGATTTTTGGGGTAGGAACTATTTACGGAAAAACTTAAAAGACCTCTTAAAGGGCTGTATTTTTGATCTTATACGTATGCCATGAGACGAAAATAATAACAATTGCATAATTATGATGTGATACCTATGCACATTATTGGTGTAATGTTTGCGATAAAAATAATTGATATAAACACTAGCTGATGACCCGCCCGTCGACCTTCGACGATACAGAATAAAACAATGATTTTGACTTATTACATGAATAAAATGCAGTTTACGAAACAAAACATAATTAAACTTAGATAATTAATTAAATTTGGGTCTAGGAAATATCATCGCGAACGATTCATCGTTAGTACAATTCATCGCGAACTATTCATAAATCTATATTGTAAATTGTCAAATTGTTTATGACCTAAAAATAAGGTATTGCTTTTTTTAATAGTTATGTATGTATATACTAAAAGCCAGAACCCGGAATCGAATTGTATTCTAAAAGTACTCGGATGAATTGTACCTGATGTGATGAATTGTTCGCAATGAATTTACCGGCTGCCATTAAATTTATTGCATTTTGTAAGTTCGGACGACGGGTCATAAGTTTATAATCAAAACAAATCCTCTATAATTGTTTTACTTTAAAAAAAATCCAAGAGATGGCGGTGTAGTTGGAAATGAGTCACATATGAAACCTGTTACCTTATCGTTTATATTAATATTCATTATTATGGTAAGATAGGTAATATCTTTATTTTTCATACTATAAAATATATCATGGTGTCTGAAAACTGCAGTTGATAATAAGTATTAATAGGTACATCATCCCTTTTATATTTCAAAGTAGGGATGAAGCAGTTAATTAATTAAATAAATTTAAATAATTATGAAAAGCTTTTTAATCTGTTCCGCAACCCCAAAAACTGTACAAAACGGTTCTTTTGAGTTATATTCAAATATTCTCTTTCCTTTTCTGAGAATGATAAAAAAACGTCTTAATTTCATATTTGGCAGTTTTCTTTCTTTCTCGCTTCCTTTCTCTGTCTGTGTTGAGAAGGCCGAGTTCTAAAAATACGTAATCCGTGATGAAGATTGATGTCCGCGGTGAACTGAAGGCCAACCGCTTTTAGTCATACATTTCCATTAGTGTTTCGTTACAAAGAAATTTGGCCGTGGTTTCGAATCATTTGTTCAGACGATGAGAAAAGGTGATGAATAATTCGAAATGTTCCCTTTCGATGTAGATATAATGTCTTTTGTACTTACTATAATCATTCGTAAATATTTTAATTTATGTAAGTTAAAATAACACAAATTAATTTTAAAAAAGTCGAATTAACGAGCCTATTGGATATGGGTGAAAAAAAAAAGAATGTATAGTATAAATGCAGTAGAGATGAGAGCTCTACGAAGAATATGTGGATAGATTCTTTAAAAATTTTCTAAAAATGATAAAACTAGGATGAAAAAGCAAACCAGTACATCAAATACCTACAACCACAAAAATGCATTTAAGTTGAAAAAAAATTTTTTTTTCGATTATTTGGATAAGCTATGAGTAATAATTCGGTTCGCCACATTTTGTACTATGAACTATTTGTGAATGAAACGCCAAAAAAGGAGGGAAAAAAAAACTAAATACGGCATTCGTAAAAAAAAATCAAAATCTTATGTCACATTTTTTTTTGTTTACGAGGTACGATGAGTGGCATTGACATCAGAGTCAAAAATCATCACAGATAGTCTTGATTAGTAATAACGTTTCCAACGTGTTGGTTTGAAGAATTGTTTTAAGCATTTTCGTATCTATGTATAGAGACTTTTTAAAACGGTATCTTAGTAACAAAATATAGTTGGTATGTAAAAATATTGGCCAATCTCTGCTATGTTATGACATTGTATGTAGGTTGGGGAGCGTGCTACAGTAGTACTCTCAAGGGTCTTACACATCTCACATAAATGGGTTATAAAGATAATGTTCAGGTTGCATGGACGTTTTCCGACCTCTCAACTGTTTAATGATTTGAAATTTTTGTCTGTGAGTCATTTGTACATAAGGAGGGTGTTGCTACAATTCTATAAGGTTAAGCGGGATTGGAGGAGGTCGCAACAGGGTAGAGTCACTAGACAAAATTATGATATTCCTTTTAAGAACACAATATTTGGCCAACGACAGTTCGTATACACTGCGCCTAAATTTTTAATAAAATGCCAGTAGAGATTAAACAAATTTAATCTTGTGCTTCTCTAAATCTAAACGTGCCTGCTCTGGTTGGGTCTCATCTATTCAGTTGGAAGTTTTGCAGGATATCTTGGGTTTTGTTCCATAAAGTATTTTGGGTTTTTTTTATCTCTTCTTTATACTGTTGATTGATGTTTGTTGGGCCAAAGGGTGTTGTGACTGTGGGGTTATGCTTTGTTTGTGGACTGTACGTAGTTGAGTTGGTGGTTGTGCTGTTGTTCGTGTTTGTATGTTCCTTTTAATATTCTTTTTTATGAACTGTTCAGATGTTTGCCCTAGTACAGGCTTGGCCTATTTGGGCAGCATTTACATTTGTTATCTATTATCACTGTATTATTCTGTATGAATAAAATAAACAAAATAAAAAATGTAGTTGCTTACCAGAAAAAGTACATTTGAACATACTACGACCTTTTTCGGAACACAGAGCGTTGCAGAGGTGACCGATGGTCCTATTAATAGCCAAATTTTAGAAAGATACATGTTTTGTTTATATTATAATGGTTCAACGGTAGATAGAATTACAATTTATCAAAAAAAAAAAAATATAAGAATAGAACATTGGATTCTCGTACTGTAAATTTTAATATGATTTGAAAGTCTAAATATTTGGGAATCGAAACGAATGTCGGTTTAAATGAAAAAAAAACACAACCTTAATTTAGATTATTTTTGGCTGGTTGAAGTAAAGTTTAATTACGACATCCGAATTTCCCCAGGTAGCTTACATGTAATTTATCTTTAGTTTGACATACATTATGAGAGATCGTTTGTTGTTTGTTTTGTTTATACGGATAGCATAAAAAAGAAAGTGAGTCAGAATACAGAAACATACGTAAATAATAATAATACTTATTACTACAGTTTTTTGCCAACATTCCAACTTGTGTAAAATATTCATTATTCCATTATAAGTGGTATAGAAAATGCTCAACTAAATTTGACAATACATGGAACACTACTAATGATTCTAAGGGTGCGTTTACTAAAAAATAACATACATAGAACCGGAGTTTGAAATACAGCATACATTCTTTTATCGTTGATATATGGTTGATAGAAATTGCCCTAGGCAAGAAGTCCGCCAATCGTGGTTAATTATGTTTACGATTGGTCGACCAGTGATCGAATTTCGACCATAACTCATTAAAATTATAAGTTTAAACATGATTAAGGTTCCATTGTCAAAGACTGAGCGAGCGCTATTTCAATTTTCTTTCAAAAACAATGACATGGATGCGTCAAATTTGAAATGTTGATATGTACAAAATTTTTCTATTATTATCAAAAGCAAAAAATATTACTCTTTTCTCAATTTAACCACAGATAAACGAAAGAATATATGCGTCCGTGTCAATGTCAAATGCATCGAAGTGTGTGTGAGTATCAAAGTTACAAAAAGTTGGTTCTTGAATGTACCTTCTGTTGGTATTATTTGGTTTAGATGATGTGTAGGAAGGGAGGGAGATCTTTGTTCTTATTCGTTCTTACTGAGACAACCCTTTCCCTTAAGTCATGCATCCAAATTTGTGACTAAAAAGTTGCTCAGCATCTTCCTTGCCTTCATCTTCTCATTACAGCCTAGGTCTGCCAATTATTCTTCTCCCATTTGGATTATTTTTGAAATCCCATCCCAAGTTTATCCTAACGTTAACGGTTTCATCACAGTAGCTACCTATATGTATCTAATTAACCCTAGGTTAAATAAAGACTGGTAGACTGAAAGCGCTTAGTCTATTCTATAAAGGTTACCAACCTGTGATTATAAAATGCCACACCTTTCATACTACACGAATATAGGTATTTTTTAGGCTTGCGTTGAGTGATGAGATTTGAATAGAAAACCAATCCCATATCATTACGTTAAGTGGTACATACCGATTCGTACTGTTATTTACTTACTTACTTAGCGTTTTAGGCAGCTCTTTAAAAATACTAGTTTTCTTTTTTGGTACAAATACCAACAGACAGATACGGCGACGCGACGGCTGAAGGGACAGCTGAACATCCGCGTCTCAATATGAAACAGAGCATAAACGAGACACATTACTTTAAAGTTTGAAGAGTTAGAAGAAGAAGGGTCTTTTGACCTTCACTCAGTAGAATCAGATGGTTAGCCATAAATTCCCAAGATGCACTAGTTTTTTTCATGTTTTTGGATTTATTATAGGATTTTTTCCATAGTATTATTAAGTATTTGGAAATAATCTGGAGAGCCAATGAGTCTATCAGTTTGTCAGAATCAGTGTTTCAATAATTATGTACCGTCTGAATTTTGTATTCAAACTGGAAATAGGTTAGGTTACATTGGATAAGTGGCGTACATTTACTATCCCGATCCATTTTTTGTTATGAAGATCCAAATAATTAATGAGAAATGCTACCTATAAAAAGACTTGTAATGTGGATTGAGTTTGAATGGAAAATTTTGAAAAAAAAACTCGCGTTTTTAATTACGACATTACCAGGAGCTCATAAAGTCAAAGGGGTGTTTTGTAATGTATGTAGGCGTCTCATATTAAACTCAAATTGAAAAGAATTATTGCTTGGTGCAGCAATTAAAACTCTGATGAATTCCTTCACGTTGGTTCTTTTTACTACATTACTGTCATGTTTTCCTGGTATTTTATTTCATTAAAAAAATTTAATAATCTTTTTGGTATTAATTTTTTGGGGTATCTCGCCTGATTCGACGAAACGCGCTAACCCTAACGCCGCCCGTGGACAAAAATACATATGCGCGAAACATATGATGCTACGGGAACAAATGTCAAAATTGTCCTCAATTTCCGATTGGTAAAGTGAAATTTTTAACCGTTTAATGGACGGTATAAAATATTTTTAGTACTATAAAGCAATTAATTACCCTTTTCTATGCATATCGTCCGACAGGCTTAGCTGCTAATAAAATATAATTAAAATTAAAAAAAAAAGATAGAAATTAAAAAAAAAAAGAAATTAGCTCGCCGCGACAATGCTTACTACGCATTGCCGTGACCAGGATTCGAACCTGGGTTACCACGGCCACAACGTGGGGTCCTAACCACTAGACGATCACGGCTACCGAGCTGGTGAGCGGAGTGAGAAAATAGCGGTATTTAACTTATTGTATTATCTAATGCTAGTAACAGCATTCCTTTATTTCCTGCAATATTATTATTGATGTCATTTTGTACTGATAGGTATAACTAGATTAAAAATTATTGTTTTATGAACCTACATTAATTTATTAAAAGATGATAAATATTATATTATTTAATACAAATTCCTCGATATTGACATTTGCACAACAATCAAAATGACGTTGTGTAGTAATTTTTAACGACATAAGATTGATTTCTTGATGAATAAATTGGTATTAAAAATCATCAATTTTAATTTAAAAAATATATTAGTGATTGCGTGATAATGTTTATGAATTTAGTTGCGAAATGATTTCACAAAATAAATTGAATTAAATTTGTATGTGTACCGCGCGCGCGCTCAGCGGCTAGTTAAAGAACTAGCACTAATATAACTTTATACTGTTTACAGAGTTTCACGATAGATGGCGGTGAATGTACTTGATTAAACCGCCATCTCTCGATTTTTTTAGTTATTAAAAATATTGATCAAATATATTTTTCTTGTTTCAGTTGGAGTTTTGCCACCTTATTCGAGGCTCGAAGTACCATTCGCCCATGTGGCTTTAAGCGGAGACCTTCGCATAATTCTTCACTCTCCACCGAATCCTTTGCCAGATTTAAAATTGGCCGTGCATAGACTTGAAGCTGGAAGCAGTCACTTGTTGGAAGACATAACGATTCATCCATCACCCACTTTAGCTTTATTACAAAATAGGGAAGAATGGGCCCAAGATTCCAACTGGAATCATGATCAAGAGAATAAAACACATAATTTTGAAAATAATCTACAAAGTGTAGAATTTACAATACAATGCGGATATTTTGTGAAAGGAGGGACTTATCACCTTCGGGTGCATGGAGCGGACGAGAATATAACAGAAGTAGAGGTTACTCAAGATTCCAAATTGTCCGGAGTTTTGGACGTCAGATGGCCTTCGCCAAAATTGACTCTAACTCCGGAAAATATACAGACATTTCCAGAACATTCTGTTTCTGGAATTGTGGAGTTTCCGGAAGTGATGTGTCCACCGACAGAATCGGCGATGGGATACATTCCGGAGTTTTATTTGGAAGTGTGGTATTGCGGTGATGGAGGGCCAGTAATGTGCTCTTCCAATCCATCCGGCACCCCTCTCTACTCCGAAACCATCAAGGGTCTCGGCGGAAGACGCGAAGTAATATTAAGGTGTGAACTGTTCGGAATTGCTGGGACATATGCAATGACTTTAAGACCGACCATTCCACAACCAACTCTAGCTACTTCTTCAGCATATTTAAAGGTAGCACTTTTTCTCTGTCTTTCTGTAATATCGTTTAAGTTTTTTAGCGTTCGTCCAAAATAAATTGAATCTTCCTCATAGAATGCCAAGAAAAATCTAACAATACGCTCTATCTAGTGTGATATCAATATTTATCCACATAATGTCCAAATTCCTGTGCTCTGGTTCGAAAGAACACAGTTTGTTATCAATCACCTTAAATGAAACCCTGTAATGCCTCTTTATTAAACCTCTTACTAACCATGCACTTTTCATCACCTTCGCTTCTTCCAGGTTAATAAAGCTTCTCCTATTTCTTATACTCCTAACAATGTTTTTTTTATGACAGAATCAATGAGTTCAATCCAATCATGATTATTATTGGTTAACCGATCGTTCTCGCACCTTTCCTTTCAAATACATATTATATAATATTTATATTATGTTCTAAATTTTCTCATCTTTCTTTTCTACCTCTCTGTCGATTTTGTCAAAAGTTGACTTATTTTGGATGTTAGACCTTTAGGATACTAAAAACTATCTACCACTTTTCGACACTTTTATAAACTTATTTTTTTTATATTTGGGATGACAACACTCCAGTAAACTTTGCTTCCAGTCTCTTCTGTGCTCTGCTCCAACCTTCCCACTCGAAATATTCAGAAGATATGGAGCATCACATTAGCATATTTTTTTCCTTAATATCCTAATTCCTTTTCATATCTCACAATCTTGTATAATACTTCAAAAATGTACTTACTTGGCTTAATTTGATTTAAATCTATGTAGAGTAAAGATCTGAGTCAAGATCTATTATCTTTTCCTGCATATGTCGTCTTTACAAAATCTCAAATCTTTTAATCATTTGATGAAACAGTGAAGGTATGAGGTATTATGCTAGGTTGGTTCCTACTCTTCATACCATTTCGAATTCCACATTGATCTCCTTTTATTACCTCGGGAATAGATCATCCTACCACTTACGGAATACTCGAAAAGGGGCCTTTTACCCTTTTTTTATATCCACTCGAAACCATCATCGAAAACGTTTTTGCGAAGTTTTACTGACCTTTTTTTTCATTATTTTGAAATGAGAAAGAGAGAAAATAGCTTAAATATTCGCAGCCAGTATAAAAGGGAAAGCAATATTTTTTTTTTATTTATAGGTATAATATCTTCATCCCGGATGATACTTTTGAGTTTATCTACCTTGAATATTTTAGCAAAAATGTTTCATTTTATCCAATTGGTTGATTGACCCTACACAATTTTAGTACAAAAAAATCATTGCCTAAAAATGTAGAACAGTAATGAATAATAATTATTATACCATAACGCCACACTTCTAAACAGAATTGTTTAGAATCATTTTTGAAATAGGTAAGTAGGTAGGTATATTTCTTTTAAATGCGAACTTATTGATGATGCAATTGTGTTAACTGTGAATATGAAATTTTGCGTCGCTCGGATCTTTCTGATCCTGGGATATAGATAGAACCTAACCTTATGAATAGGTACCTACCTATATTGAACAAATTTTATTATTATAAAACCTCTTTTTATTTTATCAAGTCGTAATATTTTTATAGAAAAACCAATATTTTTACATCAGCCTACCTATAATGTTATTTTATGGGTTGCAGCATGGCTTTTGGCAAATTGAGGTTTTATTTATCCCGCGGGACCTCGACGCTAAGACCACCCGTGCCATTTTTGTTTGCCTTTACGTTTTTTTTCCTGGTGGAAGGCGAGCACAGCCTTCTCCAACAACTGGCCACTCGCAGCACATAAATAACGAGCGCCTCCACCCCGCGGGAATCCACGTCGGCGTCGGCGTCCTCCTGAATTTATTGTGATATATTATGTTCGTGTGTTTTCTCACCATTCTCACACATGGTCCACATGATAATCACACTTATTCAAATTTAGTTAGGTAGGTACCTTTATTCGAAATTCAAAAACAGATTCATCATACCATGCTCTTGTCTCTTGCGTAGGTAGGTAGGTACCTACCTTTATTCGAAATTCAAAAACGGATTCATCATACCATACTTTTGTCTCTTGAGTGTGTACCATTTATTCTAATTTCAAAAAGTAATCATTCCTAGGTAGGTACATAGGAATAGGTTTGTCACATTCTACTTTTGTAACTTTTGTTTGAATTTTAATGGAATAGTTTAGTCAAAATATCATACCTGACATGTAACCCGATACTTCCTTTGACCGCACTTAGCGGCATAGGAAGGCAACAAAAACCCTTCACCCCAAATTAAAAAAAAATATTGATTTTTTTTTTTAAACAATCTTTTTTGCTTTTGTGTGTTTAGCGTTATTGTTAGGGTTGCCAGATGTGTTGAAAAAAAACCGGACAGGACTGGGGGTGGAGGTTTGGTATCTTGAAACTAAATAACTTTTCCTAAAAAAAAAAAAAAAGGTCATTTCTAAAATTTGGTAACTGGGAACATGACTTTTTCCTAAAAAAAAAAAAAAGGTCAATTCTATTCTAAAATTTGGTATCTGGAAACGTGAATTTGGGAACGGTTCAAGAGTCAGTTATGAAACTGTTCATAATTTTCACGGAAACCGGACATTTTTCTGTCCGGTTTATCGAAATTTTCTCGACCGGGCGAGCATAACGAAAACCGGACATCTGGCAACCCTAGTTATGGTAAGCAAAATATCTGCATTTTTTTTAATTTTTCTTATTTACATGAAAGAGTTGGTATACTTTATTATTTTTTTATACTAAAACAAATAAAAAAGAAAAACCCCATTTTGATGAATTTCTTTTTGTTCAAACACTGGAGCGTCGATCAAAGAAAAACCAGTTAATGAGGTTTCATTGTACTTGTGTTTTGGACCCGTAAATAATAAAGGGGGTTTTAATTTCACATTTGTTTCCCAATGTGAGAAAACTAGGCACAATAGGGACTCGGATTAATTTACAAAAAAAAATCTGTGTTCTATCCTGTTATCCGTAAGGACTTATTTTTTTATGACAATTGCGAATTTCTCATTGTTTTAGGGGTTAGTGAACATTGTTTCTTTTTCTTTTCTTTCTCTTTCTTCGTTTTGTTCGTTGCTGAGGGTCTTGACCTATGACTTATTGGATGCTTATTATGCGCACCAAAATCCTTGAGTCATCCTTGACCTTACCATAATTTGTCTAAAACTAGTTATACATACCTATACATATTTTCATAACTGACCAGTATTTACAAGCTTTAAATACTACTTATTTCGTTTATAGTCTATATTATAATCTTCCAATCTGCGATTGTAAATAATTTCACTCAAGTATAAGAACCATTGAGAAGGAATAATACTAGAGAAATAATGTGCTACTGAGCAAGGTCCCAACATGTACCATGTACCACGTGACTGCTGTTAAACTCATGCAAACTGTGACGTTGTCGGTAGCTGTGTGTGATATTCGATTTTTTATTTTTAATATTTTAGCGTTCGCTCAGTGGAATTTTATAATATGTTTTAATCATACAATTAGTTATAGGAAGTACCGATGGGTTTTGTTGTGTTGTCTTGTGCTTGTGGATGAAAGTGAAATGAATTATTATTGATAATCATTTATGTTCAGCCACGTGACTGTTGAATAAAGGGACCGATTTTCCGTTCTGCGCATTCAAAATGTTCTCTAATAATATTTGTACTCAGTGATAAGTACAAAAATGGTGCCTTTTATAGCAACCAAAAAGATACAAGAAGTATTAAAATCATTGAACCTCCTGTCAAAATGTGTCTATAAAAAGGATGACGTTTTAGTTTCACTCTTGCATTTAGTATGCAACGGTCTGTGCTCGATAAAAGGTCTTTCTATTTTCAAATACATTTTTGGGGATATATTATTTAGATAAGTACCTTTTTTAAAAGTCTCTAGAAAATACAATAATAATAAAGGTTTGTTATTTGCTATTCCCCTTGTCATACTGTTTTAACAACGAGATGGAAAAAGACAAGATTCGTTCGAATGAATAATATGGCTCCGCTTCATTATTTTTTTATGACTTAAAATTTTGACATTTCGTTCAGAATTCCGCTTCTAGTATGCAATATACTTACATATAATTCAATTATTCATACACGCTTCCTCAGCTTCTTCAAGAGATACGTGATTTTATTAAAGATTTTCTGTATCTTTTTGAGCGAAAACAGACTAAAGTAAAGATCCAGCATTACCGAGGCATGAAAAACCCCCAGCTTGTCTTAAAATTCATATGATTTTCAGGCGAGATGGTCAGAGCAGTTTGTCCTGACGGTCCATGCAAGAAGCGTCATGCCGTGTGACTCCCACGCCGGTGGTATTCCAGTTCTTCTGCAGTATCCTGCTTGCGTGTTGGAGAGGGCCGACAGAGTGAGGGTCTTTGCCAAACCAGAACCGGCTCATTCAGGGAGTATCACCAACACAAAGCCGATGTATATAGCTGAATTGAGGATTACAAGAGGGACTCATTCCTTGAGGTAAGCTATTTATCATCATAGTTTAGTCGAAATTCAAAAGACTTTTACACATAGGCTTTTTCCGGCTCCTCCGTGCATGTCTTCCGTTCTTGAATAACCTGTATCCATTGTGTGCCAAATATTCTCCAGGAAAGTTCATTCCAAATGTGGATTCATGGAAGAATTACACCTATCCCCTGAATATGATAATACCGATGTTCTTTCTAAAACCAAAAACAGAGCAGAACGAGAATGGCTACCAAAACATCCTAAGCTCTTATATCTGGGACATATTATTAGATTTGAGAAATATTAAACTCTTCATTAATCCCCAAGGGGAAATCTGAAGGAAGAAGGAGTGTTGGCAGAAGATTTAGAATACCCAAGATAGGAGAGGCACAAGATGGTTGGGAGAACTTTTTGGTCAAGAGAGAGAGGGAGGCAATTTCTCGAGTGATCGCCAACGCTGTAGAGACCATGGCACACAAAGAAGAAAGAAAAGTCAAAGAGCGCCTGTAATTGAAGCATTTTGTCAATTAATCTACCATAGGAATGTTCTATTATAGGTCTCCGTATTTCTTGTTATGTCTAAAAGAATTTCTCGTTCCATAATTCTCTAAACTCTCTGAATCTTTTTGGCATTTCGTTCCTTATTTAATGTTCATACTTAAGATGGTATTTCATCACTCATAGTGATTATTATGATGACATTATAAACTCTTTTTATTATTAATCTGATGCTTAATTTGATTTTAGGTTTCCTTGTGAGCTGTTCACCGAGAGATACCCTGAGTACTGCTTCGTCTATGTCAGCCAGGCTATCAATGGAGCTGTGTCTGACGTTCGGGAAGAGTGTCTGCCAACTCTGCCTATTGTTGGTACGTAAACATGTCTCAATCTTGTATTCTTGCCTTATGACCATATCTTTATAATTTTGCACCTAGCTTTATTACTACTAAACCTGTTTTTACTCTTTCTAGCAGATCTAGAAAGCTAGAAACCCTTTGTACTAAGGTTTCGAAAATCTCGGTTTCAAATAGGTCTACACATTTTCAGTTAGTCTTGGTTAGAATTTGTTGATGATGAGAGATAACTGTCACATGAATAAAACGCCCGTACTGCAATAACACTTTTTTTTCTCCTTTTTGGCATTTCATTCACAAGTGGGGTAGTATAGTCATCAGAAACATCTTCCATAATGAAAAATATGAAAAAAGTAGGCAGACGGGGACTAACGTGTAAATGAGCCTTTGATAAAAATGATTCTACAGAACTCGTTTAATGATCCCTGCAATGCCATGGATTCAAATTTCTTCAACCTCCAATTGTAGTGGTATTGCAAGAAGAATTATTTAGCTGTTCTGCGTCATCTGTTCTTCCATTTTTTTTCTGATAATATATCTTAAATCCCAGCTTTGAGTACCTATAAGTACCTACTGATAGTTTTGCCTCTTTTTTCCTTGTTGATAAAAGCCACTATTCTTTTAGAATTTTAATGCCTGAAAAAAAAACCGAAATTCCGATACAATAAAAAAAATCATTTTAACAACGTAATCGAGTAAAAAGAATCTCATCAAGAAATCTTTTGATAATATAGATGAAGAATTTTTCAGCCTAGATGGCCTCTAATGAATAGACTCGGGTAAATAAGAATTTCCTGCGAAAACGTCTCTTTCTCGATAGCTTTTTTTTCAAGTCAATTCGTTCTTTTTTATGTGTTTTATTTTTCTTTTCATTCATCTTATCTTTCCTCTTCGCTTCACGAGTTATTTCATAGGTTTGCCCTCTAGCGATATATCACAATAAACTCTACGTATCTACCTCTTTAGCTTATCTAAGAAGAAAATTTGAACCCATAATCGAATTTTTCTGTCTTCAAAGCAACCGTTTCAATTGGTGCCTTTTTAACGCGTATTTGTGTTTTCTGAATCGATGTTTGTGTTGTATTTGACACATTTTATTTATACCTACTAGGTAGCTTTTTTCTGAATCCTTTGTAGACTTAAATATAATATTATATTAGATAGTGTCATTATTTTAACCGATTTCATGACCAAGTAATGTGTGGTTTTTTATCACACGTAAAGACACTCAGTAAAATGCAAATTCATAGTACATAGCTACGAAGAAGTCAAAATTAAGGAAACTGAAAGTGCCATAGCAGCTGGTTAAAAAAAAAACGTTAAAAGAAAGCAATAAAGCACGGTTAAAGGATATAATACATCAGGAATATGACTTTCAATGCAAGGATGAAGAATTTTCTATGCACAAAAGGAATGAAAACTCTCTATCCCAGTGCAGACAAAATATTTCAACACAGACTCAGAAACTTCGAAATAAGGAGAAACTGTGATCTTCGATGGGGTACCTAAATCAAAAGACGTTTCTTGAGAGACCAGATTCCGACAGCCTGATAAAACTAGCATGAGATCCGAAACCAGCATGCGGACAATCTAAGAAATAGAGAGTTAGTTGGATACCCGTATGTATAGATCTGGAATGACACAGCACAGTCAAAAATATAGATCGAAAAGAGTCCAAGGCAGAAAACATTTAGTGCCTGAATATTTTCAAATTCTTTCCTATGGTTGGCCTTTAACAGGAAACCAACAATTTTCAATGTATCCCTTAGCTCTCAGGTACTGACTTACACAATTGCTTGTTCAAGTAAGATTTTATAAGGGACGTGTAATCAAGAGGCTGCTAAGAATCGATAAAAATAGAATAAAAAAGAGTAGCAAGTAGGGGTTCTATGGATGATGTTTATCCTTTTATGATTATAATGCTCAAAGTGTCAAAAGCTTTCAATACATTCTCAGTTTTTCAGACCATAACACATAGACAATATTAAGCTCGATGGACCGTCCCCAAATTCTTTAAAAGCACCTACTAAAAATACTTTCTCGCTTCTCTATACATAAGCAACAATGTGCTTTAGGAATATTATGTTATTTATAGAAAGATCAAAGAAACGATTCATTGTTAGAACCATAAAGTCAAGACATTCTTTAAAAATCGAAAGTGAGTATATAAAAAACTCTTCTTTTAACTTGCAAAAAGGATGAAGTTTCTGAAGTTTCTTTGTTCCTCACGGAACAAAACCTTGAATTCGATGGTATTTTCCAAAGAAAGAGATAGGAATCCTTTCTTTTAGCTGTGGTGCCCGTTTGCTGTTTCATCCTTACGTGATCTTATTTAGGGGTATAGGGAGCAAAAAAAAATTCAACAGCAATTTCATAAATAGCATTGTTTTCGTCATAATAACGATTCTGGTCATTTATTTCGAAGATCTTAAAAAAAATGAGTTAACATTAAGCATAAGAAACTCAAGAATCTGTTATGTCAGGGTTTTCCTCTTAAGTCGCTGAATTTTGGCTCTTTTTCCATCGTTTTCAGGAACTTCTTAATCGACGGAACTCTATGCGTAGGACCAACATCAAGAAACATGATAAAATCCCTCTACGCGAAATTCTCCGCCTCATTAAATGTGCAGTGTTCATTTGTTACGAAGAAGACGAATAAGAATAAAAAAAAATTCAGCGGTGAGGCTCGCCACCCACCATAATTCGTTAGAGTTATTCGTTAAGAAACTAGTTATCCACTAAATGAGAAATATTCGAGGAGTACTCGGATAATCCTCACCGTAAGGAAACATCATACGCCAAGATCCTCGTGGGGCGGCCTTCTCCCTCTTTTGTCCGTAACTTTATATCAGTTCTAATCAGGACCATCTTTCCTTATAATGCGATCCTTTCAGTCGCCACACCACTGCCTCTTATGCAGGGTGTTCTGCTACCCGCTACTGTCTCATTATACGTTACAAAAAACTGCAAGTTGACAAGTGTAGTGTAGGAATAAAACAATGTATGTATATATCGGTTGCGTAACACGACTCACTATAGTTAGATGAGTTTATATTATAGTAGGTATGTAGTTAGAATAGTTACGCAAACAGAAAATCTGCATTGTCTGTATACTCTGTGGCCTTCAATACTTTGGACGTTGCGCAACTTGAAGAGTCTAGTTGTAACCATAACTGTTGACGAAATTCAGTCTCTCGTCTATAGAATCCCAAATTTAGAAAGGTTTTCCTTGAAATCGAGTACCTACTGTGTGGTTGGTTGTGTGTGCAGAGTGATAAAAGTGATTCTGGTAATGTCAATTTTTTTTAAGATGACTATTATTGACTATATCAGTTCCTCCTTCGCTCCATCTAAATTTTTCATTATCCCCACATAATCTTTTTAGTTTTTATTCATTCACATTCTCCCTTTAAACCTCACGTAGGGGCATATGGAGGTAACAAGTTGTACCTAAATATCTGCCACCTAAAACCCCAGATGGGGTTCAGGAATCCGGAGCTTATTTCCCGCGCCTTTTCAGACCTGTTGGGGCTAAATGGCGTTTAGACGGTCAACCTCACGGTCCCGATCTGTTCATTCAAGTTTTTTTTTTGCCTTCCTATAAAACAACTTCCTATGCACTGTTTTAGTACGAAAATTGAAAATATTGTTACATCTCTTTACTTAAGAACTTAAACAGTATATGAATTTGTTTATCTATCAATTTTTTTCATTTCCCTTTTATTATATCAATAATAACATTAATCGTTTAAGTATAAATCGATGGTCAACATCTTCATCGGAACTTTATTTTTTAACATTCCTTTAAAATTATATTTTCTAATATTCTGTCACGAACGAGCAAATACGCTCTGTATAAGAATAACGTAGGATATCGTATAAGAAACCTTACAGGAACTAATACAAATAAAAACTAATTAAGTGAAAACTGGGGATATACTTGTTAGAAATTAATCAGTTTATTCCTATACAAACTTTCTAATTTACTTTCCCGAATTATACTCGGATTAACGCGTTTAGTTTTTTTTACCACCGGACATTTTGTGAAAGTTCCTCCATTTTATCTAGCCGAATAAGGCTTCCTATAGCTTAGAATATCTTAATATAAAACGGTTTATCCTCTATCAATACATAAAAAACGGATTTTAGAATGTCCATTCATATATATATTAGTGGATGTATATTGATTGCGGTTATTCTTACTGGAGTTTTGGACTATGTAATTGGACACTTAGTAACTCGGACACTAGAATTGGACATTTAGAAACTCGGACATTAGAATTGGACGTTTAGAAACTCGGACACCAGAATTGGACATTTAGAAACTCGGACACTAGAATTGGACGTTTACAAACTCGTTTCTATAGATAAGGTTTCTAAACTAGTTAAATGTGTAATTCTTTCAGACGGCGCAGTTTCTGGAGGGTGGGGACCTTGGAGTCCCTGGTCTCTTTGTTCCAGTAGATGTGGAGGCACCAGGGCAAGATACAGATATTGCGACTCTCCGCCTCCCCCATATGGAGCTCCTTATTGCCAGGTAAGTTGTTAAGAAGGATAAATCACAATCGGCCTATGGTAATTTTTAAATCTTTATTCTTTCATTTCATTATGATTAAGATGTCAAAAGCGTATTTGTGTTCACTTTAAGTGAGCCCAGATTCATAAAAAAATGCTTTGGTTTCGGAAGGTCGAGGTTTGTTTCACAAAGTTCGGTAGGTACTTTATAAAAAACACTTTTACATTTTTGTATTGCACTGTAAAATTTGTCCATTGTCATTACAAATAAGTACCACCATCATGATGCAATTTATTCCTACAATAATTTTACAAAATAATAAAACGACATACTTAACTAAAAAATCTTAACTCAATTTTTTATTGCACCTATAGAAGGTTAAGTTTCTTGACTTGATTGGAAGGTGGTTTCAAAATTAAGCAACATTGAAAAAAAATTGAATGTGACGAGGGTCATGATTCTGAAGAATTATCATTTTGGAAATTTGGCTTTTTAGAAATTCTTTCAACGTTTGACTTTTACGGAGTATGGGGGTCTCTGTTATTTGAGCCATTAATAGAGAGTGCAAATGATTATGTTCTGGACTGGACAGATTATGTTCAGGGCAATTCGTAGGGAATGGACAAAATAAAGCTGGAAAAAATACATAATAATTATTCGGCAAAATAATTGCCGGAAAATTGCAGTGTCGTAGAAAAAATATATCTGAGTTTTAATGAACAGGTTGTTATCTGAAACAATTAATTTTGATGGCATCTCTATCATTTATTAAGGCCACGGGGAGTCCGGTTGTAAATTTCCAGAGTTCACAAGAGGTATCTTATCTGAGCATCTTCTAGCTTAATAAAACTTTAGCACGAACACACCTGCGCGGTAATAAAGTGAAGTATGCACTGAGCAAAATAATTATTATTCTTGGAGTACCTGCTCATTATTATCATGAACAGCTCTTTGTTGACAAGTAAGTCGCCATAGCGACAGACCAACTGATAGATCAATAATGAGCCCATGACGACGTGTAAATAATCATTGTTATTGTTGATTATCATTGACATTTGAGAGTTCAATGATTGCGGAAATATATTGCTGTTATTGTTTCGAAGATGCCTCCTAAAAAGGGAGCGAAGACAAACGCCGCTGAACCAGAGCCGTTAACTCAAGTTGACAGAACTTTTTTTGAGTTGGAAATAGCAGATCTCAACAGAAAGCTTGAAAGAATTCAACAAACCAACGACGAAGTAGAAAAAAGAAATGAAGAACTCGAAGAAGCTTATAAAACACTGGATGAAGATACGGCAGATGTGATAGCTTATTTGAGAAAGTCCCTACAAATGAAAGTGGATGAGACGACTGAATTGCAAGAACGAATAAATGCTCTGGAAGAAGCCAGAGAAGAAGAATCTAAAGATGCTGATAAAAAATTCAAAGATTTGCAAAAAGATTTCAACGTTATGAGAGAGCAGTTGACATCCGAAATAAAAATGCTTTCTGGTAAACTCAATTCGTTGGAGGAGTTCAGGGTGCAAAGGGATCAGCTTATGCAAAAATTCGAAACACAAGAAACGCAAAAGAAAGATCAAGAAATACGTTACGAGACGTTGTTGTTTGAAACAGAAAAGAAGTTTATTATGGATAAAGATAAATTGAAAAAAGAACTTGAATCCAGATTACTGAAATTAGCTAAAGACTTCCAAGATGCTACTGAAATACGTATTGCATCTTCCACTCACAGAGTTATTAGAGAAAATATTGCGGTAAATATTGAATTGAAAAAAGTTTTGGCTTTGCAGGGCAAGCTAGCCGAAGAAAACAAATACTATAAAGAAAAAGAAAGAGCTTCTAGACTAGCCTTAGAGCTGGCCGAACAGCAGCGAGACACTGCCATGAATAAATACACAGTGCAGTCAAAAGTTATCGAAAGATTGACCGAAGAACACACAATTATGAAAGAAAAGCTTCAGTCTATTAAAGTACAAGAGTACAATTTTGATTTGCAAGAATATACATTGAAGAAAACTACAGAAACATTGGAAAAACAAGAATTGAAAGTACGAATTCTCGAACAAAACCTTCATGCTAGTAACTGTGAAAAGGCTGAACTACGACTATATGCGCAAGAAGCTAAAGCGGAAACTGAGCGGTTGAAGGAAGTTATCTATAACGCAAATATAGCTGTTAAAGGAGCAATCAAAATTGGTGAATATCCGTTGGATGACACGGAAGCTGGTAGAGAGGCCACAAGAAGAACGTTATTGAAGAGGCTGTTGGATATACTTTCGGTTCCTGCCTATAAGAGAACTCGCTCACTTTCGACTGTTTCATCAGCTTCAACTGTTTATAGGCGAGGTGATTTAGGATTTGTTCCTAAACGAGTTCCAGTTTTTGACCCGTCAATTTGTTCGGAATATTCATCTTCCGTAGTAGAAGAAGAAACTGAAAGCGTTCACGAAGCTATTGGTAGTAAAGAAACAATCATTTCGGGTAAAAAATCACTTGTTTCCGTTAGTGAATCAGTATTAGAATGTTCAGAAGATGAAAATGAATCCATTGGTGCAGACTCTTCACACGTTTCTGATCAAGTGCTGGAAGAAAGAGCTGCTCCAAGTGTCAAACCTTCTGTAACTTCTGGTGGAAGTAAGAAATCTGTTAAACTTGACAAAACCGGAAGTAAGACTTTAGAAGAAAAGGCTTCTGGAGATAGTGTACATGAAAAATCAGCACATGAAGGAAGTGAACATGATCATCCAGAAGGATCCGCGGCATCTGTAAAATCGGAACGAGAAATAGGGGAAGAGGTTGCTGAAGATGATACAGAAAAAGTGGAGAGTGTACATTCTGAAGAGAAGAAGCCTAGTGGACATGAATCTGTTACATCTAAAGAAGGCGATGAAGAAACTTAAAATAGCACAATGGTTTTCTGCAAATTATTTTTATAGAAAGCTTATTTTTGAACTGAATTAAATTTCTGGAATGATATTTTTGTTTCTTTTTTTTCTTACCCCCTTTGATCTTTACTTGGATTAAAAAGGGTTCTTACCTACCTTTTCTCCAGAACTAATTACGATAAAAATTCATTTTTAGGGTCCGGCTGTTGAATCAGAACCATGTTCTTTAGAGGGTCAACCTTGTCCATGGTCTCCTGGAGTGCAAGGGTCTTCTGGAGATCCATGCAGATGTGGGTGTGTGCTTCGTCTCGGAACATCCCCTCGTCACATATCAGCTTCAGCCCAAGAATGCCAAGGAAGAACATTTTGGTTGATGGAGGTAAGTATTTATTAAACCAATAGTCATTTTCTTGATCACTTATAATAATTGGTGAGCCTTATTCTAACCCAAACAATATTCCATTTTACAGGTTTCATCTGGATTTGTGATCCGTCTTATCATTGAACGCTATCAGTTCCCATGTGGTGCACAATGGTTGAAAGCAAGAGATGGTGGCACTCCAGGTGCTCCACTTTTGGGTCAATGGCCGAGCAGTGAAGACAATGCAGGAGAAGGTGGAGGTGATGGAGACAGGGATAAGATATTTTCAAGTGGTCAACAAATATTATTGGAATTCTTTTCCGATGAATTGTTGGCTGCTGGAATGACTTGTCTGGGTGGATTCATGGCCACTGCCGCACAAGTCGGTAAGACGAACTTGATTTACAAGTTCTTGGATAGATTTAATGGAACTTTTATTGACTTACTGGTTATTGATGTTTGCAGAACCCATCGTCTCTAATGCTTCAGCAAGCATAGCAGTGAGCATAAGTGAAACACACACATCCAGTCATTCTCCGATGAACAGCATTGTTTTACTCTCCATTTTAGCAGCTGCAGGAATTTTGCTGGCTGCACCCGCCCTGTGTTGGATAGTTTTGAGAACCCTACATGCATCGTCAAAATATCAAAGAGCTAATGATTGTGACTCATTGGCTGATTCCGACAGTGAGTTTGTACCAAATTTCTAGATGAAATCTTCCAAATATCAAAATATTCTTTCACTTTATAATAATGAATGTCTTTTGCAGTTGCCCCTGGATCATCAGCAGCTATTGCAGGCTTTGGTGGATCAAGAGGAACTCTATTGTCCGAAGTATTATCTCTGCGGAGGTTGAGACCTAGTGTTGGAGCTGGTGGAACGGCTTCCCACAGACTTCTTAGAGAATCCCGGGATCTTACCGAAGAAGTTGGTTGCTCTGGAGTGCAACAGGGACAGGATCAAGAAGGACAAGATGGATGGTGATTAATTTTTATAGTTTAACTTGATTTTCTTTATCCTAGACTACTTAAATGACCTTCTAAACTAAGAAATGCATTAGGAATCTATTAATATATTTATCTCTAGCGTAGATAGTATAAAATAAGATATTTTTAACACTTAGAATGTTGTGAAACGTATGACCGTAGGGAAACAGTGAACATAGTTGCAATGTAAAAGGGTTCTTTAAACCGACCAGAAGAAGGTTGTCCCCTCTCATCTTTACAGCCCATGATCTATCCGAGATAGACCAATTTTTTCTCGGGGATGGTTTCTCAAAACTGAAGCTAGATTGTGTTTTATTCTGATTTTAGCTGGTCAAGTGGAAGCAGTATAACACTAGCCGCAGTCGAGACGCCTCCGCATGTCGCATCTGCTCGTCCCAGCTCCGGGCACAGTCTCCCGCCTCCTTGTCCTCCCAGCACTACAGACACCAACTCATCGCCTCTAAGAAGATCTCGCACATGCTCTCCTGTCAGAAGTTCACAAGCCAACACTCATTCACAGGTATATGTCTCAAAATGAAAAAAAAATATACTTATATGAGACATTAACAAAAATGGATATAGTCATATCCTGGCGCCAAATACATGACAGCAGTCTTTAAATTTGGGCGCTCTCTTGTTCTCAATAATTTCCAAATTTTATCTCTATATTTCATTAATTATTAAATATCGATTTTATAGATTTTTCGACATGTTGAACATGTTTAGAATTCTTATGATTAGGAGTTTCGGAGACTTAAAACATTACCACCTAATGGCGAACATTGTTAACGTAAAGTGATCACACTAAGCCAGCCTTCGAAATAACAGTAGAAGACGGTCGTAATCCCGTAGTGGTTTGTTCCATTTAAAAATCGAACATTAGTAATGAATTGTTAGAGTCATTAGTTGTTGCATATAAAATATACTTACCAACATGCACATCGCTGCTTGGACGCTATGACCTTAGGTGATACAGCTTGGGATGCATGTTTTAATTTGGTATTTTTCAAATTTTGTTAAAAAATATACATGATAGGTTGGAGATTAAAAATTTGACCACCCATAATGCCAAAAGCTGTTACTTAATTTAAATTTGATTTTAAATAACAGTATAAAAAAAAGTATTGATCATAAGAAAATGAAAAATCCAATATGAAAATAGAAGAGTTTGATAATTAAAATTTTTGTAATTTTTAACAACATTAAAATAGTTTAAAGTTGAGTACCTAATACTTGTGCACAATGTGAAAAGAATTGTATTTTGAAATAGAGTTTGTTGTCTACATAATAATTCGGTTATGTACCGACTAATTTTCTTGTAGCATTTTTTTATTTATTTTTTATTTTTATTACAATCTACGTAACATTGCTTCACACATGATAAGACTGTACTTTGATATTTATCATCGGTGTACCCTGCAATTATAATTGTAGTAATATTACATAATATTAACTATTCCCTGATATATTTAAAGCTTTTAATAAATTTATAGAATGATAGGATCTTCATAGTGAAATTTTATTCGCCTTTGGAGGTGAAAATCATGACTCGTATCAGCTAGTTAAAATATTCTATAATTAATCACTTTCAGATATCTGAAATGGATTCAACATCAATATCCGTCGAGATGACAGCTAGCGAACATGAAAGCGATACGTCCTTTTCATCCAGAGCTGGAATATATCATGTCAAGAGATCTGCTCTATCCGAATGTGGCTCCAGAAGTGACAGTGTAAACACACTAACTAACGTAAGAATTATAAAGTTAAAATATCAAGTTTTACGTAAAGCATGCGTGTGAATAATATTGTAGTAGATTTTCTGAGCTAACAAGTATGGTTTTTTATGTAGGTAATAATTGTATTTTACTATTGTGAGCTTGACGAATCAGATTTCAATAACTTTTACCAACATTGGTATTGAGTCTTCTCTAGGAGACAGAAATGATTAAAAGTCTTAACAAAGAGCTAACCATTCTTCTTATTCTTAAAAAGATACAGATTTTAGAGTGGGTACTCTATGATCGTTTCGTTGTAGTGTTTGATTATTATAGAATTTGATTAAACTGAAACATGTATATATTGTTTGAATGATGCACTTCTTGTATATAATAAATCAGCACTTTTGATTAAACTTTTTAATTTTAGTGTAAGTTTGTAAATACAGGTCAATATATCGTTATAATGAATACTAAAGTAATAAAGTTGTCAGTATAAAATCCCAATGATTTACTAAGTCTGTCTCTCTTTGAAGAAATATTTTTTGTCAACATTTGAAGGCATTTTATCTTTCATACAATTTCACAAGACATAATATATTATTATAACATTTTATGGATAACATTTTTTTTCATTTGGAATAATTCAATTTTTGAGCGTAAAGATTTTTTTCAAAGATGCAATACCACTTTATCATTCTAAAGTTTCTTTTTAAACTCTTTTTTCAATTTTTTTTTTTATAAAAATGAATCTGTGCTCACTTAAAGTGAACACAAATACACTCATTGGCTCTTTCACAGTAAGCTACTTAAAGCTTGTGTCGTGAAAGAGGAAGGATCTTCCACTTATTTTCCATTAGATTTAAAATTTCAGATGTCAGTTAACACAACACTTTGCACTTTAGACTGTCGCTTAGTCAGCCGAAAATATTCGAAAAGGTTCAATAGATTCCAGATTAAAAAATATCAAAATACTTACTGCAAAGTTAGTTATTGGTATAATTGCTATGAAACCTTCAAAACATTCAGAATTCATTTTTTATGAAAAAATGTGATTATTATTAAAATGGGAATTGACCAGTATTTGGATCTAATGAGTGTATGTATATTATGTATATTAACGCTTGGCTTTTGAAATATATGAGAAATAATTTTTTGTAGGGTTGCTATTCACCCGCTTTGAGTACTACAAGCTGTGCACGTGTTAGAACTACAGGAGGCAAGGAGAGAAAAGAGCGGAGAAATCTTCGTTTGAAGGCTCCACCTTCCGATCTAAGTCTTGCAGCTCAAGAGCTAGAAATGGATTACTATGATTATAATGTCACAAATGCTGGAGCAGTACCTGGCTCATATTTAGGAATGGATCCGGCTTTTTTAGTATGGATTCCTCCTCTGGATGAAAACGACGAGAAATTCGACGATATTTTGCCAAAAAATCACGCAGATCCAGGCAGTAACACGGAATCACCAGAAGATTTTCAAGAACCACTTCGTAACCCTAAACAGCGCATGTTATCAGAAGAGAATACTCCACAAAGTTCGCCTAAAATTGACAGAAAATTATTGACAAAAACTAATATAGTCCATCCTCTAAATTTCAGTATTTCGGATCTGGCACCGGTGAGATCAGAGACATCTATCGAAAAAAATAATCAACACATTAATCCAAGACGCGAACCATTCAGACAAACTTCAATACAAATGAAGGAGTATGTATTTGATAATAAGCTTCAAGAAGTCGTCGCTAGATGTCATTCAGAGGAGAAGGAAACTTCTTGCGAAAAGTCGCCTATAATTGAACGATTTGGAGATATTTCGGACATACAATTCGCCGACGAGGATTCAGATAGCTCCAATGACCGGAAACAAATATCTAATGATGAAAATATAACCAAAGATATAACTTTAAAAGTATAAATAATAGTTTTGTAAATATTTTTATTACTTACTAGTATTTACAATATAGCAAGAATATCAATAAGATACCTAGTTTAAATGAAAAAATTGTATCTCATATTCTAAGATAAAAGAATACACATAAAATAATGTCATAAGTTAAAAGAAAAATCTATTAGACATCTTTTTTTATAAGAATATATTTGATTGCTTGATATTTCAGCTCAATTTTTTTTAATATTGACAGATTTTTACGTGCAAATTGTTGTACTGGCTTAAATGCAGTTTATCAGCCTTGAATAATCAACAGATTTTTCTACCTTTTCGTGTTTTTAATTTGTTTTCAGATGTGCATTTTTTTTTACTTAGAATCATAAAAATGATTTTAATTTAATTTCACCAATGTATATAATAACATTTTATTGTAATATCATATACCTACTTTAACAATATAAGTACTTGGGTATCTTATAATAATTAATTGTAACTTTGATATTATAAGATGTGTATATTTTCTTGGGGAAAATTGTATATTATTGGACCACTAGCATCAAACCTGTCGGAAAACGAAGGCATAGAAAAAGGTGCATTTGATTGTCTTATAAATCAGTTATATCTCCCTTACAGAGATCCAGTTGTAGTTTCCCACTTTGAGATTTCTTTCAGTAGCAACAGTTGTATGTAGGAACATCTGATCAAGCATCACATATTTCTTTGATATTATAATAATATTTCCACCAGATACTAGGTACCTACTTGTTATTATTTTGTCATACCAACTATCGATTTACTCAATGGTTTTGTCATTTGTATGAAAAAAAAAATTGACAAGACGTTATCATTTCAATGGAAATACCGAACTACAGATGTTCATCCTTCGGCAATTTCTTTCAACCTACCATTATCAATGGTTATGTCATGTCAAATAAGTGTAAGTAGCATACCCTGGGTTTTGCTATTTTGCTTTATTAATATTTGAATAATTTTTAAGAGAAGCAATACTTTTGAGGGCATTAAATGAAATAATTACTTAATATTTGATTTATTACGTTAAATTTTTTTAATTTCTTTAGAATTTTTTCATTGTACATTTTAAAATTAGTCTAAAATTAGGATAACTTAATAAATACAAATATTTAGAATAACTTAAGGATTAGGAAAAACATTGTTAAATATCTAGTCAAGACTTTTGTTTTGTTGGCAAGTGTGTTGACACTTCATAACCATTTACTGTAAGCCATAATCAAATAATTAGAAGCCAAAAATTACAACGTAAAATAAAAAAAAATTGGCATTTAGGACCATTGCATAATAATATAAAATATGGCAAAAATGCCAAACTGCATGCTGCCATATATTTTGATCATACTGTGCCATGTTTTTGCTATTTTAGTATTACAAAAGTGTATTACAAAAAATATTTTTTAACCAAAGTAATTTTAATTTAATTTAATTCAAACTGAGTATGTTTTTAATATTTAAATAATAAAAAAATAATATAATGTTCATTAAAACAAACCATTGTAAAAAATATACTCATTGATACTAAAATCCCCTATATTTATTAAAAAAAAAATTATCATGTTAACATATAAATAATGTAATATTAAGGATATTGTTATTATTTGTTTATTTTTGTTTATATTTTATTTTGATTTTATTTTGTTAAAATTCTAAATCTTTGATAACTTTTTTTGTGCAATTTCCAGTAGACTTTCTTTATTGAATATTTTTAATTAGAATAAAATAAAAAAAATAAAAATAAAAAACTATTTATTGTTATGTAACATTATCATTTTTACAGAATTAATAATTATATATATTGAAAACACTTGTCTGTATAAAAAGATAATAATTTTCGTGTTTTTTTTTTATTCCTATCCTTTTTTCTGATTACATTTTTACTCCCCAAGCAGAGGGAGGCAATATGAGGTTTTTTGCTTCAATCA
The DNA here is from genome assembly GCA_963576905.1 of Mystacides longicornis. Taxonomy (NCBI): domain Eukaryota; kingdom Metazoa; phylum Arthropoda; class Insecta; order Trichoptera; family Leptoceridae; genus Mystacides; species Mystacides longicornis. The sequence continues at coordinate 21,968,271 of OY756436.1, read as the reverse complement.
CACACCATGCCCTAATCCTTCAGCTCTGCTGTGACAGAATGGAACACAGTATAAAGGGGGTTTCTTATCGTTGGGACCCTGACGGGAGGAAGAAAGGGTTCTTGATAGCTATTTTTGTGCCTGGGCTTTGGTCAGGTGCCAGTCTCACACCATGCAGGAGAATGGGCATCACACCGCATCAAATAGTTAACATTTCGTCTTGACACTAAATGGTACTGCTTTTCATATATTATTGGTCATGTTGTTAAAGACGCCACTTGCCGTCTTACAGGCATCGACTTGAAGGCCAAGGTGTCTCATTCCCCAGTGTTAGTTTGGATTTGAAATATGTTGGCATCATATGTATTTATTTATCGTATGGTCATAATAGGGAGAATGTAATGTAGTGGTCATAATATGTACATCACATGTTCACAGGTATAGAAACAATGCAGATAATAATATTGTAGGTATATTAAAATATATTATAAACGTCAGTTCTGTTGTAATGGTTTGCAGTGAGAAAAAATGAATATTTGCTCGTCATAGAATACAACAGTTATCCTAGACCAGGGATGCATAGACTTAGGTAACAGGGGCCACTGGGGAAGATTATGAGCCAAGGACGGGCCGCTACAAGGAAAATTAACACTTCTTCTCCCGGGAAATTATTATTCCCACATGATGGTGGGGTCTGCCTCTTGTATTTTACGCCGCCACTCAGCTCTGTCTTGTGCACCATCGTGGGTTGCTCCGCAACTCCTCATATCAGCAATAAACTATCAATTTTGTACATGATGATTGAACAAAAACATAAAACTACATTGTTTAGGAAAATAGGTAATATTATTATTGTCACAACACTAAGCACAGAAATCTTGTGGAATCATTTTTACATAAAATACACTTATAATGGATAGTTTAATATTTTCAAAAGTCGCACAGAACATCAATTAACATCACAAAAAATAAAAAAAAAACACATGACAGCCTCTGGCGTCTTCCGGTTAGGCGTAAATAAAAACGTACAAAATTATCTACTTAAGAGTATTTTAAATATATATTCTTTTGATTATTCAATATTTTAATTCCTCGGCGGGCATCGCTCTCCTAGACAGAGAGCCAGAATAGAAGAGTTCGTCAAAGAGTTGTGAATGAGGAAATGCAAAAAGTGTTCTGTTTGGCTATGAAAACTTTTTATTTAATTAATCTCTGCTCACTTAAAGTGAACACAAATACTTTTTTGACAACTTTGAAATAAAAAACAAAGCTTCTGTGTGAAAGGAGAAGATGGTCCGCACCCACGATCGAACCTATGACTACGAAAGTCTAACAAACTATAATGTGTTACTTTTGATTATAAGCAAAAGGCAATAATTACAAGGTCTTAGAAGTGTTTGCAGGTGACAAAGTTCCAGAAAACATATTATATAGACGATTGGACAAGAATAAAAAGTGTTGTTCCTAGTTTTCTGAGACGGAGAAGAACCAGTATTAGGTTAAGTATTGAAAACACAGAAAGATTATTCACAATATTGTCTGAATAAGTACAATTTACAAAAAAAATCTTATTGGGTATGTAAATAAAAATCATTTAGTAATAAATTGAAAGGGTCGGCCTGTAGAGGAAATAGATCATTTTCTCAATAAAATTGCCTCCATCACAGGAAGTAAACATTCAAAATATATCAATGTATAATTTATTTTGTATATCTATTATGTTTGTCTATGGTTGCAAAGGTTCAATGATTAAAAAATGTTTTTTTATATTTTTTTATTTACTTATACATATTTTATAGGTACATTACATAAATACTACTTTAGGTAGGTACATACGCTTTCATGAAAAAGTTAAGTGATATTTTTGTATCATTTCTCTGTAATTATTTTTGAAAAAAGGCCACCTATACTTATTGTACATCTATAATATGAAAGAAAGGATTAGTGCGAACTCTTATAACTCGAGATCGGCTAAACAGATTTTTATGATGCTAATTTTTATTATAGGATTCTTCTGTGTTCCGTATAACAGAATAATTATTAAAAATTCGAAAAGTATAGTACCTAAATAATATAAAACACACGAAATTTCGATTCAACAACGCCATCTGTGTTCTATATTAACTATAAAGAAATTCTATAGAAACACAATTTTTCTCGACAATCATTGACATTAAAAATATTGGAACGTAGATTTTTTAAAGAATTTTTTTCCAGATTTTTTAATAATTTGTTATTATTGAAGCGTATTTTTGTTTAAATTACAAATTCGACATTAATATTCATAGTAAGGACTACAGGACAATGCCTGTTGGGAAAGCTAATAATTATATAAAAGGATTACGTTGTTGAATTACAGCTAGCTGTGCCTAAACTGTTTTTCGAAAAATTGATATTCGAACAATAGGTACCTAATTGTTTTTCAAACAATTTTCCTAACACCATCAAACACCATATAAACGAGTTGATTTATTTCTTTACTTATGGATAATTTTCGAATTTTAGACCTTACTGTTGTACTCCCACACCAAAATTGTATATCTAATAGAATAAACATGTCTTTGACATTTAGCCGAATAAATAAAAATACACACACGCTCTTAAATATTTTAGTAGATAGTGTTAGATTTTATCTGTCGGCAACTCGCGTTAATATTTCCTTTTCCATAACATCGCCTGGTTTAATTTTTGACAGGATGTCTAGATTTACTAATGGACAAGTCCCATTGGGACCTTTCAGCTTATAACTAACTCTCTCCCGTGAGGTTGGCAATGTGTCAGAAGTATTTTTTAGAAAATTTAAAGTGTAAATTTTTGTGTTAAAAAGTTGTCAACATGAATAAGACGTCAAAAGATATAATCAAGGAATGGCATAGGGTCAACAATCCTCATGACGAAAGACATCTGCCCAAGCTGACCAAGGCAGATCTGATCCTCAGATGGAAGCAGGTGAAGAAGGTCATCTCCAAGAAAGGAGCAGAAAGGACTTATGAGTATTTCTACAATTCTTCCATAAACTGCTACAGATATTTATGCGACACCACCTTGATGATTGAAGAAAGGTTAGTGGATTCTTTAAATTTTTATTATTTTGTCTAGAATTCATCGCTAGGACAAAAGGTTTCATTCTAATGCACAATGAAAAGCACCTCGAAATTCTGACCCGACGGGGATCGAACTCATATATAGGTGCCAATACATTGCAGAGAGTTATCGAACTACAATATAGACTAATCTAGAACCAGAACATCAGAGATGTTTTTCTCTGTAAAGCATCTAGAGGTCTACCCATATTCCCCCTTTTATTTACTTATGATGACCGTACAACTCCTGCAGAGTTTTGGCCTTCTAAAAAATGTTTTCCCATGCAAGCCTTCCCATTCTGCGCTTTCTTTCGTAACTTGTTTTGGAAGGATTTTGCAGGTGAGAGTTTCGTTATTTTAGAATGTCTTGCACAAAAATCTATCACTGCATTCATTGAATTATCCTTAATTTTTCCCTCTCTCTTAACATAGCAAATCCTTAGATCTTGATCAATCTGCTTTAAAATAGTTAAGAACTTAGGTATGTTTAACTAAATAGATTTACTTGACACAAATCGAGTCGGAATTCTACAAAACAAGATAATATGCAATGTGGTACGATATGTTGGGGAAAACTGCAGATCTTGGACGATTCAAAAGAGCAGAGACTACTGAAAATACCGGATGAGAGATAAAGAATGAGACCATCTCAAATATATTTAGAAGGGACGTACCATGATCAGCAAAATCAGAGATACCTAATATGCTACTCTCAGTCCTAATAGAAAAAAGCTTGTTTCACTTGAAATTGCTATATCAATTGCTATATTTGAGGAGATTCTCAGTTTGAAAAGAACCGGATAGATTTATTGGTTTTACATTTTTCGTTGACTTTTGTTTAAGATACATCTGGCGATTGGTCCATATTTGTGCCATGGCTGTGGCAGCGTACGTCATTTGGGTTGCGGCGACAGCTTCCTTGCAAAATTCAACAGGAATAACACAAATGCCAGACGGAATACCACTCGCTGAAATTCCATTCCCTGCCGTGGCGATCTGTCCATTAAACTTGTTCAGCAAGAAAAGGGTCATTGATTATGCCAAGAAAATGTAAGCTACCCATACTGTAATGAAAGTGCAGAATTCAAAGTAATCGTTTAGAAATGCATAATGATAATGAATCGGTTCTTCTGTGCAGAATTGACGACAAAGGAGAGAATTACTTTGCAGATCTGAATGAGTCCATGGTGGAAGAGAAAAGGTTGGTCCATCTGATGGGGTATTTGGGTCTCACCTACGACAATGTTGAGCCCCCGAGAGATGAATTGGACGAATTACACACACTAATGCAAAATTATGATCTAAGAAAATTAATCGAAAGTGTAAGTACCTAGCTAAATGATATTACAAAATATACCACAGTTCATGAGTAGGGTTTTTAAGAAGATTCTTTAATTTCATGTTAGGGTGCGTTTATACCATACGAACAAAGACCCAGAGCTTTAGAGTATATTTTCCTAATCGTTGATACTGGCACCATGGAAACAACAATTTATTAGAAGGTGATGACAGTTCTTTCTGGTTATTATTACTCATAGTATATGGAATATACATGAGTCTTGTGATCAGATTTCAAAAAAAAAAATAGATTTCGCTGAAATTAATTTTCTCGACGTTTTCGAGGGTGTAGATTCCAAAAATGCAAAAAAAAAATTTTTTTTTTTTAGAAGAAGAAAATTTCCGCGTACGCGTACGCCAAAAATGTGTGCGCATCCATAACTCATAGTAATTCTTATCCGATTTGATTGAAATTTGGTAGAACGGTTAGCCCCTCGATGTAGATGAGTCAGTAAAATGTTGAGATCTGTACCTATAGGGGAACCCTCTTAAAGTATCCAAAGAAAATTTCACTTGTTCTAGAAAAAGGGCTAAAAAAGAAAAAAAAATTTCTTCGATTTTCATAAAATTTGGTATACGGGTTGGTCTTATGCTCCTACACAAGCACGTAAAATTTGAGGTCCGTAACATCAGTGCGTCCCCCTTAAAAAGGGCTAAAAATGAAAAAAAAAATAAAATAAAAAATTCTTCGATTTTCATAAAATTTGGTATACGGGTTGGTCTCATTCTCCTACACAAGCATGTAAAATTTGAGGTCCGTATCATTAGTGGGTCCCCCTTAAAGTACCGATTAATATTGAATATGTAGTTCTAAAGCAGATAATAATATTGTCTTCTGGCTGTTATAATATACTATGAGTTCTGGGCTACCCTAGGTCAGCAGCTGTTTTCCTTGGTGACCATATTATCAACGATTAGGAAAATATACTCTAATTTCAAGCTCTGGGTCTTTGTTCGTGTGGTATAAATGTACCATTAAAAATATGTTATCACTCATTAATTACTTAATTAGTTCTAGTTTGTTATTGTTTCCATGGTGTCCATCATCATTATTAGTTTACGTGATTTGTATGGGTTTTTAGCTTCTTGATGCATTTTGAATATCAATTCATCAATTCTTCTAACGTAGGTACAGCTAAAATCATACAAAAAGTACCAAAATACTTACGCACAATCCATAGATTTTACTTAAAGTTTGCAGCATTCTGATAAAAAAAAATGCCAAACAGAGTATAGGCCAGACAGAAGATGAATATACATATTATGAATAATCTGGTCTCTAAGGATTTCAAAATCATAAGTGACCAGTTTCCACAATACTAATAATAGCTATTCTCCATTTAAAAACAAACGGTACAAACTTCCCATAAAGCGGCCACTTGTTATAATTGTGTAGAATTGTTTCACGCAAAATTTAAATCATACGAATCGGTATGTGTTTTTTTTTTGTTTCGAAAAAAAAATCCCCGTGAGCAATGAATTTTTAAAGTATCGTAAAATGTTTTTATTACACCTTATCCGGCTCGCGTGTCAGGTGTTTGGCTGCCCTGTCTAATGTCGTAAATTCCAACATAACGTGTCGTAACATACAAAATATGACTCATGTGCAAATATCGTTCTCTCGATTCTCAACAGAGGGCTCTATATTTCTAGGTGAATAGTCTTAGTCAGGTCCCCCCGATTTTGCATATGACTTGGTCAAAGGCCTCCCTGTCTCTAGCAGCATATTGGATTCTAGTCTACGCTCTGACCTTCTACCAACTTAAAATCTTCAATCGATCTTGCCTTTGGTGATGAATACATATCGGGTGTGATTACGTGCCAAGATATGGGATCTTATGCGGTGTTCAGACGGGGCGATGTAAGGCCAGACGATTTCGCTTGCATAAAAAAAATATCGCTCGTTCGCCCATTGATCGTCTGATGTGTTCACACGAGTCCACCGACATACATTCAATCTGTCAGGTGCGCTGATTGTTTTAAAAATGGCGGACGTCGAGGTAGAAGTCGCGGAGTAATTGGAGTTAGTTGAAAATATTGTTTTAGACGATATAAAAAGACTCCTAATTGAGGAAAAATAAAAAAAAACGCAGATATTGGGTGCGGAATTGGATTCTAAGGAGAATTAAATTTAGAGCAGTGCTGTCAACTGTCAAGAAACAGAACATACGGACGCCGCGCATATCTGCGCATGCGTGAATCGTTCCACCAGATACAAAAGTTGAGAGGCGTTCAACTTGAGACGATATCGCTTTCAACCATTTTTATCGCTTCAGATTTATCGACAATCTGTTCACACGGTTCAATTGGCTGGCGATATTTTAGTGTCCTGGCGATATTCGCCTCGTCTGAACACTGCATTACAGATCTCAATGTTTGTCGGCAATTCTCTATAACAGTGGTTCCCAAACTTTTAATTTCGCGTACCACACATGAAATTAGAAATCAATAGCGTACCACTAAACTGTAACCGATAAAAGAAAACTTCAAAATGGTAAAGTAATGAAAACTGCAACGACATTGTTATTTATTAATTATAGGAAAAAAAATACCATATTCTTAGTGCGAAAAATGGTGCTGCATGTTCGAGACAAGATAGGAAAATAATTAAAAACGTTTTATCTCTTTATATTTACTGTGTATGGCCATGCTTGCGTACCACCTTGATAATTGTCGCGTACGGCGTACCATAGTTTGGGAATCACTCCTCTATCAATTACCTTATCTATCCAAGCGATGCGCAACATTCTTCGATGAATGCATATACCAAAAGCTTCTTTTCTGTTTAATGTATTCACCTTGAGCGTCCAAGTTGCTTGGTGTATATCTGAGAGAGAGACAAAACGAGACTGGAAGCTTTCAAAATACGGCCCTAAAGAAGACTTCTAGGCATATTCTAGAAAAGGTTCTCCGAACAATCGAAAGAGGAAGTCATCTGCTCAAATCACTGTCTGCAGTGCGCTCAATATGGAAAGGACACGTGATACGCTGTGAAAGTCTCTTCGTGCCAAGGGAGGACAAAGAAACAAACTCCCGACCGAACACGAATAGGACTTGTATACAAAGCAATTCTTCATGATTCATTGTGTATCACACTCACTATTGTTAAAATTTGCACATGAGTATAACTATGCATCCACTTAAATTTGCACATAAATCATATTTTTTGTGGATTGGCGATAAACCAAGCAACCATACAACTCCACAACGAACGAGGTTATTAAAAATATTAACACAAAAAGTTATTTATAAAAAAACGTTTATAAAAACAAAACAATTAGGATGTTTATTATTTTGAGATGCCCACCCTTTTTCAAAATACATTAAGTATTCAAAAACACATGTTTTTTGCATTCTTTTTCGTTGTCAGACTGTGAATTTTAAGTTTGCGACTCGGTACACGAGTAGTTAAAAATAGTTGTCTTCTTTGATCACAATCCTACGATTGGTTTGCAGTAATTTTCTCCACTCCACTCTGTCCGTAGCAGGTCTTTTCAGTTCCTCCTAAGATGAATTCTTGACATGGTCGTCCTCGGGAGTTTGTCCTCTTGGTCATCTCCTCAATGAAGGTATAGGGGACCTTCAATCCGTATTAAATGTCCTATCGATCTTGCACGCCTTTAAAGAGGGTTTTGAGTAGGTGCCTTTCTCCTTCGGTTATCGCTTGGTTGACTAAGGAGATTCCTACCGAGATCTGCGTGGTTTCTGTCTCTTTCGAATGAGAATGAGATAGACATCAGCAATGACGATGGTCTCATTTCTACTAGTTACCACTTCTAGTACGTATATTTTTATAATCCAATGATTTTTTATTATTTTGGTTTTAGTTTAATCTACAGTCTGACGACATAGACGAATAGATACGTAGAAAGATCAAAGTACCTATATATTCGAATTCGGAAAGAGATCTACAAAACAAATAATAATTAGTATCCGTATTAAATAAGATAGAATGATTCTTGTTTTAGGTCAGATTTTCAAGTACCTACCTTAGTAACTCTAGCTAGACGAACCCAATATTAGAGCGGTAATGACAGAAGGAAATAAAACTCTGAAAATGTGAGATAGAAAAAAAATCGCTTCTGAGCGCGTCTTAATTTTCCCGATCCGAAACAAAATGAATTAATGACAGAAAAGAAATTAGATGAATCGTCTTTTGTTTCTCTTTTTTCTTCTCAGAATTAAATAAGTCTACCTTCAGGCCGAATTCCGATATAACGAAATATACGAATTCCGGAAAAATGTTATAGGTAAACCGTTACTTCATCGCCAGATTTTCAGAATTGGCTACTATAACCTACAATTTATATTTCTTACTAATAGCTTTCCCGACAGACGTTGTCCTGTGGTCTTAACTATTAATATTGAATTCGAATTTGTATAATTTTTTTTTGGCGGCTCATCCATTTGGATGTTATGGACCTATTTAATCACAAAAATCATACATTCATAGAAGACGAATTTGTATCATGATAAATCAATTATCTTTTAAATTCCGACCAATGCATCTGTTTTAAACCATATATTTTCCATTCGTATTCTGTCAATAGAACTAATCATCAAACAACTGACAGTTTCTGTCAAACGATAATTAAATTTCAATAAAAAATATATTGTGAAAAACATAAGGATTTATACAACTACTTTTAGTATTAAAACAGAATCTTCTTGCCTTTATGTCCAGTGTCGATTTGTGTGAAGAAATTATTCAAATTTGGACTCAAAATTATCTCAAACAATAATAATAGGTATAATGGGCAATTCTTAGTTATCAGGTGACCACAGGACAACATGATCCAGAGAGCTATGGACATTGACACTCCAGCCATGAGACCAGGCAGACCACCCGCCACATGGTTGTCGAGCATTAAGAGGAACGCTCTGGAACCAGAAGTCTTGGCGAAGAAAGATTAGGAGAGCCGATCCCAAATAATGGAACAAAGACTCTTAAATTCGTTGTAGGTACCTACTGACCAGGTTTCGTTATAATGAATATTGCTGATTCAATGAACAACTCTTTTTTGAAGAAATAAAACAGACGATTCGTTACATTGTGAATTTAGTTATATCGGATATTATAACGAGGTTTGTCACGTGGAAACTTTTTTAAATGAGATTTTTACAAATTCGTTTATCGAAGGTTTTTATTCTCGCCCTACGTATTTCTAGGCTCTATATTTGTTAATCATTTCCTTCATCGCAGTACCTATATTGAGTTTTTTCCTTATTTTATTTTTTCAGAAGCAATCCAAGAATTTACGATTCTCTTAGAAAATCGCTCTTTGCCTCGTTAACCATCAATACCATGTTTTTCTGATTGCAGTTTTGATCTTTTGTTTTTAGCTAGCTCCTCAATGTAAGGATATAATAATTAGGTGCCTTTGGAGAAACGTCCTGGTCAACTGCACCAAGACTTTCCGACAGCGTAAGACTGCATCGGGATTTTGTTGCACCTTCAATTATATTCGGGATGGAGACAGTTCTTCTGGGTAAATTATACAGGTTTTTTTGTACAAAAATTGGAGATTTTTCAATCAAATATAACGTTTTTCTACAATCTAAACGGGACATTTTAAAGTCAAATTGGACAGTTTTTAAATCGATTTGGACTTTTTTCCACACAACGACAACGACGAAACTGGTGAAAGTCGTAATTCAAACCAAAAGAAGACACATCCTGGTGATTACCACTAAAATTTTAAGTAATTTATGACTATAAATAAATAAATACTTATCTATACAAATGTGTCAGTATAGCCGGCAGAACTTATTGCCTGAGGCAATTTTTTCCAGTCAACCGGTCCCGTCCAATCTAATGCATCGTACTCACTTGCGCCGCGAACGTGTGACATTGCATCAATTTAATCGAAAGGTGAAGTGTATATGTGATTCGAAAATGCGAACGCAAGCGGAACACATGCATCCTTTTGATAAAATTGATATAACGATACAAGTTCGGGGCGCAAGTGAGTACCGAGCTTTAGACGGGCCAACCCCGGGTAGAATATTTCAAGTGAAAAAAAAACATTGAAAAACTCTGACCTGACCGGGAATCGAACCCGGGACCTCGTGATCTGAAGTCCACGCCTTTATCACTAGGTTACCGAGGTCCTTTTTATAATAATATATTTATTCAAACAATATAGACAGACCCCGTTTTTAAGTAAATAGGGCTTGTGTGAAACAGATGTATTTATTATTCATGAAGACTTATTTTACTGCTGCAGGATTAAATGGAACAAAAGTGAAGCAATTATGGCCGTGTATGGACAAGAAAATGGTCTTTCAGCCGTCATCAACCCTGATTTGGAGGATTATTTTTATACTAGAATGCCCAACGCTGGATTCAGGGTATAAATATTTAATAATAAAATTGTTAAAATCGAGAGATAGAGGGAATGACAAATACAGCAAAATAACTTCGTTTTATAAATCTAAAAATTATAATATAAATGAAAGTCGGGTTAGTGCGAACACTCATAGCTCGCGATCGGCTGAACAAATTCTTTCGATGTTTAATTTATCGGATTCTTCTCCGCTCCGGATAACAGAATAACTAATAAAAAGTTGAAAAAAAAATGGATACGAAATAATACCTATAATATTATATTACAGTTAGTATGGAACGGATTTCCAGCGACGCCATAAAATTATTGTTTACTACACATGATGGTAGTTCCCTCTCATTCTCGCAAACGTAATTGCCGCCCATCCCACTTACTCCAATTTTCATACAAAATTATCGGACACTTTTATAATAATGTGCACACGCAGCATCGGCACTAAATAGGCAAGGTAGACTGTCTGCGCGCGCATATATTCTCGCGTTGTTCCCGACTGAGCTTTAAATACGAATGAAATATGGATGTTTTGGAAATATTTTAATGTTATTATTTTATTAGTTTTAAACTCAATCGAATTAATTAGGCGGCCCGTTCATATTATGCACATATGAACGGGCTTCCTCGGGTTAGAACCACAGGACAACGTCTGTCGGAAAAGCTAGTATAATATAATATTTTTCCCTAATGCTCCAGGTTATGATCTTCGATCCCGTAGACTTCCCTGACCTCTCAACAGGTGGAGGGTTGGATATGTACATAGCGCCCAAGGCCGAACAGTACTTTTCGATGAAGGCCACAGTTTTGCAGGCTTCAGAGAGCCTACTAAGTTTGGACATCAAAAAGCGGCAATGCGCCATTAAATCAGACCCAATGCCATACGACACTAACAGCGAATGCTACCTCATGTGCAAGGTGAACAGTATACGTGCCACGTGCGGGTGTATTCCTTTCTTTTTGCCGAACCAGAAATCCAGGACTTGCGATCTGCAGGATGAGGAGTGTTTGAGAAGATGGAAAAGTAAGAGTTTGTTTCTAAAGTCTTCTTTTTGTATATTTAAAGCAAGAAATAAGCACACTGCTTTAAACCATAATTGAGAATTGGACATAACAAAGCCGACATAAAACAGCGAAAAGAAGGGGAAAAAATGTTGAGCGCGCCATAGTAGCTAGTGCACGGGTGACATCTTCAATATTCAATTTGATTTACTCAGTGTTATTCAGTCACTTCCAATTTTTGTACGGTTTAGTTTAGACCAAAATATTTTACTCCTTTTGCAAACATAAAATTATTTTTATTGAATGTTGCTTAGAACCTTTGTAATGTTCAGTCCTCAATTATGTAACATCTCAAAGTCTGGCTTAGTGTGATGACCTCGTGTTTGGTTGGTTCAAAACTCAGATTCAGTTCAGAAATTAACAATCTCCAGGTATAATGATAAGTGTTTTCATGACATTTTAACTTAGTAATCAAAAAGTCCCATTCTCACGGCAGAATTAACCTGCTCTTTAGTTATTACTTAAGTCTTCGTTTATGGACTTGCTGATGTATCTGAATGACCTGATTATAAATTCTTGGCATTGAGTAGGCTATAATAATTATTATTTTCAATAAAATCTATTGGAGTTTATAAGATAGCAGCCGTCTATTTTTTCCCCGTCTGATCTGCCCTGATCTCAAATGGAATGACGCGATTGAACAAAGGGACTATAGTTTAGAGACGGTGGGCCCTCTCTATTGAAAGACTGTAGGGGGTGTAGCATAAGCAATACTTCTTCTACGGTCATTTAAGTTGAGATCAGGGTCTCGAAAATCAGGAGAAAACGCTTTTTTGGATTTCGTCTTCCACATCCAGAAAACTTAAAACAGAAATAGGAAGTGTGAACCGACTGTGTGGATGGAGTATTGCTATTCGGAATCGACGTGTTTCAGACAAAACTAGTGATTCTTATCCAAAAACCTGTACTTTTCCAGACGCTTGGAGTAATCAATGGAACGAAGACTCTGAACAAGAAGACGAAAATGGACAAGCTATTAACAACAACGTAGAGCCTCCATGTGTTTGCTTGCCCGCCTGTGCAGACATCAAATACAGTGTACAGAAATACTCCATACCTCTTCAACCAGATGCCTTGAATTCGAGGAATGACTCGACAAAATTGCCACTCAAGTTAGTACTGTATTATACAATGAGATATTATTAATCTCATTGGTATTATACACTATTTTATTTCTTGTATGCGTATGTTTATTTAGGTAGTCTATTTAGCAGAGATGGAAGGTGTGAAAAAGAGATTGAAAGAAGGAAACTGGCTGGTAGAAGGGTTGGCGGTGCACTAAGACCTCTAATGAGAAATAAGAACGTATCTCTTAAATCCAACAGTTGATACACAATGAAATACGGATACCATCCATGATCACTGCGTAGGATATGCGGAAAGAGACTGATTGATAAGGTGAGGAATGATAATATTAGAAAGGAATGTGGAGTGGATGTTAGCATAGTGACTAGTATGAAAGTGAAAAAATTAAGGTGGTTTGGGCATGTAGAGAGAATGAACGAGGAGAGAGTGACTAAAAGGATATATAAATCTGAAAGAATGGGTGCACGCAGACGAGGCCGACCTCGAATGACATGGTCAGATCATATCGGCGCTGTCTTACAGGAGGGGCAAGTCAGGAGCAAAAGGAATAGAAGAGCATGTATGCGGAATGTTATGCATTTGGAAGAAGCGAAAGAGGTTTGTTTGGATAGGAAAGAATGGAAGTCCGTACTCTCTGCCTACCCCCTTCGGGAAACGAAGTGATGGGTAAAAAAAATTCTCATAAGTTTTCTTTTGATCTTAGGTCTTTGATATTATTCGAATGGAAGAGATATTTTTAAACATTTTCATATACCTAGGTACTTTTTTTTTTATTTAGGCCTGTCACCCGAATTCGAGTGATTTTGGAAGTCTTATAATGTTTTAGTATATCTTGAATTTGTACTTAAATGAAATTTATTTGTTTTTAATTCGGTGGGTTCGTCAGGGTTCGTTTACAACAAACGATCGTAGAGCTAGAGCTGGAAATAGAGTATATTTTCTTGACCGTTGATATGGTCACCAAGAAAACAACAACCAAAAAGAACCAGAACTCAAGCGTGTGTATTCTCTCATCGTCGATTACTGAATTAGTTCTTGCTCGTTGTTGTTTCCATGGTGTCCAATATCAACGATAAAAGAAAGTAGGTATGATCTATTATTGGCTCTGATTCTATATGTTCGTTCAGTCTAAAAGCGCACCTATAAAGATTACTGCTTTCCTCTGATTATAGAAATAGATAATTTAACACTATATTTACATAATATTCCAGATCGCCCTTTCTGATGAGGGTCCCATGTTGTGAATCGGAAAGAATAATACATTAAAAAATTCTTTATGTTACAGGAGGCAGGTTATATTCAAGGACCACAGCGTATTCCATATTTTCTTTGCGAAGGATAATTTCGTGCTGCTGCAAAATGATGTCATGTTTACTTGGTATGATTGGCTGAGTAAGTACTCCGTTTTACTACCTACTTATTAGGGATTATGATTGACTAGATAAGTACCCCATTACACTACTTATTAGGGAACGTAATTGACTAGATAAGTACTCCGTTACACTACTACTTGGTATGATTGGCTGAATAAGTATTCCATTTCACTACTTATTAGGAAGTATGATTGATTAGATATGTACCTATAGTGCTTCCAGCGACTAAAATTTCTACTGTTTTAGGTAACCTTGGCGGTCTTTGCGGTCTAGTTCTTGGATGTAGTATTCTGAGTTTGGCAGAAATTGTCTATTACTTCATATTTGGAGGTCCTTTTAACGAAAATCATCAACGGGAGCCACCAGCAAGGAAGTTGTATTGGCAGGAGCTGAGAAGAATGTGAACCAAAAAACCATAAAAATAATCCGTTTATATAATATATACCTAATCTGAATAAAATATGTATGATTTTTATTCTTTTAATTTAGAGTTATATAGTATTCTTATCTCTATATATATATATATATATATATATATTTTTTTTTTTCCCATCTGCTGCTCAGCTGCTTCCCATCTGCCCCAGATGATGATTGGTGGAATCCAATCGAAACGTCGGGCGACCAACGGCTCTTTTCAGAGCCAACCTGAGTACACGGAGTACCCAAAACGTTTCGTTCACGCATCATATATAAATGGAGCCCTATTTCCGTGGTCATCGCATCACGCGTGACTGGTTGGTCCAATTTCGCAAATTCTTTTTTGTTGTGTTTGCTATTGTCAGAAAAAGGTTTTTATGAAAGAAATATTATTTATAATATTTTCAAAATATTACGTTCTGAGACGATAGGTTATTGTGCTTAAAATTTAAAATGTATGAATAAGATTTGAGTTAAGAAAAAATTGTAGATGTTATAAAATAATATATCTACACTTCACTAAATAAGAAAAGACAATATTATGAATAATCCCATAAGATGTGCGATCGAGTGGTTTATAAAGAAAGATGATTAACAATACTATGTAAAAGTATGCGTAATTAATAGGTAAAAATCCATACCTAAGTTAGATTAAGTAAAAAAAAACATTAAGAAATATGAAATTTAATGTAAGTACCAACCTTAATATTGCTCAAAATATTAGTAAGTAGCATTAATTTGAAAAAAAGTACCTCTTCGAATGGGAAGTTTTCTAGGGAGCTTACGACAATACACACTAGGTGGCAGAACTTCTAATCAGGTCTATTGTCAAATTCAGTGCTGCCAACGTAGAGATGTTTTTTTCAGTGATGCCAACGTTGGGAAGTTTGTTTTCCACTGCGTTGCTAAGAAGTTGTTGATTGAGTTGCTAAGAAGTTGTTGATTTTTTTGCGCATAAATTTGAGAATAAATCTCAGGGGTGTTGTTCTGTATTTTTTAATTTGTATTTAGGTAGGTATATAAAAAAAGATGAACAATTTTATTTGTAATAGTATGTAAAAAATGTACAATGATTACTCTAAACCTATTGTAAGTTATCATGTATAATAATATATAAGTTGTTTAATTTGAAATAAACTAGAATGATATTTTGGAGGTTAGATTGTGAGCGACCATAAGAAGAAGAAGAAGAAGTAAATCGCCCCCGTTGGCAACACTGAATTTGACAATAGATCGGATTAGCAAGGGCGCCTCTAGCGGCACAAAAAGGAAAAAAAAACATCCCATTAA
Organism: Mystacides longicornis; assembly: GCA_963576905.1. NCBI lineage: Eukaryota > Metazoa > Arthropoda > Insecta > Trichoptera > Leptoceridae > Mystacides > Mystacides longicornis. The sequence goes on along the minus strand of OY756436.1, from coordinate 21,952,305 downwards.
GTGTGTATTTATTCATTAAAAAATAATAGTACCTACCTGTTATTAAAATGCAGAATTATTGTTGGTACCTAGTGTCATGGCCATTCATTTTATTGAAATATTGTAGTTTATTTTATAAACTACAATACTATTTTATGTTAGTCTAATATTAGTAGTGACATCTTTTACTTAATTAGGGATCGAAGTCTTCCAATTTATATGTGGAGAAATGATTCGAACACTTCACATATAATCTTGATTGTTTGGAACGCTTTTGGATAGAGTCATGAAACATTGACTGTAGATGGGATACGAAGGATTTTGTATTAGATAAATTATGCGCCTGAGTTCATCTCGGTACAGTTCGGTTTGCATCGTCGACGGGGATGTAGGGGGCTCGTTCTCGTACGAAATCCTTTGGATAGCCCTGTTTTCAGTTAGTGATTTTTATTGATTATTTTATTGAACATTTTATAACATATTAATTTTGTGTGCTCCTGGGTGGTGGAATCTATTTGTAGTAAATTCCTTTTAGATTCAAGCATAAATTTAAATTCAGTGTTGCATTTTTAATTAGTATTTTACATAATTAAGTGTTATCTGGGGACCGATTTGAATTAGAATCTTTTAAAACATAGAGTCAGTGTATTCAAGAAAGAAATAGCAACTCTAGATCATTGATAAGTCTTACTTTATTTTATTATTTTATTTAATTTGTTTGCTTACTTAGTTTGGGGAGGGCTTTGTGTTTTATCAAGAAGAACCATTCACTGCGAAAGTGTAATGGCGAACGTTGTTAACATAAAGCGCGCATAAGCCAGCCTTCGAAACCAAGTAGAAGACGGTCGTAAGCCCGTAATGGTTCTATCTTGATTTCAGGGGGGGGAGGGGGGTTGGTAAGGTTTTATGATATCATGGTAGGCTAGGATTGATTGCATGCTTATCTACTAATATTTTCAGCTATCGACGACCACCATTTGTGAAAACTTTCAATCATGTTATAAATTGTCGAATATTTTGTTTCATCTTGGTTTGAATACTTCTCATGTCATTTCACAGAACTGAGGATTTAAGGTAGGACTCTTTCATTTCATTATTACTAACATCACAAATGGTGGGGTATCCTGCGTTTGATTGTTTACGTAAATGTGTTCTATTATCACCATTATTTCAGAGTTGACCAAATGTTTACAGGTTTATATAGTTGAATGATTGTTATAATTAATTTCGTACACAACGTATTGGGTCCTTAAATTTAGGTTACTAGACGATCACAATATCATCATGGCCATTAGATTCCACGTAGCGGTCGGAAAGTCTTCTTTAAAGCGCATACGATTTCCTTAACCGTGATTTCAGGTGCGTATCATGAAGTTTGTTAACCCCTTCATTTTGGGTTCGTAAGTCTTCATCTTAGAGTCATCTACCTATTATATAGGTACATTGATGCACTCTTTCAGTCGACTCGGTTTACACGGTTTTGTTAAACGTTTATTTAGTCAGAGTAGGTGTAGTTTCTCCGAAGTTAGGTAGTTTAGTTAGAGGAAATCTAGTAAGTAGTAGTCCCCGTTTAGCGGATCCCATCACAGAATGGTGCCTCGTGACCGTAGGATTCTTGTCTTTACCCCTGTAAAGACAAACCTGATTTACTACGTTTTTTTCTTTTCTTTCTCTTGTTTATCGTTATTATGGAGTTGTCATCTAGGGGAGGTTCAGGAAATTTTGGTCAGAAATTTGATTAGCAGAGCAGGGGAGGTAGAAAAAATTCTATGGTTGGTTGAATAAATGGTTGAAAGTTCTAGTCAGTTATTGGAAGAAGTTATTAGTTTTCAAGAGTTAGAATTAGATTGTAAGATTGTCTTATTAAACTGTATAACATTAATCTTAAAGAGTAGGGGAGGTCTTTTTTATTTAGGGATTTTATGATTTTTTTTTTTCTTCCTTGTATATATTTTGTTGCTGTTGTTTTAGATTTAATAATAATATTAAATATTTTGTTAACGTCGAGGGGAGGTCTTGTTTTACTTAGGTATTTTAGGATTTTTGTTGCTGTTGTTTTGGATTTAATAATAATATTAAATATTTTGTTAACGTCGAGGGGAGGTCTTGTTTTACTTAGGTATTTTAGGATTTTTGTTGCTGTTGTTTTGGATTTAATTATAATATTAAATATTTTGTTAACGTCGAGTGGAGGTCTTGTTTTACTTAGGTATTTTAGGATTTTTGTTGCTGTTGTTTTGGATTTAATAATAATATTAAATATTTTGTTAACGTCGAGGGGAGGTCTTTTGGTAATTTTGTAGGATTGAAGTAAATTATTTTCTAGAGAATGCAGGGTTTTATTTGATATTTTGTTCAGCAAGGAAATGTGTTAATGAAAGAATTTCGAATGTGCGATGTCGAAAAATAAGCGTGAATGATGAGGTAAGTTTAGGTGTTTTGTTTTAAATAGTTCAGGTTAAATTTTCAATAATATTCTTTGGTTGTTTGTGAGAGACAAATAATATTTATTTTGTTTGGATCTCCAAATGTATTAATTATCTCGAGGTGTGATCTGAAGAGGGTTTATTCGAATGTACTCTGGTTAGGGCTATTATAGCCACTTGACACTAGCTTGGTGCATCGTCTTTTTATGTATAGTGGATATTACGAGTCGCTGGAAATATTATGTATGTAGGTACCTGAATAACATGTTTCTATACAGGGCGTTCTTTGTCGTGAGGATTTGATCTTCTAAGCAGTTTTACTGTTTAAGAAATTCTTTTGCTTTTAGTTTGTGATAATATTGTTTGGTAGTGTGTAGGGCAATAATTGTAGCGAATTATATGTAGGTTTGTTAGGTGCTGTTTCGGGAATGGTAATATATATTAATTCGAATATATTTATTCTCATTTTGGGGTCCCGGGTTCGACTCCTGGTCGGCTCACATTTTCGACTTTCTAATTTTATTTTTTTTCCTTCCCTCTATCAGGTCCTTTCGTTTCACACGAAATTCCTGACCATGGTTGCATTGTTTCAGATTAGACGAAACCGGTTGACTAGAAAAAATTGCCTCAGGCGATAAGTTCTGCCGGTTTCTCATAACTTGTTATGAAAGGGATATATTTATAAAATCATTAGGTATTTTAGGGTAGTTTAGTTTTAGGTACTTTTCCTTCTATTGTATTTGGAGACAAAGTCGGTTGATTGGAAGACATCAATTAATTGATAATATCATCCGACTAACATATTTATATTATTTTAATTTTCTGCAAGACGAGACACGGTTGTGTGTTCGTGTGTACCCTGTATTTTTCTTCGCTGTTCTTCAGGTGGTACCTAGATCGATGTTTTTTCTGGTATTATTTTTGTTTGGTCCTAGAGGTTGTCTTTGGAAAGTATTGTGTTAGGAATGGAGACTAATAAAGATGGAGATTTATGGTCACATTTCAGGAATGCGTGAACTGTGAAGTGGTTTCTTTAGAGTAGGGATATTAATTTATTTGTGTGTGCACCAGAGTCAAGATGTTAAATATTATTAGTTTGTCAGAAATAATAATAAAATAAAGTCACATTTTTTTTTTTTGTTGAATTGAATGTAGGTACCTAGAGTTTTGTATGTTGAGGTTTGATATTATACTGTTTTAATGCATTTCTAAAGCTCTGTTAATATTTAACTAATTCAGCTGTTACTTGGGTGTCACGTAGTTTTTTTATTTCTTGTAATAATAGCAATATAATTATTTTGTTAACGAACATGGTAGTTCAGTGGCATAGACGCTGACTTCCGACTTCTGATCAGAAGCTCCCGGGTTCGATTCCCGGTCGTGATCAGAAACTCTCTAAGGGTTTTTTTTTTCTATATTTTGAAATTTCAATGCGGGGTTTGAATCCTGTCTTAATTTGGATGGGACCGGCAGACTGGTAGAGAATGCTTCAAGCGTTAAGTCTCGCCGGCTATTTTATTGGAGAGTGTTGAAATTAAATATAGATCAGGTTAATAAGTCTATTTTGTTTTGTTAAAATAACTTTTAACGTTCTCGATTATTATGGTTAGGTACTTTTTGACCGAGTGGGTTGGTTTGTAGTAATATTGAGAAAAAGAGTTGTAAGGGTGAATGATGGGCATATTATAAAGTGGACTTTGGTCGGTTTTTGTTTATACATAAGAGTTTTTGCAAGGTATGATGGAATATGAATTGTAAGTTATTAGAATTTTAGATTAAATATGGTTGGTATCCGCTCAGGAGGTCGTATCATATTATGCTGGTCGTGGGTTCGATTCCCGATGCCGACATTTTTTTTTCTCTTCTCCTTTTACACCAATTCAGGTCAGTGGGGTGTCATGTTTTTTTTTTTGTTCACTTTGTGTGAACCCAGATTCATTATTTTGTAAAAGAGATAGGTACTTGGTGCTTTTGCAAGGTATGTGTTATCTATGATTTATCATTGCTTATAAATATTTGGGACAGATGTTAAAGGTCGTATTCTTTTCTGCTTGGTACAGTTTAATATTCCAAAAGGGAAGGTTGTTTTGTGTGTAAGATAATTATAATAATTAGTTATGTTCGAGTTTAATTTAAGTAGGTATATTTCTTCTTCAAACACTCCATTCCTTGGGGAAGCCTATATATTAATTTTTCAAAATTTTATCATAGAGAAATAAAGATTAAGTAGGTAAATGTTTTCGTCTTTCTAATATGAATATTTTTTGTGATAGGTACTTTTTGTCCGCGGTCGTCATCATATTTGTATTAGGTGGATAGATTGTATTTCAGGGTTCAATAATAATAATAATGTTTTAGGTCTCACTGTGTTTTTCGATTTATTACTATGGGCTTTCATTATTGAACTGTGAAATATTATTATTAAATTTGTGAAATGTTAAGTGTGTCTTCTAGGTCCTAGGGTATCTTATGGTTGAGAGAGATATTTTTTGTCTGTTTGTATTTGATATAGGTATATTTTGTTTTTGTTTATTACGGTGTTTTTTTTTTGTCAAGCACTATATGTCACTACAGTATTTTATTATTGAGTGTTCGGTCGGGCTTTACCTCGGATTGGTGAGGTACCTACTTCAGGATTTGAGTCGTAATAATTGTGTCCTTGGTTTGTTTCTATAATCTTAGTCGACAGAGCCGTATTTTGGAAGCTTTATATTTATTAAATTATTTTTTTTTATATTTTATTATAATTTAGTATGAGTTTGGGTGAATGAATTGTGATCTGTGTCTCTGGTTAAAGAATTCAGGACTACATAATTTAAGTTTTAGTTATTTTAAGATAATCATTCTTAATTCGATTAAATTAAATAAGTTCAAAGTTTTAGTTACCAGACTATTGCAGCAGGACCAAATTCAGCCAGGCTTTAAATTTAAAATTAGGTACTTATCTATCTTTATAAATTTTCATTATTCTGTATTGTGAAGGAACTGAATACTTTATCAAGCTTTTAATATTTCAATAATTTATAAAATGTGTTGACTATTGTTGTTTACTAACGACTCCATTGCATTATTTATCGTATTTATGTATTTATCATTATTTTATTGTATCTTAACAAACTCCTCTTCCTTTCTTTTCGTAACTTAAGGCGAAAATGACTCACAACCTTGTATTTATTATGATTTATTTTACAATATTGCATGAATTTATTATATACAAAATATTATACATATTTTTAACAACTCCAGTCCTTGCCTCAAACTTTGTCTGGGGGAAAGTTCCATTCTTCGTATATGATCCTAGGAAAGGCTCGAAGGACAATCCCTTGTGTCATCGCCGCTAAGGTCCTAATATGGGTCATTGCTTAACACCATAAATTGAATCTGTCATTATGAGAGGGCGACCGAGGTGTGGTTAAAGTTGTGACCATATTTGGGTCGGTTTCGGGGGTGATTGATTCAATGCCTATTGTAAAACCTTAGTTTATGTATTTAAGCATGCTTTGTACACGTATCTTAGTTTATTATATTTCGCGTTAAAGTTTAGCCTAATCGCATGAGGGGCTCGACACCCGGTAGTTTACTAACAACGCCTTGCATGAATTATCGTATTTATGTATTTATCATTATTTTATTGTATCTTAACAAACTCCTCTTCCTTTCTTTTCGTAACTTAAGGCGAAAATGATTCACAACCTTGTATTTATTATGATTTATTTTACAATAATGCATGAATTTATTATATACAAAATATTATACATATTTTTAACAACTCCAGTCCTTGCCTCAAACTTTGTCTGGGGGAAAGTTCCATTCTTCGTATATGATCCTAGGAAAGGCTCGAAGGACAATCCCTTGTGTCATCGCCGCTAAGGTCCTAATATGGGTCATTGCTTAACACCATAAATTGAATCTGTCATTATGAGAGGGCGACCGAGGTGTGGTTAAAGTTGTGACCATATTTGGGTCGGTTTCGGGGGTGATTGATTCAATGCCTATTGTAAAACCTTAGTTTATGTATTTAAGCATGCTTTGTACTCGTATCTTAGTTTATATATTTCGCGTGCGCGTTGAAGGTTAGTCTAATCGCATGAGGGACTCGACATCCGAACAGGCCGGTCGAGATCTAAAAGCAGCGGGACGTGGGGGCTGCTATATAGCATGAAAAAAATATATATATATTTTTTATACAATTCTAAAATCAAGTCAAGAAAATGATTCAGAAAATAATTCTTTCTACAAAAATTTAAATTCCTTCACGATACAAATAACATTAGGTACTGGGTTTCTACATTGACTGTAGGTATACCAAATGGTTGATTAGTATGGCAGGCGTTTTGAATGAGTGTAAAGGGATGGGATGATTGCGAAGGGGGTAGGTACTTGTATGATTAAGAACTTACATCCATAGCATTTTGAGGAAGGCTCACATGGTAGGTGCAAATAAGCCAGGGTCATACTGGGGTGTCATAAATTGGTATTCATTTTCGAATTGATATTTTTATTTTTTGAGTTTGTGAAAGAAAATCATGAATCTTTAGCAAGCCCATGATTGTTCTTTCAAGGGGAGGATTGTCATGGCCATTCATTTTATTGAAATATTGTAGTTTATTTTATAAACTACAATACTATTTTATGTTAGTCTAATATTAGTAGTGACATCTTTTACTTAATTAGGGATCGAAGTCTTCCAATTTATATGTGGAGAAATGATTCGAACACTTCACATATAATCTTGATTGTTTGGAACGCTTTTGGATAGAGTCATGAAACATTGACTGTAGATGGGATACGAAGGATTTTGTATTAGATAAATTATGCGCCTGAGTTCATCTCGGTACAGTTCGGTTTGCATCGTCGACGGGGATGTAGGGGGCTCGTTCTCGTACGAAATCCTTTGGATAGCCCTGTTTTCAGTTAGTGATTTTTATTGATTATTTTATTGAACATTTTATAACATATTAATTTTGTGTGCTCCTGGGTGGTGGAATCTATTTGTAGTAAATTCCTTTTAGATTCAAGCATAAATTTAAATTCAGTGTTGCATTTTTAATTAGTATTTTACATAATTAAGTGTTATCTGGGGACCGATTTGAATTAGAATCTTTTAAAACATAGAGTCAGTGTATTCAAGAAAGAAATAGCAACTCTAGATCATTGATAAGTCTTACTTTATTTTATTATTTTATTTAATTTGTTTGCTTACTTAGTTTGGGGAGGGCTTTGTGTTTTATCAAGAAGAACCATTCACTGCGAAAGTGTAATGGCGAACGTTGTTAACATAAAGCGCGCATAAGCCAGCCTTCGAAACCAAGTAGAAGACGGTCGTAAGCCCGTAATGGTTCTATCTTGATTTCAGGGGGGGGAGGGGGGTTGGTAAGGTTTTATGATATCATGGTAGGCTAGGATTGATTGCATGCTTATCTACTAATATTTTCAGCTATCGACGACCACCATTTGTGAAAACTTTCAATCATGTTATAAATTGTCGAATATTTTGTTTCATCTTGGTTTGAATACTTCTCATGTCATTTCACAGAACTGAGGATTTAAGGTAGGACTCTTTCATTTCATTATTACTAACATCACAAATGGTGGGGTATCCTGCGTTTGATTGTTTACGTAAATGTGTTCTATTATCACCATTATTTCAGAGTTGACCAAATGTTTACAGGTTTATATAGTTGAATGATTGTTATAATTAATTTCGTACACAACGTATTGGGTCCTTAAATTTAGGTTACTAGACGATCACAATATCATCATGGCCATTAGATTCCACGTAGCGGTCGGAAAGTCTTCTTTAAAGCGCATACGATTTCCTTAACCGTGATTTCAGGTGCGTATCATGAAGTTTGTTAACCCCTTCATTTTGGGTTCGTAAGTCTTCATCTTAGAGTCATCTACCTATTATATAGGTACATTGATGCACTCTTTCAGTCGACTCGGTTTACACGGTTTTGTTAAACGTTTATTTAGTCAGAGTAGGTGTAGTTTCTCCGAAGTTAGGTAGTTTAGTTAGAGGAAATCTAGTTAGTAGTAGCTCGCGTTGAGGGGATCCCATCACACTAGGTAATGTTTTATTTAAAGTGAAAAACTATAGAATTAAACAGAGCAATTGGTTGATGTTTTTAAGAGCAGTCATAATCTTATAAAGTGAGTTGAGCATCAAGAAAAACAAAAAGACATTCAAATTTGGAACAAAAAGAAAATTCACACTTTCATAGACAGCAAGATCATACTTATACTCATAGTATATGGAATATAGGTACATGAGTCTTGTGATCGGATTTATAAAAAAAAATAGATGTCGGTGAAATTAATTTTCTCGACGTTTTCGATTCCAAAAATGCAAAAAAAAATTTTTTTTTTTAATTTCCGCGTACCAGTACCCGTACGCGTACACCAAAAATGTGTGCGCACCCATAACTCATAGTAATTCTTATCCGATTTGATTGAAATTTGGCAGAACGGTTAGCCCCTCGATGTAGATGAGTCAGTAAAATGTTGAGATCTGTACCTTCAGGGGAACCCTCTTAAAGTATCCAAAGAAAATTTCACTTGTTCTAGAAAAAGGGCTAAAAAAGAAAAAAAAAATTCTTCGATTTTCATAAAATTTGGTATACGGGTTGGTTTTATGCTCCTACACAAGTACGTAAAATTTGAGGTCCGTAACTTCAGTGGGTCCCCCTTAAAGTACCGATTAATATTGAATATGTAGTTCTAAAGCAGATAATAAAAAGCTCCAATAGTCGATATCATTTTAAAGTTTCTATAATAATTCCAAGGATAAATTCATTTTAATCGTAAAATTATGAATTTTTGTTGCAAAGATATGTTTTACACGAAAAGTTAGCAGCTTTTTTTAACAGTGCCAACCAACACCACCTATAAAAGAAGGCCTTAGTGCTGGCGGCCATTTTTGGCCTCTCGCGGCACGGCCGCCGGCGTGTAGACAGATATCATAGTGTACAGGTAAGTACATACAGATATAGACAAGCGAACGGTGTGCCTCACGATGTGACGCTGTACTAAGGCCTTCTTATATAGGTGGTGTTGGTGCCAACATATTATGTAATCTACACAAGACATTTTTTGTCCTGTAGTAAACCTACACGTACAACAAGTGTATACCTACAAAATTCAGAATAATTAATATGTTCTTCCTGGATGAATTTTGTTTGTCGATATCTTCGTAAAATAACAAAAGAATATAGCTGTTATAAAAATAATATTATTGATTTACCAAAAATTTTAGGTCAGTATTAACGTTTTCTTAATGTATCTCAATTCTACATTAATTAACACATTATAGTGAAATATCATCCCAGTTTATATGCTTTGAATAGGGTAAGTATTATGTAACTTAGGTATATTCAATAGGGAGATGGTTCTATTTATAACGTAACAGATAGGGTCTTGATGTATGGATGTATATGGTTTTAAGTAATTTTGAATGTGCATAATAAAGATATGAACATAAATTTTATCGAATATTGTTTATTTAGTGCACAATGGAGCCTCATAACTGAGCAAACATCCCGAATAACACAAAAGTACGTGTAACACAAAACCCAACTATATAACTGTGTGTGAAGTACATGGGTTGCTTACTTTATTTATAGGGAAGATGAACTGTTGGGGCAAGAATCAATAGCAGTACCGAATATTGATATCAGAAATATAAAGTTCTTATAGGCCCAACGCATCAATCAGTGGATCGATAAATTTATCTTACAGAAAAGCCTTTCTTCTCTCAACTTTTTTCAAAATTAAATTGATATCTTTAATTATCTATATTATTATCTATCTCAGCGCTGTTCTTCCTCACATCAGGGTCCCGAAGACGAGGATGACCCTCTCACATTGTGTTGACTGAGGGATTTTGACATGGTGTGGGAGGAGGTATTTACATTGCGCAAAATAAAGCGCAATTGTGAGCTCTTGTTGCCTGCCTATGCCCCTGAGTGGTGTGTAAAAGGGAGAATTGGATTGGATTGGAAGTCTCTATAGGTAGACCTATTTTTTGGCTCCAAATGTAAGACTGTATACTAGTGTATTCTGTATGTATGTATTAGGTATTAACAGCTTAGAGAAACAATGCGCATGCTTTTTTTTTTTTTTTTAATTTATTGACAAAAAAATTTGTACAAAAATTTTTAAATAGGAAGATGCCTAATCCCTTACGGGATTTTTGGCTGTTTGCTTAAATGGTTAATTGATGAGTATTTAAAGGACAAGTCAAAGTTTTTAAATTCGTGGAATTCTGGTGGTGAAGAATATTGATTGTAATCTGGAAGTGAGGCAATAATTTAGGTGACATGGATAAGAAAGTAAAACGGAGAACGTAAGACTTCGCACTTTGGTGATGTAATGAGAGATGAAAAATACAAGGTTCTACAGCTCGTCATAAAGGGGAAAATAGAGGGCCGCAGAGGAGTCGGAAGAAAACAACTTTCCTGGCTCCGAAACATTCGTCTGTGGACCGGCCTGTGAGAGACTTATTCAGGGCAGATGAAGATAGGGAGGCTTTCTCTCAAGTGGTCGTCGACGTCGGGGGACCCGATAGGACCAAATTATCAAATGGAGGATAGAGGTTTCACGTTAGGGAATGCCTTGAGAAGACCTAGAAGAATAATTTACTAACTGTGGACGAGGAGAGCTGACATGGGTTGAGTTGGGAGCAAGTTAGAGAGGGTGCAATAGGAGCAAGTTAAGTTGGGACCAAGTTAGAGGGGGATGCAATAGGAGCAAGTGGAGTTGGGAGCAAGTTAGAGGTGGATGCAATAGGAGCAAGTCTTGACAAGCCCATTCTTCTCAGATGTGCAACGCAACCTAGGGTGGGTTTCTCGATCGTTAGTAATAGCAAAGCGTTAGCGATAGCAAAGTAAAATAGCAATATTTTAGTCATTAAAAAATGGCATTTATCATAATTTTGCTAGATGAAAAAATGTTTTGTTACCAATTATGCATGTTACTAATCGACAATCATTTAATTTCATATTCCTTACGATCGAGTAACAACTGACAGTAAAGTATTTTGCTAATACTTTACTTTTACTCGCGGCGTCGAAAAGCCCACCCTTAGTCACAATTTAAAATTAATAATATTTAAGTATGCCTACACAATATATTTAGAGAAAAAACGGTTGACCGCTACTTGTCATAAACTCAGAACATCAACCAACAATACTAGCGCATAAGATATTAATTGTTACATCACTATCACATAGGCAAAGTTTTATTGTAACAACTAATAAATTGTACAACAATATAATATAAATTAAAATTATAATAATATTTCACTGTGCATATATTTACTCAGTGTCAGAGTTGAATTATTCTCCAACCATTTAATATTTAACTGGGTTCAAATATTGCCTGATTGTCTGCTGAGGGAGTTTTAGTTATTGTAGTTAGCTGAGTAGGTACCTACTATTATATAGGTTGGTACTTCAACATAGGGTTGACAGATACTATGTACTATGTTAAAAATAATTAGGTATATAAGGTGTTAAAAAAAGGAAGAATTTATTATCTAGGGTAGAGAATATAGTTCTTATGATAGATTTCTTGCACTTTTCAGACCTGCGGGGTGTTCATGTTCATAGTCAATTTAACGATCCCGATCTGATTTTTCGATTTCTTGCCACTCGCAGGCCTTGCAGCATGCTAAAAAACAACAAAAAGTGGGTGTATAAGCCAGAAAAACGAGCAGTTTTATAAGTAGGTATACCTACTAGATTTCCCGACAGACGTTGTCATGTGATGTAACTATGAATATTGAAATCGAATTTGATGATAAAAATGACTTAACCAATGTCATTCCGACGGATGCATCTGTTTTAAACCACATATTTTCCATCCGAATTCTGTCAATCGCGCCAGCTATCAAAGAACTGACAGTTATTTATGTTAAACTACAATTTGATTTCAAAATAAGATTAATTCTGCATAGCTCCACACTTTAATAGAAAAGATTTTTAGCTAGAATAATGTCAAAATAAACATGTGAAAATTAGCCAATAGATGTCTACCAATAGGTTTGCGATTTCAATAGATGTCGCTAGATAAGATAATATGTCAAATTTTATATTCCATTATTCATATAAAATACATCTCCTTCCATTGAAATTATCTACAAAGATGTTAAAATAGACATTCATTATGTCTGCTGCTTATTAGACAAATCTTAAATCTTCTGTCCTTGATCTCTTTGTATTAAAATTGTGAGTAATTTTCATTAAGGAAACAGGAAATATTATTGCAATGTTTGCAGAAGTGGTCGGTAGTCTGGCAGTTACAACGCCGGCTTTCGTAGTGTTTCGTTTCGGAGGTCGTGGATTCGATCCCAGGTGCCGACCATCTTCCTCTTTCACGACACAAGCTTTAAGTAGCTTACTGTGAAAGACTCAAAGAGTGTATTTGTGTTCACTTTGAGTGGGCACAGATAAATTAAAAAAATATATATAAAAAATCTTTAACCCGAGCCATTAAAGGTTGAAAGCCCTTAGCTCCACTGAACTGAAAGATTCAATGTATGTTGACATTCCAATACATTACAATATTTATGTATAACCTAACCCTTTTTTCACATACTTACTTCTTTTTCAAAATGTCTTTGAAATTAGTTCAGAATAAAAAGAACGAATGCTTTTTTTGTCTTCATTTTCGTCCAATTTATATCTGATTCCCTTTTATGCTGACATTAGGTAATGTGTGCGTACATCTGTTTCAACATCCAACCCAAGTAAACCCATATTACATTATTATTATATTGGGATGATAAATATGTAATGTGTACAATAATTTAAGGTTATTTTTAAACAATCATGGAACATGGCTATACAACGTGATATCTTTTGTGATACGCAATATTGTTATGATTTGTGTATTTATGTACACTGCTACCTCTATTAACATACTTTCAAACATACTTAATTTATTGTTAGTAGGTACAAAAATAAGGTATTGTTGTCAGTCTTACGAATTCTGGCACTTTTATTAACGATACATTGCCTTTTAAAACAATGATAGAAAAATGAAATACAAAATAATTATGTATAATACCAAATCCAAACTCCCTTTACGCCCCACTTAGGGAGGCAACAAGAGCTCTCCATTGCGCTCGATCTTGGGCAATGCTTATGACGTCCTCCCACACCATGTCCAGATTCCTCAGCTCGAAGGAGCAGAACACAGTGTGAGAGGAGCTTCCTCGTCTTCGGGACCCTGATGGGAGGAAGAAGAGCGCATAATAAGCAACATAAAAATGACTTAACAACAACTTTTAAAAAATCACATAATAATATTTATATAACATAATCAAAAACATATTATATGGATAATTAGTAAATGAATGACTGATGATTGCAAGATGGATCTTCAACTTTATAAATACGATTAAATAAATAAAAATAGCTAAAACAACAGAGCGACAGATTTAATAAAATACAGGAAGAAAATAATCGACAATATTGCAAGTAAAATTAATGCTAGGGGGCGTAGGGCTGCAAACCAATCCATAGAATTGAAACCACAGAAGAAGATTGTAAGTGGATAGACAAGTCGCTTAAAAAAAGGTAAAAGATAAAATAAAATAAAATCACTGTTTGTATATTTGTTTAATAAAATAAAAATAAAAAAAAAAATAAAAAAAATAAATAAAAAAGATAGACAGAATGGATGGATGGATGGAAAGAATCAGAACACTTGACGGAAGCTCAACAGAAAAAAAACTTAGTAATAAGAATTAAGATTGTATTTGAGACATTAGATAATATTGCGACATATGGTTGGTTGAAAGAAATTACCCTAGGCAATAAGCCCGCCAAGTTTGGTTAATTATTATGTATATTTTTACCCAATAAAGTGCTATATTATTATTATTATGTAATGTCTCAGATGCAATCATTTGCGACAGAAATAGACAAAAGCCATCCAGAATTGGCCGCGTTATCCACATATCCCCCGAGAGTCTTAAAATGCTGTTCAACTTATACAAGACCTTGGAGAAATTTTGTGGCGTTTACGTCCAGATCCTTCACACTGGGAACGAACGTGAATTAAGTAAGTAAGGCAAATGCTCTATAGAAAAATGGGAAAGGGATGAATCATTTTAGGGTATGTACAGACCCTAATACTTTCCTATAAAACAGTGTTAGTAGCCCACCTTTTGTTGGCTACCTTTGATAGTGAGAAAGTCGAAATTATTTAAACCACTAGCTGACCTGCCCGTCGAACTTCGACCTAATCCAGAATAAAAAAAATAATTTTGACTTATTACATGAATTAAATACAGTTTATGACATAAAAACTGAATTAAATTTGGCTAATAATTATTTATTTCATTATGAATGTACTAATCATTGTTTATTCGGATACGGGATGAAGTTCGACGGGCCATCAGTTTGTAATAAAAAGAATAAATTCCTCTATAGATACGTAGCTTAAAAAAAATCCAATAGATGGCGGTGTAGTAGGAAGTAAATCACATGTGATACACGTTACCACATTCTATATGTCGTTGAAAGAATAAAAGTCCATCAAAACCAAATTTTACCGAATTATTATGGTAAGATTATATAAAAAAAAACATTTTTACGCAAAGCGGACGGCCGTAAACGAGGGAACGAATGTACAATTCATGTCAAATTATGAAAATCTAATGTAGCCGTAATAGTATAGTTGGGTGATTTGGATATAAATTGGAGTAGGTAAGTATGAAATATTATTGTTTACTTTTCATATTAAAGTTACTGAGACCAGTCGGTACTACCTACTTACCTAATAATAAGTTTAGGATCATAGCCCTAACACGCATACAGATCTATAGGGATACTGTTTGCAAACCTTTTTTTATAGAATTTGATCACATGCTTATTTCCTTATACTAGTGCTCGCATGCTTATTTCCTTATACCAGTGCTCGAAATTCCAACATAACTTATTTAAATAATAAGTTTGAACATTACCGACCTCGGTAGCCTAGTTGTACTAGCGTGGACTTCAGACCCGAGGTCCCGGGTTCGAATCCCGGTCGGGTCAGAGTTTTTCTAAGTGTTTTTTCACTTGAAATTTCTACCCGGGGTTGGCCTGTCTCAGATTGGACGGGACCGGTTGACTGGAAAAAATTGCCTCAGTCAATAAGTTCCGCCGGCTATACTGACACCTTTCTATTCAAAGACTGGGCGAGCGCTATTTCAAAATTTTCTTTTAAAAACAATGACATGAATATTGGATATATCAAATTTGAAATGTTTATATGTACATATACATACAAAGTTTTACTCATCTTGTGATCGGATTTCAAAAAAAAAAACATTTCGCTGAAATTAATTTTCTCGACGTTTTCGAGGGTGTAGATTCCAAAAATGTAATTTTATTAAATTTAATTTCCCCGTACCTGTACGCGTACCCGTACGCCAAAAATGTGTGCGCACCCATAACTCATAGTAATTCTTATCCAATTTGATTGAAATTTGGTAGAACGGTTAGCCCCTCGATGTAGATGAGTCAATAAAATGTTGAGATCTGTAGCTTCAGGGGAACCCTCTTAAAGTGTCCAAAGAAAATTTCACTTGTTCTAGGAAAAGGGCTAAAAAAGAAAAAATTTCTTCGATTTTCATAAAATTTGGTATACGGGTTGGTCTTATGCTCCTACACAATCACGTAAAATTTGAGGTCCGTAACTTCAGTGGGTCCCCCTTAAAGTACCGATTAATATTAAATATGTAGTTCTAAAGCAGATAATAAAAAGCTCCAATAGTCGATATCATTTTAAAGTTTCTATAATAATTCCAAGGATAAATTCATTTTAATCGTAAAATTATGAATTTTTATGCAAAGATATGTTTTACACGAAAAGGCTGTTATAATATAGTATGAGTTCTGGGCTACCCTAGGTTAGCAGAGATTTTCTATTGTTAGGTATTAAAGACTCAAATATGGAGTTCAAAATCTACCTAGATACCTGAGCAACCTCAAATTTGATAAAATTTTCATGGCGCAGATGGCCAGTTTGAGAATGATCATTTAAAGACATTTTGCTCGAAAAACTGGACCAACCACAATAATAATAGGCAATATAAAAGAAGCAGGTTTCCCATCAGTTCTGCCAGACGCACAGGCGTCTTCTATTCTTCATTACAAATCCATAGAGAAAAAGAACAAGAGATTTTGGCCAACAATAACAGAATTATCTATACCTGCCCTAAATACTATTTCATTCATCTTATAACAATAAATAATATATTTGAGAAAGAAATAATATAAATAAAATGAATCAGACAATTGTGAGAATGGACGTTCATAATAAGGATCGATTTCAGAAAGAGACAAACAGATAACAATAATGAAACGAAGAATGTAGGTGTTAACCCTTAGTCAACCGATTACATTTTAACTCAGAGTTTTTGTTCAGTAATCTCGAAAAAATAAAGGAAAAATATGTATCTACCTATTAGAAATATTATACAATTATTAATATCCAAATGCAAACTCCTTTAACGCCCCACTTAGGGGCATAGGGAGGCAACAAGAGCTCTTCATTGCGCTCGATCTTGGGCAATGTTTATGACCTCCTCCCACATCATGTCCAGATTTCTTAATAGCCTACGTTTAAGTAAATAATTTATGCCCGATTTCTTTAAGAAGTGATGTTGACTGTCAATATTTTGTTCGTTAATTATTGACAAATTCGAGGTCACCGCCAAGTATTTCTATTTTGTAAAATTTATCCAGAGGTGGCATATTGTCTTCTGTTGGACATTGGGGAATTTCGCTAAGCATTTTGTTTCGCCTATACCTAATAATACGGAAAACTTTGTATATGGGGAAATGTTGACAAATAATTTCAAATTGTGGCATACGAGTGCAGAGCTGACACTCTCAGAAGAAAATGTTTCTTTCGAACCAATGAAATGAAAATTTCTATCGGCAAATCACAGGCAAAACCCCCTTGAGACAACGAAAACCAAAGGGACATTATTAGATGGGATAACAGGAAAGATAGATCTGTACCTTTATTCTAAGTCATCGTGACAATAATTAAGCTGGCGTAAAGTATCAAAATTTTGTATGGAAACGTGTACAGCGCCTCTACATAATACTTCGAAAAGCTCCACAGCTCATACGAAATTCCCGTGACTTTCTCACTTACGTTAGTGGGTAAAATAATTATGAATTATTGGAGCAAACAAACGCAGCAAATACATGACAGCAGTCGCAGTCTATAAATTTGGTTGCTCTCATGTTCTCAATAATTTCCAACTTTTATCTCTATATTTCATTAATTATTAAATTTGTACTTGTTGTATAGATGAGATTTTTCGACATGTTGAACATGTCGAGAATTCTCATAATTAGGAGTTTCGGAGACATTACCACCTAATGGCGAACGTTGTTTACGTAAAGTGATCACACTAAGCCAGCCTTCGAAATAACAGTAGAGGACGGTCGTAAGCCCGTAGTGGTTTGTTCCATTTAAAAATCGAACATCAGTAATTAATTTTTAAGAGTCATTAGTTGTTACATAAACGTAGCAAGTCGAACGTTTAGACAGAGTTCCCCAAATCGATGAACCTCCATAAGGTCTTCTAAAAGACGGAGAGATAGTCTATATTCACAACACCCGGACCAATCGTTCTAAAACACACCGGCTGACTAAGGGTTAATAGAATAATAATACATATTATTCTAATGAATGGAATGGACTATTAAAAAGTGTTTTGTGTGCAAAAAGGCAAAAAGTCAGTCTCATTTCCTGCCTCAAACAATGCCTTTATTCTTTTTCGTCTTCTTCTTCTCCACTACTTTTTGTGGCTATTATTATACACGTTTCATTAACACAATCGAGGCACTTGCAAAACCAATTTTTTTGTAATTCTTGCGCCCGTATCGAATATCTGCATGGAATAGGTAAGTACGCAGTATTCAATTTGGATTGTAAGTATAAATAAGTGCGACAGGTATTGACAGGATCGAATTTTTCTCAAATCTCAGCATATTTTTCTGTATAAATTAGAATAACCTTCTTATGTTTTTCTTTTTTTATAGTCGCTGACAATCTGACCTCCAGAGACCGAAGCCATTGGATCGCGTCATCCGTTAGTGCGTGCAAGTCCTATAGTCCTCCTTTAAATTAATGCGTATATGGGGCACTAGTTTATCAGATGATCGATTGTTTGAGTGGTTGTCAGATGATCTGGTGAGTCCATCCATCCCCATTTATGTAAGTTTGAAGCGGTAGTTGAAGTATCTGCATTCGAGACGAAGTGCTTCAGGAGAATTTTGGGTATAAGATAGTACCACCGCATCACGAACGAAGCTATACGCCGGCGCAACCAGCGCAGGCCCATCATTTCCACCATTACGGAGAGGAGATGGGGATGGCTGGGACATGTGTTGAGGATGCCTAATGACAGTTGGCCGAGAAGAGCGCTGTTTTTCCTCCCATCAGGGTCTGAAGACGTGGAAGATCCTCTCATACCGTGTTCCGTTCCTTCAAGGCATAACTGAGGGAGTTGGAGATGGTTTGGGAGGAGGTCATAAGCATTGCGCAAAATCGAGCGCAGTGGAGAGCTCTTGTTGCCTCACTATGCTCCTGAGTGGAGTTCAAAGGGAGTTTTGATTTGATTAATTGATTCAAGCGGTGCAGCCTACATCACATCTTATTCGGTTAACTCTACACCATACAGGTATTTCTGGGTTACGTAGATCCAGGCAGTTCTTTTGTCGGGTCAGCTACGAGGTTCTGGTTCCATACTGACGATGCGGTCCATACTAGTCTCCATTTGTCTTCAATCGAGTAATCCGTAGTTGTAGCAGCAACGGCTTGGAGTAAGCCGTCATATTATGATGTTATCAAACATACCTACTCAGTATTACCGACCTCGGCAGCCTAGTTATACTGGCGTAGACTTCAGATTCGAGGTCCCGGGTTCGATTCCCGGTCGGGTCAGAGTTTTTTCACTTGAAATTTCTACCCGGGGTTGGCCCGTCTCAGATTGGACGGGACCGGTTGACTGGAAAAAAATGCCTCAGGCAATAAGTTCCGCCGGCTATACTGACACCTTTGTATAGAAAAGTGTTGTAGGTATTATTATTATTTTCGATGAAACACTTCACTAGACTTTTTCATACAAATGACAAACCAATCCAAGTAGGTACCTACGGGAAATATTTTTCATTCGGTCAGTCGATTGACATATTCACTTAATTATTATTTTTATGTAATGTAGACGTATACAGGGACATTCTCCGATTCATTTCAGTGAATAATCTTAGGATATGATTTTGTTTTTTTTTTTGTAGATTTTTCCTATAGTCTGTTTTAATCTCGATAATGACATACATCACCCCTCCCCCCCCACCCCAGGTGGATTGCCTAGTAAGAGAAAAAAAAGTCGATAGTTGCTATGACAATTGTTAATAATAACAGGTCTCCGTCGGAAATATTTTATCGAAGAAATATGACGAGATTTGATCAGAGTTCCGTCATAGAATTGTTGCTACAGAAAAAATAACAAATAATTACCTACAACTAATCAAAACCGTTGTCGCCGAATCACTCGAAAACTAGTGGAGAGCTAAAAAAGAGCCACTGTTCTCTCTATAGAGACAGCAGTCTATTGTGTTCAATTTGAAATTCTGTGCTTCTTTCTTCGATTGCTCTTATTTATTTTAAAGTTTTTATTTAAAAAAAAATGAAAACAGTGAAGATTTTGTGGTTGAAACTAGGTACCCAAAGGTCCAAGAAGACTTTGCCATCGCAATTTGGATACAGGATCCAGCCGTTGTGGTATCAAAATTGGTCAAATCTAAATTTATAATTGTAATATCTTTTTATTTTTATTCTACACAATAAAAATCTTTTAATTTCTAAAGTTATTTAACATATTTTTTTCTAATTCATGTTTTTTACATAGTTCAAATAATACAAGATTGTATAACTTATCCACACTTTTTTATTATCCTGACTAGTTTCGTAGGCACACGTCCTACATGGTCACAGGAGAATAAGAAACTGTGACCATGTAGGGCGTGTGCCTGCGAAACTAGTCAGGATAATAAAAAAATGTGGAAAAGTTAATAATCCCCCAAACTCCCTTAAGGCCCTATATAGGGGCATAGGGAAGCAACAAGGGCTCTCCATTGCGCTCGATCTTGCGCAATGTTTATGACCTCCTCCCAAACCATGTCCAGATTCCTCAGCTCTGCTTCGAAGGAGCGGAACACGGTATGAGAGGGTCTTCATCGTCTTCGGGATCTTGATGGGAGGAAGAACAGCGGAAAAGTTATACAATATTTTATTTTAACTTTATTTTCAAATAAATTCCACAAAGAAATGCATGTTCTTCTAGTAAATTTCATGTTTCTTACTTTTGAGCACTAAATTTGGCTACAGTACCTACGCTGTGATTTCTCAACAATCTAGCTTAATGGAATTGACCATTTTTGATACCAATCGACACAAATGGTGGATGACTTAACGGTCAAATACTTCAATCGATAAAATTCTAGTTCACCTCTGTATCTTGATGAGTACCTACAACAAGTGGTTATAATATAGGTACCAAAGGTATAATTCCTGAATATTGTTCTCATTGTTGTGGACTAACAAAAAGATCCCGGGGGCTTTACGCAGAACTTGTCCAATGGTCAGCGATCCTTTATGAATAAAACCCAGTGACTTTTCGGCAATACGTTCTCTATTATGAGATGAAGAGCGACAATAGATCAGCAGAGGAAATAATTTTTAAATTATGGATTTGAAAATGGTGTTCATTTTTATTTGTGTCCATTCAGTAATACGAATCTGTGCTCATTCTATATGGATATTCAACAATAATGTACATATATCCTTCAATCAATGCTTGTATCCTGGATGAATCGGGATTCGAATGATACAAAATGTTTACCATAAGTAATTATAGTGATATTAATTATTCGTCAATTCAATAAAATGTGAAACAAAATAATAATAATAATAACAAACACTTTATTGGTAAAATAATAAACCAAAATTGGCGGGCTTATTGCCTGGGGCAATTTCTTCCAACCAACCTATAATAATGTGTCTTTAAGGTACCTACCCCTAATTTTTTAAATAAATTTTGACTCAATTTTGACTTACTTATTTCTAGCGTTCCTTTCCCCAAAATAAGCATATTAGGATGACTAATAAACACCCGCATACAATTTTAAGATGCTGCAGGAACCTTAAATTAACCTCGAAATCATTTAGGTACTTACTTAATATTTTGATAGCTAATTCTTATAATTGGACAAAGTGGCTGTCACATGACGATGTGTGGCGCCTTTTAGTAGGTATAATATTGAGAACGAATAATTGGCACGAATAGATAAATACCTAATTTAAAAGATTTTTTTTCCATAAATTTTAGACATAATAATTACTATAAGTATTTATTTATTTATTTATTTATACGGCACTATGTGCTTTTAACAAATCAAAAATTACAAGTTATAATGTAAGATTACAATTTGAGTACAACAGATAGAATTACAATGGTATTAGAAACTATTCAACAATTCGAAATACTTAACAAAACACAGATGCCGAATAAATTCAAGTACAATTAAGGTCGTATCATCATAGGATCTTCAGCAGATTGAACTGGCAAACATATAAATTACAGGATAGATCATAAATATAAATAGGTTATAAATAAAGTTGAATAGATGGATTGTATAAATATAGTGTAATGGATAGATTACTTTAAAACTTATATGTCGTATACTCGTTATCTTATAAGTTTAATGAGAATGTCGATTAAATAATATAGTGTCGAAGGTTCTGGATTATCGAGAAGATAAGCAGCCTACCCCGTGAGGGGGTTGAAAGGGGAGGCAAGTGGTTAATGGTTGTCGCAATGACCAACTTTTGTAATAAAAGAAATGACCTGAAATGGGGGTACTTTACGGACAATTGACCTCTCAAAATAATGGTTATTTTTTTTAGGAAAGTAAGTAAGTACGCAGCTAATACGTTTTAAGAAGACGTGAAACTTGGAAATGATCGATATAAAAATGAGAATGTGTGTCTGAAAAAATTAAACTCGACTTATCGACTTTCGGTTTAAAAATATCACGATGCTGGAAAAATAAATACATGTGATATTCTCAGTACCTACGCATGTAGTATTTCGTGATTTTCTTCAAACCACAACATCCTTCTCAGGGCAATGGGGGTGACTAACTGGAGGAGGCGGGCGATGGACAGGGGAGAATGGCAGAGAATTCTGGAGGAGGCCGAGGTTCACAATGGGCTGTAGTGCCAATGATGATGATGATGATGACAACATCCTTTTCTTCTTTCGAGATCACTTGATTAACGGACGACCCTTCAAGAACTTTAACTCATTGTAGAACATTGGCTTTCTCATTCGTCCCCAACTTGAGATCAAGAGGTCCTGGTTTCGATTCCCGGCCGGGTTAGAGTTTTTCATGTACTGTTTTTTCGCTTTATATTTCTTACTAGTTGCCCTTGTCTCAGTTTGGACGTGACCGGTTGACTGGAAAAGAAAATTGCCTCGAGAAAATTACCTTGAGTGTCGCAGCTTCCAGCTTACTAGTTCTCCAAAACCAGATTTTGTCTTTTAAATGGATGCATTATGCCAGTTTTATTATATGGATGTGAATCCTGGCACCTGACGAAGGCTCAACATAAGAAACTCCTTAGTGTTGAGGGGTAGATTCTTGCGACAAATTTTGGGGATTATTTGAATCGCAGATGGGCCTGCCATATTCTCCGCATTTCCCCCAAGAGTCTTGATTATGCAAGCTTTTCCTACAATCTGGATGGGACAAGAAGACGCCCGAGGCTATTTTAATATTTTTAGAATAGATTAATATTTTTTGTTTTTAATAATAATACCACTGCGACCAAAAATGCGCCGAGAGTTTCAGAAATGAAAACTCTCAGGAGCATAGCCGGGAAGACCCTCAGAGATAGAGTAAGAAATACGAGGGTACGGGAAATATGCGAGGTCGAGGACATAGTAAGATGGGGAAGGCAACGAAGAAGGTTCTGGTATGCCCATGTGAGTAGAATGGACTCTTCCAGACTCCCTCACATGGCATTGCACGGCCAACCCCATGGAAGACGGCTCCCAGGCAGACCACCAAAAAGGTGGAAGGACAGCTGGGAGTCGACCTCGCAGAAGGCAAACCCCACCTCTTAAATTACAGGCCACAAGGCCTAAATTAAGAAGAAGAAGAAGAATAATAATAGAAAAAACTTTGTACATATCAACATTTCAAACTTGACGTACCCAATATCCATTTCATTGTTTTTGAAAAAGAAAATTGTCAAATTGCGCTCGCTGAGTCTTAGAAAATGTAACCTCAACAATGTTCAAACTTATAATTTAAATTAGTTATGGTCGAATTTCGAGTGCTGGACGACCACTAGTAGGTACATTTAATTTCGCAGTTTTCTCCGTGAACAATCTGCATAAGACAACAAAAAATTGAAATCAGTGCCTACCTAAGTAATAATATTTTCATATGTTGCGTATGGGGGTGTAGATATAAACCTAAAGCGTGGTAGGGCCCTCAACACGTTGTTCCTTGTATCTACGTGTGCTATCATCATACGCATAGTTTCGAATCCGATGAATATTACATGCTGGACTCCACGTAGAAGGCTTGCATGGCGTCTATATCGTAGTCCCACATATTATTATTATATTCTTCTTACCAGGGATACTCAAATGTTGGTATAGGAACCAAGTGATATTCAATTGTTTGTATTTAAAAGTATGAAAAAAACTCAATGAATTAGATTGACAATCCTCACATCATTTTGTGAGGATTTTTGCTAGACTGATCGTTAATTTTCGTTTGGTCTATATTAATTGCTTTGACCTCTTGTATAGAAAACCCACCAGTGATTTCAGCTCTTGGCTCCGAATGTTAGGATATGATACCAGCTATGTACCTACACTAGGCAATAGAACTTATAGAATGCTTGGGTAGTCACCCAGATGATGGAGTATCACTCTAAAGGTGTATTTATACCAAACGAACAAAGATCCAGAGCTTGAAAATAGAGTATATTTTCCTAATCATTGATACTGGAAACGATAGAAACATCTATTAATTATAGTAGGCGATGGCAGTTCTTCTTGGTCATTATTTCCTTGGTGGTGACAAATATACTCTATTTTCAAGCTCTGGGTATTTGTTCATTTGGTATAAATGCATGGTATAAATGCAACAGAAAATTTGGTATAAATGCAACAGAAAATAAAAAGCTCATGCATTCATGGATTCCGTTCCAATCTCAATCTAAAAAACGTTACAGCTGCCAAAGCCATCCAGAAAAGTAAAGTATACAACCTCACGGCGAGAATAATCAACCACAATAGCGAACAGAGGCGATAAATTGGGAGAGTGCCAGGAAGAAGAATAATCTTATATACTCGTATATAAATGGAGAGCTATTTCCCGATGTCATCGCATCACGCCTAAACGGCTGGACCTATTTCGCTAATTCTTTTTTTGTCGTGTAGGATTTTATCAGGAAAATGTCCTTTTAGAAGAAAAAAATTAAGAAAAATGCATGGAAAAATAGAAAATCAAAGAAAACTCTACGTAGACAACCTTATTAGTACTTTTTACTTTATAATTTTTATTCCAATTTTGAAATTTTGACAGAAATTGTCAATTCGTTCGATTGACAGAATGCGGATGGAATATAGATGATTTAAAACAGACGCATCGTTCGGAATCACATTGGTCAAATGATAATTAATTAATCACCATACAAATTCGAATTCAATATTCATAGTTAGGAACACAGGATAACGTCTGTCGGGAAAGCTAGTCTACAATAATTGCAAGTGTGTGAGCCTAGCGGTTCCGTTTTTTTGACTTAAGATGAAGACCTTGGGTTCGAATCCCAGTACCGACAAGATCTGTTTTTCTGAAAGGTTTCGAATTTTTTATTTTAGTGATCACATTAAGGCCCGACGCATCAATATGTAGATAAATGTTCTTGATAGCCATCTATAAGAAAAAGTTATGTTGGATAAAGTGATGGAAAGAATCTGACGGCCTAATATCTAGAAGATAACATTGTTGCTATGCTGAAATCTATTGATTTCTATGGATTTGCTTTTTCGCGCCTTATTTGATGTCAGATGAAGTCTTGTTTCGACAATTAATGCTTAATAATATAATCTCTAAATAAGAACCAATAACTGATTTTATTTTAATTATTCAGGCAAATTACCTACTTTTATTACACGTGTTCATTAACCAAATGTTGATTACCCCTGGATCAAACACCTTGGCTCATGGCTCTTATTAATGTATTTTCTTAGACGAAGGGAGTGTAGCATTGGTGGGCAACATTTGTTTAAAATACACACCTCGTGCCAACGTGCTATCGACTGAGTGTGTACACTATACAGGTATGGGGGACTCCTGGAAACGGGGTCAGCGGTATGAATAAGAAACGTCAATAATTCCAGTTCAATGCGCCGCCCCGTATTGTTCAGTATGAGAATATCTCGTGAACTTGTTATCACTACCTAGACTACCTACTCTATATGATTTGTTATTGTGTAGAATGATAATGTTACTATTATAAATCACTTCTTACGAAAAATATATCAACAACTAATGACTCGCTAATGCTGTTCGATTTTTAAATGGTATGAATTAACCACTACGGGCTTACGGCCGTCTTCTAATGATATTTTGAAAACTAGCTTAGTGTGATCACTTTGCGTTAACAACATTTGCCATTAGGTGCTGATGTTTATAAGAATTTTCAACTAGAGATGAAACGGATAGCAGTTTAGCCGGATAGCTGGATACCGGATATTCGGCCAATTAGCTGCCGATTACCGGATATCCGGCCACCGGATATCCGGCGTATGTTTCTGGTTAGTTTGTGCATCAATATGGGATTATTGGGAACATTGTCGAAAAAACCATCAACCGCATTAGTTAGTCTTGATTAGTGTGGTGTAATAATATTTTTTCCTATGATAAGAGCGCTTAGATTTTTAACATTTACCCTCGGAACCAAGGTTGTAGCCAGGATAGCATTAGTGCAGAGGTTCCCAATCTGTTTAGGTTTACGGATCCCTTAATATTCAATCCAACCCAAACTCCCTTTATGCTCTACTTAGGAGCACAGAGAGGCAAAAAGACCTCTCCATTGCGCTAAATCTCGCGCATTGTTTATGACCTCCTCACACACCATGTCCAGATTCATCAGCTCTGCTTCGAAGGAGCGGAACACGAGGAAGACCCTCTCGGTATGAGAGGGTCTTTCTCGTCTTCGGGACCCTGATGGGAGGGAGAACAGCGCTCCCCTTAAAATATGAGTGCTTTTTTTTTTCAAAATTAATTAAATTCGCTAAATACTGAAGAAGTCTTTAGTTTATTACAGTGGGTACAACACATGAATTACGCTTACGTAGGCAGCATACCTATACCAAATAATTGGACTGACTCCGTTGCCGGAACGTTATAGTTCCAAAAATCGCGGATCTGCATATTTCAGCAGAATGATATATGACGAAACGTTATTTCATTAAACTTTCCTTATTTACGGAGAAAAGCAAAGCCGCTTGCTACCTCTCCATAATTTACCCTTATTGCAGTATGTTTGCTAATCAATTTTCTAAGTTGGAGACATTTTTCTTGTGATTTCAAGGTGTATTTGTTATCCAAAAATATCTTTTTTTTACTATCCGGTATTCGGCCGGATAGCATTTAGGCGCCGGATAGGCCGGATACCGGATAGTTGCCGGATATCCGTTGCATCTCTATTTTCAACATGTTCAACATGTGGATAAATCCCATGCACCGGGCAGAATTTGAAACTGCGTCCTTCGTCGTCCTATGCAGAGACGGTAACCATTGGGCCAACTGCCCCAACGCTAATTCCTTCATAATACGTTTATGTATACCTATACATACACGAAGATGTTAATGAGATATTCAGATATTGAGCCATCGGTCGGAAATTTTTGAGAAAAAACTAGAGCAACCAACTTTTTATAGATAGCTACGGCTGTCATATAGTTGGCGCCAGGATATGACTATATCCATTTTTGTTGATGTCTCATCTTTATTGCTTATTGGCTTGATAGGATACAACGTTCTAAGTATTTTCAGATTTTTGTGTCCATTTTAAAGGAGCCAGATCTTGCTCCTGGCATAACGTCTGTATAGACTCTTGGGGGTCAGCCCTTCTCATCCTATACCTAAGGCTGTAAATAAATTCTTCTCTCCTGAACCACTTCCCCAACCCCACATCTGTCCATCTGATCACGCTTTTGCATCACCGAGGAATTTTTTGGTCTCCCTCTATTCGCGAACGTGGAACATTACAGTGTGGTAAGTAAGCCGGATTTAAACCAAACGAACATAGTGGCAGAGCTGGTGAGAATACTTTCTTTTATCGTTATACTGGACACCATGGAAACAACAATAATTAATGGGTGATGACAGTTCTTTCTCGTTGTTACATCCTTAGTAACCATAATATCAACGATCAAGAAAATATACTCTACTAGCTTATACCCGTCATGCTTTACGTTTTTGATTCCGATTGTCAGGCTTGATCGGTAGGTAATTAAACAGGTTCTAGTCTAGCTTCCCATTGCTTTGCAGACCTCTATAACTGACATAAGCACAGAAAAAGAAGAATGACTTTTTTACCGACCTCATAATATTATACGAACCTACCGACATAATTTGCAAGTTTTCATAGAGAGAGCTCTATGGTTTGAATCTTAGCTACATTCTGTACACCCTCTAATGTGTGATAATTAATTAGGCATTCCACCCATAGAGGGTGATTTGTGCTATGTTTTTGAGAAATTTGTATGAAGATCCTAAAAAAATGTTTTTTTAAATAGCTGTAAATATATTAAAGTTAATGCAGCAAATTGTATTTAAGAACCTTCTCCACCATTTTGTACGGCTCTGGGCATATTAATATCTGACCTTAACGTCTGTTTTCTACGATTGATGCGCCTTCAAAAATATAAACGGACTAAAATATTATGTAGATTTTCCAGCTCTGGATCGATGTTCAAACACCTATTAAATTATTACCTTCAGATAAACGCACCTTAAGAAATTAAAAAAAAATAGTAAACTACATGGTAAAGGGTTGGTACGAATTGATTACTACTTATCAGTTTCCAATAATTGTAACATTTTCAAACCTTACCGTGTGTTTACTTTCTCATTTAAGGGCGTAGTTCAAAGGAGATAATTTTCGAGAAATTCAATAGGCACTTACTTGGTGACCTTGGAGACTATTCACGCGGAAAAACGGCAATAAAAGGGCCGTTAACCCGTTCAGGTGTGTCGGCTGAGAGGGTCGTGGAGGAATTTAGGGTTATCGTGTGAAGGAAACGTTAAAGAAAACCGGGTAGAAAACCTTAGTGAAGGAGAAAAGGGAAAATTTAGTTACTTTTATTGCGAAAGGTATAATAGATTGGCGGGGAGATTCGATATCTACGATATGCTTTTTTTTAAATTTAATTCTATGAGTTTTCGTTAAAAAAAAGAAGCAAATTACCTTACGGCATGTTTCATTGATTATGAGAAGGCATTTGATAGGGTTAATTTGAGCATTGCAACATCGACCAAACTTCAAAAAAAATTTATTTTGAATGGTTCTAAGCAGATGAAATTGTGTAATTGCTAATCAACAAGGTGTTCGACTGGGTTGCATTCTGTTTCCATTATTATTACATCTTCAACTATGTCTTTAATGGTATTCAAGACCTGCTGAATGTGGTAATTGATTCCGGAGAGTAAACCGGGTTTGACCGAGAATGAGGTGAATTATGTCCAAAAGGAGGATTGGGTAAGAAGTTAAAATAACACGAGAGAAAAAGAAGGAGTCTAATTATTAATAAGGCAAAAATTATCAAGGATAAGAGATTGATGAGAAAAATAAATTTTTTGATATAATAGGCGAGCTCACTGATTCTCGAATTGTCCGTTGTAGAGAGAATCTCCCCCACCGTACTAATGAAAAGGACACCCCAAACTTTACTCAGAAGTTAAATAAAACCAATCGATCCTTATCGGAAAAGGAAGAAATGGAGTTGCGATGCTTCCCAATGTTCGTATACCATATATAATAGGTGTATGAATTTTACTCAGATTATTATTAAAAAAATTAAACAATGTTTTGTTGAAGGTTTCTGGGTAATGGCCTGTACACATCTGAACACGCGCGGTAAAGTAACTAATGCAGATCCAAAACAGATCCAAAAATCATCGTAGTACTATGTCTATATGAGGGAAAAATCAGTTTTATTAGATTATCTCAAAATGAATATTTTGGCACTAAGTGCGTATTTTATTTCCACTATACTACGTGATAATAATCTTCGAGGGGTAGTTGCCAAGCGGGTTGGCGGGAACATCTTTCCACATTGGCCCATGGGTCAACAGAGGTTTAGTTTCTCGATGCATAAAAATATAGCGCTTTTCCAGGAAAGACTTGAAAAAATCAATCCTCATGCAACTCCCTTTTCCCTTTAAAAATATCAGTGAGTGAAATCCATTAAAACATTCTAAGCAAATATAACAACTTGTTGGAAGATCCCATAGGTATTATTATGTGCAACAGGGTTTAGAACAAATGAGCTTGTGTACCCTATAAGAAAAACAATCATAGGTATATCATATTTCAAGTGTTTTCAATTGCATTAATTTGGCATTGATTTAGTTGCTTTTGTATTGAATATTTGGTAGTAAGAGTGAAATGTTGTTTTTTAGGTTCTTAAAAATGACCTCATATAGAAGAAAAACTTTCAATGAATCTACAAGAATTCCTTGCAAAACTATAGTAATCACTGGCTGTAATACAGGAATTGGTAAACAAATAATGATCGATTTATACAAAAGAGGCGCCCATGTAGTGATGGCTTGCAGAAATCTCGTAAAAGCTCAAATGGCGAGAGACGAAGTGTTAAAGGAATACAAGGATCGGAAAGGAGTTGGATCTATCGCTATAGTAAGACTGGATCTTGGATCTTTGACATCCGTTAGAGAATGTGCGGTTGAAATATTAAAAACAGAGCCAAAAATACATTTGCTCATAAACAATGCTGGAGTAATGATGTGTCCCGAGGGAACGACAGAAGATGGCTTCGAGGTTCAGTTTGGTACAAATCATCTAGGACATTTCCTATTAACAATCTTGTTACTTCCAAGGTTGATCAAATCTAAGCCAGCTAGAATAATAACAGTTTCATCAGTAGCACACGAACGAGCAAATATAAATTTCGAAGATTTACAATTTCGAAATAACAGGTATAGCGCGATAGATGCTTATTGTCAAAGTAAGTTGGCAAATCTATTGTTTTCTAAAGAATTGTCGAAAAAAATCAGACAAAACCTTATAACAGACGTCAATACATATGCGATACATCCTGGAATAGTTTATACAGATCTTACAAGGCATTTGGACGAATCCTGTTTTTTAGGCTGCCAAACATTGCTGAGTATTTTCAAATGGTTTTTCAAAACTGCAAAAGATGGAGCTCAAACTGTAATTTTCTGTGCCATCGATGACCAACTCACGAATCAATCAGGTCTCTATTACTCCAATTATTCTGTCAGGAAACCTGGCTGCGATATCGATGAGAAAGTATGCAAAAAGTTATGGGATGTGTCTTGGGAAATGGTTGGGTTAAATGATTTTAATCCATTTGATCCCGATTTACAATAGATTTTGCTATTAAATACGATTATATTTTTGTTGATCATGACTTCACTAGAATGAAAGTGAATAAATTAAGGTGGTTTGGGCATGTTGAGAGAATGAACGAAGAGAGAATGACTAAAAGGATAGGTATATAAATCTAAAAGAATGGGTGCACGCAGACGAGGCCGACCTCGAATGACATGGTCCGACCATATCGGTGCCGTCTTACAGGAGGGCCAAGTCAGAAGTAAAAGGAATAGTAGAGCATGTATGCGGAATGTTATGCGTTTGGAGGAAGCGAAAGAGGTTTGGATAGGAAATAATGGAAGTCCGTACTCTCTGCCTACCCCTTTGCATAAATTAAAACTCATAGATTATTCCTTGAAAAAAACCATCACAAAATAATTTATTCAATATAATCTGGGAAGGTTTTAGAAGACCCGTACCCTTCTTCTTCTTCTCTTTGTGCCGTTTCAGGTCGCCCCAATGCTGGAGAATGCATCCCGGTCCTGTGCGGCACTTAACAGTTCCTCAACACTCGTGATCCCTGTCAACACACTTGGAGTCAGGATATCTGCAGTCGGCCTCTATCTATTTTATTCATTTTAATTATTTTATTTATTCACCCATACATCAAAATCCATTAAATTGAGAAATCATTTAACTATTTATCATTTGTTTCCATAATTTGGATCAGTAGGCATTCGTTCCAGAATGAATAATTATGAATCCGCTCGATACTCTTATATCCTTCTTCCGGTCAAGTCTCTAATTATATTAGCCAATATGCCTGCCTTCTCCGATTTTTGGGCACAGACTATAAAAAATGAAACTCATTTAATAAAACTTTTGAAATACATAGTTATAAAGAAATATAATATTTTGTCACAATTAAAAATGTCTGAAAAAGCTCCTTTTAATTTAAAGCTAGGATTTGAATAAGATTGCAGCTTGATAGTATTTAGATAGTTTCGTGAATAACAAAAAGTAGGTACAAAAAGTAACTACTTACTTAATTTTTAAACAAAACCGTGAAATTATTTCCTCTGTTTTATCGAAATTACATTATCAATAGGGGGTGTTTTACCGTATATTTTACAGATGGTAATAAATTGTGTTAACTGGGGCAAATCGTATCTATGTCCCGCAAAGGCGTTAACTAAAAAACAATAGGAATCGAATTTTACGTTCTCAAACCCTATATTTATTTTGTTCCATACAAAACTTAATCCAATGTTAAACCAATACGATTTGGTTGTCGGATTTATATCAAACAAAAAAAAATGGGTAAGTTATAATTATTATTAGTCCCATAAAAGTGTTCCCTACGGTTATATCTCCGATGCTTCGTCGTCAGAGCCTCGTAAGTTTTCTAGCAGGGGTAACACGGGAAGTTGAGGTTGGCATTTGGGTCGGATGACTAATGAATTGATGTGAATGAGAACGGATTTCTGTTTGTTTTCTAAAATGATTATATTTTTTAGAATAATAATTGTGCTATAATTTTTATCATTGTATGTATCTAGGTACATGCACAATGTTGTTTTTTTTCCATGCAGGACCAACTACTTATTTTTAACATAAAGTATTTGTTGTTTTATATTTTTTTATAATATTTATTTTATTACAATGGGAATCTTTTACAATGAAGACATGAAACCAACAATTAATTCTACCGTTACTACTCGAACCCCATTCGATTATAACCGTTCCAAGAAGCTACCAAGCCATTTGGTCAATATCCAATGCTAATTCCCTAGTTGATTGATGTTGGTTTATTTTTATCTTGGTGGAAGATATTACTTTAAATTTAATGTTTATACATTTAGTCGGCAAACCTAAAGTAGGTAGGTACTTAAAAACGGGCTTGAAAATTTACCTGACAGCCGAATCGAATAGGGTAGGTACATATAGGAACAGGATAGTGTAAAACTTGTAACTAGCAGGTGTAAAAAACATTAGGCGAATTGGTGGACTTTTCGAATATTATAAATGAATTAAAAACCGTTTGATTTAGGGATCTCAATGGACACTATCTACTCCATTTTGTTTTAGCGTCGCCGAGGATGACAGTTACCTAATGGCGCGTGACATCTCTAGTCGCTCGTGAAATTACGTAAAAATAATAATAGTTTATTTGTGTTGTTTCATTTAAAAGTAATTTTACGAACATTAAACACCCTCATATTAATCGCTTTATCATTTTTACGTATTTACTATATTAACATTTTTGTGGTATTGTAATTGTGAATGTGTTTGTTCTTCAAAAATAAAGAGGTTAATTATTCATTGTAATAAAATGATTGTTTTTATTTAAAAGAAACTGAATAAGGTGAATGGAAATTGCCATCGAAAAAGCTTCTTATTTTTTTTATCATTCCGTTGCGCTGTAGGTAGATAGATATTTATTTATTTATTTTATTTTATTAATTTTATAAAGTTATATAAAATCTTTTTATATATCTTATAACAATTTGTCTCAATATGGAGTCCTCTTGATTCGAATCGAAATTGCTTTCGTAATTAATTTATCAAAAGTGGGTACCATTTAGCTACCTAACATGGAGATATAAAGCAATATTGGAAATTCACATTTTTTTTTTCAATTGCATCAATATTTATTTATTTATCGTCCTTGGGTAGGTACTAATTTTGCAGGCTTGGACTCATCATACAAAATACACAAATTCAAATCAAATAATAAGTTATAAATAATTGAAAAGAAACATTTTAAAATAATGGTATTATCAACATTGGGTAGGTACATAAATGTACAGTCGCGGATGTAAAAAGTCCGGATCTGCAATGTCAAATATAAAACTATGTAAATACATAATAATTATTCTTCTAGTAAAAAAGCAAAAAATGTATTGTTTATTCATTTAGCATTTCGTCAATAGTATAAAATGATTTATCGACCAGATACGAGTTTTCCGGAAAACCAATACATCGTCATGTTTTATTGTGTCTGGAAGTACATCGTCACACACATCTAGTACATACATCGTCACTTAGGCACGCAAATGGATATATCCATATCCTGGCGCCAAATACATGACAGCAGTCGCAGTCTTTAAATTTGGTTGCTCTCTTGTTCTCAATAATTTCCATCTTTTACCTCTATATTTCATTAATTATTAAATATCTACTTGTTGTACAGGTACATGAGGTTTTTGACATGTCGAGAATTCTCATGATTGGGAGTATCGAAGACTTGAAAATTACCACCTAATGGCGAACGTTGTTAATGTTAAGTGATCACACTAAGCTAGACTTCGAATAACAGTAGAAGACGGTCGTAAGCCCGTAGTGGTTTGTTACATTTAAAAATCGAACATCAGTTATGAATGGTTAGAGTCATTAGTTGTTACATATTCGATACAAACAGCAAAAAAAAAATTTATACATTTTTACACATAATATTTTTTACCAATAAGAATTAACCTAATAATTATTTAGATTTAAGAATATCATAGCCCATTCGTAATTCTACCATGTTTCTTTTTAGAAAGACCGTACATATAAAATGAGAAAATAATATTTTTAAAGTATGAAAATCATCAATATATTGAAGAATACTTATCGGAAAATAGGTATGTGTACATTGTACGTAGGTATAAGAAAATAATGTAAAATGACATATTGGTTGAATATGAATTCATGGGGTATAGTGTTGCTAGTATGAGAATTAATCGTAAATTTTTCGAAAATCATGTCGCGTTGATATGTGTACTAAAATGTTCTTTGAGGAATTATGTTAGGAAAAAAATATTTTTTTTAAATGAATCTGGGGTCACCCAAAGTGAAGACAACTAAATTTTCACAAAAAGCAATGCTTGTGTTATGCAAGAGGAAATGGTCACTACCGGGATTCGATCCATAGACCTTCAGTACGTTGTACGTTCGTGCGGTCGTTTGATACCGCTGGTCTACAAATAACTATGTTGTAATTAACCATTATTGTGGAAAACAATGTTAGTTTTGTACAAAAAAAAATGTTTGTATCCGACAATTTTTATCTGAAATCAGCGCACGTGCAAATGTAATGAAATATTGATTCTTGGTTATCAACAAGGAAAGTTGTGGGTTCGATCCCAGTTCTCGGAGATATTCTCCTATACAAAAGCTTCGTTTTAACTGTTTTAGTCCTATCCATCACTTCTACAATGATGAAAATGAAGTTAACTGATTAATAATTCTTTAATAAGAATTGCATTGAGTTAAACTCTATGGTACTTACTGCGTTCCGTCTCTTAGAAGCAGCGACGAAGTAAATAAATAAATAACAATCTTCTATGAGCTGCATACACATACACACGTATCGATTTATCTTTACGATTATCGGTCAAATCTTATAGATAAATCGTTACGTGTGTATGCAGCTATTCATAGGTATCAGTATAGCCGGCGGAGCTTAATGCTTGAAGCATTATCTACCAGTCAACCGGTCCCGTCCAATCTGAGACAGGATTCCAACCCCGAGTAGATAGAAATTTGAAGTGAAAAAATAATTGAAAATATCTGTCTCGACCAGGACTTCTTGATCTGAAGTCGAAGCCTTTGCCACTAGTCTATTGAGGACGATTGGAGGTATTTACACTTGGCGTATTTGAATTTCAGTAATATAGCGCAAGATTCATAAGAAAAAAAACAGATAATTAAATAAAAATAAAATTAACAAACAATAAAATATACTTCATAGGTATGAAAATAATTCTCATACGACTATATTAGGATCATGTTCACCTGGACACATTTGAATTTAAGTTCGTTGACCCGATGAGAGTTCAGCCCAAGGAGGTAGACAATACTTATTGGGTACTAATAAAAATATCAATTGCGTCTAGAAATAATGCTACTGTAACGAAATCCTAGACATAACATTATTCAGTAATCTGGAACATAGTGATGGCAGTTTTCGAACGACCATCTTTGAAGATTGAAGGATACAAGAGCTGCAGAGACAATATACCAGAAGGCAGCAGACCTCCAGGACGATCACCTGAATGCTGGAGGGATAGTTGGCAAACAGTTTCTCAAGAGAGCAACGCAGCAGGAATACAAGCCCATCTAAGAGCAAGAGATTGTAATCAAAATATTCCATTCGTCTATCTTATGTTGTAAGTATGGAAAGGAACATTAAATGTTCTCCAATTTCTGCGTGACGCTGACCAAACTGAGTATAGAGAAGATGGTTGAAGAGGGTTGAAACCTGAAGACCCAGAATGACTGTCGGAAGACCAGCACTACGGCGGATAGACGACCTCGTCAAATAGGTACGTTGTGGTCAACTGAATCCAAAAAGGCCAAAACAGAGCGGCGTGGAAGGCGAAGGAGATGGAGGAGGCCTTCGTCCATGAGTGGACGGGAATTGGCTGAGAAGAATTCTACGAAGTCTATGAAGAATGCGAATCAGCTAACTACTTATCTATTTTTGTATACCTGTCTACGAAAATCAAAATATTTCTGCTAAAATACAAAAGGATAACGGAGCGAACAAAAGAACACTGATAAAAACAAAAGACTTATGTGTGTTCATAAGCCCTAATCCTTTAGAAATTCTTAAACAATAATGTTTTTTTTTCTGTTGGATGAGCCCATTGTAAATATTATATTAAAAAGGTGTTATTTTGCCGAGGATTGTAAAATAATCCGACATGTGTTCAGATAATAATAATAAATATGGGATTATAACAAAAACGTCGCTTTCTGTTTAGGGAAAGGTCTGGACACGAGGGTAGAAATTCGAATTCTCCAGAATCCGAAACATGAATCATATTTTTACTCAAAGATAGACCTGCATAGTACGGTGTTTCCTACCTATTAATTGATAACGGGATTATCAATGATCTCTAAAAGGAATTTTCGATGTGTCGTTCGGAGACGCAATGGAAAAACGGCAAAAGGACTATTTTTATAATAGGTACAATACAGGTTTTACCTATTATAAAAAGGAGGTGGTTGGTAGACCAGCGGTTACGACACCGGGTTTCGCAATGTTTCTTGCGGAGGTCGTGTGTTCGAATCCCGACCGTGTCGATCATTTTCCGCTTTCACGGTCAGTAGGTATATCAGGCGTATGCTCTGCTATTTTTTCACTTAACAAACTTTTCACACTTACCAAAAAGAAGCTTTAAGAATTAATATATGAATGTCTTATTGTCCAAAATGTCTCATTATTGTTCATTTTCAAGAGTTTTCGATATTCAAGATTGAAAACAGTAATAATCTTTTTTGTAACCGTACCTACTATTGAAACATTCTACATAACTTTTATTTTATTTTTATTTATTTATTTATTTCCATTATCAATTACACTTAACAAACAGTTTACATATATAATTATTGGAATTTACTGCCCCACTAGACAACATCTGTTCTGGGGCAATACTACTTCAAATCAAATCATGTAACCAACCAATCATCTTACAAAAAATGCATAATACCTACAGTGAAGAAAAAAAAATAATAGTAATAAATAAAAGTAAAAATAATAATGTCTTTACTAAAATAACAAGACTAATAAGATAAGACTCCACTATTAGGGTCTACTGCACTCCAACTTACAAGCAATCGGAAACAATCATTGGCTTTCAGCGCAGGATGTGAGTCTAACTAACTGTCCTTCTATCTTTATGGGGTTCCGCGGATTTTTACTAATCAATCAATGTGCGAATAAATTGTTTAAAATCGTTTTTTTTTAAGAATATTATTTCCTTAATTGTCACTTAGTTCAGTAGGTACCTACATATAATTTGGTTGTCTGGATCATACGGACCAATGACAGTGACAGCTTTAAAATGTAATTGTAGCCCAAAAATTTATGATTTTATTCAAATAAAATGTAATGAAACTAGATAATAATATGGGAACCTCATTATTTGTAAATATTGACTACCGTGAGGTTGCCGGCGAAGAATAGCACCTCTGCTCTTTTTGCTGAATTTTCGAGCATCCTGTAAGAGGCAGGAAATCGAAAAATCAGATCGGGACCGTGAGGTTGACCACTTCACGTCCTTAAATCTCAACTGGTCAGAAAAGGCACAATGAGCCTCGGACGCCTTCAAGCGCAATGGAGAGCTCTTGATGCCTCTCTGTGCTCCCGAGTGGGGCTTAGGCCCCCGCATTGTTGGTTGGTTTGGGGGTAGTTCGTGGCGGGCTTGATTTGTCCGGGGCCGGTTTTTTGGTTTGATTGCTTCGGTCGAGCTAGGAGGTCGGTTTCGTGCGGGTCGGGTTTGCTGCGGATTGGTCTCCACCGAGCTGGCTTGCGGTGTGCGGGGTGCCTTATAGGGAGAATGTATGTATGTATCTATGTATTTGTAAATATTATGACACTTACAACCTTTTTCGATATAGCCCTCATTATCATTTTTTTCGAAACAGGTTTTTGTAGACAATAAAACAATAGAAGGGTACGTCTTATTTAAAAGTACTTCCGGTTTCCGTTTTACTTCCGATTTGGACATCCTAATGCACTTCCGAATTTTTTTATTCTTTTTGTTATAAGCTATAGTAGAAACCAATGAGTATTCTAAAATGTTCCTAGAAGGTCAGTGATATGGGTTTTAAATTTTTGTAATTAGTTAAGTATCTGCAAAGAATAAGGACACACCGTCAAATTTGATTGGTAATAATATTTTAAATTTATATTTAATGAATATAGAACAATGTACCTACCTAGTGTGAAGTACGCTGCGAGTATACACGCAACGTACTTCACACTTTAAAGAAGTGCAGATCAGTACGTAATCAGTATTCTAAAAGGTAAAATTTCTCCCATCTATTTATTTATAAAATCTAATAAAAAAAAGTTATGCTAGGGCCAATAAACAAGTTACAATAAACTACAAGTAGTAATTGCCACTCTTACTTCTTTAAATTTTCCATACAAAGTCAACCAAATTGCGCGCACATAATTATATTCTCGCGTTGATCCCGTCTGAGCATTGAATACGAATGAAATATGAACGTTTTAGAATTAATATTTTAATGTCATTATTTAGTTATTTTATTTTTGTTTCTGGAGGCGCAGTGCACAATGAACGGGCCGCCTCTGGTTAGGAAAGGGTCCACAGGACAACGTCTGTCGGGAAAGCTAGTTGATACATAAAAACCAACGTAACATCGCAAGGACAACGTTACGCAAAGAAGCCAGTTAAAGCTATAATTCATATCGTAAAACGGAAGAAAGGTTTAAAGGAATAATAATTATTAATGTTAAACCTATATTCGTCATTAAAAACGTATTAGAAGGAATTTCGAGAAATACAATGGCTTTCTAATTTGCGGTTACTTCCGAGACGTGCTAATTTGTCATTACCGCATTTTGTTTACTTTATGATCTATGGACCTTCCTGTCATAAATCAATGAATGGTCTTAATTATCTATGGTTATTATAGTATATTATACCTGTACCTAAACTAATGAAAAAAAAACTGTATTCTTTTTTTTTTTCTTGAATGTTAGACTTGCGTAAGCTTTTGTTCCCTAAATCACTCAATAATGAGAGGAAGGGTATAGGTAGGTACTTAATAAAAATAAACTTTTGTTTGGCGGTAATATTCATAACTAACAAACTGAGAATTCTCAGTATTTCATAAAAATTAATTCAGAAGTACCGAGGTGAGCTGACTAAAACACAGAGTTGCTGAGTATAGTATTAAAGCCCGTAAGGTTTCATATCCGAGGCATATTGTGCGTGTGGAGAAATTGTATATTGAATACTTCAACTTATTTTTATGGGCAAGATAAATGGACACTGAGAACAAGGCAGATTTCTTGGTTGTACTGTACAATGCGCGAGATTGGACCGTAATGGGGCTAGTGCATGATCTCTACCGCGGATGGCAAGAGATAGAGAATCCTTAAAAATAGTGATTACCAACGCCAAGAAGACTTGATAGGATACATAAAGAAGAAGAAGAAGGTGGTAAAGTCTGCATTCAAAGAAACAATAAAAAAAACAGCTAGAGTATTGAAAAAATGCAATGGGCGTTCTTGATAATTACGAAACCCTTAAGAGACTTGTGTGTATAACCCTTAATAATTGATGCATAGAAATAACTACTCATTTTTTATGCTGTTTTGAATACCTACACGACTATTGATGTTTTTTTTATTGATGATCTATCGGTGCGTTCGTAATGAAACGATTCACTTGTAGACAGCGGGTTTTGCTTAAAAAAAATACACTTCGTCTAATGATGCGGAAATATTGAAGTATGAATCTAGTGGCTGTTCACAATATCTTGTAATTGATCTTAAAAGAACCGCCCCATTGTATGGTTAAATAATGCAGTCTGTAGAAATAAATCAACATTAGGATCCACCCTATTCGAAATAATGTAAACATTATAAAATAAAAAATAGTTCTTTTTAATCCAGTTATAGATGGCGACTGATTAGTTCACGGGTGAAATGTAGCAATGAATAATAAAATGATAGATCGGCGTTCTTTTTGCTATGTGTTTTTTTTATTTTAAAGGGTTGTTTACTCATGTCTTTTGTAAAAAATTTTATTGCAATATAGTCTTGTAAAGATAGGAACGCACCTATTCTTTTTTTTAGCAATCTTGTATTCTTATTGTTTGCAGTTTTCTTCTTTTATTTCTCACGAATGGGGTAAGAATTTTGTAGTGTCTTATGTTTGAGCTCTATATGCGAATAGATAGGTATTATTATGCCTTTGTGTAGAAAATTGGGTTAAAAGAAGAGTTGTGGTAGTTATCTATTTTGGAGTAGGTAGGTACTTTAAAAACTAAGAGGCATATTTAGAATTTTATGACTTTAGATGAGAGTTTGTTAACTTTGAGAGGTAATAGAAGTGCAGTCCAAACATTTTCAACTCACCTATCTTGATGTAGATTATCTATCTCCAAGACGTACTGATTAACTATACCTACTCTCGTACGCCCTATACTCCCGTACTGGTTAACTAATACTCCCCATACTCCCGTACT
Organism: Mystacides longicornis; assembly: GCA_963576905.1. Lineage (NCBI taxonomy): Eukaryota > Metazoa > Arthropoda > Insecta > Trichoptera > Leptoceridae > Mystacides > Mystacides longicornis. Next base: position 21,911,221 of record OY756436.1, on the reverse strand, counting down.
GGTTAACTAATACTCCCCATACTCCCGTATTGGTTAACAAATGTTCCCTATACTGCCGTTATGGTTATCAACTACAAGTGTAGATTGCCCGATTGAGGAGAAATGGAGACAAGAATGGAAAGCATCGTCACTATATGGAGCCGGAACCTAGTAGCTGATCCAATCAAATGCCTGGCTCCTGGCTCAATTCGGAAATTTATAACGGTGCAATGCAAAATCGTAGATGTAGGCTGAACAGATTCAAACTTATATAAATGGGGATGCATGGACCCACCAGCATGCGCATTTGGGATTACATAAACAATCATTTATTTTGATAATCGTGTACCTCACTTATCCATACAAAGAGGTACTATATGGCTTACACGCATGCACTTCCGGCAGGCGCGATCAAAATAAATGGATTCGTTATCTGGAGGTCAAATTGTGATAGACCATAAGAATAATTAAAAGAAAGAAGAACTCTTTTTTTTTTAAATAAAATAATAATATTAATATAACACTTTTCTATACAAAGGTGTCAGTATAGCCGGCGGAACTTATTGCCTGAGGCAATTTTTTCCAGTCAACCGGTATCGTCCAATCTGAGACAGGCCAACCCCGGGTAGAAATTTGTAGAGAAAAAACACTCTGAACCGACCGGGAATCGAACCCGGGACCCCGGATCTGAAGTCCACGATAGTACAACTAGGCTACCGAGGTCAAATAATGCGACATAATATGAATGTATGATAAAACGGGTATTATAGGTATTATACCTCATAGGAAGGTACTTACCTACCTACAAATTCTCAGCATACTTACTTAGGTATAGGTATGTATTTCTATTTTAAGAACGTTCTCAAAAACTGTCTAAGTGAAAACAACAAAAAGCGATGTTTACATTTTGAATACAAACGATTTGCGTAGATATAATAATAGTGGACACTTAGCATAATACATAATGGATAAAAATGACAATAATTGAAAATATTAATAATGTACATAATGATTCATTTTCCAGTAAGGACTAGTCGTTTTCTATTTACCTATTATAATATCTAATTATCATCAATTTCTAGAAAATGCTGTGGATGCAACGAAATATCCTTTGTCGTGTTGTTAGTTAATACAATCGAAGAGAGAAATGTTTAAAGTAGGTAGGCACCTTCCTTTTTAATTATCATTACAGTAATTATGTAATATTAGAATTATAGAAATTCGAATTACAAGCAGAACCTTACAAAGCCATCTTAATCTGTGGTCAAATTGCATGTTTTTCTTTAATAGTTATAAAAAAAAAATGTAGGTAGGTACATATGAATATTTCAAATTTGAAGTAGGTACCTATCCATGTCATTGTTTTTAAAAGAAATTTTAGAAATAGCGTTCGCTCACTCTTTGACAATGGAATCTTAATAAGAGCATTGGTAAGAATTTTAATTGGAAAATGATTTTTAGTGTTTTCTGAAAAATCTGAGAAAAATGGCGAAAAATCCTCACGAACATATATTGTAAAATTTTCACCACGATCTTTATCTCTAAACATATTTTATCTAAGTCTTACACTTCTCGAGATATGCGTCAAAAAGTGTTTGAGAAGACATCGACAAAACCTCAAATAACGTGTAAAGCATGCTTTTTATGGAAAATCGGCCACGAACATATATAATAAAAAGGTTTGATCTACGTATACACATAATCAAAATTTCCTTATCCATGAATATAGAGCCGGAATTGAGCGGAGAAAACAGTGAAAAACGGCTATTTTAGGAGTAAGGCCCCTTAATGTTAATGTAAATTTTGCCTTTGTATAGTTTGTACAGCGCCCTTGAGGTGACCTCTAGGCTACAAAACGGCGCTCTTAATATGAGTTATCTTAGTATTATTATTATTGTGGTCGAATCTCGACCACTAGTAAAGCCACGGCTACGCTATTGACAATGCTGGCCAAATATGGGCTCTGGTCCATCATGGGCCAATAATAGTGTGGCCACTATTTGGCATCGGCCATTACCTACTTACTTGTGTAATTGACGATCAAGTCGGCAAATATCACCAATAATTGTCCAACCTTGACAGCTGTCACGTCTTCTAGGTTATCTATTACATCCATAGTGTTTTGTACCTTATTGTTTTTTTAAGTTGAGAAAAAATAATAGAATATTGCTCTGTACATCATTACACATACTTTCCTTGAATTAAGTCCTGGCAAAGATTAGCAACCATTAAAGACCTCTAAAAATGACGTGATGCGACAGTACATAGCACATAAATAATTATCTACAACAGACATTCAAAAGTGACTGCAAGCAACCTCACTGCACGTCCGGATGACCATATTAATAATAGACGTTGCATTGCAATAATGTATTTTGTAGATCCTATTTAGATTAGTAAGTAGGTAAGTATACCTAATTGCTTATTTTTCGTTCCAAAATTTTCGAAAATCAATATTTAGAATGACAATTTTACGACTGACAATTGTTTGACAGTTGAACGAAGACATATTTTTCAGAAATTACTTATCAAAAATTGGTAGACCAGCGGTGTAAGTCGAAGGCTTTCGTATATATGTATTATAGCGCACTGAATCGTGGTTCAATTTGTCATTCGAAAAATTGATTTTTTAACAACTAGGTATACATTCGAACAATTCTTTTTCGAATAATTTTCATGTAGGTATCTACCCATTTTTTCAATCTTTCCCTTAAAGCTTAAAGGATTATTTTATCGAGGAATATGCTCTCTCTATATAATATATTATTAATAAGCAATTTAATGAAATTCTAGCGAAAAAATGCCAACCAGTTAGATGCCATGAGTTGATGACACAATGGAATTTTTAATCCGACTTTAGTTAGGTAGTTATTTTTTATCATGCCTCCTATTGCAAATCCTCATTCAAAGCATAATCTAGAATGGCGCATGCCTATTTTTTTCTCTTTTTTTTGTAACATTTCTAATTAATAGAATTTTTAATTTTAATTTTTTCCACCGCTCTGAATTATGATTCTCTATGGAATGTAATAAACGCAAAACCTTTGGGTAAAAAAGTGCATTAAATTTGATAACACAATTTCATACTATCATGGGATTTAAAAAAATTTGTTAGTTACCTAAGAAAAATTGTAAAATTGGGTAGTATTTTGACCATTTTATACTAGCTTATGTACTTAGTTGTATTCTACATGCACATCTGAAATTTAAATAAGTATCTGTATTTCATCGAAAATTAGAAAATTAAAGAAAACTTTAAGCAGGTTAACCTTTTAACTTTTTTTTAACAATAAGGTACTTATAGATTTTATTTATTTATTTATTTATTTATTTATTTGTTTCCAATATGCACAAACAGGCTAAGAATATAAATCGAAAATATATATATAATTTTTTAACAAAATATTATGGTTCATTCCTAGCCCTATTCCATGTACACAAGATTAATCAAAACAATAGCCTGAGAAAATTCACTTAAAAAGAAAAGTATATAAATTTGACATCACAAACATATAACGATATTAAAAGAGAAAAAAAAATAAAAACATATAGGTATATAAAAATCACAAAATATAAAAAATAATCCTGACAAACAAAAATATTAAAAAAATATCAATTAAATGCAGAAAAAATGATAAGTACCTAATTGGATCACCTGGATTTTATTCCTAATTTGAAAAATGAAAAAATAAAGTTTGACAGAAACTGTCAGTTGTTGGATAGTTGGCGCGATTGACGGAATGTCGATGGAAAATACAAGGTTTGAAATAGATGCATCGATCTAAATTACATTGGTTAAAAGGTAATAAGCCTATCATCATAGAAATTCGAATTCAATATTCATAGTTAGGAACACAGGACAAAGTCTGTCGGGAAAGCTAGTCGATTAATAAAAAAAAAACTATAATTTTATTAAATATTTTAGTTTGAAAAATTATCCTATTAGGTATTTTCATGAAGATGAATTTAAACTGCATCGCAGTAGATAAGTAGACACCATCTCGTTTGGGAATGTGACTTCATGCTGTCTGCCAATATGATTTTTGAAATTTTATAAATTGTCTAAGAATCCTTTGTTTTGCAACAGGAGTTGCTGCTATATGTTTTTACTCTGAATGAATCTATCTCCAAATCAATTGGCTCACCTAAAATCATCGCAAATATATTTTTGATATAGGTACTTACCTATCGAACTACTCAAAATATTATTATGTCCAGTACTCTTATAAAAAAAAATCTGTAAAATATCTCTCATGCATGATAACTACATCACATTCTAAGTAAGTGTTATCACGAGAGACTTTAAAGTAAAAGAGAAAGAAACCTTCATTACCTTATTTGGTACCTTACCAAATATTTCCCAGCTTCTTGCTCACAATCTTGCTCTAACTTCTATTTATTCTTATTATAAATTGAAATTTTTTCTTTGTTTTGCTTCGATATTTTGAAAATACTCCCATGGAAGACATTGTGTTCAACGGAAGATTCAAATAGATAGGTGCTACCAATTTCTTTCTATATACATTGTAGAGATAAATTGAATGAATTAAAAAAATTGATGCGGTAGTTATACACCACTTTTTTCAGTTTGATAAGTAGATATAGATCAAACATAGTATAAGAAGGTAGCAAAGGGCAAGAGTGCGCCAAAGCATGATTTTGGGATACTTTTAGAAAAGTAAATTTATGAAGGCAATGGATTCAAAGCTGATAATTAAAGCAGCAAAAGGGATGATTGTTTGAAATTAAAGAAAAAAAAAATACATTGTCCATTTTGTTTGTATTTAAGTAAGTATAAGTATAAAAATAATAATTTAAAATTTCATCTTAATAACATTTCATAATCAAAACATTCTTAAAACTCTTAGGTATATCAAACATAGTATCAATTTAATTATTATACATTTTTAAATAATTTACACATTATAATATTATGTACGAATTCTTATTTCATATGATAGGTACATTTAAAAATAAAATACTTAAAGAACGAAATACTTAAATCTAATGACTAATAAGGGTTTATTTTACAATAGGTATTAAATTTAAATAAATCATAATTGAAATAAATAGAAAGTATAAAATGTAAGTAAGTAGGTATAGTTTTAATAAAACAATATGATTATTATTTTGAGTATTTCAGTAGGTAGGTACCAAGTTAATTTTGATGTTAAAAAAAGAAATTAAATCGAGGGATAAAAATGCAGTAATCACCAAATAAATTAGTAATTATTTTGTCAAAAAAAATCGATTTAAAAAATTTCATTAGAGGAATAATAATTATAATCCTAAAAAAATAAAACATATAGTTTTATAGTCAAACATTTACCTAAATAAAAAAATACACATAGGTATAGAAATTTCTTTAAAAAAAAAAGTGCCGTAAATTTTGGAACATCACATTATTAATTGATTTAGGGTTTGGCACTAAAAATTAATACATAAATAAATTAATTAAATTAAACTAAAATGTTCATGCATCACTACGTTTCTCCAACTTTTGTCGATTCGTGAAAATGTTTTTCGTCACAATTCCCTTCGTTTTTTACCGATCTACTATCACCGCAGCCATTTTTCGAACAGCAGCATTTCGAGGACGTTCCATTCGATTGGTGATGATTTACGAAGATTCCACCGCCTGGAGGGAAATCATCTTTCTTGTGTTTCACCCTTCTGTTTTGAAACCAAATCTTGACCTGCTTCTCGGACAAGCGAAGATTCGTGGCTATTTCAATACGCCTCAACCGAGAAAGATACATATTTAAAGAGAATTCTCTTTCCAGTTCCAGAAGTTGTGTGCTGGTGAAGGCTGTGCGTATTCTTTTGCTGGAATCCTCTTTCATTTCCAATCTCCGACTCTTGCAAGATGCTTCTGTTGCTGGGGACATTGGTAGGCGTGGAGATGATTCCCTGCTGTCATCCCCAGATAGTCGGTTGGAGTAATCATGATGGGGCGAAGAATGTGAATACTGTGGCGAATGCTTATATCTGTCTTGATGGTTTGGCGAAGATTCGATGCTGTGTGATGGTGAATATGATAGCCTCTTCCCTGGAGATAAGCGGTCGTTATTATTTGAAAATAATGGCGATTGAAGAAAATTATGCTGTGCGATGCTGTGTGCTGGTTGCGGTCTGACAACGCTTGGAATCGGTCTAATAAGCGGATTGTTCTGATTAAACAACGGATTGAAGAGTGGATTCTGCTGTTGAAGTCCCAAAGACAGTAAATACGTGTTCAAATAATCCGCTGGAAGTGCCGGCGACATTGGATGCACCGATCTCCTCTCAAAACACTCGGAATCCATCCTTAAAAATTGGTCAACGGGATATTTAGAAGCTGAATAGTCTTTAGGAGTGTTACTCATTATAGACTCCACCAAAAATGAGCGCGACATTTTTGTTTTTTATTACAACACCACTTATAAGGTCCAAAATACACTTGAAAAAGGTTTCTAAAAAAATCAAACACAAAACAGTTAGGTATTTAAAAAAAACAAACTTTTTCACTCTATGTATCAACTTTTAAGCGCAACGTTTCCACTTCGAATACCAGTCGAGAACTGAACCCCGACAACTTGAAATCATTCAGTTATAGAACCAACCCCACTGTCTAAATTTTTTGTTGTTGCTGTTGTGGGGGTATTAACACATAATAAAATACATCCCCAAAGCCACACCCTTTTATTGAGTAAGGTTGGGGTAGGTACCCTCATTGTTATCATTTTTGAGAACTGGTTTTCTGTGTACCTACACATCAAAATACAATAGGGGTTGATAACTGCAGTTCGTAGAAGTAAAAAATGACTCATTTTTAATTGATTCTTTTTTAAGGCGAATTAATTGCAATATTTACTTATGTACCTACCTACTTAAAATAAATGAAATATGCAATGCATGTATAATTTCATTTTGACACATAAAACATATTTGAAAGGTACCTATATACATACATATGTTTTTCCATTTTAATATTTTATCAATCCGATTCAAATATCTTTTTTGTCGAATCATTTTGATGTCGCAGTTAGGAGATATATGTATCTAATATAAGGCTTCTAAAACACTGGAGGCTTATTAAGACTTATTGCCTGAGGCAATTTTTTATTGTCAAGCGCAATCTTTTACAGGCAATCAACCCCGGGTAGAAATTTTAAGTGAAACACATTTGTATGTCATAAAAATGCAGCCTTACCGGGAGCAGAACCCGGGACCTCTTGATAAAAAGTCGCCGCCTTTAATACAAGGCTGCCGTGGTCGGTAATACAGGTTACTCTGTAACTATACAGAGTAACCTGTATTACCGACCACGGCAGTTTGTTGCAACTGTTATGTAATTTGTAGATTTTACGTATAAAACTCACCTGATGCCATGTTGGAAGGTTTTTTCATGACAGCCAAAGAGAAATTCAATAAAATCTTTGTTTTTCGATTCCGGTATACTTAATATCTCATTTTTCAGCTCTGAATTTAGAACTGCAATAAAAAAAAACAAAATTTAAAAATTATATTTGTTTATTCTTGAATTAGGTACCTACTCATTGCGTGTATGTTTGACCAGGCAATTTCTTCATTTGGAATAATAATTCTGACCCGACTGGGAATTGAGTTCAGGAATTCTTGCTCAGATGTTGATTTGCTTTAAACGATGCGTAAAAGGCATACTCTGACATCTAACCAAGTAAGCAGTCAATACTTCGTTCAAATGTCGTTAAATAGACTATGATATTCAAAGGACACATCGCTGGTTACACTACACAGGTACCAACCCACGTAATAACTAAAATGTGCGTTTATTTTACGGAACTGTTGTACCCCTATTTTATTTCCGAAAATGGATACAAAAACCAAATGTTACGTACCAATGATTTGTGTATTTTTTTTTTGAACGGCCATACAAGTAAATCCTGTAATAATATCTCTTCTAACACTATAGGGGGGGGGGGGGTTGGTCATCTTCTTTAAGGGAGGGATTACAGCGTGCAAACTCCACCCCCTACACGATATTGAAGAGGGGGGGGGGTTAACTTCAAATTCATAGGGTGAGGCACCCTCTGTGATGTCGCATTTAATTGAAATGATGATTTGATTATTTAGTAGATCCAAACTAACCTAGATGTTGATATTGCTTGGAGTGTAATTAATAACATTTTTACTCTAGGTACCTATATATACCTACTGGGTTTGGGTAAACACTATACCTAATCATACTTTGAATTTGAGGCATGTACGTTTTATTAAAAAAAAATATTTTTCTTAGAACCAAACTCATTGTGCACATGAGTCAAATATTAACAAGATTTTTATTTGTCTTTTTTTTCAATACTGAATAGGTACCTATCTTATTTTTCGTGTCAAGTCTAGGTATATTCTATAGGTATTATAGGTATACCTACCTACGTAAACTAAATCGAAAACAATAAAATATAAATGTTATCTGTGAAGGTAATAAAGTCTTTAAAGACTAAACAATAAATTTATATGAAGTAGGTACTTACCTACCTAAAGATAATTAGTAAAGTTATCATCGTTTTAAATTATAAACTACTATAGGTATGTAAATACCTACTTATTTTATTTTATAATATTATAAAAACAGCAACAGAAATTTATGAATTAGGTAGATAATAAAGAGTTTAGATACCTATACATACAGATTTGTAAAATCTCAAAAATAGTTAAAAACTATAGGCTATTAAAGTTAACATTTCTATATTGTTATTTAATAATACGATAAAAAGTACCTACCTACCTAAATGTCATTACTTACTTAAGTAGGTATACAAAAGTCAATAAAAATTAAAAACATATTATAATATATTAAAATTTTTGTATACCAATCATTTACTTACTTTAGGTAGGTAGGTATATCAAAAAATTGAGATAACAAAGAGTTGATAGTTCTGTTGTTATTGCAGGTTTTTCAGTAAAAGTAAACATATGTAATCCTTACCAGTTTATTGTATATAATCCTAATTTGGAACGAATAGAATTCACATTTCCTCAAATCGATGACACACAAAAATCCTTGCACATCCTTCTGGGATGTTTGTCAGAAACATTATAGTTTTAGGTATCACCCATCACCCATCAAGTACAGTGTACAAACTGAAACAATATTATAAAATAAAGATTAAAGTTAATATTTTTTTTTCACAAAGCAATGATTTTAAACAATGTAAGAAATGTTACTCACAGACAACCGCCCATGACGTTGAGCTAGAAATACAATATGATAAAACCAAATATGTATACGAAATATTGTTGTATATTTTTGTTGACAGGTAATGTCTCTTGTCAAAATAATCTAATAGATATCATTAGTGATGGAAATAATTAAATTTAATAAATATTTTTTTTCATATTGCTGTATTTTTAATGAATGGAAATTATGATTAGTTATTTTCAGCTAGGATAAACAATATTTAAATGTGCAGGTATGAGTTTTTTTTTGTTTTCCTGAATTACACTCGAAATAAAGATCAAATCATGCAGCTACAGAAGTAAATGGAAATGCTCAAAGAAACATACGTAGAACTTTGCTGATAGTGGCTAGGTAGGTAGATTTATAAAGGTTATATGTAACCTCAAAATTCTAACAAGATTTTTTTTTATTAAGTTTATTGATATAACAATAAGTACCTACTTATACACCAGCCCCCGTAGACAAATTCAAATTGGCGTTCGACTACAAAAGAAGATTTTGTCAAATTATAGTGCGAAAAAATTAACTGTCCACTGGAACATAATATAAGCAATTATTTAAACCAAACAATGACACTTGTATAAAACTATAAAAATGTGGACAGTTAATTTTCTTCCTACTCTACATTGTCGAAGAATTCGTTTGTAGTCGACCGCCAAATGCAATTTGTCTATAGGCCTACTGGTTTCATAAGTGCTAACTCGCTCTGTAAAACGTGTATATAACAAAATCATTACATATTATATAAGGTATAAGACATTTGGAGTGTTTTTTATTTCAATTAAAATTTATACCCAGGGTTGACCTGTTTCAAATTGGACGGGACCGGTTGACTGGAACAAACTGCCTCTGCCGGCTATACTGACACCTTTTTATAGAAAAGTGTTTACCTATTTAGCTATTGTTTTATTTTAATATGACAATATTTTCAGTAACCTACAAATTTGATCCAACAAAATACTTAGGTAGGTAGGTAAGTAAGTACCTAACAGAACTTTGTAGAGTTACCATAATAGAACATTGTCAACTTATTAAAAAGTTACAAAATAAACATATTTTTTTGATGATTAGTGGCAATTCAATCAAAATCAAAAATGTAATTAATTATTATGCACGTAACAATATTAGAAACATAATAACGATTTCACATAGATGACATTATTTTCTAATCAAAGCGACACACAAAATGGATGCTCTCTGGTACAATAGGTACAAAATGGATGGTTCGATCCATCATATTAGTTAAATCACGTGATTCGAGGAAACATGGCAATCCATTATAAGGACGTGATAGACAATAGCACGTTTCTGCAAATGATTATAGATTACAGACGAAGGTATACATTTTACTTGACTATCCCCTTCTATAAGTACGCAATCTATGGCCTATTTTGTCTCTGACTCTATCATATTATGAAATTGCAATCTATTAGGAATGTAAGGCAGTTGTCTACACGTATTGTGTCAATGGTTGATATTGCGAAATCAAAGTATTGTACTTATAGAAACATAAGACGTATGATTACTTTTACTAGTGGTCGGACAGTGCTCGAAATTCGATCATAACTAAATTAGATTATGAGTTTAAACATTTTTATGATTCCTTTGTCAAAGACTGAGCGAGGGCTATTTCTCAAATTTCTTAAAAAAAATAAAAAATAATGACATGGATAGTGGATACCTATGCCAAATTTGAAATGTTGATAATATATTCAAAGTTTTTTCTATGGTTATTTAATACATAAAATATTAATCTATTCTCAATTTCACCACAGATAAACATAGGATCTGTGACATATAATGTAAAATACATCGAAGTGTGTGTGATTATGAAATATATAAAATTGCAGTAGCGTGCGTAGTGTTTTTTTATTGATTTAATCTATTTTAATGTATAATTTAAAAAAAAATATTAGCATTCGTCACCATTTCTCTATTAAAACTATTAAGTGTGCGAAATTTCATACTCTGCGCAATTTCCGTAAAAATAGTCACAAAGTTTTTCCTTCACGTAGGTACCTATACAATATATAAAAATACAATTTTGTTGTACCGATTTGTAATATCATACGTCAATCTCATAAGTTACTTATTATTGGTTGCTGTATTGTTCGGTACTCTTGTTTGCTTATTTGATTTTAATAAAAGTAAGTACTTACCTAATCGAAGATAATCAGAAAAGCGCTTGTATTGCATGCTTGTACTTTGATGCAAACCCCGTAAAGGCCACTGATTGTTCTCTAAAAACGCATCACAAGAGTAAGTGAAGCAGTTTTGGGCCAATGAGCTAAAAGCCTGACAGCATAAATCTGTATAGCCATCGTTACCAAGGATCCTATGGTTTTTAAACAATGAAGGTATTTCCAGAGTCCAAATCTCATCTATATATTGTCGTATTAGAATTGGCCACACCTGTGTGAATTCCTATTTACACTGGATTGGAGTGTTGGATTCATTGTGTTTATGTGCATTGGAGGAGATTTTGATCATGTTCCGTTTAATTGTCCTCTTTTTGATAACAATTTTTTGATGAATGTTCTTCATAGTATTAAATTTTCATTTCCGTCAAATGCAAAGTTCTTAGTGGCCCAGAAATCCTTCATAATTAATATTGTTTTATCGTCACCTGTACTTTGTACCCTTAGTAGAATTACAAAGGGAGAATAGTGATAGGTATGTGAAAGAATTTAGAGTAGGTATTGAGTTCATACTGGAAGACAACGTATTAATTAATTATTATTATTGAAGAATATTAAACATTAAAGACATTTTATGTTGTTCAACTACCTCCTAACAAATACGATTCTTGGATTTTGGGTGTTACATTTGAGCTAACTTCTAGATAACACTCAATCAATAAATGAGGAACAGAAAATGATAAGTAGATAGCAAGAACTCTCCCCTCCATCCACCCACAACATGTCCAATTATCCAAATCCCTCAGTACTGCTTTATTGATTGTTTGCTATATTACCTATAACCTACGTAATAAAATGATAGAAAACACAATTTAATCATCTCTACAACCGAGTTTCATAAAGAAAATATATTTTAAATATAATAATACTCCTACGCAATTAGCAAATGACTTGCATCGAGTTTGCATTTATAACTTCTTTATAAAACTGGGTTGAAGAGGTTCAATGAGCAAATTGCATTTCCAAGAAAATCAATATATAACTTGAAGCACGCTCACGTGCGTGTTGGATTCTCATCGTAATTCAGGTAGTGTAATAATATACTCACCAAAACAATTGCTTAGAATAACTGAGAATCTATAACATTATTTGTTAAGGATGTTACATTCTACAAAAAAAGTATATCTTAAATCAGTATAACTTGAAGCATGCTCACGTGCGTGTTGGATTCTCATCGTAATCCAGGTAGTGTAATAATATACTCACCAAAACAATTGCTTAGAATAACTGAGAATCTATAACATTATTTGTTAAGGATGTTACATTCTACAAAAAAAGTATATCTTAAATCAGTATAACTTGAAGCATGCTCACGTGCGTGTTGGATTCTCATCGTAATCCAGGTAGTGTAATAATATACTCACCAAAACAATTGCTTAGAATAACTGAGAATCTATAATATTATTTGTTTAGGATGTTACTTTCTATAAAAATAGTATAAATATCTCAAAGATTATCCATAACTATATCAGTCTCACACTGTGTTCCGCTCCTTCGAAGCAGAGCTGAGGGACATGGACATGGTGTGGGAGGAGGTCATAAACATTGCGCAAGATCGAGCGCAATGGAGAGCTCTTGTTGCCTCCCTATGCCCCTGAGTGGGGTGTAAAAGGGAGAATTGATTGATTGATATCAGTAAACTTGTAAGATAAATAAATGATTAGCTTTGCGTGTGTCTCGCTTAAACCTAAAAAATGAAATGAAATATTCATAAAAGCACGGGATAGTTTTAAAAGGGTGAAAAAAAATTGAAAAATTATGAGAAAAATAGAGAAAACAAACAATTTAATTTTTTACAAAGTGTTCCTTTGGGATTGATATAATATTTACAGGGTCATCTATCTGAAACTACCTTTCCCGACAGAGTTTGTTCTGTAGTCCTTAGTATGAATATTGATTTCGAATTTGTAATTTATAGGTACAAAAAATTATTAAAAAATAAATTAGAATGTTAAAAAAAATATTTTTGAAAGCTTGAAAGAATAAGTTCTATCATAAATCTGCCTATCAATGTTTTGAAACTCTATGGTTGTCAAGTAAATAATGATTGTGTTGTTATGGAATTTTCATAGATGGCGCTGGCGTCGCAAGAAATCTGTTCTATACTAACTTACATATTATATTTTATATTATTTTTTATCCATTTTTTAAACTTTTCATTAGTTATTCTGTAATCTGAAGAATCTGTTCAGTCGATCTCGAGTTATTATTAGTGTTCGCACTAACCCGACTTTCTGTAATATTATACAAATTATATAATTAGAGTTATTCAAATTAGAAGTTTCTAGTGTTTACAGGTATCATTATTCTCAAATCGAAATATATCAAAATTGTTATAAGCTGGGTATATTGTGAATATATAATATAACTTAATAAAATTATAAAATAAATAAATAAATCCCAGCTTCTTCCCAGCATTTTTCCCAATCTTTAGTGACCCGAAATGACGCCTGTTAGGATTTTAAGACCTTTTTTACTTAGACTCGAAAAATGTTTTCGTTCTTCTAATGGAGTAATTATAACAAAACTCGTATAAGTACCTAATTTTATTGATATGGTTGTGCCATTTCCCGGACAAGAACATAACATGATTGTTCTTTTTTACAAGCTTTACAATATAGAAAAATTCTCAAAATTATGTCCACAGTAGAAAAAGCTTTATTGTTTGTTTGAAACACCCATATCAATTACACTATAATGTACTGAAAGTGATCCTACAAGCTAGTAGCGGCACTTGTAATAAAATGGTAGCGATAATTATTGCTATCGGTGAGAAGACAGTCACGCACGTTGTCGACTTGGAATTGTTTCAGTGGTATGCTAATGCCTGAGGCTTCTGTTTCCCGACCGAATCGAAAGGGAAATAAGTTGGCCGAAACCGAAGTACTTATTATTATTATTAATTTGTTTATGGCATCCCATCCCTTGAGGGACGATTTGAAAAAGTACTTATCTACTTACCTAAAAATCATCTGCGTATTATGATGATAGATTTATTAGTATGTAGGTGAGTTTGATGTAGGTATAAGATTGTTTTCATTCCCTTCGAAGTCTTATTCTGGAATGAATTGTAATAAAATCTATATAATAATTCAGAAATGTTTGTATATTTGCTTTTTACTGTATGTCGGAGCATCACGCCTAAACGGCTGAACCGATTTCACTAATTCTTTTTTTGTCGTGTTGGCTTTTATCAGTAGAAGGTTCTTATGAAAGAAAAAATTAAGAAAGTTGCGTGGTAAATCTACATAATAATTCAGAAATGTTTTTTTATTTGCTTTTTTACCGTATGTCATAGCATCACGCTCAAAATAAAAATGCTACGTCAGATATGAATCTGCACAGAGCCGTGCAAAATGCCGGAGAAGGTTCTTTAATACAATTTGCTGCATTAACTTTACTATATTTAGAGCTATTTAAAAAAAAACTCTATTTTTTAGGATCTTCATACAAAATTTTAATAAACATTAAAAGTGTCATTCTTCTCTCTTTTTATGAATTGTGAAAGTGTAATTCTTCTTTTTCTGTGCTTATGTCAGTTATAGAGGTCAGTTAAGCAATGAGAAGCTTGACTAGAACAATAGAACCTGTTTAATTACCTACCGATCAAGCCTGACATTCGGAATCAAAAACGTAAAGCAAGACGGGTATAAGCTAGTATATTGATATTTTGTTAACATAGATCACTCTACCGAGAATGGATTGCTACTTTTTTTCATCATCATTTTAATATAAGTACCTAGGTACCTAACATGGAGCGCTGTTCTTCCTCCCATCAGGGTCCCGAAGACGAGGAAGACCCTCTAACACCGTGTTCCGTTACGTCGAAGTAGAGCTGAGGGATTCGAAAATGTGTGGGAAGATGTCATAAACATTGCGCAGGATCGAGCGCAATGGAGAGCTCTCGTTGCCTTTCTATGTCCCTAATTTTTAAAGGGAGTATGTATGTAGGTACCTACCTAACATAATTAAAGATTTCCTTTGAATTTGTATTCACTGAACCCATGGTGCTAACGGGATTGGTTTACATATATTAACAATTTATATACATATGTTTGCAAAAATACTTGAATCTTAATAATTTTATCATTATGTATTTATAAAATTTGACCGAAAGAGCGTTTAGCTTAAAGGTACCTTTATTTCGGCCAACTTCAAAAGTTAATATTTGGAAGGTACTCATTGTGGGCCAAAAGAATGTGTTGGAATTACGTATAGGTGCGAAGGTATTCTGTTTATTGGAAAATGCGGTGTCCTATGTCTTGTACGGACGTTGTTGTTGAGAGGGCGCCCTAATAAAACATCATTCTAATGAATACCTATACATCATGAAAAACATTCTAATATTGTGATTGTTGACAAATTATCAAGATGACTAGGTATTGTGCGTTAGTAAGGAACTATTATAGAAAATATTCATACAGTCAACCAAATTATCGGGCACTTTAAAATGTGCACACGCAGCATCGGTACTTCATAGGCGAGGTAGAATGTGTGAGCGCACATATATTCTCGGGTTGTTCCTTCAGGTGACTACCTTCCGATAAAACTTAGAATACGGGTAATAGATGTTTTAGAAATATTATTTTAATGTTATTAATTTATTAGTTTAACTCAATCGAATAAATTATTTATTTTTGTTCCTGGAGACGCAGTGCACATTATGCACACATGAACAGTAGGCCTAGACAAATTGCATTTGACTGCCAACGAAATCTTCGAAAATGTAGAGTAGGAAGAAAAGTAACCGTCCACATTTCATATTTTTATATAAGTGTCATTGTTTGGTTTAAATAATATTGTTTATATTATGTTCCAATGGACAGTTAATTTTTTCGCACTATACATTGGCGAAATCTTCGTTTGTAGTCGAACGCCAATTTGAATTTGTCTACGGGCACAGGCCGCCTCTGGTTAGGACCACAGGACAACGTCTACCGGGAAAGCTAGTTGTTGAATAAAATAAACACACGAAGTTTAAATATCTACTTGATTAACATTATTTAGAAAGACAAGTAAAGTCCCATAAAAATTTTGAGTATCAGATTTCACAGCCGTGATACAAATAC
This sequence comes from Mystacides longicornis, assembly GCA_963576905.1. NCBI lineage: Eukaryota > Metazoa > Arthropoda > Insecta > Trichoptera > Leptoceridae > Mystacides > Mystacides longicornis. The sequence goes on along the minus strand of OY756436.1, from coordinate 21,894,773 downwards.
CCGCTTCTTAAAATAATATGATAAATTGGCAAACAGAAGAAAAATCCGTAATCAAACTGTGCCCAAATCATAAAATGGATCACTGCACGCAACATTTCATAAGACGCTTTCCTAGAATAGACCAATATATTCGGCGCACTCCTATTTAAAACTTGTAAAAATTCGTGGCGCCCTTGAGTCTGTCGTAAGGCATTTTAACATGAATGATGCTATTTTTACTATTCTTTGCAATACAACAAAGCCTTCTTGAGAACAAAGGACAGGCGTCACAAAGACTTGACCATTTTTATTGAAGAAAGTTCTGTTGACCATTGAGAATTGAGAACAGGTAGAGACCTCTTGGAATAATGAATGAATGATGACCATCGCTATATTCATTTTATAATACAGTCAAAGATGAAGAATTGCACTGTGAGACGCCGCTCTTGAATATTGTACACCTATATTCAAGAGTATGTATTGGTTAATGCACAATACAGTTGTAAAAAAAACATGGGTACTTCGGTAGCCTGGTGGTATTATAGGCGTGGGTTCGATTCTCGGTCGGGTCAGAGTTTTTCATTGCTTTTTCATTTGAAATTCTACCCGAGTTGGTCTGTCTCAGATTGGAAGGGACCGGTTGACTAGAGAAAAATACCTCAATAAATTCCGCCGGCTATACTTATACCTTTGTATAGAAAAGTGTTAATTTATTATTTATTTATTAAAATACTAGCTTTCCCGACAGACGTTGTCCTGTGTTTCTAATTATGAATATTGAATTCGAATTTGTATGGTGATTAATTACTTATCATTTGACCAATGTGATTCCGACCGATACATCTGTTTTAAACCATGCATATTCCATCCGCATTCTGTCAATCGTACCAACTATCTAACAACTGAATCTTCCTGCCAAAATTTCAAAATTGGAATAAAATTATATTATGGTAAAAATTACTAATAAGTTGCCTACTTAGAGTTTTCTTTAATTTTCTATTTTTTCACGCAACTTTATTAATTTTTTCTTTCATAACAACCTTCTCCTGATAAAAGCCAACACGACAAAAAAAGAATTAACGAAATCGGTCCAGCCGTTTAAGCGTGATGCGATGACCACGGAAAATATCTTAAAAAGGATGTCATTATGACATTCACTTTTAGAATTAAAATTATAGACGGTCAACATCGAAATCGAGATTGAATTTCAAGTATCGCCCCAGGATGAAGGATCAATAATCCAGTAAGAAGATTTTTAAAGGAAAAAGCATTAGAAGACCAAGGCTGCAATGGTTGGGTGATGTCCAGGGCTCTGGGGCAAAGAACCTAGGACCTAGAAGGTGGCAGCCGTCGACAGGGAGGTTTGGAGAAGTCCAGTGAATCGGGTGTTAGCCTTTTGTATTCGTGGTTTCGGGTTTGATTTCTTACCCAACAGAATGTCATGGAGGGTTCGGTGGACAGTTGTTTTAATGTAGCTAGGCAAGAGGCTTATGAATAATGTTCACCACTAAAGTACGCTTTCTGGCAGAGTCAGAATTTTTCTAATTAGCTAATTGCTTTCACAAATTCTGCTTTATGTTACTCAAAATAGGCACTTTCCTAGATTGGAATAAAATGTCATAGTTCATTGCGTTCCAACAAGAAAACAAAGCAAAATCCACTAAGAAACAAAATTCGTCCGCTCACTTAATCATCTAAAAACAAAAGAATAATGTTATTTTCATTAAATATTTAATTTACCTTTAGTTACAAGCATTTTTTTGTAACCCTGACTAGTGACTAGTTTCACAGGCAAAGATCCTGTATGGTCACTGGTGCATATAGAAACCAAAGCTTAAGAAAATAATAGCACCAGTTAAGTCAGTAACTCTAATAAGAATAACAACAAAACTGTGATCGTCCAAAAAAAAAAAACAAAATGCATACATTACAAGTCGACTGTCGAAAAGCCGGAAGTAAAAGAAGCTTTATAAGAAATTGAATGTCATAGGAAAACAAATGGGTAGCTTAATAATATTTTCTGGATGGAAAAATAATCGAGGCCTTTTCTATCTCTCAAGATCCTACGGAACACGGCACATTATGAACTATCCTATATTTAACAATTATTGGTTAGTTCGTCCGTATAGCTCCTAAATACAACAGGAAGAATAATAATTATTAATGAATTGTTTGTCTTCCGACAGGCTTTGCAGCTAGTAGACCATAATGGAGTTACTTATCAGTTCTATCTTACGCTGTGGTATGTCGTGATGGAATAAATAAATAGGCCATTCAAGTCCTACTTATAACTTCTATGCCTGCGTTGCTTACCTACTGTACTTTCAACAAATACTTGAAGAATAAAAATTTACATACTAACGTTGTTTAGTTTGCGTACCAGCTACTCTTTGCCAACTTCAAGCTGTTAACAGCTACACAAAGTTCAAAGGAATCTAATCTAGATAGTAATAAAATCAGGTTACGTAATGAGAGTTGTTATGCAATGGTTTTCTACTAAAGGGGAATCCAAATGAAAGGCCGTAACACAAAGAAAAATCGAATTTTACATATTACTGTCTAATATTGTAAAAGTTTTTGAATTTATCCTTTTTAACTCAGTTCATTCATTTTATTTCACTCGGTATCTTGTTTACTGCGGTATTCAAACAACGCTAATTGATACCAAACGTCAAGTTAACACCGTCTCTTTCTCGCTTTCATTAAACTACTGTCAGCAGTGAAAGAGATTAATTTAGAATGCTTTGTACTTGTCTCAAAATAATACCTACTGCGTTCGTAGTGTTAGAAAAAAAAATAAGCATTAGAAACATCAAATACCCACAGTATTCGTTCTAATCTGACTTTATTTTGAAATAAGCAGTAAGTACCCATATGGCTGGTTTACACGAGCTTCGTAGCTAAGTGCTTAGTGCTTGTCACTAAACTATATAAGCCTCGTGACAAGTTGTACACGGTAGTTCCATTTCGAATGTCTGGTCACTAATAACTTCTACTGGCTCCAACTTGTAAACGGTTACTACTCACTTGTCATATTGAGGCTTAGTATTAGTGACAAGTAGGTACTAAGCGCTTAGATACGAAGCCTGTGTAAGCCAGCCAAACAGACATATGCCCAATAAACCAGCAAATAGGCACGGTGCTGCTTTTTTTAATCAATCCAGATTTACATAGCAGTTATAAGATATAGATTCACTCATTCATATTAAAAAAGGTAGAGAAAAGAAGCTGTACCTACGTACAGTGTACACCTGCTCATTCAAGCTGTCATTATCCTTGCATTATTTCTCATTTTGAGATTCTGTATCTTGAATCTAATGAATCCACAATGGTTTCTGTCTCCTGAAAAATATACAATTTCGCTATTGATATGACACTCCATCGTTTTCGTGGTCTGTTTTTCGATGACTCTCGGTAATTATATCTCCTATATACCATCGATCGTATCTCCTATCCTATAGTATAGGAGGTAGGACATATGTCCTATACCATAGATAATGAACTCTACCCGAAGGATCTTCACTATGCTATCTAAATAACAGCGTCCTCTTATTTACTCAACAAATCCCACTATTAATTTCTGCAGGTTCTTTATTATATTTTATGGTTGTCTGATGAATAGCGGATAAATGTGGCCGATAAGTACCTATAGCATGCGAACAGACCATACGTCTTCTACGAGTAATTGAATTGGAGAAATTGGATTTAGAATGTGTACAACAGGTCAGAACTAGGTTATACCTATTGTATGCCATGTCGAAAGCTTCCTACTGCTACGATTAAAATGTACCTCCTTATAATACGACACTGTATTCTGCCAGCTCATCTATTCGTCGATTTTTTTTAATACCTATTTTATTTCGATGTAAAATGACATTCATGAGCGATTTGATGTTTATTGATTACAAGTGAATTGATTTTCATTTATTTTCATAACAGTAGCTACCTGTACCTACCTAAAGTTCTTCGGTACAAATTGTTATATAAAAGTTTTTATATAAAGTGAACCGGCACGAAGGACCATTGATATGATCAATATTTGTTTTTCTTTTGTTTCTAATGTTCTTTTATTCAAAATAGTACCTTTAACGATTTACGAAATAGGCCACAACTTCATGATGCAGAGTAATACTTTGTTAAATTTGAATTAGAGTGATCATCGCTTTCAACTGCTGATTTGGTGTGATCACTTGACTCATCATGAAAATTTCAAGGTATCGAAAAACCATCCCCTGGTAAAATTCGATGTTACATCCCTAGCTATACCTAAACCCAAGATGCTAACAAACATCACAAAATTAAGTATAGATATATTTTTTAAGTTAAGTCTGTCATATTATGTTCAGTTTATTTACAAGCGATGTAGATTTTTAGTTTCGAGTTAACGGTGTACCTACTCTTTGAATAGTTCAGCAGTGTTTAGATATCAATCTATTCAGAAGGCTGTTGTGCATTCAAAATTACAAGGAAGTCGGAGCTTGATAAAATTGTCGTTTTTATATGTATAAAAGAAAACTAAAGAAAGAAAGTGGAATATTCTTTATGCAAAATAAAGAAAGAGCAAATAACATCTGATCATCGAATATTAATAAGTAGGTACATTAAGAACTAGAACTCTGGTGTGCGTTATCTGTCACTGTCGTCATTATTTTTATTTATTTCATTGAGACACCAACAGAACAACATAAACAAAGATAAAACATGAAACAAAAACATAGAATATCCGGTGCTCCAATAACAGGTATCTCCCGCATAGCTATTGTTGTACACAGTTAGGCTATAATCAACCTCTGAACATTTAAACAAAAATATATAGTTAAGTATATAGTTCTTGGTGGTATTTCTTTCTCGCTGTTATACAATACTCAAATAAAGAATGCTTTTTTTTCAGTTCTGGCTCTGATTTAGTTTGGTGTAAACGTCCCCTAAAGCCCCCTAAATCAGGATCGTTTAGGTGAAACGATGTCACTCCAAAAAATGACCATTAGTAGGGAAAACCAAATGGACGATGTGCAGTGATAGGGTGAGTCGGTTATCCAACAGTCCGAAACTCATTCGTGTCGAGCCATTTGTCCATCACTCCAAACGGATCGTTAATGTGGAAACTCGAGTGGACGTGGTGCAAGTCGTCACCTCACTGATGGCCAATATTGAAAACAAACTTCTTCTAAATTTATCACATTTTGTTATCATCCTTCAATCTTACATGTGTTGCTGCTTTAAACTTGATAATAGCTTATTACGCGTATTAACGTAGTGAAATTTCGATATAATTATTGAAAAAAAAAAAAAAACTCATGTTTCACATCTGTCACAATAGATGCATCCATTGGGTGAAATCGATTTTTAGTGATCGTGGATGGGGGGCCCAAGAATAATACAATCAAAACATCAACGGTATGTAAGATGTTTCATGATTTTGAGTTATCGCAAGTGCAGGATTGTATATTATGTATGTGTGTGTGTGTGAGAGAGAGAGAAATATGATATAAGGTTATATGTGTGAAAGAAATAGATGTAGTGTATAGTTGTCATAAGTGTATGCAAGTAAGGGATGAAAGGATGCTACCTGGAAGGGTTGAATGCAGGTATATGAGGTAGGTATGGCCGAGAATGGAAGATATGTGGAAAGACAGTCCTGAAAGGTGATCCTAGCATGCAAGGCGTGTGTGCTAGCGATTTGTATGGGCGTCCTGGAGTTTAGTCGTGTATTGTTTTATTAATGTCGATGCTTTTGGTATCCTGAATAAATTGTCTAGTATTTCAAATGAGTCGTTTTTATTTAAATTGCGCCCACAAACTGTCGAAGCTTGTTTTAATTGGAGTAAAAGGAGAGCAGTTAACAGGTACTACCAATCCCTCCCATCTTATTTTGCACAAATATATTTTGAATTATTTTCTTCAAGTCCACACGTCGCAACTGGTCAGAAAAGCGCGGGTATGGTTTGTGTGGGCCTGGCTTTTTGGTTTGATTACTTCGTTGGAGCTGGGGGGTCGGTTTCGTGCGGGTCGGGTTTGCTGCGGATTGGTCTCCTCCGGTCTAGCTTAAAGGGAGAATGTATGTAGGCACAAAAACATTGTGAATTTTCTTCAATAGTCAATACTACTTTTTTTTTACTTTAAAACTATAGATATGTTAGCGATACTCCTATTTCTAGCGAATAAAATTCATCACCAGCCAGCTTACTTGCACAAACAAAATTTCATTCCACTAGGTCGTTTAGGAAGAGTTTAATCACTGCTTTAATCACAATATTATAAACAGGCAGAGGAACATAAAGACTTTGTACGTCAAAATAATTAGACGAATGCGTAGGATCTTTACCCTCCTTTGTGCGTCAACATAACAGCTCTTGAGGCTGAGATAACAGAGAAAGGACTTGAAGAAATGAATGAGTAAAAACATGTTAATACAAGGGCGTAGGTGGAATGACGATACCGAAAAATCACGTTGCTTAAAACCATCAATCCCAGATGAGGGTCTTTCACGTGATTACTCACATTACATTGTTTACTTAAGAGACCCCAAAAACATGCAGGGGCGGCTGATGGTGTCGCTTTCCGAGAAGGGCCCCATATAACGGTAAGTACTTACATCAGAACGATATTGACCTCTCCTACGCCGTATCCAAAGCCTTCGCCTTTGTGGATTTTGAATTAAAAGGCGCCTACGTAGTATTTATTCATTACATTATGTTTATTCTGAGCAGATTGGCTGTTCCCGTGTACTCTTCCGTATGTTATGGGCTGTTTAACGATGGCTTACAATCAAAATCTATATTTCCATATCATGCTAATAGATATTTAGTCGATTCCGCTTAATTGGGACACATTGGGACTTGGGCATTTTGTCCCAATTAAGCGGCTGCACCAATTAAGAAAATTTCTCATTTTTTATTGCACTAACGATGTTGTATTTGGAGGTAGAAATTCTAGCTGTAGGTACACTTTCTGGATTGTCTAAATGGGGATGTGCCACAGAATTGTCAAAAAAGCAGCAAAATTTTTCTTTGTTAAAGTTTTAAATATTGGTTCCAACTAGTAAGCCAATTTCGTAAAATTTCAGAAGTCATCATGTAAATATTTTTGTTTGCATGGTACTCCTCTGGTAAACCTCCCATTCTAAATCCTTTAAAGCATCGAAGTCTAGCACTTTTTCCTATGGTCAGTAGTTTTCTTTTGTCATTACCTGACATATTTGTACAGCATAACACGGTAATGCGGACCATCACATTTTTATAACCAGACAGCGCAATGGTGTAGCACGATAATAGAGGCCGGTTACATCAGCATTGTAAATGTCATCAGCGAAATAATTCTCTAAAAAAGTAGTAGATAATCTTAAATTCACTCTCCCAATTAAGCGGAATGTTGTCCCAATTAAACATAAATATTTACTAATAGATTCTTGGTTTGGTTTTTGTTCTTTGAGATTTGTCCCAAATAAGCGGCTGTCCTAATTATGCGGTGTCCCAATTAAGCGTAATCGACTGTATTTCACATTCTGTTTTTTTTTGGGTTGTAAAATAAGAGTCATCTATTAAAAACAGTTAAAAAGTATGTCGTTTGAAGACGTAAAGGAAGGTTAGCTTTTGTCACATTTATTTTTTGAGATACATATTAAATGTCATTTTTTGATTGATGCCTTATTGGGGATATTGAAATATTGCATGTACCTTCAGCGCCCTTGAAATGCACTGCACTTAACGGGGCATTAAAAAAAATGTTTGTATTTTTGCTGCTAAATAGTACCTACATTCTACGGACATAGAGATAATATTATTTCTTCATCAATATTATGGTAATGAAAATACATACAGCTGTAGTAGTAGCACTTATATTTTATGGGGTACCTAGCTTCGTATCCCCTTCAACATCTATTTATTAATTAGTTCTGAAACTTAATTCAAAATTAAACCAAGAAAATTTGGGGAAACATACAAGTGAGAATAGGGAGGTGTGAGAATTTCTTTAAAATCAGAAAGGTGTACGGTTCAGTGGTTAATTTAATTATCTGTTATAGGTATTCTGATTGTTTGATCATTTTCAGAATGTCTTAATGAAAACCTTAAGATAAAATACCTGATATAAATCTCGCAATCACTTTCTATCTTTTTATCCCTTCAATCTCATCGTGCTGTATCCCTTAAAAGGTACGCAGATAGAACGGATTTTCACTCATTTATGTCAATAGACATTGTCATTGATTCTGTCAATTACTATCTCTGCATATAAAAATGGAACCCTAAACCCTTATTTCCCTTGGTTACCGCATCACCCGTGAACGGCTCAATCGAATTCTTAAAAATTTTGATAAATAAATGAATGAACACTTTTCTATTCAAAGGTGTCAGTATAGCCGACGAAACTTATTGCCTGAAGCAATTTTTCCAGTCAACCGGTCCCGTCCAATCTGACACAGGCCAACCCCGGGTAGAAATTTCAAGTGAAAAAATAAACTTCGGACGGAACGGACCCCATTTCCCGTTGCTGTGTTTGTTATTGTCAGGAGGAGAAGGTTCTTATGAATAAAAAAATTAAAAAAATATGTCGTGGAATTTTATAGAAATTTTAAGAAAACTTAATGAATGTAACGTTAGTGCTTTTGAAAATATTTAAACTTTTGCGTTTTAGAATTTTAAGTGACGTTCGACTAACTGTCAGTTGGTTGATAGTTGGCGGGATTGTTAGAATGTGTCCTGTAAACATAGATTAAAACAGATGTATCGGCAAATATCGGTTTAGTAGGCAATTAAAATATCATCATACAAATTTGAATTTAATATACATACTTATAGGACAAGAGTGACAGGCCAATGTCTGTCGCGAATTATTGTGTAAAATAAAAGGAAACTAATCTACATTTCTATTATTTTATCCTCTCTTATCTAATAAATTTCGAGAGCGAATTATTCTTTCCTCAGATTCACGAATCTAGACTCTAGAGGCTTAAAAAGTTCTAATTGAGGACTGGTCATTTTATGTTTTTTAACGTATAAACGACATTTATCTATTTCGAAAAAACTAAACTTCTTCAACAGTAACTGTTCAAATTCCATTAAGATGTTTCGCATATTACTCTCGGTGGCTGTATAACGGTACTTTGGAATTAATTATTAAGAGATGAATAAAAGTCTTCGAAAACTTTTGTACCTATTGACGGATTCTTTGAAATAAATTGTTTGAAAACGACAGTAAATAATTTAACACATTTTCTTGCAAACTGTTAAAATATTTTTTTTTCTTAGACCCAATCTGGGCACTTAGGAACGTCTTATAAGTTTTACATTATATTTTGAACTTATGTACCTACCTATCTAATTTTTACAGATCACGACACAAAAAAAGAATCATAAAATTATCATAGTAAATTTAATGTTCTGAGTCATGGCGGGTGTAAAGGGCCCAACCATGCTCTTGTCAGGTCACAATAGATACATGGGATTAGGTCCTAAAAGTACAAAGTCTTAGTCATGTCTAGTTAGTATTTAATTATCAATGCTAAATGGTACAGTTCGTCTCATCAACTGAGTAAAATTACTTATCCACGAAATACGTCTCCACCCCCCTCTCAAACGCTTCCGCCTCCAACAGTCTCACCGCAGCTGGTACCTAGCTTATTATAAAGACGGACACTAAGGCAATAAAACCACTTCGAAACCTTTGATAGCCTTGGTTTAATGGCCCGAAGGTTCTGCCTGTGTCGGGTGTCGTACTCATGGAGGTCAGAGTTTCTAGTAAGAACGGACAGATTCCTGGCAAGTATGAAGCATTCCCAGATATAGTAGAGATAATCGATGATAAGATCTAAGAATTTATGTAGGTGCCTATGTTTAAAGTTGTGTAACTGCGTGGATAGTTTTTGGATAAATGAGAAACTTATCACGGGTGGATTTTTATAGGTTCCATTTCAATACAAGCATTTTCAAAAATGAATGCTATCTATTTCCCGCATCTTCTGCATAGGACTGGATCCCAATCCTCTTTGAGTTATTTCCAGGGCCATGCAATGCCATGCTTATCTTATATATAAAAATGGAGAGCTATTTCGCGTTGTCATCGGTTGACGCCTAAACGGCTGGACCGATTTCGCTAATTCTTTTTTTGTCGTGTAGGCTTTTATCAGGAGAGTGTCCTTTTAGAACAAAAATATTAAGAAAAATGCATAGGAAATTAGAAAATTTAAGAAAACTCTAAGTAGGCAATCTTTGTAGTACTTTTTACAATATAATTTTGTTCTACTTTTGAATTTTGACACGAACTGTCAGTTGTTAGATAGTTGGCTTGATTACATAAAAAATTTATTTAGGTACGTGCATACAATGGAGTTTAAGAACGTAAGCCGATAAGTTTTTTTTTTCTGTTATTGTTGAAGGTTTAATCATATTTTTCAAATAAATAGAAAAGCGAAAAGTGAATACAAAGAGGTGAGTTAAGTGTGATTTTGAATATTCTAAACAATGAGGTATTATACAAAAGGTTATGCTGTTTATCATAGGAAAATGTTGAATTGTTTGTTCGTTTCATTAGGCGTGCATATGACAATCTCCAAGTGATCCTTCACAATGCCGCGATCCAGGAAATCTTTCACAACAGTAATTAAACTTCTAAATATTTTGAATCAATTAACTGAGATGAATAAGAAATATTAAGGAAAAGAAAAACGGTCCGTTAGAGTGGCAGAATTATGAAATATTCCAGTAAATCGTAAATTTCAAGAATATGATGATTTTCAATGCGCAACAAGAAATGCTTCATGTGTTTTGAATTGAAACAAAATTGCAAGGTAAATTAAAAATAAAATACGTTAGTGATTTTAATAGTAATAATAAGTAATAGTAAATGTTTCAACTTGATTTATTTTGGTGATTGTAAGTTACAGTGAGCTTTTATTATACTTTACAGCGGTGCAATGCTTTATTCCCCATAGAATTACAAGCACTACAAGACGCACAGTATAAAAATGCATCCAAATAATAATATGTCCAATACTACAGTAAAAAGAGAAATTCTTCAGGAGCCGCAGGAACTTTGTATATAAACATCATGCATACATTGTTTCGATTTTTCATATGGATATAACTTCAATATCAAAATGCTAAATCAGTTAAGCGATGAGATGGAGAAAAGAAAGTTAAATATTCTGGTATTTTCAGGTGAGTTGCCCAAATTCTTTCACCTTTCATTACATGGCCATCAGTACTGGCAAACTATTAAAGAGATTGACTGCTGGAAGCTAAAGAACCAAGTTCTATTATAAAATAGGCTTTGAGTTCTTAAATAAAAAAAAATTCAAGCTAAGACCGTTTTATATTAAGTAAAATACGCTGATGTACGTTTAGTCTAAAACTGTCCAATGCAACAAAATTAGCCCTTTGGACAGTTTTACATTAAAATTTTGAATGAAATTTAAAATACTTTTTAGATACCTAGGGTTATATTTTTGATGAAAAAATAAACTTTGACACTAAGAATGCAGGGTTGAATGCAGATTCTGTTAATGCCAGTAAATGGCCATTCGTGTTAAATAACCAAAACTGAATTTAAGCTATGTTACATAAAATCTAGAATAGGTACTTATATTATTTTTTCGATACGAAGTTCGACGGGTCAGCTAGTAATAGATAATTTTTATTATGGTTCAAGTATTTTAAGTCTTGTGTATCCTATAAGTACCTACCATAATTCTAATGTATATTTCCCATCTTACATCTCTACAGAGGTACAGACTTCTAACTTCTTCTTCTTCATAGATTCTGCGGATCAGTTTGTGAGGCTTCTACCGTGAGGGACAAAAAATCCATACTCTATCCTAATTTGATTAATGATTTTTTGTTGGTGTTGTAAATTTATCATCAAATCAAAACTCTCTTTGAACTCCATTTGGAAACAACTTTCCTTTGCGCTCGAACATGCACAATGCTTATGATCTCCTCCCACACCATGTCCAACTCCCTCAGCTCTGTCTCGAAGGAACGGAACACGGTATGAGAGGGTCTTCCACGTCTTAGAGACCCTGATGGGAGGAAAAACAGCGCTCTCCTCGGCCAACTGTCATTCGACATCCCCGACACATGTTCCAGCCACGCCCATCTCCTCTCCGTAATGGTGGAAGTGATGGGCCTCCGCTGGGTGCGCCAGTAAGAGTAGGTACCTACATAAAAATACAATAACCTTCAATCGCAAACAGACTGTTGTAAGAGTAAATTTGAACTCATGGAGTAGATGCCGCGTTTAGTGTGTGCGTTTTATTCAATGTCAAAAATATTAATTCAATGCAGTTGAAAAGAAAGTACACAAGAGTATGAATGAAATTATTTGATATGCTGCTAGACCCGTTGATAAATTGACTGATTCATCGGTTTCATAAACAACTCACCGATCGGACAATTGACAATGTATTAAAATTCTAAATTGTGACGTAATGACAATAATAAATACAAAAAAAATACTTGAGAGAAAAATCGGATTAAACGCGCCGACAAATACAAGAATTGTATTGTTATAATCAAAACTTTCGAAAAATTATTGTTCAATATCAAATCAGGATTTCAAACGAATTTCGATCTTATTTCTATATTTAAAATGGTTTCAAGTCCCATGTCAATATTGATGCGAATTTACCATTCCAATTTTCAAGATTGTTGTATTTGGAATGTATTGTAGATGTATTATTGTACAAGAATACAAACTACTTACTGTGTATTGCTGACGACAATTTTATGTGTTGTTGAATTGTACGAACCAATCTTGAATGGCGACAAGGGTAGTGGGAAGGTACTTGAAAATTTAAACAATTTGTTTGTAAGACGTTTGTGAAGGTGTTTAAGTGAGTGGTGGTAACCCCAAAAAAAATGTTTTTAAATTTTAATAATATTAATAAATATTATAACGCTTTTCTGTTCAAAGGTGTCAGTATAGCCGGCGGAACTTATTGCCTGAGGCAATTTTTTCCAGTGAACCGGTCCCGTCCAATCTGAGAAAGGCCAACCCCGTATAGAAATTTCAAGTGAAAAAAAACCCGACTGGGAATCGAACCCGGAACCTCGTGATCTGAAGTCCACGCCAGTACAACTAAGCTAGCGAGGTGGGTAAATTTGTCTTTTTTTTACTTTTTGTACGGCCTTTTTTACTATTATTCTTTCCGCCCCCCATTTTTAGTTGATGCAAAATTTTAGCGGATCTGATAGGGAATTGGGGTATAGAGTGTTAAAAAATAACGTATTTATGCTTATGCTGTTCGAATAAGTCAAAGGAGCTTGTAATGATTGGGACTCGAACGTAAATAGAACGAAACACCGAAGCGACAAGCTTAATAAATCCAATTTCGCTCACAATCAAATCAACAAGTACCTAGTACTGTATGTCTTAGAGCTTGTTTAGTTAGAGTATCGTATTTCTTCACTGTCAATCCTTGATGTTATTATAAGCTTACCTCTTCAGCTCCAAGATAAGTATGTAGTCTCATAAAGCAATTTATTATTATTTCTATCCTTCTCCTAAAGACCAATATGATGAAGGGTGGATACCCTTGTAAGATCCTATATTAGATGAGCGGAGTAGGTCTCTTTGTTGCACACAGGCGCTTAATTGATTTGATTACAGCGTCGCGTGGAGCTCAGCTCAAAGCTACTGTGCCAATCTCTCTTCGGATGATAAGGCTGAAGACGTTGGATAATACCTACTTACAGTATTCTATGTTTAGTAGAACTCTACCAGTTCATAGAGTTGATTTCTTTTATAAAATTGAATCTGTGCTCACTCGAAGAAAACACAAATACTCTTTCGACATCAAGCAAAGAGCTTTTGTTGTGAAAGTGGAAATGGTCGACACCGAGATTTGAACCTACAACTTTCAATAGGCTGTACGCACGCAAGCCGTCGACTGATACCGTTGGCCTATCAACCATCTAAATTATCTTCAATATTTCATTTTTATGTCCTATTTCTTTTGTACCAGCCAGTTTCCTTCTTTCAAGGGAGATTAAAAGAAGGAAACTGGCTGGTAGAAGGGTTGGCGGTGCACTAAGACCTCTAATGAGAAATAAGAACGTGTCTCTTAAATCCAAACAGCTGATGCACAATGCAATCCTGATACCATCCATGATGAATGGGAGTGAAACATGGACATGGACGAAAAATCTGGAAGTTGGAATGAATGCGGAGTGGATGTTAGCGTAGTGACTAGAATGAAAGTTAATCAATTAAGGTGGTTTGGGCATGTAGAGAGAATGAACGAGGAGAGAATGACAAAAAGGATATACAAATCTGAAAGAATGGGTGCACGCAGACGAGGTCGACCTCGCATGACATGGTCCGATCATATCGGTTCAGTCTTAGAGGAGGGCCAAGTCAGGAGCAAAAGGAATAGAAGAGCATGTATGCGGAATGTTATGCGTTTGGAACAAGCGAAAGAGGTTTGTTTGGATAGGAAAGAATAGAAATCCGTACTCTCTGCCTACCCCCTTCGGGAAACAGCGTGATGGGTAAAAAAAAATCTTTTGTTTTGGACCTGAATCAGTGTGTTCAATCCATGCGATTCTCGATCAATCACGACTTTTTACACTTTTGCTTTCAGCCTTATAAATTCCCTTTGTTATTATGTTTGTATCCATTTTTCCCACATACCCAGACCATCTCAACTTATTAATTTTCATTTTTGTCACAACCCGAAACTTCCATACTACTTTCCTTCCTAATGTTCTCATATCCTTTCCATTTCCTACAAAGTCGTAGCTTATCGTTATAGATTTCGTCAAATATACGCAAGTAACCTGACCATTTTAATTTTTGAACTCATTCATCATTTTGGCATTTTTATTTCGTGTACCCATGAAAAGAGGAGCTTAATTAAGTTTCCAAGGACCACATGCAGAGGATGTGATATTTTGATTATGATTAAAAATAAAAATTGCGTGAATAGGAGCATTATAAACTGGCCGCATATCCGTGCGGAATAAATCCGTATATTTTTCATCCTTCGTGGAGTGTTATATCTCGAATCTGTTTCTAGGGACCGTGTGATCAAATTACGCCCATAATCCTGTGGGGGTTTTATTCTACCGTGGGTTTCGTCTTAACAACCTTTCTGATGAATTTCAACGGGAGAATAAAACATTTTTACCACACATCGATGCTTTTATTTTTAATCGAGTATTGTCTTGATACTACTGTAAGAAAAAAAATGCTACAAAATAAGCAGCAAGAAATGAAAAGCTTAAAAAAAAAAACAAAAAATGTTTACCGCTTTATCTTGATGAATGAATCTTTCGTGGCTTATTAGTACAGGGTCTTGGTTTTGATAAAAAGATCCCGGTATCGATTCCCGGTCATGTCAGATTTGTTGCTCTATGGTCTATACCAGGATGTCAGCGTAGTCAATTTCATTAAGATTAGCAGACTACGCTGGCTAGGACATCTGTTCCGTATGGATGACCAGGAGCTCCCAAAAAGAGGACTATATTTTAATTATCCAGTTGGAAGAAGAAGCGTTGGAAGGCCAAAGCTGCGATGGTTGTATGATGTTGTTGCAAACTGTAGGGCTCTGGAGCAAAGAAACTGGAAGGTGGCAGCCGGCGCCACGGAAGTTTGGAGACGTTTCTTGGAGGCCGTTAAGACTAACCAAGGGTTGTGAAGCTGAGGATGTATGTATGCATGTAATATCTTCATACGTGGATTCGGCGTGTAACAGATCAAATGGCACTGGTTGCCCACAAAATATTGCGCCATAAGTGCCGCAGGCTATTACTGACACCTTGGTATCGAAAAGTATTGATTTGTTTTTTTACTAATAAGAAGTAGTTGGTAGTCTACCGGTTCGGTCACCGACTTTCGAACCGAATGTCGTGAGTTCGATCCCAGGTGACGACCATCTTCCTTTTTCACGACACCAAAGGTGTATTTATGCTCACTTTTGGTGAACCCATATTTCTAGTAATTATCACAAGGCGCATGGTCAGAGCAAAGAAAATACCAAGACAGTAGAAACAAAAACACCAAGATCTATCCTAGACAAAACCATCAGAGAAAGATTTGTCAATGAGAAAAGCTGTAGTACTTGCAAATAACAAGATATTTGTGGTGGAAATACCATTGAAGATGGAGAAAGCAACCGAATAGGATACGAGGTAGGTAAACTGCTTCAAAGTAGCATAAATATATGGATGGGCTTGAAATAATGCGCGTGTGGAATAACGCAAACAATCGATCATCAGATATAAAGGGTCCCATATATGCACCCATTGACGCAAATCACGTGACATCAGAGGAATAACTTCTTTTAACTTCCTGCTTCTTTCTTGTCCCTTATTCCTATCCCTCACTTTTCCTTCTTCCCATTATCCCCAGCTGAGCCTGCACAGTCCACATATTGTTACATTAGTATTTTTTTCTGTTGGTTGTCTTACTTCTAACCTACTCGCTGTATATACGTATGTACGTCTACGTATACCTTTACTTTACTGGTGTTTTTGTTGTCCATACTATTTGTGTAATTGTTTGTTATAATATCACTGTTTGCATATTATTTGTTTAATAAAATAAAATAAAAAAATAAAGGCTGTCTGTGGAGAAGGTGAGCGACTACAAGATAATGATTTTTGATCAAACAAAATATAGTTTGCCCTAGCAAAGGCTTGAGCTATTTGGGCAGCATTTCCATTTGTTGTCTGTTTTCACTGTTAATATTATGTATGAATAAATAAATAAATCATACCTATACAAATATTTCTTTTTATGATTAAAATTTTCAACTTTTTGGTTTACCACTGTCTACAATTTATCGTCAAGTTTACGGCGACATACCGTCTCAAAGGAACCCTCTTACAAAATACCGAGGTTTATTTCAATACAAAAAAAAAAAACTTATAGGTAAGTGGCCTCGCGAAGAATCATAAAACGCTCTTAAAATGTTCTTCAATGGGTCCCTTAGTGGTGCAACCCGCCCCCAAATCCTAACAAATTAAAGGGAATATAACAGATTGTGACGAATTGTATCTTGTTTGCTCCCCGATACATTCATTCATTCATTCAAAAAATTCATTGACTCGACGGACAAAAGTGCCAAGATCATCGGTCATTCATAATATTATATAAAATCCATACAATTGTAATACTTTAGTATTGTTGTATTTTTTTTTATATTTGACTTTCTTGTACGTCATTGTGTTTTGGGTGTCAAGATTTTTTTCCGTCTCTCTTTTACAAGATCTTTTTTAATAGCCGATATCCAGTCAATGGATAATATTTCGAGGCGCGAAAAGACGAAAAAGGAGACGCCTTTTAAATATAATTTCATTCATGATCGAAAACGTTTTTTTTTTTCAAAATTCGATATCAACAAGATATTACACTTATTTTCAAATTCAATATTTTTAACATAACAATAGGTAGATACTAGCAGCAAAACGTGAAGGACAACAGACATAGAAAGTAGTCATTAGCCGTATGATTGTCCTTTGATTCAATTATATAATATAATTATATTACATACATAGGTATTATGTTTGACTATTAAAAAAATATTTTTGAAAGCTTGAAATAAATTCTATCAATAATCTGCGTGCCAGTGTTTTGAAACTCTATGGTCGTCAGGTAACTAAAAACTGTGTTGTTATGAAATTTTCATGGATGGTGTTGACGTCGCAAGAAATCCGTTCCATACTTACTTAATAATTATATTTTATATTATTTTTTATCCATTTCTTCAACTTTTTATTAGTTATTCCGTTTTCCAGAGCGGAGAAGAATCCAATAAACCAAACATCGGAAGAATCTGTTTAGCCAATCTCGAGTTATAAGTTATTAGAGGTCTTAGTGCGACGCCAACCTTTCTACCAGCCAGTTTCCTTCTTTCAATCTCTATATCTCTATTTCACATCTTCCGTCTCTACTAACTAGACTACCTAAATAAACATAATCATCCACTTGTTCCAAGTTCTATCATTCACTTTCACACAACATTGCGTTCTTAAAACAAATCTTCTGTTTCAAAAACAAGCACCTTTGTCTTATTGACATTTATCTTAAGACCATTCATTTCACACTTTTGATAAACACGCGTCACAAGTTCTTGCAAATCAAGTTCACTTTCAGCCATCAATACTAGGTCGTCTGCATACATCAGAGCGCATACATTCATCCCATTCGGATCTACACCCACTGTACTATTTTTTATATCACGCACGCAAAAATCAAAAAAATATATTGAACGGTTATAAGTGTTTCGCGCCCTTTTACGATTATATTATAGACTAGCTTTCCCGACAGACGTTGTCCTGTGTTCCTAAATATGAATATTGAATTCGAATTTGTATGGTGATGAATCAATTATCATTTGACCAATGTGATTCCGAACGTTGCGTCTGTTTTAAACCATGTATATTGCATCCGCATTCTGTCAATCGCACTAATTGACAATTTCTGTCAATATTTCAAAATTGGAATAAAAATTATAAGGTAAAAAGTACTAATAAGGTTGTCTACGTTGAGTTTTCTTTAATTTTCTAATTTTCCATGCACTTTTCTTATTTTTTTTTTAATTAATTAATAATTCTAAAAGGACATTCTCCTGATCTACACGACAACAAAAAATTAGCAAAATCGGTCTAGCCGTTTAAGCGTGATACGATAACATCGAGAAATAACTCTCCATTTTTATTTATTTATTTATTTTTATTTTTTTTAAATGAATCTGTGCTCACTCAAAGTGATCACAAATACACTCATTGACTCTTTCACAGTAAGCTACTTAAAGCTTGTGTCGTGAAAGAGGAAGATGGTCGGCACCTGGATTCGAACCCACGACCTCCGCACGAAACAGTGCGAAAGCCGGCGTCGTAACCGCTAGACCACCAACCACTTCGAATATTATAGATAGTTCAACGAAAGCAAACGAACCCGTTCACTAAAATGCCATTTTAGTCTCACAGATAGTTGGTTGTTATGAACCCAGTTGTAACATTGTGTGAATAAAGTAGTAGGTACATAATATCAACACTGTTAGAAGAAAGTAAGCGTTAGTGGCAATCTCTTAATCGAAGACATTTTTATTCAAATTTTAACGAACACCATTCTCATATTTAACAAATATTTTACATAAAAATGTGACTCGATCAAATGCTTTTTCGTAATCGATGAAGCAGGCAAACCCGCGCTTACGCTGGTCACCACATTTTTTCTTTGCGTTTATACATAGTCTAGAGATGCAACGGATATCCGGCAACTATCTGGTATCCGGCGTCGTAAATACTATCCGGCCGAATACCGGATAGTAAAAGTATAAGTTTGGATAACTAATTGATTTATTTAGTAAGTACCTATCACTTAGGAAATATATCCTTTAATCACAAGAAAAATTCAACAACTTAGAAAATTGATTAGCAAACATATTGCGCTGAGGGAAAATTAAGGAGAATGAGTACCTACTTATTTCTTTATATAGAGGCTGGTTTACTGGTATGGTGGTTTCGGTCATAGACACACAAATACTAAGTATTTATGTGGCCCCCAGGGATTCGTTGGGTATGCGGCGATAGTCGCTCATTCAATATATCAATCAGTTTTATGAGCTTTTCTTAAATGGATTATCACAATAATTATGAAGAAAAGGAAATAATTTAAAATGACTGAAATAGTGAGAGCGTCTGTAACAAAAATAATACATCATAACAATTATTATTAATAAGCACTGACTGCGAGCATCACAACCAACGGAAGAGTTAGTTATAATAATAAGTTAAAGTCAAACGAGATAATTAGAAACATAATATGAACGCTAGGATGAATCTTAAAATACAATGTGACATTTTCCTTGTCTTATTTAAACAACATTATTACCTTTATCATAGCAGGTTATTACAAAATGCTAGTATAATGTTATATTTGTGTTTAACTCTTAATTACGTACATTGTAATCTTTAGCGATGTAACAATATACGCAATATTATTTTGTCTACCCTTAAAGAAGTGTGAGGTGCGTCATTCAAATTAATGAATTATTTTGATTAATTAATTGATTAGTAACCATGTTGAGTGATAAATAATTTAAGACCATACAAACACAGTAAGTTGTCATCTACTTGCTTTCAATAGTAGGCTTCTTCAGAAAATTAATATAGGCGTACCTTGACTTGCTTGAAGACTGCTTGACGCAAGTTCAAGTTCTGGCCAAGGTGTGATATTTTTCACTATGCTAGAGCACAGTTTCCCCTTGCTTTCCACATCCTATGCCGTTGATTAGAGTGGTTCTTCTGCCTTTAGAGATTATTTACTTCTCCAGGACAAGAGGGTGCCCTATATCCAACATTTGTCTGGTGGGACGTATGTTGGTGGTCAGCTTATTCCGGCCAACGCTCGGTCCCTTGGTCTACCACATTAAAGGTCCACGCGACATCCCATGAATCAGCAATAATGAATCGACGATCTCAAGTAAAATATTCCGGAGTTAGAGAGGAATGGAGAATGAGATCCAATATTATTGCTGCAAACCAATCCCAGGATTGAAACTGCAGAAGAAGAAGAGCACAGTGAAAGATAGGTTCAGGAGATTGCAGATCTTGGGGGGATTTATAAGCAATTTTAGCGAATACTTGGATTGTGTTGATTCAATCACGAGTTTTTTTTTCTAGTGGTGTAGCTTTTAAACACTGAAATTCAGACATTCAAAAACTAATCATCCCGACGGACGTTGACCTGCATGTAGTCCTTACTATGAATATAGATTTCAAATTTGTTATTTATACAAAAATACGCTTAAAAGTTAAAAAAAATATTTCTGAAAGCTCGCAAATCTGAGTAGGTACCGATATATTTAATGTCAAAGGTTGTCAGGTAAAAAATAATTTTGTTATTATAGAATTGTTCATAGACGGCGTTGGCGTCGCAGGAAATCCATTCCATATTAACAGTAATATTATATTATTTCTTATACATTTTTCAACTTTTCAATAGTTATTCTGTTATACGGATCGGAGAAGAATCCAATAAATCAAACATCGGAAGAATCCGTTCAGCCTATCTCGAGTTATAAGTGTTCGGACTAACCCAACATTCTTTTATATTATAGATCAACTTGCCACGTGTATTTAATTTCATGTATTTTTTTTTTTCAGAAAATATCTGCACCCTTTTGATATTAGCAGCTGCGACAGGGACCGCCTTGTTTTAAGGATCAAGGCTACTGGATTACACCTTTTCCCCATCAGTGGGCAGATCAGAAAGTGACTCTGTCAAAAAGACAAGTGTATAGCCGGTGCAATCCTTTTTGGCTCGCGGGAGCCAATTTCGGAACTACATACAACGTTATCTATGTGCAGAAGATCACTACGCTATTCCCAAGTGACACATAGAATGGTGCTTCATTGGTGTTTGACAATCACAATTCAATAAGCAATGAAAAAATGGTTATTCTGAACGAGCATTGAATTGCTTATGGTGTTTCTATGGAAAAAAACACAACAGTCTTGTTAAAAAGTCTACAGCCCGCACAATATTTTTTTCTACGTATGTTTGTAGGTAACGTTTGGAACGTACTTGATTCTTACCACATAATATGGCATCTTTACAAAAGTAGGTACGTGCCTACTTGATTTCTTACCATAGCTGAATGCCAAATCATAGTATACAGGATATGAATAGTATTTCTCTCTGAATAATAGATAATCTTCAGTTTAAGACAATATAGAAGCTATTAAACTGTTCATTGTTCATGATACAATACAATACAGAATATGATCGCTGTGAAGGGCTAAGTAGAAACCAGACAATGGTTAGTACACAATAATAATAACTTCTTCCAGACCGCTTCACAATAACCTGCTCAATCCACACTGATTTGTAATCATAATATTCTACTATAGGAATAAGTCACAGGTCTTACGTTCGATTTTAATCATAGCTGAACCTTGCAGTTATGATTGTAGATCTAAATAAAAACATTTTATGAAATAATATCTATACTGAAAGTTTTTATATATCTATACTGAAAGAAATGACAGTAAAAGACGGTCGTAAGCCCGTAGTGGTTTGTTCCATTTAAAAATCGAACATCAGTAATAAAATGTTAGAGTTATTAGTTGTTAAATATTCGTAAAGATACTTATAGTCCTGAAAAATGGTCACAAGAATCTAGACATAATTTAGAACGTTGTGCACCAACAAAAGCCAATCTTATATATAAAAATGGAGAGCTATTTCGCGTGGTCATCGGATGGCGCCTTGACGGCTGGACCGATTTCGCTAATTCTTTTTTGTCGTGTAGGCTTTTATCATGAGAGTGTCATTTTAGAAGAAAAAAAAATAAGAAAAATCCATGGAAAATTAGAAAATTAAAGAAAACTCTACGTAGACAACCTTATTAGTACTTTTTACCTTATAATTTTTATTCCAATTTTGAAATTTTGACAGAAATTGTCAATTGGTGCGATTGACAGAATGCGGATGGAATATACATTAGTGTGGGCCGATTTCCTTTTTTCCCTCTATTGCTAACGTAATAGTAATATTTTAGTGCTTAATGCTGTTTTAAATACGTATGCAAAATATTTTTCAATTCGAAAGATATCTTCTGTCTCCGAATTGAGCTCAAAGTTTTAAGAAATTGTTAAATTTGTCCTATTTTGAAGCAGGTATAAAGAAAGTAAAAATATGTTTAACATAATATTTTTTAAGATTGTATGTCATAAAAATTATGGAATAATTAGTTCTGTATGATATAAAGCATAATAATAGAGAGATCGATTACAGATTTCTTTTCAAAAAGCAACATTTCATTGGATATTTTACTTATCGTCTGATGTAATGAAAAAAAGTGTAGGTAAATACCGGAAAACATGATTGAATAATTAGTTTGCAGGAGAAAATACTAATAAAAACATTAGAATGAATATTTTGCTTATTGCAAACCACAAATAATCCCAATTGAATGAGTCGCCGATAATCTAGAAAAAAACTGCAAGTAACAATATATTTAGGTTTTTGTATAGTAATGTGTTGATAGTGCTTTCTCAAGTCATCATACGCATTCTGACCAAATTGGAAAACAACTGGAAAAATAAAATAAAAAACAATTGATATGTTCCAGGTGATTACAAGAGAAACTACTATTTTATAATTTCAAGATCTACGAAAAGATCAATTATATTTATTCCTAATTGATATAGTCATACCAACAGGAACATTTTCTAATGATTTAGGCAACTGAGCTCCAGGAAAAATAATCCATGTAATCGCTAAACTAAGCTCATAGGATTCTGCGACTGCGCTTCTTTCAGAAAGTTTGATGACTTTAACTTATCTTTATTGTTAATGTCTGTGCACCAACTTACCTCGCAACTGATCCAGTTACCTATGGAAGTTTAATTTCTTATCCATATATTTATCAGATTATCAAATCTGTTATATAAACTGTAATTACTAAAAGAAAAAGCTATCTCGCTCAAAATACACTATGAAGTAAGAGAATGAACCGCTAGCTGGATAGTGAAAGCTCGAATTACCAAAAAAAACGCATTTTTTATCCTTGAAGTATCAAAAGTAAATTTTGAAGCATCCTTTTACAAGAACTAAGTTATAGATAGACAGCAAAATGTAACAGAAACACCAATCGACAAGTATCCGACGAAGATCTTACGGCATTCATTACATACAATGGCGAAGATGAATAAATACAGTTTCCTGAATTTTTCTTGTCATATCCAAGGAGTTTGACGATCTGTGAAATTGTTAAAGAAGCCTCACCAACTTAACGGAGAAATTTATCAATAAAATATTATGTAAAAGCTTAGAAAGTAACGAGTAAAAAAGATATCAAACCCAATTTATCAAAAACAATCACCGCAAAATAACATAATTTCATATACTTGCTTTACATAAAAAATTTGAAAGTTTTATTTATTATTTTTGTGTTATTAAATAAATAGAAGTATGTTCTTGAATTATCTGTGGTATAATAAAAAAAAGTGAATAAAAAAACAAGACCGGAATCATTTTACATGATTATTATAAAAATATCAGTTAGTATGGGATATTTTCGTCCCATACAAAACTTCAAGGTCGATTCGGAGACAGAAGATCTTATTTTTTTGTCATGAAATTTTGTAGATAGTTATAATACATCATAAGGCAACAAATTATCACTATTACCTTAAGATTAGAAGCACTTTTTAAACTTCCATACTAGAACGGCCCAGCCTAATATACATGGTTTAAAACAGACGCATCGTTCGGAATCACATTGGTCAAATGATAAAATTATTCATCACCATACATACAAATTCGAATTCAATATTCATATTTAGGAACACAGGACAACGTCTGTCAGGAAAGCTAGTTGGCAATAAAAATGAGATATTAACAAAAAATATATTTTGGCGAAAAATACATTACAGCAGTCGCAGTCTTTAAATTTGGTTGCTCTCTTGTTCTCAATAATTTCCAACTTTCATCCCTATATCTCGTTAATAATTAAATATCTACTTGTTGTATAGGCACATGGGATTTTTTGACAAGTTTAACATGTTGAAAATTCTCATATTGGGAATTTCGGAGATTTAAATATTACCACCCAATGGCGAACGTTTTTAAGGTAAAGTGATCACACTAAGCCAGCCTTCGAAATAACAGAAGAAGATGGTCGTAAGCCCGTAGTGGTTTTTTCCATTTAAAAATCGAACATCAGTAATGCATTTTTAGTCATTATTTGCTTCATATTCGTTGAAGTTTTTCAACAAATTCTAAAATGAACGGATCTTCACAGTAAAAGAGATAGCTATATTTTGAAGATGAATCATTTTTTATGAAAAATTTGATAATGAAAGTTGGCTGAGAAGAGCGCTGTTCTTCCTTCTATCAAGACCCTTTCACATCGTATTCGGTTCCTTCGAAATAGATCCGAGGAATTTGGTCATCTTGTAGGACAAGATCATTAATCCATGCTCTTTGCCCCTAAGTGGGGTCAAATAGGGAGTTTCTACACTTCTTCTACATACTTATGTAGTTCAACATTTTTTTTTAGAATCGGTTGGATGGAAAAAAAAATATACTTATTTGATTGTTCTTTTGTTTTGATATTATTTCATTTTTATAACTTAAATGATTTAAATTAACTGCAATTTTACTACAGATTAAATTCTATTTTTATTCACAGTTTAAGAGGTAATAAACCAGCGGTTTGGATACACAAGGATATATTTTGCTTTAAGGTCTTTAAAATGATTTAAAACCACAAGAGCATTTAAAAAAGAACCATATAAAAATAGTGCTTCTGATTTTATAGATAATATAAACTGATTATCTATCATCGTATAGGTATGTTAAACTATGAAAAAAAAAAAAATACTTTAAGAATTTAATACCCGGCATTTTTCAAATTCATTCATTGTTCGCGAATAAAAGGCGGCAAATTGTTTAATAAAAAGAATATATTTTTATATTTTGAATTCAAACTATGACACTTATGTGACATAATAGATTCGAATCCATAGATAAGAGTGTAAAAGATTATGGTAAAAGATTTTTTGTCTATGAATTAGACACGTCTTAAATAGGTAGGTAGGTACCACACGGATGAATTGACAAATTTTTATTTATCTATGTTTTTTTTATTGTTCGCTCTTTTGTGTAAATTTTTATACAATTTCGATGTAAGATTTGCGTCAATATCACATGCTTCACGGGGTAAATATAACGAACAAATCATTTCGAAACGCGTGGCTAAGGGTAGTATTAAATTTGTACATTCATAATAATACCTTACCATTGACTAAAAATCTATATTTTTATATAAAACTAAAAAGTGGTTGTAACTACCAATCAGATTTGACAAATTATTTATACATTTTCTTTCCTCTAATTAGTGAGGACGTAGTGGGTAAACAACATGCACGGTTCACATAAGTCTTCAGTATTATTAATTATCCTAGACTACTCTAGAACTTAAAAAAAAAAAAAAAATCTAGTAGGAACATGGTTTTAAAATTAAAAAAAAAAAAACAAAACACAGAACGTCAAACGATATGTATTATTCGCAGCATTATTAAGATTTATTTACATGCATACATATACAATCTCCCTTTTAACCCCACCCAGGGGCATAGGGAGGCAACAAGAGCTCTCCATTACGCTTTAACATCTATCTACTTTTTTACATGTTAAAAATTCAATTTATAAATAATGTTTTTCTAATGAGGCAGCAAAGTTTCGGAAATCAGCTATTTAACAAGCAGCAGGATTATTCTCGTAGCGGTCTTATTGCAATCTTATTGAAAAGATATCTTAAAGGGCGGCTCGGATAAGGATTGGACCAATCAGAGAGAAAGACGGAGTGTCTACAATAGGATGTAGCCAATCGAGAATACGGTCGCAGGAAATTACAAAAATTAAAAAAACAACTATAAAATGTATGTACTTACATCATTTTCTGATAATAGGTATTGGAATAGCTTTATTCTGACAAAATGTGAAAACGGTTTTGTATGCTGTTTTCGGTAATCCAAGCAGAAATATGCGATTTATTTTAACTTAAAAATCTGATATGGGTAATTTAACTGAAAAAATAATTATAATCATTGGTGTTGAAGCGGGACGCAGTTTGATGGGTCAACTAGTACTATTACACAATATATAATTTTGCATCATTTTTCTTTTAAATAGAAGCCTGCGATTTTTCAAGCGTAAATAATTTGTTTCAGATTTCACCTGGATTGGCGTGATCCTTTTGTAGAAAGCCATAAGGACCCATTTTAGAAGTGATAATCATTTTATTAAACGTAAAATTTTAAAGTTTTATAGTGATGTAATTCGTTACAAAATGTTGACTTGTGTGCATTTTGCACCTGTCCTCTAACGCGTTCCTATACTTTAGCTACAATTTTTATTAATATTATTGTGAATACTTTTTTTAGCCCAATGATTTATTTCTTTGGTAACACCTGTTGATTCACTGGGTATATTAAAAAGTGATAAAATGGTCTGTTTTTTATTAAATTTGCATTAGATTCTGAGTTGTGGATATACAATACATTAATAATTATAGATGGTTTGTTTGCTGGTGTCACTTCTTATCTCTGCCGTACCTATGATCTTTCTGAACCCGTTTTTTTGAACAGAAAATTGGTTCCATTATTCAACAGTCACGTGACTGAAGATAAATTATCAATAATAATTCATTTTACTTTCATCCACAAGCACAAGACAACACAACAAAACCCGTACCTAGGTACTTCCTTCAATTAATTATATTATGATTAAAACATAAAATTCATCTGTGTTCGAATGTCACAATAACGAGAAACATTGGTTTCAGGCTAAACAATGGAACCATCTGTTTATTCTAAAGTACTACAATTTAAATTATAGTTTTAAAAGTGTATAACAATATTTTTTATCTTTATTTATTTTTTTTATTTTATTTTATATTAATAAATAATTTATTTCATTTAAATATCACATCAAATTATGCTTAGGTACCACAAATAATTTAAAAACAGGCTTTTACTACCCATATAACAAGGCTGTGTGTTAATGAAAAAATGTTGAATATTGATACTTGCACAAGTTTTGAGAGCGTTTAAGCATGATCCCATTATACCAGCCAAATGAAATTTGCAGGGATGATTCTCCATGAACAGTAGAAGTTTTTAAGATAGTTTGTAGAAAAAATGTTCCGTGAAATTTTTTGTCTAGAGCCTTTAAAAGATTTTAGAAATATTTGCTTGGAAAAAATTTCTTGAAAAAATTTTTTTTGAACAAAAGCTATAGGGTGCTGACTCATAGCAATAATACCTTGTAAGTTTAACTATCGGACATTTCCAAAAAAAAATCATGATCGTAATATAAATAGTTTAGCCACAGTTACGTAGTTTAGTCAGAAATCTGGTTTTTATTCAAATTTCACAAAAATGTAAATAACTTTTGAACCACCCAATATCGCTGAATATACACGGGGGTCAAATCGATAGGTATTGAGGTCCTCTACCTCCCTGCTTCGGTTTATCCACTACCAACTTAACACCGTGTATAACAAGTAGGTACATACATACATACATATACATTCTCCCTTTAAGGCACCCCGCACACCGCAAGCCAGACCGGTGGAGACCAATCCTCAGCAAACCCGACCCGCACGAAACCGACCTCCTAGCTCGATCGAAGCGATTTAAGGACGTGAAGTGGTCAACCTCACGGTCCCGATCCGATTTTTCGATTTCCTGCCTCTTACAGGATGCTCGAAAAATCAGCAAAAAGAGCAGAGGTGCTATTCTTCGCCGGCAACCTGACGGCAATAATATATAACAAGTAGCTGATGTTAATGAGATATAACAAGTAGCTGATGTTAATGAGATTTACGGCCGGTTTCATAAAAAGCGCTATAGAAAACTTATAGCTAAAGGAATATTTAAAATTTAAAGTTTCCTTAAGTTGACGGGTTTCATAAAAAATATTCCCGCGTACTTTAGCTAAAGTTTGAAATGTCAAAAAATATTTGAAATTTGGTAGCAGTTGGTATTGTTACCATGAAAATCTATGGAAAACACAGGTTGTTTACTAGGTAATAATTTCGCGGAATTTCTGTTGATCTGTCAATTTCATTTACATAAGAGCATCAAAGTGTCAAAGTGATCATCAAATTTTTTGTGTTAATTTATTATTATGGTTTATGAATTAGTAACCGAAATCTGTAACCAATAATATTCTTCCCGTTTTACCATGTTTTCCACCCTATTTTAGTCATTTTTGTCAAAAGTGTTACCGCATACAAATGCCCATCTTTGTGACAGAGAAAGCTGGTAGAAAGCGCCACGAAATTTTCTATGAACTCCGACGGCAAAAGATTGAACTGCACTAAAGTCTACTTTAAGTCTGAAGAACTGGACTTTAATATAAAGTGTCATTTTGTTGTTATGAAACGCGTTATTTTTTTAAAGGAAACTTAAAGTCTACTTTAGTTATGTTTTATGAAACCGGCTGTTAGAGCCATCTGTTGGAATTGACAAAATGTTGACGCAGTCTGTTGTTTTCTCAACATCCTTTCACCTTCGAAAACAAAAATATGTCATAAAATTTTCAGTTTTTGTTTCAAATGTATCTAGTAGGTACATCAATGAGGTAGTCAAACTATTTCGTATTTGACAAATCCACGGGAACCGGTTTTGAATTATTATCGGTAACGTTAGTTCTACCAAACCAGGAAAATCAATCAGCTCATACATGAATACAAAACTCCATCCATCAATGGGCAAAACGTCACCGACACAAGAAGCGGTTCGATTTTGAGAATTTCGTAACTATGGGGTGGTCGAGCTAACACCGTACTACTTGTTATTATTTCAACATGATTTAAAATATATGAAATCAAACATATCTACATTATAATAAAATTGAAATCCGTGAAGATAGAATATTTAAATAGGCACTTAACATATACTGAGGTCGCACTACTTGAATGATTTTATTTATGTATCTGATTTTAGTTGTGTTTTTTATTGTTTTCGTATTTAAGTAACTAGCTTTCCCGACAGACGTTGTCCTGTGGTCCTAACTATGAATGTTGAATAAGAGTAAAAATGTGATAAAAATAACTTTTGATGCATCTATTTGAAACCACATATTTTCCATCCAAATTCTGTCAATCACACCAATTATTAAACAACTGTCAGTAAAATCCATCAAAAATCTACCTTCCGATATTTAATGTCAATGGTTGTCAGTTATATAAAATTTTTGTTCCTATAGAATTGTTCACATACGGCGTTGTATCGAAATTCGTTACAAACTTACTTTATTAATATATTTTAAATTATTTGCCATCCATTTTTCGATGTTTTATTAGTTCCGTTATCCGGAGTGGAGAAGAATCCAATAAATCCAAAAATGATAATATTCTCTTCTGCCGATCTCGAGTTATAAGTGTTCGCACTATCCCGACTTTCTTTTTTATTATAGATATAACTTTGCTGTAATAATGTTATTTTTATACCTAAAAGATAAATAAAAAATGGATATATTCATATACTGGCGCCAAATTCATGACAGCAGTTGCAGTTTTTCTCAAAAAATTTCCAACAGGTTGCTCCATCTCATTAATTTTTAAATAATATGTATCTACTTGTTGCATACCTACATGGGATTTTTGTGGCATGTTGAACATGTTAAAAATACTCATTTTGAAACGTTATCACCTTATGACGACCGTTGTTAACAATTATCAAAATAAATAAAAAACCAAACGTGGTTTAAAAAAATATGAATGTTTTATAATTCTAATCAATTTTTCCACCTTTTGTCATTTTATCCACACGGGGGATGGATCCATTATTCAAAATTCATTACAAGAAACAAAAAAAAAATGAAAAAAATAAATTTCCAGTAGATTTAAATAGTCCGGTTTTGTCCAAAAATAAAATCTCCCCACTAGCCAACATAGGTAGGTATGTATTCATAATTATGTAACAGCTTCCATTATTGTTATTTATACACATATTGTTATTATATCGAAGTTCTATTCATCCCCAATATCAGCGAAAATACCAAATAACAGATCCTATTATCGTAAAAGCATGTAAGTGATAGCTGTTACTTTTATTAATAATGGCTGCTAATGACCACCGCATCGCTGAGCACGGCGCTGAATGACCATAATAATGCCAGAGCGTACTTTTTACAAGCAAATTTGTCAAACCCTCTTCATATAATATAATATATTGTTATTATATTATTCTATTATCAAGTTATTTTTCTACCCTTAAAGTATTGTCACCTTTTTCAAATGTGATCAATCAAAAAGAACATATGTTATTTTTACCAGTGTTTTTCTTTTATATTAGTATTGATTTTAGGCTTCAGATAATCTCTTCATGGGAGTGCTATTACGTCTCTCCATTAAATGACTTCCTAAAGAAGAGTCTTTTTCATAACATCTTTACGTATTTTTGGTGGAATTGACTTTTCAGATACCTATGCATGCCCTTTTTTATTTAATTAGGCATATCCTTCTCAGAGTGATTTGTGAATTTATGAGAGACT
This sequence comes from Mystacides longicornis, assembly GCA_963576905.1. Classification (NCBI taxonomy): domain Eukaryota; kingdom Metazoa; phylum Arthropoda; class Insecta; order Trichoptera; family Leptoceridae; genus Mystacides; species Mystacides longicornis. The sequence goes on along the minus strand of OY756436.1, from coordinate 21,863,774 downwards.
TTATTATCATATATTTCGTCCCTATTTGAATTTTCTATCTCAATTTAAGCATACCTAAGGATTATAAAAGTTCTCGCAATATTATAGCTCATCAAGAAACATGAAGTATATAGAATAACTGATGGTAGTTGTGGGCACCAAGGAAGATTTTTAAGGAACAAAAATAGTCGGTTGATTTAAACCTATGCTTCAAAGGGAAGACGAAATCAACAAATACGCTGAGGATCTTCCTAATTATTCATAAATTGGATGATCGAGGCGAAACACGAGATTGCCTTGAACCGAATATTAGAAGACTATTGCTCGAATTGTAGCGCCATTGAAAGAAGGAAAAAAGCAATTTTGTTTTGGGTTATTGGAAAATATCCTTGGAGGTTATTTATTCTAAAATATGCTGGTCATATAAGGCAAATATCAAAACCAATAGGCATTAACCAGTATATATCAACAACTCGTGACTCACTAATACTGTTCGATTTTTAAATGATATGAACAAAAAAATATTTTTGAAAATAAAAGAGCATTGCTAAGCTAAGATCTAGTCTAGTCCTTCAAAATAGACATACATAGAATGTTGTGTGTCAATAGGAATTTTTAATCAGTTCGTTCATACTAGTACCTCATAAAGACTTTAAAAGTTTTGAAACAACGTACATAATGATAGATAAAATTAACAGTGACTGCTAATGAAACACCACATCTACAGCAATTCCTAACACTATGGTGTATCCAGGTGTTACGATTTTCAAAGAAAACTACAAATTTATTAATTTACTTGTTTTTACAAATAATATAGAGGAATTTATTGATTATTCATTACAACTTCAAATATCAATCTTAGTATTTATTTATTTATTATTTATAATTTTAGAAACACCAACAGCACACTGATTTAAACATAATATAGCAAAAGCACACAACACATACAAAATTCACTAGTGCTCCAATAAGAGGTGTCCGCCACTTCCCAATATGATGTCATATTACCACTAAATAGATGAAAAATACATGACCGTTATGTCTTTTGAATTTTGATATTAATCATATGTTGCCGAAAGATCTGTAGAAAGAATATCTGTTTGATAAAAGTCCGTGATTTCTGCCTACTTAATTTCAGGACAAGGTGATGGATATGAAAAAAAAAACATACATTTTGTTGATATAATTTGTTCAACAGTAACTAAACATTTTAGATCGAAATAAACTTATCCTTTAACTTAAGGGTCGTTCAAACGCTCAAAAAAATATTTTAGGTAAATGAGACTAATTTCAATTAAAATTAATTTTCAAATTTTTTAGCATTATAAGATTCTATAATTGGATTGAGAGGCGTATCAGAAAAAAATACTCAAAAATCATTCTAAACCTGCAAAACTATTTAAATAATTATTCATTTTGAAACAAAACAGAAATTCCAGTTTCATATGTTAAAATTGATAAAGTGTGAAAAATGGATGTTTACGTGCAACGACCCCTAAGTCTCAATTTTCTACTAGATCTAAACTCGTCTATTACACTGCTGAACAGAAAGTTCTGGGTGCCTAGCGATTCGGTCGTCGAGTTTTGTTAGGAAGGTTAGAGGTTCGATCCGGTGCCAACCATTTTGCCTTAGATTGATTAAAATAATTAATAATTCCTGGTAAATAATACTTGCTATTGGCTATTGGTATCCTATTTAGACGGAAAAAAATGTTTGCCTGGATAAAATGCCAAAGCATCCGCTATGCATTCAATACCTTCAATATAATATAACAATATTGATATTTTTCAAATAAGAATAAAACCAAATCAATGAGTGAATTGTATAAAAGTAGCCCATGTACTGTAAGTTAGATGATAGGATTTATTCATTCGGGTCTATCTTCTGTTTCATTTACATTTAAATTAAATTTACATGGAAGTGTTTCAGGAATGTTCCCCCAATGGATGGTGATCAATTGACACCTTTCTCTTGACTTAACAAAATCGATATGTCGTTGATGTGTTCACGTCTGAATTCATCATCTTAACCCATTTATACCCATCACATTAGATTTTTTTAAATGATAAGCTACAACCGATAGCCATCGATGCTCACCAGTTCTCTCGGGTGGATAAATTTAAAATAGACCTGGGAACTACCATTAACACCACTGGTAACCTTGGAGTTGAGCTACCGTTTCGTATCGGTGGCACCTTTAACAACATGTCCAAAATGTGGAAAGCGCCGCCTTTTTTAGTGTCCAGCCGAAATGTAAACTGTTTGATGCGTATGTGTTGCCCATTCTCCTGTTTGGGTGTGAGTCCTGATACCACCTAACAGCCCAGGCACAAAAGTCTCAGCATTTGAAACGAAGTGCCTCAGAAGGATTATAGGATGGTAGCACCGCATCACGCACTACACTAAAAGGGAGTTTTGAATGATTTGTTTTGATGAAATTTATATACAAGAAATTTTATCTTCATTTAAAAAAAAATCCAGAAGAAGATCTTATGAAGTACGTACACCTTGCAACTCCCTAGGCTGGAGTCAAATTCAATTGAATTCCCGTCAACGCAACGGTATCGTTCAGTCGGAGTTTCCATGGTAACAATGTACTCATTATAGAATTTAACGTTATTGCTACGGGAATGGCGGATGACCAATACAGTTGACGGCCATTTAATTGCACTTGACTTCAGCCCGTAGTTGAGACAGTGTATCGTCTTTCTTCTTCTTTTAAGCCTTAACCATTTACTGCTAGATGATGGCTTCCCTCGCATATTATATCTAGAAATTAATGAATTGAACTTGTTAATTCAATTTGTGTATTAAGAAATTTACAACAAACAGATTCATTTTTCTCCATTCATTATACCTAGATACACAGTTCGAAATTTTATTTTCATTTAACCCTCCGATCATTGTTTTCAAATATCCTGGAACAATAAACAATACTCCGGTTTATCTCTAGTAATTTTCACTTCTCAGAAAACTTACCAATCCTGTTTTAGATTGGAAGTGACCCTCTCCATTTACCGGAATTTGCAAGACACGAAAATAAATTTGACAATTATTATTTTTTATTCCCTATTATTAAAATTTTATAAAATGTCTATATAAAGTACTTACCTCCAATTATGTTCAATAAGCGAAACTTGATTTATTTCAAGCGAATCCAGATTAATAACAAAAAAAAAGGAGGGGGCGTACTTACGCGTGAAAGTCGCTGGCACCACGCGATTAAGTGGTGCAGTATAAAACAGAACCCAAAGCGAAAATACAATAACTAAAAAAAAAAGTTTAGACAAATGAAAGTTATCTATTTTCACATTGGGCATTAATGGGTTGAAGCCGTTAAATCCTTGTTCAAACCACAATCTCTGCTTAAGATTAGATTTCAGAATTCTACAAGTGGTCGCCATCTTGAGATGTCAAGTGAGATCGAGACGATAGGAGTAATTGTAATTATCGACAGGTGAGGCAAAGAGGATGATGTCGAAAATGTTGTGTCAAGTTGAGAAACGACCTTTTGACCTACACAATATATATATTACTAGCTTTCCCGACAGACGTTGTCTTAATATTGAATTCGAATGTGTATAATGATGAGCTTATTACCTTTTAACCAATGTAATTAAGATCGAATTACCACCACTGGTGATCTCGGGGCTGAGCTCCCGATACGTATCAGTATGGCAACAACATGACCAAAATAAGGCGTCGGCGTTTAGTGTCGAGAGGAAATGTAAACTGTTTGATGCGTGTGTGTTGCCCATTCTCCTCTATGGGTGTGAGTCCTGGCACCTGACCAAAGCCCAGGCACAAAAAGTATCTGCATTCGAAACAAAGTGCCTTCGGAGAATTTTGGTTATAAGATGGTACCACCGCATCACGAACGATGCTATAGGAACGATGCAGAAGACATAAAAAGATACAGAAACAGTTGAATATCAACATCACAGAAAAAACGATGATATTATATGCCAGAAGAAAGAAAGAAGATATCAGAATGGAAGCAGTAATTAAGCACATTTTAAATAATCAGTCATTATAAAATTGAAAAAATAATTAGCACAAAATTATGGAAGCATTTAATGCAGTGTTCAGACGAGGCGAATATCGCCAGGACACTAAAATATCGCCAGCCAATTGAACCGTGTGAACAGATTGTCGATAAATCTGAAGCGATAAAAATGATTGAAAGCGATATCGCCTCAAGTTGACTACCTTTCAACTTTTGTATCTGGTGGAACGATGCACGCATACGCAGATATGCGCGGCGTCCGTATGTTCTGTTTCTTGACAGTTGACAGCTCTGCTCTAAATTTATTTCTCCTTAAAATCCAATTCCGCACCCAATTTCTGCGTTTTATTTTTATTTTTCCTCAATTAGGAGTCTCCTTATACCGTCTAAAACAATATTTTCAACTAACCGCAATTACTCCGCGACTTCTACCTCGACGTCCGCCATTTTTAAATCTATCAGTGCACCTGACAGATTGAATGTATGTCGGTGGACTCGTGTGAACACATCACACGATCAATGGGCGACCGAGCGATATGTTTTTTGTGAAAGCGAAATCTTCTGGCCTTATATCGCCTAGTGTGAACACCGCATTAAAGTTGAAGAAGTAATTGAAATCATACTTCTCTCATCTATGTATTTTTGGAGTAGGTAACAATAAACAGTTGTAAAAAAATCTATAAGATTAATGTTCAGATATTCTTTAGCATTTAAACTTGCGTAGGTAGGTATTTATTATATTATATCTTTACCTTTATAAAAGTCCTTCACTTTTTATTCATATATAAATTCATCAATTCTTATAATTTTTATGTTATAAAATTTATTAAAAAAAAACTGTTTTTTACCAAGTCAAGGTTGAGTCTTAATTAATTTGCTTTCACAATTTTTCTACGCAGTTAGGTGCCTCTTGTACTAGCGCGCAACCCCTCAGATTTCTAGATATTTTTAACAGTGATACAATAAGGAATTTTGATTGACCTTCGAAAATTAAATTATAAAAGTAGAAAGGAAATCATTAAACATATCCTGCGAAATAGTAAATAGTCCCAAGTAAAACAGCGTACGAGGAAACTAGATAGCAGCCATCTGAAAAAAGAAGCATATAAAAAACAAGCGTAGTTGAATTACATGCCATATAATCCAGATATTCTCTAAAGATATAAAAGAAAGTCGGTTTAGTTCGAACACTTATAACTTGAGATCGGCTGAACAGATTTTTATGATGCTTGGTTTATTGGATTCTTCTCCGCTCCGGAAATAAAAAATCGAAAAATGTTTAAGTTTATATTAATAATATTAAAGTTAGTATGGAAAGAATTTCAATACAACAACGCCATGTGTGAAAAGTTCTATAGAAACACTTTTTTTATTTACCTGACAACCATTGACATTAAAAATATTGGTAGGCAGATTTTTTCAAGATTTTTTTTTCTTATTTGTTAACGTTTAAGCGCATTTTTATAAATAAAAACGCGAAAAGTGAATAAATCTAATTTTGAAACCAAATTTTCGCTTGACACAAATTGTCAGTTGTTTGATAGTTGGTGCGATTGACATAATTCGGGTGGAAAATATGTGGTTTAAAACAGATGCATCAGTCGGAAAAACATTGGTTAAGTCATTTATATCATTCTTTCAAATTCGATATCAATATTCATAGTTAGATCACATGACAACTTCTGTCGGGAAAGCTTGTAAATCAATAAAGGTTTTGCGATCGAAAGCTGATAAAGCTTTCGTGACAATATGAAAATACCGTGATCTGAAAAATCTATAAGACGTAATGTGAAAACTTGAAAAGTTATATTAGCACAAAAGCTAATTTCAAGGTTAATTATTGTTAAGAGGGAAATAAATTTTGCTGTACGTAAATAGAATGCGAAGAAAGGACTAGGAACTCTGTATATTTTAAAAAGATAGAGGTATTCACAGCTAAGGGTCTGTACTGGCAGAGGTCGGCCCTTGATCAGTTTCTAAAGGATGATTTTAAAAAATAAACCGCGAAATTTACCTACCCGGTACGGAATTCAAACTGAATGATGGATAGAGTGTTCCTCAATTCGGCGAGAATTCACTGACTGCCCAGTCCAAACACGCATACGTACAATTTCAAAATAATACAACAGATAATAATTATAAAGTTTTTAATTATGTTTTTTATTAACACCTGTTAGCCGTTGAAAAAAAAATCTGGAAGTTATTCGAGAGGAGTAATTTAATTAAGTACTGAATTATAAAATATACGGCGTCTTATCAATTCATTTCCTTTTACTTAAAAGGATTTAAAAAAGAGTAGGTACTTTGTGTAATGTCCTAGTGAATATTAATAAAAATATTATCTCGTTTCTTTCTTTTTTATTTCAATTTTTTTTAACTATATTCACATTGCCTATTATATGTAGGTTGGTTGGAAGAAATTGCCCTAGGCAATAAGCCCGCCAATTTTGGTTAATTATGTATATTTTTACCCAATAAAGTGTTATATTATTATTATTTTATATATATTATACACGGTGTTAATTTGGTAGTGGATAAACCGAAGCAGGGAGGTAGAGGACCTCAATACCTATCGATTTGACCCCCATGTATGTTCAGCGATATTGGGTGGTTCAAAAGTTATTTACCTTTTTGTGAAATTTGAATAAAAACCGGATTTCTGACAAAACTACGTAACTGTGGCTAAACTATTTAGATTACGAACATGATTTTTTTTCTAGAAATATTGCGATAGTGACCCTTACGCAAGGTATGATTGCTATGAGTCAGCACCCTATAGCTATTGTTTAAAAAATTTTCAAGATCTTGCAATTTTTTTAAATGGTACGGGCCAAAGCCTTCGGAATGTAGTATTCTGTGCACAGTCATGTGAGATAGGCCCGTACGTCGGCTGATTTCTCGCGTACTTGTCGACGAATCTCTCTGCACCTTTTCCAACACTTCTTCGACTTGATCTATTCTAGTTCTGGGTAATCCTTCAGACCGAGAAGTGCCAGGTATGTAACCTTCCATGTAGGCATTGTGGACATGCATAAATACTCGGTAGCCAGGATAAACCTCCGGCTGAGGGCCACCTCTTCCAATCAGCTGTTCTCGATACATCCTAGCAGCCACACTAGCATTTCCTTGTGCTGCAACGTAACAAAAATGCATTTCTGCATAGTTTCTTGGAGAAAATGGCATGATGGTGATACACTGTGATACGTTTATAATCAGTAAGATTGCCGAGTTTTTGTTCCAGGTAACAACAATGTTAATGACCATGTTAATGCAACAATAATTTTTGTTCTTTATTCAAATTTTTAAATATAACATTAATCTGTTCAGGAGGGTAGGTATCACAAATAATTAAAGAACAAATCCACCAATATTACAAATCTCTGTCTAACAAAAAACATCAAATTTTGATACTTGCACATCAGTTTTAATGAGCTTTTGTACATGATCCCCTTATACCAGTAAAATGAAATTTGCAGGAATGATTCTCCATAAATAGTACAAGTTTTTAAGATAGTTTGTAGAAAAAAATTTGCCATGAAATTTTTTGTCTAGAGCCTTTGAAAGATTTTAGAAAATTTTTGTCAACAAAATCTATCGGGTTCTGACTCATAGCAATAATACCTTGCGTAAGGATCACTATCGGACTATTTCCAGAAAAAAATCATGCTCGTAATCTAAATAGTTTAGCCACAGTTACGTAGTTTAGTCAAAAATCCGGTTTTTATTCAAATTTCACAAAAAGGTAAATAACTTTTCAAACCACCCAATATCGCTGAACATACATGGGGGTCAAATCGATAGGTATTGAGTTCCTCTACCTCCCTGCTTCGGTTTATCCACTACCAAATTAACACCGTGTATACTTTAGTTTATTAATATCTGGTATATACTACCTCTCCCAACAAACTTTTTCATATTTGTATTTAACTAGCTTTCCCGACAGACGTTGTCCTGTAGTCCTTATTATGAATATTGATTTCACATTTTTTATTTATACAAAAATACGTTTAAAATATTATGTTTGAATGTAAAAAAAATATTTCTGAAAGCTTGAAAGAAATTCTATCAAAAATCTGCGTATCAATGTTTTGAAACTCAATGGTTGTCAGGTAAATAAAAATTGTATTGTTATGGAGTTTTTCACAGATGGTGTTGTTGTCAATAAATCCGTTCCATACTAACTTTAATATTATATTTTAGATATATTATTTCTTTTATTTTATGTTATTCGGAGTGGAGAAGAATCCAATCAAACAACGTAAGAATCTATTCAGCTGATCTCGAGTTATGTTCGTAAGTGTTCGCGCTAACCCGACTTTCATTTATATAGATATGATATGAGTATTGAATTCAAATTTGTGTATAAAGTAATTAACCAATACATATTTAACCATTATAAAATAATTCTGATCAATGTATCTGTTAACGTTAAATGGTGTTTACAGAGAATATTCTGATAATCGAACCCACTACATATGAATCAACTGACAGTTTTTAAAACGTCAATTTAAAGTAAAAAAGTTTTTAATATCGTCAAAAGTACTAAAGAAGGTTGTCTACGTTAAGTTTCCTTAAAATTTTTTAATGTTTCAAGCAACATTCTTTTTTTTTCTTTCATACTTTTCATTTCATAAAACCCTTCTCCTGTAATAGCAAACACAACAAAAAAAATCGAAATTTATCCAGCTTTTCATGCGTAATGCGATGACCAAGAGGGAGATTATTGGGCTCCATTTTTATATATAAAGATAATATAAAATTTTCCATTGTTCACGAGTAACTCAATTCTTCAGCAGTAGTTGTTATTGTTATTCCTAGTTTGCTTTTTTTCCTTTTACTATTTGAGAACAAAAATATAAAATCTTCTTGCTTTTTAATAAAGCCCGTTATGAAATCGGGTATCAAGGTGTTGTTTTTTTTTATTATTTTTTTATTTGTTTACGATGTTTTATATTACTGTATTATTCATTTTTTTATTTTCCTTGCTTGTTTATGAAAATAAAAAAAAACATTCTTTAGGATTATTCAATTGTAAAAGTGGTATTATTTTTTTTATAGAAAAGAAAAGCGGCCGTAAAACTACAAACGTCGTATGCTTTAAGACAAATACAAAGCATTGTATATTTTTATCTCTTTCACTGGAAGTATAATAATGAAAGCGGGAAAGAAGCAGCGTCGGTGACTTTTAGTGTCAATCAGCGTATCTTGGATACCGCAGTAAACACTATTCCAAATGAAATCTTTAATATAAAAGAAAGTCGGGTTAGTACGAACACTACTTATAACTCGAGATCGGCTGAACAGATTTTTATGATGCTTGGACTATTGGATTCTTCTCCGTTCCGGATGATAAAACATCGAAAAATGGATAGAAAATAAGATTTAAGTTAGTATGGGTATTGGTGGTTGGTAGAGTGAGAATGCACAGGTTTGTATGGTGGATCGGTTTATTGAAGAGGTAACATGTTATACAGAATACAGAAAATACTATCGAGCGGGCGCCGTGTGGCGCACCGCAATGCGAGTCGCGAGACGGAAGGTGCGTGTTGACTCTATGCCGATTTGTTGGTGACTGATGGTTGGGGTGCTGCCTTGTACGATGTGGCAAGCTGCTACTGGATGACGACATCTTGGAGGAACGCTATTGGTTGATGATGTCGTCATGAATAGGGTCGAACGCTATTGGTTGATGATGTCGTCATGAACAGGGTCGCCACAGTACTCCCCCCCAAGTGACGGAGTCACGAGGTTCAGCGTGGAAGCTGTCATGTTCATGAAGATATGCATGATTAGGTCCTCTGATATCCAATGCGTGAAGAAAAAGATTGTTACGAATAATGCTTCTTAAAAAATGTTGGTCATCTATGTCGGTCGCGACCAAAAGGTTTTACACCCCTGGTTAGCAGGCGTAGTTGTACAATACTGTTTGAGTAATCTATATAATCCAAAATTGATAAAATAATAATAAGTAGGTATCTATTAATTATACAATAGCAAGATTGTCACGAAGTGTTGTAACATGATTACTGTAGACAAAACAATATTCACGGATGGATTTCTGATATCACTGCAAGTGTCAACTCGCTGAAGAATAATTTTAATTATTGGCGTTCTGAGAATCATATTACACAGCTTGCTTCTCCGTAGGTCGGTGTTTTGATTAGATATAAGATTGTGTAAAGTAAACAATTCACTGCGACGAGTTCATGAGTCATGTTGCATTGTCTTAGTCTTGATAAAAAATGCTGATGTAACAGATTGATGCTTTTGAGAACGGAATGTAAAAATATTGTTGCACTGCACTGTGAAAGTTAAGATTTTTTTTAAATATGAAGTGTTGCACTTTCGTATGCTGTTACTGCTGTTAAAACTGATGTTGCTTGCTTTTTGCTTGCGTAAGCGTTAGTTGTTGCTGGGTCATTTTATTTTGCACGATTGCATTCTTCTTGTTCGTTACATAGATTTTGAGTTGGTGCCAATGAAGAAGTGCTGATCCTAGTTGCTGTTGCTGACTATATATTGCTAGTCAATAATTCATGTCGAATTATGGGTGCTGCCATATGAATATGCCAGAGCGTGTGTACTCGGGATGCATTATTCATATTTTAATGAGTGACGTCGTTCGTCGTGCTCAAAGTGGCGTTTGCTTATGAGGATCTTGAGTAGCGATGGTCATTTGAAGTTCCAGCGTAGGAAGAATAACCTTGCTGCTACCTAGTGTCTCTTCTGGCGTAGGCAAGCAGTCCTTTGCAGCGGTGATGCGAGGATGCTTATTTGTTGTTGTCTATGTTGGTCACTATCTATTGACAAGTAAAATGTCCAAGTCTGATAGATATGTGTGACGATTTGAACATTGAAAAAAAATGTTGATATGATGAAGAATATCGTGGCGAATAATGAGAAGTTCATTGAAGACATTGTTGAATGACTCACAGCATGTTGAAGTGTGCAAGTTGCTGAGCTTAGAGACAACTAAGTAATGTTTCTTACTTTGGAATGTCCTTTCTTGCTCGTACGTCTTGTTAGTTCTCGAAGAAATGTAGAAAGTTGAGTCTTCATGTGACGTGGTGTACAGATGCTAGCTGCTACGTGTCCGAGATTTGCGGATGACTGGATGGTCCAGTGTGTTGCGATGACTGCTGCGCCGGTTTTTCCGTGTCTCGGTTGTAAGCACTGTTTGAATTTTCACTTTGTCACTCTACTGCTATACTTATATATGGAGATTAAGATAGGTACAACAACGCTATCTGTGAAAATTTCTATCACAACACAATTTTTATTTACTTGAAAACCATTGAGCTTGAAACATTGGTACGCAGATTTTTTGTAGAATTCCTTTCAAGCTTTCAGAAATAATTTTTTAACATTCAAACATATGTTAATTGTCTACAGCTACAGACATTAAATTTCGTTGTTTAGGAACTATCGCCCTTGAGGGGGTCTTTTGATCACAAAACGGCGCTCTAAAAATTATCTTATTATTATTATTATCGTAGTAAGCGAAAAATCTTTATAATATCAATCAAGAGTATAAGTGTTATAAAAAATATTTTTACCATTAAAATATATTATTTAGGTAATTAATATTGGTACCTATTTTATAAATCTGTCTCGTCTTAAAAATACCCAATTATCAATTTGATAACTTTACTTGTGATATCTTTTGGGCCCACCGAATGATTTTGCTTAGGCCTTAGGCGTTCTCCTAATAAAAAAAAAAAAAAAAAAACTACAAAAAAACATGGATGTTGTTGGGTTTTGTCTGATGTAAGATAATTTTAAAAAGAAATTAAGGGTGTCTCTTTTGTATTATAACTTTGTATTACAAGTAATTTAATCTTCCAATGTTTGACAAACATCAGATAATACATAAATAAAACAATCGCTGTTTTGCTAAGCACCTGTCACAAAAGGTTTCCAAACTTTTGATCTCGCGCGACGTACAAACGTCTAATTCAAATTTCACGTTAACAATCCAAACAGACTGTCTGTGTTTGAATATTTTAAAAGCTTTCTGTTCTATTGTGAAATTGCTATCAAATTTCAAAGCCTGAGCTGTTTTTCGAAGACAGGAAAAAACACAGCACAGGCTTTGAAAGAAATAAAATTATATTGTTAGAGAAATACTCGTATTTCTCGCCAAATATCCATTTGATTAAACGAAATTTTGACTTTAGTTTTTCTTTGCCCATCACTCACTGGTCATAGACTTACCCTGAGACTGCCACAGATCCTTATACTATTTCAACCGCTCTGGGAAACTCCTTCAAACTCCTTCAAAAAGTCGCTGATGACACGATAAATTATTACCTATTCCAATTTCAAAGAGGATCCCCTCCCTCCCTCCCTCTCCCTCTTCTCCTTCTTTCTTTTCGGTCTGCTCTTTTATTTATGTATTATTATTATTTATTTATTTATACAAGCCTTTTTTCCTAATATGTAACAGAGACAGCAATAAAGTTTTATTTAAACTCTTACCACGTCATCAGACGACTTTGCTTGAGGCCTGCCAACACTTCTTGGTCAAATCCTCGAACACAACTCAATAATTCTTTTGCTAGGTACATGTGGCGTCACATGATTTTTAATCCATACCTTAACATAGCCATTCTCCTGTATGGGTGTGAGTCCTGGCACCTGAAAAAGTATAAGCATTTGAAACGAAGTGCTTCTGGAGAAACTCGGGAACAAGACTGTACCACCGTATCACGAACGACGCCATACGCCGCGGTCGGCATACCCATCAAATTAGGACTATCACACATAATAATGGAAAGGATAATATGGACTTTCATGATACTACTGTGTTAAGGATGCCTAATGTCATTTGGCGAGGACAGTTCTGTCGAGAAAAACTCTCTGATACCGTGTTCCGCTCCTTCGAAGATCTGAAGGATTTGGACATGGACAAGAGCTCTTGTTGCCGTAATCAATTGAATCATAGAGTTACATTAATTTTCTTCAACTTGACCTGTACCCCTATTCCGAATCTCCGTGACATTTACGCTGGCGTGAATTAACAAGATTTTGATGTGCTGCGGAGCTTTCCGAAGCATTCTGTAGTGGCGCTATACACATTTCCATACAAAATTTTGTTAATTTACGCCAGCGTAAATGTCACGGAGATTCGGAATTGGGGCTCTGAACAGTGAACACGCGCTGTAGCGTAACCAACGTAACAATTTTTTATAGAACGCTGTGGTTCGTGACGACGTCTGTATAGACCCTAACAATATACCTAGCAAGAAACTGAAGATCTTGTACAAGTATCGAAACTGCTGTCTCCGAATTGTGTACTGTACCAGCATTATAAAAAAATGCTTACTCGAAAAATTTTCACACTTGGTTAAAATCCCCAAAAACGATAAAACGGAATCCCATTCATGAACCTCGTAAATTTGTCAATATGACATTAGTGCAATTTTATGGTGTATCATTTCATAGTGATTTGCCACTTGAGCGATTCCCATCCCATTGTCCGCAGTTTGTGTCTCGGTGTGTATTATATTCGTTCCCCATTCATAGCAGCTACCAGATCCTCTGTGGTGGTCTGTCATTATCATGAATATAATTTATATGATTTTTAGCCAGGTGTCCAATATATCGATTTGTCTAATATCGCATATTAGGATTGTTTATTTTATTTTTATTGGTTTTATATGTTTTTTTTTTTTTGTATTTTTTTGCTCCGAAATTTGGGGAGTGGTTTCCGCCTTTATAAAACGCGTGTTCGATTCTTATATTTTTTGTTCAATATGTGATTTTTTAAACATTTCACAAAATTAATATTATTTATTGGTTTTTTATTATTGATTTTATTGGTATTAATAAACCTGATCTAGGTAAGTAGTAGCTACCTACTTACATAGATCATTGACAAAATAGAAATCAGATTTCAGAAACCATCTCTCCAATATTTTTCAAGAGGAAAAACCAACTAAGAAGAGGTAAAGATATCTAGAGATAGAAATGACCAAAAAATAGACAACACGACACATAAAATAAGGATTTAGTGACAAATGTAAATCTTCGATGACTTTTTGGAAGAAGGTGCTTGGTGATAGTCCATTAGAAATAACCACCTAGTAATAATTAATACACCTATTAAACCTACCAAAATTATTTAAAGGCATTTCACCCATAGACAGTGATTTGTGAATCTTACAGCCGGTTTCATAAATATAAAGGAGACTTTAAAAAATAACGCGTTTCATAACAACAAAATGACATTTTATGTACCTAAACGTCCCATTATTGGGACTTAAAGTCGACTTTAGTGCAGTTCAATCTTTTACCACCGGAGTTCATCGAAAATTTCGTGGCTCTCTCTCTGTCACAAATGATGAACATTTGTATACCTACGGTGACACTATGGACAAAAATGACTAAAACAGGGTGCAGAAGATGACAAAACGGGAAGAAAATTATCGTTTACAGATTTCGTTAACTAATTCATAAACCATAATAATAAATTAACACAAAAACGACACTTTGATGCTCTATTGAGAAATGAAATTGACAGATTAACAGAAATTCCGCGAAAATATTAGTAAACAACCTATGTTTTCCACAGATTTCCATGGTAACACCATCAACTGCCACCAACTTTCAAATATTTTTTTGATATTTCAAACTTTAGCTAAAGCTGAAAGCAAGCGGGAATATTTTTGTTAAGAAACGCGTCTTCTTGTACTCAGAAAGTAAAATAATTATCAACAAGACCAAATACATGCAAAATGATTTCTGCCTAATACCTACACGAAACGGCGGGATAGATACATAAGGAGCCTTCCATAAGAATTGAAATGGCGAGTTCGTCCTTTAACAGCATGAGAAAACTGTGGAAATCCACCAACTTTTCCACAAAGACTAAGTGTCGCCTCTTTAATGCGCGCATTATGCCAGTGTTGTTATAATATGGATGTGAATCCTGGCATCTGATAATATCTCAACAGAAGAAGATTTTTAGTGTTGAGAATAGATTTCTGCGACAGATTTTGGGGATTAGGTGGTACCACTATGTCTCAAATGAGACTGTACGCGTCAGAATAGCACAATAATATACAATCACATCAGTAATCCGAATCGCAGATTGAGCTGGCTTGGCCATGTTCTCCGTATGTCCCTCGAGAGTCTTAAATAAAGTCTTTTCTACAATCCGGATGGGACAAGAAAGCGAGGCAGACCAAAATTAACAATCAAGCTGGCATTCACTGCGGTACTACAAGATGCTGGACTAAGCTGGGATGAAGCTGTGCATCAGCTGGCGTAAGAAAGAGAGGCTTGGAGGAACTTCGTGGTGTCCATATCTCCACACCGGGAGCGAACGTGGATGTAGTAAGTGGAGCGAAAGAAGTAAGTAATAAAAGATAGTTGTTACTCTCCATAGGAGTAACGAATATGCTAATTAAATACCCAAATTATTCAAAGAGATAAAATAATTATAATATTAGCATTTATAAAAGTCATCCTTTTTAACAAGAAGATAAAGGATGTTGTATCAACTACTATTTTTTTGTACTTATACTAATGTATATAGGTAATACAAAAATTATGCAGTCAAATTTCCATTTTATTTCTATTATCTTAATGATTGGTTGTTATCATAATAATATGGTATATTTATCCTTATCATCACGCTATTTGAAATAATATGGGGTAGTCAACGAAGTAGGTACCTTTGTACCATCACGTGTTTTAAAAAAAAAACTTCAAAAGTCAATATTTAACTAGGAGAAGCAATACTTATCGACGCCTAACTCAGAATTCGATTAAATAATATTTCTCCTTGAGATCTTCGATTTATGATCAAGGATAGTGTTACTGATGTCTTCAACATGTGGAATGAATAACAACTAAAAGGGTGTCAAATCAAGCGGCATATTACGTATAAAAAAACCGACTGGATAGTCTCCCAAAAGTATGAAAAAGAGATCTGGACTTCACCGTCTCAAGTTAAAAGATTTCGAGACTGCGAAAAGGGAAGAAGAAGAAGAAAAATAAGTTGACCACATAATTTGGTAGGTAGGTACATATCTTATCATCACGAATTGAACATGAAAAATTATTGCACATCTGGTTTAAATTTAACGATTTGCTGATTCCAATGTAATAACACTTTTATTATGTAGTAGGGACCAAAATATTATTTACAAACAGTCTTTGTTTCGAAAATTCCATTCGAATTTTAAATTTTGTTTCAAGAATATCCAATTCTAGTTTCAGGTAAGAACTATGCCCCTGAGTGGGGTGTAAAAAGGGAGAATTGATTGATTGATTGATTGATTGATACTTTCGAAATAACGCTATAACAGCAAAGAAAAGATCTCTTAATAAAATTGAACTTATTTTATTCCTACATCACGTCGACTGCATTTGGGATTAAAAATGAAATATTTTTATTATTAAAGATATAAAATAAATGCAATAAAATTATGTGTTAATAAATTATATAAGTACCTCAGTATTATTAATTATTATTGTCTGCTTTTGTATGACGAAGCTATATTTATAATTCAAATTCTATTATGTTTGTATACCTTACCATTATAATTGGCTAGAATTAATTTCTATTCAACAATTTTATAAATAAGTTAAGTAGGAAAATTATTACGATTCCGATGGATGACTTTAAAATTCTATTCATAGGCAAATGCTCATGTTGTCTACCCTCAAAGTATAAAGTTGATGTTTCTAACAATTTGACTGTTAATACCCTTCGAAGCAGTTTTGAGTCTACATCAGCTGTTAAGATGTACATAGATGACTGTATAGAAATTTTTTTCTTGTCTAAATAATTCACACTTTTTTTTTTACTCATCATGCCGCGTCCCGTAAGGGGTAGGCAGAGAGAACGGATCTCCACTCTTTTCTATCCAAGCATACTTCTTTCGTGGAAAAAATCTCTTGACTCAGACAGGGTCCACCCAGGACTGTCGTGCTGATGATGATGATGATACTTCTTTCGCTTCTTCCACCGACATAACATTTCTTATTCACCCTCTCCTATTTCTCTTACTTCTTCCCTGGCCTTCCTTGAGGACAGAATCGATGTGTTCGATCCACGTCATTCTCGGTCGGCCACGCTTTCTTACACCTTTCCTTTCTTACACACTTTATTTTACCTACAAAAAAAGGACATACCTATTCAAATGAAATAGTAAAAAACACGTGTTTCTGTTTTGAAATGTGACAATTCTTTTCTTTTTTAAAAATGAATCTGTGATTACTGAAAGTGAACAGAAATATTATACTCTTTACTCTTTAGCTACCTAAGCTTGTGTCGTGAAAGAGGAAGATGGTCGGCACCTAGGGTCGAACCCACAACCTCCAGTACGAAAGTCGGCATCGTAAATCCCAGGCTACCAACCACTTCGATACACTGTAAGTAATAGAACGTTTTTTTATTCTTTCTAGCAAGCCTCCCACTAATTTAACTTTATGAAGCTAGTTGGATAGTGACATTATATCTAAATATACCACGCTATATGGATTTTCTACGGGTTTTCTTTCCTGTTTTTTATACTTAATAGGGATTTAGTCAAATAAAGTTGATACGGTTATACCACCTATGCTCAATCTCCAGAGCCTCGTTAATTTTGTAGCGAAGGAAACCATACCAAGTGCTGGTGAGGATGATATTTGATTCGGCTGGGCTGCAAAGGATGCCTGCAATTAGTGCATGATAGGGAGCTGCAAAGATCTAAGGAGAGATTTACATAATATAATATTCAAAAATAAATTAATTGACGTTAGAGGGCTGAATAATGTTATGCCTACAGTAACCAGAGATCTTACCATAATAATAATAATTTACCATCAGGGTCCCGGGGACGAGGAAGACCCTCTCATACTGTGTTCCGCTCTTTCGAAGCAGAGCTGAGGAATCTGGACATGGTGTGGGAGGAGGTCATTAACGTTGCGCAAGATCGAGCGCAATGGAGAGCTCTTGTTGCCTCCCTATGCCCCTAAGTGGGGTCTTAAGGGAGTTTGGATTGGATTGGATGTTTTTTGATGGACGTCTATTCTTTCAACAACATAATATAAAATATCGTAACGTGTATCACATGTGATTTATTTACTACTACATCGCCATCTCTTGTATATTTTTTAAAGTTACGCAACTATAGAGGAATTTATTGTTTTTATTACAAACTTATGACCCGTCGAACTTCACCCCGCATCCAAATCAACAATAATTATTATTACATAGATAATGAAATAAATTATTAGCTAAATTTAATTCAGTTTTTATGTAATAAACTGTATTTAATTCATGTAATACCCGAGTCAAAATTATTTTTTATTATGGATTAGGTCGAAGTTCGACGGGCGGGTAAGCTAGTACCAAACCAAATAATTGAAATCGGACTCATAATCAGAATTATTAAACGTTTATTTTCTGAGTTCAGAAAAGTAGGATAACATCATAGAAAAGTAAACACATTGTAAGAATGTATGTAGGTAGGTACCTACCTACGATAAAATATTACGAAGAATAAAGTCGAACTTATTTTGATGCTTTGAAAAAGTTTTTTAATAAAATCATATAACGTCATAAAGAATACGCAAATATAATAATATTTTATATTATTATTATACTATTTGCTTTATTCTTTTATACTTCATACTCTGTCCCTCAAAGTAGAATATTTGCGAAGTTCTAAGAGGAAGTCACCGCGACAGACGCAAACTTCTTATATTTCAATTGGAACACAGCGCTTATTGCTTCTATATAAAAACTAGCTTTCCCGACAGACGTTGTGCTGTAGTCCTAACCAGAGGCGTCCCGTTCATATGTGCAGTGCGCCCCCAGAAACAAAAAATACAAAATAAATCCGATTAAGTTACTAATAAAATAATAATGTTAAAATATTTCTAAAACATCCATATTTCATTCGTATTCAAAGCTCAGGCGGGAAAAACGTGAAAATATAATATGCGCGCGCACACATGAAGTAGGTACCTATCGAAACGAATGTGCCCGATAATTTTGTTGACTTTGCGGTGGAGTAAGTGGGATTTGCTGATAATAATAATAATAATAACTTTCTTTATTCATAGATAATAGCATTACAATAATTTTTACAAGTATTTGAATCCACCTAACTGAGCAAAGCCCGTACCAAGGTAGACCTGTAGCAACTATTTTTATTTATTTAAGTATTAGCGAAATAAAGGATCTAAACAAGGATAATAGACAAAATTTAAATAGAAAAAAAGTAAAATGCTTAAGTAAAAAAGCAAAAGCAAAATCTTTGGTCGGATGCCAGAGATCACCCTCAACGATAATCCCGCCAAAGCACAACACCTCATCATCCACTATATGTACTACTTAATATACTTTATTATTTCTTTCTTTAACATTGTATATATATGTATATTTACATTCAATCATATAGGGTATTGTTTTATTTGTTGTGCTGTAAGAATTTAAACAAATAAATAAATAAAATACATCAAAAAATAAATCAAAAAATAAATAAAGAAAATAACAAAATAAATAAATTATATTTATGTATGCCCATATTGTGTCATGTATTGATGATTATAGTGTTTATATTTATCTTTGGAATAAAAATCATTTCATTTTCATTTCATTATAAATAAATAAATATATAAAAATATAATAAGATAAATAAATAAAAATAAATGAATAAAAAGATGAATGCAGGTTATAACAAAAAATGCATGCAGGAAATAAAAAATAAAATAATGCAATGCATGAATGCAGGAAACGGTATCATCCCCAACACACACTCAGTTATCTAAACCTCATACCCTCACAACACATACCCCCTCACACACACACACCTCTCACACACACACCCCGTCTAGCAGTGCCCAGCAACGACGCGAGGAAAGCTCAAGATGAGCTCAAGGAACAGTCTTTGGCGGAGTATAATAGTCATGTCAGGTAGGTATGTAGTTTAGTATGGTCTCCGTCTCGTGTCGTCCAATTCTTAGTAACCAGTCATTTAAGAGTTTTTTAGTTAGGGGTGTATACGTCATTTGTCTTTTAGTCAGTACGTTGTCTTGTATTTTATTCAATAATCTAGGTGCCAGAAATGTAAAATGTCTTTGTGCGAATCTTGTCCTCGTCTTTGGCACTTTAAAGTGTACACGTTTAAACTGTTTGTTTCTACATCTTGTCGTCAGTAAATGTGTTATTTCCGTCTGTAAGTGTTTGTGTTTGATGTAGTGCAGTATTATTGTTTTCGTATATGTCTGTCTTATGTCCAACACGCCAAATTCAGTGAAAAGGACCTCCGACGGAAACCTAAATGGTTTTTTATTTATAACCCTCAGAATTGACTTCTGTACTTTAACTAAAGGATCCAATGGTACTATTAAATAACCCTATAGTGCAAACAATGGCATGAAAAAAGAAAAAGTCACACAGTAATGACAATTGATACAGAGAGCTCTGTCCACCCGGCGGGGCATACGAGAATCTACCACATGATACACAGTTAGGTATATCCATAATTTATTTCTTGGAATTGTAGTAAAATGCAACACACAGTGTAATCAGTTTTCCCCGGACCAAAACGCGCCGGCCCATCACTACTCATGTTATGAAATAAAAACATCAACACCGTGAATACAGACAGTAACCAGAACAATACAGATATATCAATTAATGTACTCACCCCGAGCCCGCCACTCAATGAATGGTGTGTGAATTCATCCCCGCACACGCACATTACAGCAAGACAACTCATTCGATCACTGTATAAACATTTGAAACAATTTTCATCACTCATTTACCAGCAGAACAGTCCCCATGAGAACAAAAACTATCAATATGGCGGCGGTGACCGCAGATTGTAAACAAAATCATAAACAATGGCGAAACGCTCCCTACAGCTCGCCTCTTAGCTACACACAGACACAACACGACCCCGAAGTACCGCACATTAAAAAAAGATACACAGGCGATAGTTGCCTCATTTTAAACAACGCCATATCTGTGAAAATTCCATAACAACACAATTTTTATTTTTCTGACAATCATTGAGTTTCAAAACACCGATACGAAAAAGCTGCTAACCTAGGGTAGCCCAGAACTCATAGTATATTATAACAGCCTTTTCGTGTAAAACATATCTTTGCATAAATATTCATAATTTTACGATTTAAATGAATTTATCCTTGGAATTATTATAGAAACTTCAAAATGATATCGACTATTGGAGCTTTTATTATCTGCTTTAGAACTACATATTAATAATAATAATAATAAACACTTTATTGGCATGAATATACAAAAATAACAAACCAAAATTGGCGGGCTTATTACATATTCAATATTAATCGGTACTTTAAGAGGGTTCCCCTGAAGGTACAGATCTCAACATTTTACTGACTCATCTACATCGAGGGGCTAACCGTTCTACCAAATTTCAATCAAATCGGATAAGAATTACTATGAGTTATGGGTGCGCACAAATTTTAAGCGTACGCGTACGCGTATGTACGGGTATGCGGAAATTTATAATTTTTTTTTGCATTTTTGGAATCTACACCCTCGAAAACGTCGAGAAAATTAATTTCAGCGAAATCTATTTTTTTTTTTTTTGAAACCCGATCACAAGACTCATGTATATTCCATATACCTACTATGAGTAAAATTATTATTGATAGCTTTTCTTTAAAGATTTCAGAAATAATTTTTTTACATTCAAACATATTTTAAGCGAAGTTTTGTATAAATTAAAACGCAAAAAGTGAATAAAAACATTTGATTTTAGTTTAATTAAAAATTGGATTGCAAAAAGGTTTAATTAATATGTTGTGAGATTATGTCGTTTCTCTTTGTAAATTTTGTGTTCGATAAGCGAATTTTTATTTACCTACCATGATGTTTCAGGAAGTAGGCAGATATTTTGGAAATAATTACCGTACGAAGATGTTGAACGAAGTTTGACTGGTCAGTTGCTACTAAATAAATAAATACATAACAAGATTCATGATTGTCACGTAGTGATAATATTGATCCTGTACGACGGGCGCCACTGATAATTGTTGCTTGAATGCAAAATTAGGTACCCACTTATTCCGAAAACCGATTGTCATATGAAACGTTCGTAATTAAAACCACATTTCATGTAATATTCACGAGACTTGGCGAACTAAACTTAAGATTGAAACTACCATTAGATAATGTAACCTACGTCTACGGTTACACTTGCCAAAATAACATATACATACATGCCAAAATAACCTGGAGTAATAACCAAAATAAGCTGTAAATGTATAAAGGTTTAAAATGCTTGCAAAATAGTTCAGTTAGTCATTGAAAAAAATAACACGGAATAAAAAACTTAGGTGCATAAAATATGCAACGTTTCGTAGATAAGCCACTCTTTACTTAATAAGTCTTATTGACTACGCACTATCGTTAAATATGTAACGTTTGGTAGATAAGCCACTCTTTACTTAATAAGTCTTATTGACTACGCACTATCGTTGAAATAGCTCACTTGTATACCTACATGAGTGAATACAAATAAATGCAGTTTCGACACTTTGTGAAGGTGGAAATGGTCTGCACCGGGATTTGTAACCATGATCCTCAGTAAGCTGTACGTACAAATTACCCTTCAATTCCCTCCATGCACTTCTGTCTTGTGCCAGCGGCTCCGCTTCCTCCCAGGTCAGTCCGATACTCTGCAGGTCCGCAGTGTAGACCCGATTTACATACTCTTCTTGTGCCGCCCGGATTGTAGAATAGGCTGGCTTGGCCTACACTTTCGGGGGACATACGGAGGACGTGCCCGAGCCAACTCAGCGTGCGATTAAGGATGACTGAAGTAACGAAGGGCTATAGTGTTCTTTCTCGGACAGAGTCATTGGTTACAAAATCATACCACCTGATTCCTTAAATTTGTCGCAGGATTCTGTTTTCAACGCCGAGAAGTTCCTTTGCTGAGCCAGGACTCGCAACCGTTTACCGTATAACAGATTTCGCATAATATATGCGTTTACTATTGGCTACCACCAATAATAATTATTAATTTGTTATATCTTTAAACCACACTCAGGGGTATAGGGAGGGAACAATAGCTCTCCATTGCGCTCGATCTCGCGCAATACTGATGACCTCCTTCCACACCATGTCCAAATATTTAAACAATGCTTATATTTTATATCTTCCCTTTAGATACATAATTCACTAAGCGGAAGTTCATTGTAAATGGTGGTTTCAAACAAATTTTTATTTATTCTTCGGTGTTATTTGATCGGATGTTGATTATGTTATTTTATCGTATGTAATTCTGATTCAATCCTACGAACATATTGTTCCACCATCGGAATAACGTCACTTTAGAAATTAGTCTTTTCAATTCGTCCCACAGCTTAGAACGAATAATCGCTGTTTTAGTTGTGAAAAGTGAATATTTTAAATTAAATACTCCAACTCATTTGTCTGTCAAGTTTCAACTGTTTGTGTAATCTAAGCCATGGACCGGCAATCTTTTGTTTTGTAAAAGGGACAATCCAGTTTGAGGGATTAGTGTGGGTCGTACTCGAGTCACATGGTATTACAGTACCTATCATGTCGTTGCATATTTCGTCGTTGCTTGTGACATTTTTTTTTTAAATCTAATGAAACGATTCGAAAGAAAAAGTGAAACTGAATCAAATGGTAGAACAATTATTATTCTATTTAAAAAAAAAAGTCACGTGTGTCATTTTAAATATGGATCGACAATAACAAAAAAAAAACGAATATTTAAACGGAATGGCAATACAATTAGCGATGGGGCTCGCCACCCGTCATGTCTTGTCCAAAATGGGAGGCAAAGGAGAACGGACGAATAAATAAATGGTATGTAAGCAGAACATGTCTCTGGATATAAAAGAGTATAATGTGCGTAGGTACACTTTGCCATCTCCTTAAGGAAAACGGCATGACGAGTATAAATAATAAGAAGCTTATTGCGGTTTATGAATTCAACAATATTTTAAGTAGGCATAAATACCAGAATAATTGTTTGAATTTTTGAAGCAAATACGCGTATTTTTTAGTCCATGATATCGTTAATCGCGTACGGTGTGGCGAAAAGTGCATCAAGAAGTCTCATGTACCGGTTTAGGTCCGCGGACTTCGTGTTTCCGACCCATGATCAAAAGGGTTGATACCACTTCTTCACATCTGTTGTAAATTGTAACATTCGAGAATTTCATCAATTATTTACAACATTGTCGCCACATAGATACGTCATACTGATACCTATAAACGTAATCAGTTTAGTACCTATTTAAGACGTTATTATATAAGCGTATAAGTCTGCGCGATAGAGTTACAAATAATAGAAATCAGACGCCGAACAAAAGTCTCCGATATTATGGACTGGATCGCAAAATTAAAATGGAATGGGCAGGATACGTGGCCAGACAGCCAAATTGAGAAGCACTCCCAGAGTCTTAATGTGGAGACCGTGGGAAAACAAAATGGGGGTCGGTCGGCCGCAGAAGAGATGGGCCGACGATATTGTTACGGTCGCCGGGAAAAAATGAAGCTGCCCAGGATAGAGAGAAGTGGAGACAAATGGAAGAGGCCTACATCCAGCAGTAGAGGGAAGGCTAGGAAGAAGAAGAAAAACCGCTAAGTTCGTATGTTACTTACTCAAAAAAAAAACATCGCTTAGATTCACGGACCTCCACTCTTTTCTATCCAAGCATACTTTTTCGCTTCTTCCATCGACATAAGATTTCTTATACACCCTCGCCTATTTCTCTTACTTCTGACTTGGCATACCTTGTAGACGGAATAGATCCACATCATTCTCGGTCGTCCACGTTTTTCTTACACCTTTCCATTCGGTCTTACAAAATTCTCTTTGTCATTCTGTTTGCATTCATTCTTTCCACGTGTCCAAACCATCTCAACTTAGTAACTTTCATCTTTGGTACAACACCAACTTCCATACCACATTCCTTTTTAATATTCTTACTTCTTTCTATATCCCGCAAAGTCTTTCAACTAGTCTTCGTAGATATCTATTTATGTAAAAGAATTTTGGTGTCCTTAGGCAAAAATATCTTTGTGAAGTTCAAAGATTTGTTTTGGTGGAGTTGAAATTAAAAAACCTACCTGAGATACAAGAATTACAAGTCGAATCGCCATTGAAACTTTGACATTTTGAGCTGGTGTTACCAGAAATGAAATAGATTGCCCGTAAAATGTATCAGGATTAAGTGTGTCAACGGGGACGGGACGGGAGCACCTGGGAATGTGTGGATAATTGCTGGATGAAGGGGGAAGCCTCTAAGCACCGTGTATTGGCGACGCTGTCTGCACAGACCTACCATATAAAGGCCAGTTGCCAATCTTAGTAATCAGGGATGGACTGAGAGAAATAAAACATCTTATAGTTCAATTAGATCGTATTCAACTGTTTTTCTTTTAAAATAAAAATGAAAGAGTCTTGTATAGTTCTATCACAAAATTTATTGTTCAAACATGAACCGGTTTTCGGAATCATTTGATAATGGAGACGGTAGTCTCCGAAAACCGGTTCATGTTTGAACAATAAATTTTGTGATAGAACTATACAATACTCTTTCATTTTTATTTTGAAATGGACTATCACCAAGCACCAAACAGTGCATCTCTCAATTAATTGACGAATACGCACCCCAGAGTTCTAGTTGCTCGCTTTTATTTTACCGGTGTCAATATCAATGATAATGAAAGAACACCCCATCTCCACCTCTGGCTCTATTATGGTCGTTTGGTTTAAACGCTTCCTTAATAATTGTAGGTTGATTAGAATATTGCTCTAACAATATCAGCTCTATGATAACCAGAGAAGACTGTCACCAGCCCCAATAAAAATAAAGTTCTACTCCAACTAGACCTTATAGATTTGAATATGATTTCTGAAAATTAAATTGTGGACAAAATGTTAAGATCCGTAAGATCTCATACCTTGGCCACGTTCTCATAAGTACTCGCTATCAAGATGTGGATAGAAGACAGGTGTCATGGCTTCGCAATTCAAAGGCGTGGACTGTAATCCAAGCCGTCGTGAAACTGATTCATGCACTTAGAGACAGGGAGGCCTTTGACCAAGTAATTCCGACATTGGGGGGTTCTAATATGGTAATTTAATAAGAAGCAGAATTAATACATTGAAGAACTCTTAAGTCTGTGAAGGTACGATTACCAGGCTAGTGTTTTGTAATACCTTCAACTAGCTTAAAGTAGATTAAATAAAAATAAAAATATCCGGACAAAACTAACAAGTGTCTACGTTTTGGATAAAATCTCAATAAAGATAATATGTAATTATTAAGTACTTAGTTCTTAAAGAAAAATTTAAAAGGGAAAAAAATAAAACCGCTTCTGTCCGTTTCGAAACGCTCAGAATTATTAATTCACAAGTGTTTATTCTGTTGTTACAAAATCTAATATCCTTATTATTTGACATTTATTTTATTACAAGGGTGAGTCGCGTTATTTAACTACGAAAATATGAACTATCGCAATATATAGGGGTAGGTTCCTACTGATTCTCTGACACACCCCTTAGCATCATCGAATGAAAGTAACTATCTAATAAATTGGTTTTCTTAGTAGGTAGGTACCTAGATACATATGACATTGGAAAACGTAATATTTAACAGTTCATAGTCACTAAATTTATTATACTTTTTTATGCAATCAGAAAATAAGCCCCCGTACACAATTTATATTTTGCGCACGACTACAAACGAATTTTTCTGAAAAAAAAAAATGAACTGCTGTCCACTGGAATGTTATTTAAACCAAACAAAGATAGGTAGGTACTTAAAAATATAAAAAGTGAACAGTTGATTTCTTCCTACTCTACATTGTCGAAAAATTCGTTTGTAATCGTTTGCAAAATTCAAATTTTCTAGGGCCCAAGGTTTTGCGATGAATTTTTTATGGATTGAGCTGTATCAATAATTTTATGTCATAGATAGAGAATTCAATCACTAAGACACATTTTTTTTGTTTTGGCGATTATTTACGTTTTTACGAAAATTGCGAATGGGTGGACTTAAATTTTGTTCCGAAATTTTCATTTGAGATCAGGGTAGTTTTAAACAATGAGGAAATAATCTTAACATAATAATTCTGAAAAATTGGTTTAAATGGGTCAATTCTTTCGACATATCTATACAATACGCAAACATACATCACATGTTATGTACTTCCTACTACACCGCCATCTATTGAATTTTTTTAAAAGTAAAGCAATTAAAGAGGAAATGTTTTGATTTCAAGCTTATGTCCCATCGAACGTCATCCTTCACCCGAATCAACGATAACTTAACATAATTCAATAGCTTATTAGCTAAAATTAATTAAGTTTTACATCGTAAATTGCATTTTATCTACATAATATTTTAGAAATGTTTTTTTATTTGCCTTTTGTCGTTACTTTACGGTATGTCCGAGCATCACGCCTAAACGGCTGAACCGATTTCACTAATTCTTTTTTTGTCGTGTTGGCTTTTATCAGTAGAAGGTTCTTATGAAAGAAAAAATTAAGAAAGTTGCGTGGTAAATCTACATAATAATTCAGAAATGTTTTTTTAGTTGCTTTTTACCGTATGTCATCGCATCACGCCTAAACGGCTGAACCGATTTCACTAATTCTTTTTTTGTCGTGTTGGCTTTTATCAGTAGAAGGTTCTTATGAAAGAAAAAATTAAGAAAGTTGCGTGGTAAATTGGGAAATTAAATAAAACTCGCATTAGCCCCTCCTTCTCTATCTACATAATAATTAAGAAATGTTTTTTGCTTTTTACCGTATGTCATAGCATCACGCTCAAAATACAAATGCTACGTCAGATATGAATCTGCACAGAGCCGTGCAAAATGCCGGAGAAGGTTCTTTAAAACAATTTGCTGCATTGACTTTAATAGATATATTTAGAGCTATTTAAAAAACCCTATTTTTTAGGATCTTCATACAAAATTGTAATAAACATTAAAAGTGTCATTCTTCTTTTTCTGTGCTTATGTCAGTTATAGAGGTCTACAAAGCAATGGGAAGCTAGACTAGAACCTTTCTAATTACCTACCGATCAAGCCTGACAATCGGAATCAAAAACGTAAAGCAAGACGGGTATAAGCTAGTATATAATAATTGCTAGGAAAATAGAAAAAAAAACTAACAGTTTGTTTTTCCCATACATTGTTCCTATAACAGTCAAATTTGTAAGATCGAAGGATTGGTATTTATATTGGTTGTAAGTGACAGGAAATGAAGTACACAGGATTTGGATGTACCTAGGTGATAAGAAGTTTACTAAGCCATCTAGTATCTTATAATATAAATGAAAGTCGGGTTAGTGCGAACACTAATAACTCGAGATCGGCTGAACGTTTTTGTGATACTTAGTTTATTGGATTCTTCTCCGTTCCGGATAACAGAATGACTAATATAAAATATAATATTAAAGTTAGTAGGTATGGAACGGATTTCCTGCGACGCCATAACAACAAAATTATTGTTTACTGTGCCTGATCGTAGTTCCCTCTCATTCTCGCAACCGTAATTGCCGCTATTACAGTAGCCCATCCCACTTACTCCAATGTACCGTTTCGAGCGTTTTAGAAAATTTTCATACAAAGTAAACAAAATTATCGGGCACTCTCAAATAATGTTCACATGCGGCATCGGTACTTCATAGGCGAGGTAGTGTGATACGCGCGCATATTATTTTCTCACGTTGTTCCCGCCTGAGCTTTGAATACGAATGAAATATCTTTATTATCTTATCTCAATCGAATTAATTATGTATTTTTGTTCCTGGGGGCGCAGTGCACATTATGCACATATTATGAACGGGCCGCCTCTGGTTGGGTTACAGGACAGGACATCGTCTGTCTGGAAAGCTTGTATTATAATGAATACCTACCTTAAATCAGAATCTATTGCATATATTATGCATTATGTTTTTAATACGCAACATTACACATTACTATGTGACTAGTCCTTATCTATACAAAGATCTATGATAAGACTGGACATGGACAAGATTAACCACAAGAAGGTAATGTTAGCATGAGAGACCTATAGCTACAGAGAGAGAAACCTTCTGAAAAACTGTACCCCATATCTAGCTGTGTCCCATATTATGTCCATAGCTTACGAGGAAAGCCCTTACTTTATGTTCCTGACCGAAGCGGCCGCGGCGATCGAATACTTAAAAACTTTGGAGAAGCAAGAATATAATGATTACACAATCCATTTAATCTACCTGTCATTTAAAATACGAATTTGATGTCATATAATATGACCAAACAATAAATAAATTGAGAAAAATATATTATTTTTTTGTTACAACAAAATGATTGAATTTGACAATAGCAACGTATGTACCTATTTCTTGTTTGTTATAAAGGTAATAAAATTTGCGTTTCTCAGAATTAAAAGCAGAAGAATGTTTATTATCAAAGTTGGGTAGACGGATGAATGGTAGTATAATATTATTTTTGGAATAATCAAAATTATGTTCCAATTATTTTTATTAGCCTCAGGCGAATTGTGTTCTTCTTTTCCAATTAGGTATTTATAATTCCAACATGGCATAAAAATAGTACAGGTATTTTAATATTTCGATAACAAAGAAGAGAAATTTTTAAATAATGAAATACTAAGTATTTTCTAAGAATTCAGATTAGTTATTTCATTTTGTAACGATGTTAAATCATAAAGATCATCAGATTAAAGCAAATGGATAGGTACCTCAGGTATATTATGACATTTGAGTGTCTGCTCACAATTTATAAAACTGATGTGAATTGTCTTATAATATGTACTTTTGTAATAATTTTTGGTAGGATCTATGTGCCCTCCATCAGATCATCAAAATGATAGAAGTATGCCAATTAAGAGCTGAAACTCCAAAAATGAAGAGTCCCTTAAAGACAAGAAACAGGAAGAACATTCAAAAACATTGGCAGAACAAGACGCTTTTGAAGATCCACAAGAGATTTAATAAAAAATGCAATCTTAAAAATAAATGAAGAGAAACGTGAATTTAAACAAACACAGTTGCACTTTTTTCGATATTTTATTGAGACTCGAGCGCTTTTTGGAGTATTTTGATAATTTCTACATGAGATAGACTTAGGTACTAATAGATAACTTTCACTACGTAAATACACAAACCTTACAAAAAATAAATGAAGAGAAACAGTTGAAAGTCCAATTTCATTGAGAAATAAAGCAGGAAATAAGAAATCAGACATGCCAAACAAAAAGAAGAAAAAAATAAAAAAACCCACAGGATTTTAAAAAAGTAAATGATTTTTACACACAGTTGAACAATAACCCCTTCTCAGGATCTTAAACGCCCGAAGACTCAACACAAACACATAGGATTGAGGTTTGGAAACGTATATTATAAGCTCTATAGTTTCCGGTCTTAGAAGTTTCTCCACCTGATAGTCTCTTACGGTAATAGCTGATTGATCATGCCTGTGGCTCTTATCACTGACAATAGGATAGGTATCTTGAGATGTGTTTTTTTTTTATCTTGGAACTATTTTTGTGAGTTCAATATTAATCCTTGTAGGTATTATCACTTATTTGATAATGTACGAAATTGCAGTTTTATTCCCAACAATTTTTACTGTTAAAAACTTGAGCAAACATTATTTCTTGTGGGAATGCTTTTATTCATAAAGGTTACACATAAAACTATGATGCAGTTGAGCTGTATGTATCATGATCGCTTTCGCCTCTGTATCAATTTTAGTTCCTCTTCGTTTTCCTTGAAGTGTCTTTTGATGACCGATAACCTTGTGTTAGATGGTCTGCCTGGTCTTCTGGCTGGACTTGTAATGTCTATAATTCTTCTAATGTTATCCTGTGGTACCATCTTAGTCTGCATTCCGTGTTTGTTTTGGGTTAGTGATGTGAGTTTGAAGCATTCTTGGATATGGTTTTTCTCACTCCATCAAGTATATAACCGACCTCGATAGCTTAGTTGTTTACTTAGCGTGGACTTCAGATCCGAGGTTCAAAGTTCGATTCCCGGTCGGGTCAGAGTTTTTATAAGTGTTTTTTTTCACTTGAAATTTCTACCCGGCGTTTGCCTGTCTCAGATTGGACGGGATCGGTTGACTGGAAAAAAATTCCCCAGGAAATAAGTTCCGCCGGCTATACTGACACCTTTGTATAGACAAGTGTTATATTATTATTTCAAAACATTTATTCATTAAATCACAAAAGCAGTGATTCTTAACTAGACCTTCTAAGAGAATGAGAGAAAGTTTGACAGCATCATATTATTACGAAGACTCAGAATGAATATCCTGGAAGCAAAATTTGTTATCAAATAAGCGTAAAAGTACGAAACAAGCTACCAACCACTTCATAAAATCTAGGTAGATACATACCTACTTATCTTTTTATCAAACATACCTACCTATAAAATTCATACGTGTTGAAGAATGCATTTCTTTTTTATCTACCTATAACAATGTTTCGCAAATTATTGATGTACTCACCCATTGTATGGAATTTATGAATGAAACGCAACTTCTAAAACTAGGAAGAATCGACATACGATACACTTCTAACAACAATGGCGACAGATAATAATGCACAATCTTAACAATACATATTAAGTAATAATAAAAGTAAAAATTGGTAAAAGATTTGACACACTCGAACTATGAATCGGGGCGTTTGAGTGTATCATTGAAGGGAATCGATGAGGTTTTATTGATTGGGGTAGGAAAAAAAAGAATTACATCAGCATTTAACAGACAATTTGAGATGGTGATAAATAATGCGGGTTGGCCTTTAAAAATATGACATTCTCAACGAGATACGAGCTGAGAACATTGTGATCTCGAAACCTATGTAGACTACAATATCTGGAGCTTGTTCAACTTTATTCTCATAACAATGTAGCGATCGCAAAACATGGAACGATGCCAATTTTCAGTTTTATTTAGGGGTGAAAAGGGGATCATCTTGTGGTTCATAGGAATACGATCAAATTGCTTGAATGCTACATCATCTGAATTATTGAATCTTAAACATCTATCAAAACTGTCTCATATTCAAGAATATGTAACAACTAATGACTCTAACAATTCATTACTAATGTTCGATTTTTAAATGGAACAAACCACTACGGGCTTACGACCGTCTTCTACTGTTACTGTTATGCCTCATATTCGATGTTTTGGGCAAAAGTTGCTTGGTGATAATCCATTTGAAACTAAAAATGAAAGTGTCTTTTGAACAAAATTTACTGCTTCATGTTTGAACAATTAATTTTGTGATAGAACTATACAAGATATTTAATATCTTATCTAAAAAAACTATTAAAATGGTTAAAATGAAATTATAAAATACACGTATGAATGTGCAATCTCGAAACTTGGTCAAACGAATTTTGCCAATAAAAGACAAAAAAACTATCTACAAAATTCTTTTTCTTCTTTCATAGAGGCAATCGGAATTAAATAAATTGAAACTACCATACTCTGTGTCTATAATTAAGTAGATTTTTTTCATCAAATAAGTCTCATTTGAAAATCAGAAAGTTTTCCTATTTAAGCAAATGAATAAAACCAACGTTATCGAACGGAACCTTAGAAAAAAATAATATTTGTTTGGAAATTTGTGAAATATTTTTGTTTGTTTTTGATCTCTAACTTTTTAACTGGGTCCATCAGGTAGGCTTCTTGGGTAGACAGCAGGCTTAGATACGAATGACGCCCTGGTTCTAGACCAGAGGATAATAATACTTGGAAAGGGTTGTGTTGAGCAGAAGCTCCACTTAGGGAGCGACGGTGGATAAAGTAGGAATGTGATTATACAGGAGAGTGAGCCGAAGAGTTGGAGCTATGTAATTTTGAAGAGGCATGGATCTTGAAGATGAAGAATACTGTACA
Organism: Mystacides longicornis; assembly: GCA_963576905.1. Lineage (NCBI taxonomy): Eukaryota > Metazoa > Arthropoda > Insecta > Trichoptera > Leptoceridae > Mystacides > Mystacides longicornis. The sequence goes on along the minus strand of OY756436.1, from coordinate 21,830,882 downwards.
GAAAAAAAACTATGATAAATTCAGGAATGGACTCTACACCATAGAAGATTGAGGAAAATGTCCATATTATTATTATACTCCAAATATAATATCTTCGAAAGCAGAATGCTTTTCGTCTCTGGGTCATGCTTGAATTAATCATGTCGTGACCTGGTTTCTGTGTTAAAAATTATAAAAGTTTAACCATACGTGCGGTCCCCTTGCGGTGCAGGATGAAGTGAGAAGGTCATAATTCACAAGCCTTTTACCATCCAAGCATTCGTGGGTTCATGAATAAAAGATTATTCTGCATAAAAGCTACAGGACAAAATGTCCGGCAAGAAGATATAATGTTCCTGAGAGCCTTGGATGTGTAATGTCTGAATTTTGGTCTTTATCACAGTGTTGTATTAGTTTTTTATACCACTCTGACTAGTTTTAAAACAAACAAAACGATATGAAAATACAAATTTGGATCACTCGAAAAGTGCAGTGCTTAAAATAATGAAATTACCAACTAGGTATCGATAAAACCTAGTTCACACTGGTCGAGTATTTTAGTCAAGTAGCTAGCAATTTATTAAATAAACGTAAAATTTAGTCGAGTTGATTATCCGCCAGTTTAGTGAAGTCGTTCCATTTTGTTATGTTATGTAGGTAGGTATATTATTATATTTTTGCCTCGTCTAATGACACTGACACGACTCTGACCACAGGTTTATTGGCTTAATTTATTGTTTTAGTCGAGTTTATTAGTTGCAACAAAATGTCGTTTCTTTAGAGTGAAATTTCTCATTGTTTCTCTTTTTATAGATCCTCTAATCGACTGATAACTGGCTCTCCATTGCTTTTTTTGGTATTCTCGGAGATTTTTCGTGGATTTATGTCATCCGACATTCTGTCCACACATTCGTTCCATCAGTGTCGCCTTCGTTGACTTTCTCATTTGGCGATGTCCTTCGCATTTCACATGCTGCAGATCGTATTGTTTTTTAAAGTGAAAATTTAGAGTGATATTACCCCCTATTCGGATTTTGGAACGTTCTTATTAAGAACGTTCCAAATTATTCAGAATTATTAAGTTCACTCGAACTAAAATTCGTATTCGAAATTATGCCGTGTTCTAAAATCTAAAATTAGTTCACCATACATATTTTTTTGAATTATAATTGTCTATGGATCGAACATTTTTCACAATACTGTATGAATGTAAAATATAGGTACCTACATACCTACTTATAGTTATGTAGTTTGACCTACTTAGCTGGAGTGCTCTCCGAGCGAGCCATAGACAAGAATACTACATAAAAAAAGATTCCTGTTTTACCGTCTTTTCATGGCATGGTACTTTATATTGTTCTGTGAAAGTGTGAAAATCTTTAGTAAATAAGAATGATGTATAAGATTTGTACCTACATTTTTAGTATTTCAAATCAAACTTCAATCGTTTTTATACATTTTCATACCGCAGTGCTACAAGTTCTAAACAAAATTTACATGTTTAATTTAACATTTAAAACATGACTGTCTCAATAATTGAACTTTTGTATGAAGAAGTTTTTAGATATTTGTTAATAACATTAAATATATATGAGAAATTGGAAAAAATATATCTATGATTACCATAAATATACCTGCAAGGATCCACGACGATTAATATCAAACCTAGAGTCTGCGGTTTTTAAATAAATATGCATACATAACTGCATTATTATGTAGATTTTACTTACATAATTACCTAGTTTATTTTTAAATATTTTTAATAAAAATAAACTTGTTTTATAATTATTTGGTTAAAAAAAACTTTTATCATAAAAATATCATCAGATATCTTTTTAGACGCATACAATTAGGTGTGAACTAAGATTAGGAACGTTCTGACAGATAAATGCACTAAAATTGACTTAAATACGAAATTCGAATACCAAAATGAACTAATTTCAAACTATAGTCTAATTAAGAACAAATTGGAACGTTCTAAAATTTTTCGAATACCAATCCGGCTAATTAAAATTGGAAAGTTCTTATTTTAGTTTAGTGCGTACTTAATTTGAATTGGAATAGGGGGTACCGTGTGTTTTTATAAAACATTATAATCAATACAAAATAATGTTCTACTCGTATATTTAAATCAATGTGAGTACAGAGAGCAAGCTTATTATTGATAGGCAGCGATGTCTTCTAATTAACACTTACATACTATTTCGGAGTGCTCATTTTAAAAACCATCCTCACTTATGATTTGTATATGTGGACTCGAATAGTGTGAAATTTTTTGATCGATTAGGGTGTAATTAAATTTAGTAACCTACTAAATTACTCGTCACTCTCTCAAGTGCGAACTAGGCTTAAGTCTACTAAGGCTATTTGGGTTGGCATTCACACATATTATTATCCACGTATCTACCCAACACATTAATAAAAAATCAACAATCACTTCTTTTTCTTCTAATCTAATGGAGCCTAGTCATCGTGATCGTTAGCCCAACGGATGTATCTGTATTTTAGCGCGGGTCTTCCAAACAATCGCGCAAATTCTACTCAGCGTATTATAAAAGGAATCGGTGTTGCAACAAACTGCTATTATAGTGATTTGATTATTTTAATGTTAAGTGCTATCTGGGACAGTTTGCCGAGTTGAAAACGCATCGAAATCGATCGGTATAATTAATGTAAAATATTTAAAAGGTAGATATATTTATATAATTTTAAACACGTTTCTAATCATTCATTACACATTTACACATCACTATTTCTAAAACTATATATAATTCTAATTTCTAAAAATGTTGTTTTAGACGAAATATTATTCTTTATTAATACACATTGAATACCTATATTTTTGCTTAGCATTGAATACCTACCTTAAATATCATATTAAAAAAAAAAAACAAAAAAAAAAGAGGCGGCATATTATATACAAATGGAGGCAAATAACCTAAATATATGGACTGGTTTTTATTATTATAAAAATTGTTCAAAAAACTTTCTCCGAGTGTACACTTTTCGAATGTATTATCATCATGCAATAAGCATTCACAATACGTACCCCTTAAGGATGGGCAAAGAGAACCACCACTTCTTTCTATCCAAACACACTTCTTTCGCTTCTTCCACAATATACCGTTTCTCATACAACCTCTCATTCTTTTGCTTCTGAGTACGGAATTAGGAGCTACTTTTCTCGAGAACGGAATCGATTTGTTCCATCCACGTTATTTTCGATCTACCGCGCCTTCTTACACATTTTATTTACATTTGCATCCGTTATACACACCCACGTAATTATTGTTTTTAAACCTGTGATAAAAAAAAATATTTACGCACGGTAAAACGCTGTAGGCAATTCACGGTAGTGCCTTGGACTTATAGAAGGTGCGTAGGTACCTTCATGATAATTTCCTTGATGAATTAATTCCTAATGCACCGGCGCATGTATTTGCATTAAAAAAGCATTTTATGGTTACCCCACGTTCGACTAACACAATACAACTAAACTAAATGAAATCTATTCAGCGATATGCTAATGAGATGGCGTACAAAAAAGCATCTTATTGTTGGTTAAATTAAGGGTTATGATTGGATGAGTTTTGTATTTATTTGTTTGAAGGTATGAATTTTGCAAACTCATTCGATTTCCAATGATTACCGCCACTCGTTCAGGATTCATTCATGATCTATTCATTCGTGTTGCAATTTTTAATTGGATAATACATTCTGAATAAATTAGGTATTTTGTTATTTTTGTAGCTGGTATTTTGTTATCGAATGGGCGAATCTTTCCTTTAAATTTTATTTATTTATTTATTTATTTAACAATTATTTTATAAGTACAAACATTTTTAATCAGCTACAAAAATGTTGCCCAAATAGGCTAAGCCTGTGCTAGGGCAAACTTGAAAAAGCTTATAAAAATATATTCTTATTACAAAAGGCATATAAAAAAAAGACACAACATACTATCTCTCTCTCTCACAATCATACACAACCACTTCACAACCTCATTCACTCACATTCACACATAGGCAAAACTACTTTATAGAAAACAACCACTCTACATACAAATAAGGCAGACACTCAATAAATAATACAACCATACTCTAAACTTCATTACTAGACACTCCTCCAAGCATGTCATGCAAGGACATGACCGACAAACCAAGAACATAGCCAGAAACCCCCTGCCCGAGAATACAAGGGTCAGTTATCTCCCGTATGCTCTCAGGCAGGCAGTTGAATGCTCTAGGCGCAACGTATGAGAATTGTCGCTGTCCAAACGCTGTATTTTTAAAAGGTACCTCACAATAAACGTCATAAATAATTCTGAAACCTTTAAAAATATGAATATTGTCATTGTGACAAACTGATTTATTGATGAAAAAATACACTTAATGTTATACTATATTATGATCCGACTAACCCAATATTCTTAAATAAATATATAGCTTTAGTGGAAGAATAATAACGTAGATATTAAAGTGAATGTAAATTATTTCGAGAGATTATTGTATATGCATAAATTTATTGTTTAAATAATAATAAAAAAAAATCTATTTCGACTAACCGGAAGTTTGTATCGAGCTCGATTATAAAATTCTAAAGTTGAAGAAAATCTTAATTCAATAGTTGGATCATTTTCCTTTTGTGGATTTAGAAGAAGGCTGTTTCTACGGACATAACTCGACACAGGCTATGCCTAGTGAGGGTGTCCGAGATCGCACTTGAAGGTGTTTATTTGTCTTGAATGATTTTTGATTTTGTTTGTATTGTTTTCATGTCATATTTATTTTGATGTAATAATAGTTATGCTTATTTTGTAAAAGAAGAAATTAATTGAAATGTCTGCATAACAACTCTTAACTCCATGTGGTGGACCCTGTTATACGGGCCTAGGCTGAAAGGGTAGTACAATCAGTCCCAGTGGATGCTATATAGGATCGACCAGCATAGGGGATCCCGGATCCCATATCTTACACCTTTATACTATTCTCCTGCCTTCTACGAACTCTCCCATCCAAACTCACCTATAGTCCTATCATTCCGAAGGGAGTATACTTACTTTTCTGCCCTAAAATCCCTAATTCATCAGGGTGCCATCGCCATACCTACGTACATAGTTGTACTTAGTTATATCCTCATCATTACAAAATTGATAAACTTTCTGTCCAATAAGAAGAAACAAGTCACAGAAAAAACAGAGCTCTATCAATTTGTCATTTTAAAATTAATGGAATAGTGCATGTTGTCATGTACACAACCAGTTAAATACCATAGACAAAATAACAAAAATACTCCAAGTAGGTACCTAATATTGTGATGAGAAAGTATCCACGCGTTAATAAAATTCCATAGACACAGTACAATAAAGGATGAAAATAATAATGAAAAAATAACAGCGGAACTTATTGGCGTAACTGATCCTACACCATTAGTTTGTCGGTATAATAATACAATGTTTACGTTCAAAAAGTAAGCAGATGCTCCCAACCCTCTCTTATAATTCGACGCAAATCCAACCCGAAAACACACGCAATACTGACCATTAAACATAATACGAATAAAAAACATTTTATAATGATTTATTCACAGATGTTTGCGGATGGCAATAATTGCACCTAGTAACTTTTCTAACGATGCACCTATTGAAATTTGTATCCGTGCAAAATGACATTCTATTTTTGTTTGTAGGCAACACTGCCGAACGAGTGGGTGTTTTTGTTTTCATTTGAATTTCAAATATAGAATGATTTCAAATTTTATTTTTCATTCCATAGTCTCTCTGGGGATATATTCTATGGTAACTATTATACTTGAAACTAAAAATATAAATACAATGACAAAAACCATCGATTTTTTATAATTTTGTTTATTGAAGTACTAAAACGGGGAAAAAAGATAGAGTTTTAACAAAAAATAGGAGATAGATTATTGAAACGGGCCGTATGATGTCCGTTCATTAGCTGGTGAGATTTGTTTTACAAAGGGAAAGATGAAAAAAATAAATACAATTAATCCAATTACGATGAGTCGTAACTTTGAAGTGAGCGTCCGCCTGTGTTTGTGAAACGATCAACTTAATTAAAATGTCATCCCGTGACAGGCTTTGAATTGTTGCCTGAATGTTTATAATTAATTTACTTCCAAATTAACGAATCGCTGTTTAATTATTATTTTAACCGGATTATACCCAATTCCCTATCAGATCCTCTAAAATTTAGCATCAACTAAAATTTTGAATTTCGCGGGCAATTTCTATGATTTCAACCAATCCGAGCAATATTGCTCAAGTGATTTTGAAAGAATAATAATTTCCCCATGTCACAGAATGTATCGTGTAATAATCACTTTACTTCCGTGACTACCTTCCGATTAAACTTAGGATGTGGGTACAGTTTTGGATTGAAAAACACTGTGTTTTTCAATCTGTGGGTCGCGACCCATAGAGGGGTCGTCGGCAAAAGGAAAAGGTAAGGTTCCATACTTCAATACAAAACACAGTTTCAATGAGAAGGATGGGATTGTTTAATGCTTATCTTTCAAAAATGTCAAATCGTGGTGTTAATTTAGAAATGTTAATTATATAATTATTTTCTAATTGAAGTCTATTTATCTATATTTTTAGTTTATGTCCACCATTGATGACAAAGTCAGTTCACAGAGGTAAGAAGTGGTGAATGGCACTAATAATTTTAGAGCTTTCTTTGCCAGCTCTGGGGGGTGAGTACGTAAGGGCTATAGCACGACTAACTACTTCCTAGTGTAGTTAGCGCGAGTACGTAACGTTACAAATGTAGTTAGTTGTGCGTTTCAGCGTGGTTATTATGTAGTTAAGCCGTGGTTATGAGTAGTTAGATTGATGTGTGGTTAGTCGTGCTATAGCAAAAGTTACGTACTCACTACCCTGGACATTCTTGCTTTCCTTTCATCCAGAACACGTCAACACTTTGCGAATGGAATTCTATTTATGCAAGCCGTCAGCATCGATTATCTTTAATATTTATTTTGTTGTGAGATCATGTAGTTAGTTCTACTGTACTGCAGGTATCCGAGTAACAAACGAAGAGGTCTTGAGTGCAATGAATAAGGAGAGAGAGCTGCTGACCACTGTCAAAAGACGAAAAGCCGCATACTTTGGCCATATCTTTCGCAACGACAAATATGCTCTCCTTCAACTGATTGTGGAAGGGAAGATAGAGGGCAGTCGAGGTATGGGCCGTAAATTAGCCCCATGGCTTAAGAATCTACGACAGTGGTTTGGTGTGCCAGAGGCTGCAGAATTGGTGAGACTTGCCCAGGACCGTGAGACTTATTCACAGATGGTCGCCAAACTCCGATAGGAGTGGCACTAAAAGAAGAAGAAGAAGCAGGTATCCAAGAAATGATTTAGAATCCGTCTACGTTAATTTTCAGCATCAGAGTGAATCGCTAATTGCAGCGTGGTAGGTCTTAATAATGAATAATATTATTAAGAAAAAAGAGAAATGGAGACTAAAATAGTTTTTTTCTGTCTATAGCCTAAGGGGGTCGCTAGAATTTTTCAAACTGTAAAGGGGTCGCGTATTCAAAAAGATTGAAAAACACTGGTTTAACGAAATAAATTAAATTAAAAAAAAAAAAAACAAGAGACGCCCAATAATGTCTAGGAATACCTACAATTATTTATCTTTGTCTTCAAACCGGTTGGAGTATCTTTCAAAATAAGAAATGTTTGATGGCCCAGCAGCGGTTCACTCACTGACTTTCGTTCTCAAAGTCGTGAGCACGATCTCTCGAGCCGACCATCTTCACACTTTTTGTGAAGGATGTAAAAAGTGTATTTGTGTTCGGTTGGGATGAACCCAGCTGTATTAAAAAAAAGAGAATAATATCCTGTCTTTCTTCCCGGAAAAAGTATCCTTATGTAGGTATATACTAGCTGACCTGCCCGTCGAAATTCGACCTAATCCAGAATAAAAAAATTTTTTTGACTTATTACATAAATTAAAATAGATTTTATAACATAAAAACTTAATTAAATTTTGCTAATAATTTAACTAATTATGTATGTACAAATTAATTATTGTTGATTCGGATGCGGGGGGAAGTTCGACGGGTCAATAATTTTGTAATAAAAAGAATAAATTGCTCTATAGATGCGTAACTTTATAAAAATCTAATAGATGGCGGTATAGTAGGAAGTTAATCACATGTGATACACGTTACGATATTCATTATGTTGTTGAAAGAATAGAAGTCCATCAGAGCCCAGTTTTACCAAATTATTACATGGTAATAAGATAAATGCAGTGGGGTTGCCGGCTAAGAATAGCACCTCTGCTCTTTTTGCTGGTTTTTCGAGCATCCTGTAAGAGGCAGGAAATCGAAAAATCAGATCGGGTTGACCGCCTCACGTCCTTAAACCTCAACCTGTCAGAAAAGGCACCATAAGCCTCGGACGCCTACGATGCGCAATGGAGAGCTCTTGGTGCCTCCCTATGCTCCTAAGTGGGGTTTAGGCCCCCTGCATTGCGGGTTAGTTTGGGGGGGATCTGCGGAGATCTTGATTTGTGTGGGGCCGGCTTTTTTGGTTTGATTGCTTCGATCGAAATGGAGAATGTATGTAATGTATGTATTAAGATAAATGCGGTTAAGCGATGCTCTCTTCAAAGGTTCCAGTGAGAATATCTTCAAATGATTATATTATAGTTTATACTAACAGGAACAGGTATGAAGTTTATACTATAAAACAAGGCAATATTGATTGAAAGAACGAAAATGTGAAGTTGCTATTAAAATTGTATAAGCTTTACATTTAGTATGCTAAAATTATTATAACACTATGCTTGTTACTTTGAGAAATAATAATTAAAGAGGCTTATGTACTAGAGCGATAATTTACATTTTATTAAATGTTGTAAGTATTATTAATACCTGCGCCATGATACGCAGCACCTAAACTATAATTATTATTTTTCGTTTGACATTTTACGATGAAAAGTTCGCGTATGAAGTTTCATACTATAGCTACCTAGACATATGAAATAAACTGTTTAGTAATTTACGCATGATTCTTGTACTACACGTATTAATATCGATAATATAAAAGAAAGTCGGGTTAGTGCGAACACTTATAACTCGAATTCGGCTGAACAGATTTTTATGATCCTTGGTTTATTGGCCCCGGATAACAGCATAAATAATAAAACATCGAAAGAGGGATAAAAAATAATACAATATATGATATTAAAGCTAGTATGGAACAGGTTTGCTGACAAAAACGCTATCTGTGAAAAATCCCGTAACAACACAATTTTTACCATTGAGTTTTAAAACATTGGTACGCAGATTTTTGATGGAATTTCTTCATGCTTTCAGAAATATTTTTTAACTAACAAACATATTTTAAACGTTTTTTTTTATAAATTACAAATTTGATATAAATATTCATAGTAAGGACTACAGGACAACGTCTGTCGAGAAAGCTAGTATTAAAAAATAAAAAAGGCAGTATGATAGGTACTAAAACAAAGACATGATACAAGTTAATTCCTTATGCTATGTCAGGTCCCCCCGACGCGACGTCGGCAACCAAGCCTATGGCGTAAGCTACTCTGTCCTGGACTAACCGGAAAAGCGCTTTCAAGAAGGAATTCCGGTCCATTGTCTGATGTTTCTCAGCCAGGACATCCGTCATTTACCCATACCTCGACTTCCCTCTATTTTCCTTTCATTATCAGGTGAATCAGTTCATATTTGGTGTTGCGAAGTATGTGTCTCAGGTAGGACATTTTCCTTCTCTTGATGCTGGTTAAAAATTCTCTATCAATTCCAGCCCGCAGCACCTTCTTGTTAGTGACCATAATTAAGTCCATGCCACGAAATACGAAGCATTCTGTACGGTTTATCATCATTATAACTTTGAGGGTCAAAGTCTCCGCACCATTTTATGCAGAGTAAATTAAGTATGTACATAGGTATGTCGGTTTTTTTTCTAAAATTTAATGAAACTTAGTGATTCTGCTACTAAAACTACACGACAGAGTTCCTTCATTAGAGAATATCGTTTTCATAGAAAAAATACACTTTTCAAATAAAAACAGAATAATTTGTTAATAATTAATTAATCAGACAAGGAGATACAATATCCCCGAAACTATTCACCTTGGCATTAGAATACGCACTCAAACACCTAAACTGGGAATCAAAGGGGATATGTCATTGTATTGATGGTAAATACCTGAACCACCTAGCCCACCTGAAGAACTGACCGAAGTGCTATGGGAATGAGGCATCAAAGAAAGTAGGACTTATCATGAATTTGAAAAAGACCAAGGTGAAGGGCACAAGAGGCTCCCAAATTAAAATTGATGGAAATGTTATAGAAAATACCCAAGAATATATTTATCTAGGACACGCCATAAGACTAGGCAGAGAAAACCAAACCGCCGAAGTCAAAAGACGTATTGGATTAAGTTGGGCAGCCTTCGAGAAAATGAATCACATACTCAAAAACCGTAAAATCCCCATGAACCTTAAATGCAGAGTTTATGAGACGTGCATATGCCGGTTGCAACATATGGTCTGGAAACAGTGACGCTGACCAAGCTGAGTACAGAAAAAATAAGGGTTACCCAAAGATCCATGGAAAGAGCCATTCTGGGTATCAGCCTGAGAGATAGAGTGAGAAATGTGATACGACAAAGAACCATGGTTGCAGATATTGCCCAACGTATCGCTTTCCTCAAATGGCGATGGGCAGGTCACTTGGCAAGAGACCAGGCAGAGAAATGGTCGAAGAGGGTCGAAACTTGGAGACCCAGAACGACCGTCAGGAGCGTCGGGAGACCACCACTACGTTGGAGAGACGACCTCGTCAAATACGCTGGGGTCAACTGGGTCCAAAAAGCCCAAAACAGAGCGGTGTGGAAGGAGATGGAGGAGGCCTTTGTCCAGCAGTGGACGGGAATAGGCTGAGAAGAAGAAGAATTATTATATACATTCTGTTGATTTTCTTCTTGAACAATGAGAAAATTTGCAGCAACACATCGATCAATTTCTTATATAGGAAATCACTATGTCATGTTATTACCTTTTTTTATACATAATATACTAAAAGGAGACTAAAGAGGCCATTTACACCCTTTCAGCCTCACCTACGGTTTCATTTATTTTTTTCATTTCATGGATTTTAAAATTGTTTATTATGTATTTTTTATCTGTTATTAATGTGCTAAAATTATTTAATAACGTTTAATAATGTCCGGTTTTGTATATTTTTGACGACTCCAAGTGCCCGAAAGGGCCTAGTGTTGAGAATGAATAGGTAAATAAAATAAATTTTGTGAATTCCAAATTTTAGCGGAAAATTTTACGGAATCGATCTGAACAATTTGCCGGTTACATAATAATACCTACATTACAATTTATTGTATTTTTTTGTTACTTTGTAGATCGCCTTAAATTATTTTAAATAAATAACAAAATACCATCTTATTGACATTCAGTAGGTACTGATTAATTTAATACTGTCCCAAAAAATTTGCATAAAAACTACATTAAATCGATAAAAAAAACATTACCAACACTACTGTAATGTTTCGACTTTCGACCAATGAACTGTAGCCCTAGCATAAGTTTTCGATGATCGAATATCGAAACGATCATCGAAAGAGTTTCGAAAATTTTCCATACAAAAATGATCGAACGATTCGATCGTTTGATTTTAGAACACTATTTACACGCTTATAAGCGTGCAATAAGCTTTCGATAAAATTCGTACTAGCCCCACTGGACCATGCACTAGTTTATAATATGAAATACATAAAAACACAGAAGGATTGATTATATACACTACAGAATTAATCTTCTGTTTTTCTTTTCAAATATATCCACTACTTAATTCGCATCAATTTCTATTCCATAGTGAATATTAATGAGAGCCAAGCCGTTCAGTCTGTTTTCACTCGTTGTGTTCCGCAAGTAGTAGGTAAGTCTCCGTAGGCTTGAAAAAGTCCTTTCTGGTGTAGCAGTGGAAACAGGTATGGTAGCCAATATTTGTAATAACGCGGGTTCTAGAAAGGGCGAATCCAAAATACATTATTAGTGTAATAAAATAATTATGTTATGCTGCTCGCCTCTGCTTATTTTAATATTATTGATGTTGATATTGTAGAAGTCTTCAGGGTCCTCTCCTGATTCTACTTAAATTCTATGCTCCGGATCTCTACTTTATAGTTACCAAGTGTAGGCGGTGAGGACTAGATATTAGAAGGTATAATTTGATGTGATAAGTATATAAACTCGTTGAGTACAAACACTGAATTTATTTACGTAATTACATGTCACAAAGAATGTACAGTTTAATAATTAAATTCTATAATGAGAGAGCGAGATTAGCGCGCGGCCGAGCAGCGACACGTCCAAACCAAGAGTGATGTCGGGCCGCCCGTTCAGTCTTCTCGTTGTGCGGCCCTGCGTGGTAACATTCGAGTTGAGTGTCGCGTGTCAATACTTTACTAGCAGCGTCCGCTGCCCGGGCCTCCACACCAACCTCCCTCTCTGAAAGAAAAGAAATACGTGTCAGAAAGGTTAAAAAAAATGTGTGGAGTGAGTGACCTTAGAGTTAAGAAAAAAAAAATTCTTAGGTCAGTATACTTAAATGTTTGAGCGATGTTGGCTCAATTGAATATATCTTTTTTTTTTATTTTACATTTACATTAAAAAGGTACTGTGAATTTAATGTTACTGCAATGATAAGAGATTCCAAAAAAAAAATAATAATGAGGAAGGTTCGTGACGACTTGTTGTCGTTTTATCACTATGATATTTACACGTTTAGATACAAAGGTTTGAGACATCGCTAATGTCTTATGTTTATCACTGATTTTAGTTTTCGTGGTCACTGGTTAGATGGCGTTGGTTTTCTTAGTACCAGTAAATGACATAATAAAATATATGTATTTTAACAATAAAGAAAAATATACGTACATTAATGAAAAAGAAAAATATATGTATATTAATGATAATTATTGTGCAATTTGTGTATTTTCCCTGTGGTATTCCCTGCACTACCAAGCACATAGCAAAATAGTAAATATTATGATTACTGTTTGAAGTTATTTAAAAACCGAAATCTGACGTGACGTTTCTTATTGTGTGTACGTTGACGTCGTTGATGATGTTGGTTTCTCTTGCTGTTGTCTTGATGTCTTGCTTGTTGGTCGGTTTCTCGATCTGTGATTGTAATAGGTCACAAACTGGGACATGGCTATTGTCCTTATGTTTATGTATGACTTGAGTTGTCGTTCTTTTTGGGTAGATGGCGTTAGATCGCCTTGTACTAATTAAATTAAAAATATGAGTTTTAATAATAATAATTACGTACATTGTGCGTTTTTTATGTCTTGATTTTTTTTTTTTTTTTTTGTTTACCCGACCGAGTATATAGCAATATAGTATGTGCTGGTCTTTCGTTGTCATTGGTGTCTTGTGATTTTTTCTTTGTATAGCCGTCTGTCCTGACCAGCACAAAATCTGTTAACTGTAGATTGTGCTCGACAAAAATCTTGGCTGTTTTGGTGCGCTCTTGTTGCGCGTCTGTTATGCGCACGTGCGTTGTGCAGCTTTTCTGCGTACTGTTGTACGTCTTATGCGCGCTGATTGTTTGACTTGGTGCGCCCCCCCATGGGCGTCTTGTTGCGCACTCGTTGTGCGACTTGTTGCGCACTAGTTGTGCGTCTTGAGACCTGCTTGAGTTTGGCAGTTAGCTGCTGGATCCATGAGCTAAAACGACTGCTGCGTAAGCTTGGAACTGCGTGGCTGCTACCAGGTTGGTAAGCGGTAAAGTCAGTGTACTACTTGTCCGTGGCCGGACCTCATGCCTGGCGTTAATGTCTGCTGTGGATGAGGGCCGTTATTTATTTGTCTTTTTAGGTGACCATGATGTGGTCAAGTTAATTTTATTTTATTTACGTTATATCCCCTTGCCAGGACCGTATCTCTGGCGTCGGGAGTTTATGTGTGGTCAAGTTGTTTTTATGTGTAGTCAAGTGTGTTTTTTTTGTTATGTTTAAGATTTATCCCTTACCAGGACCGTATCTCTGGGGTCGGGAGTTTAAGTTTATTTAACATGTGGCGTTTAAAAGGTGGAGTTTTGCTCACTTTGGTGAAACTTGCACGGTTGTGTGCACTTCTTCGCCTGTTGTCCATACTTTTGGTGGTACCAGCTAACGTCGTGAGGTGTCTTGTTTCGGCGTGGCTTGCCGAGTTTCGACGGTTGTTCGATCTTGCTGGTTTGGTCCTGTCTGGTAGGTTTGGAGCTGCCCGGTATTTTGATGCCTACTGCATTGGTCTCGCTGAATGCATCCGTCATTCCACTGTTGCCGGCTGTAGGTACTTGAATTGAAGTAAAGTCTGGAAGTAATGCTGTATCCGTGTTCTTGAATCCGTCCATTGTGGATACGACGCGTCAGATTTAAAAAATGTGTCGTAAATGATAAATATATATGAAAAGAATTTTTTTTTTGAAAGGTATTCAGAGATGCTAATGTGTTGCGATTTACTTGGTTGTGTCGGTATTGCTTTGAGTGCGTTGTATTCGACGAGAAGGGATGAAACGAAAAAAATGTTGAACCACAATACTGATGTCGAAAGAAAAAGAATTATTCGAAGTTGTTGGTTATAAGTTTAACTTAAGTACAATTCAATCACTTCGATTTGCAGAGCGTGACAAAAGAAAATAAAAATATATTCAAAATAATAAAACTTTAAACGCGAAGTAAAAAGAATAATTATTATTATTTGAGTCGCCGCACGCCTCAATTCTGGTGTGCGAGTGGCCTATGTGGGTAGCTGTGTAGCGGCCGGCGTTCCACGTGGTGTGGAAGCGGATGGCCTACCCCGCCGCTCTGTGTCGCGGCTGCACACTCGGTAACAAGCGTACGGATTATTACATAGAAATCAATATGCTGCGAATAAATTGTATGTGAGTGTTACGGCAAATAATCTTTTAATTGTTACTATGATATTGTATGAAACTGTGAAAGCAGAATTGTGGGTGGTTTTACGTCTTTACGTTATAATTATTCTATTTTAGTTTAATTTTTTGCTGGATATTACTGTATGCCAAATAAAATGATTCGATAGCTGGGAAAAAAAAAATTTTAGAAAGGAGAGAAAGAGAAAAAAAATATGAAAAGATGATACGGTTTGCTTGGTTCCTGGCCGCCTTGTATCAAAGGCGTGTTGTAATGGTAGTGGTCTGCTGTGCCGTGTGCTTCGCCTGCTGTCTGCATGTGCCGTGTGCGATGTGCTGCTTGCTGTGTTCGGCTGCCCACGTGCTGCTCGATGCCGGCGTCTGCTCGTGCTGCTGGATGTTGCAGATGACGCTTGCTGTGCTGCTGCTATCTGGTGTTGCTTTAATTGCTTCGCTGCACCCTGTTGTCCACTGTTGGTTTTGGCTGAAAATTTCGCACAGAATTAGTTCTTACATACAATAAATTTTTTGGCGTTGGCTTGAGTAGATAATAAATAAGGCTTTTATTTGTAAAGATGATATTTGAAGCGTCGAAGTATGTCCTTAGGTATTAAGGTAAATTAAGCGTTATAATTTTGTAGGAGTTGGTTACCGGGTAGATAAAAGTTTGTAAAAAAAAATTTTTTGAAGTTAAGGTTATTTAAAGCAATTGTGAACGATCTTACCCTACCGGTCAGCTCCTGACTCCTGCTTGGACGGTCCCTGCTCGGCTCGTGTTGGTGCGGGAAAAAAAATGTTATTGTTGCTGATTGTTGCAAAAAAAAAATGGAAAGGTTGCGTTTACCGTGTGTTCGCTGTCGGGGTCACCAGTGTGGCGATTTTCTTATGTGGATGGCTTGATTTGGAGGTATAATTGGTGTGAGATTTATATAAACTCGTTGAGTACAAACACTGAATTTATTTACGTAATTACATGTCACAAAGAATGTACAGTTTAATAATTAAATTCTATAATGAGAGAGCGAGATTAGCGCGCGGCCGAGCAGCGACACGTCCAAACCAAGAGTGATGTCGGGCCGCCCGTTCAGTCTTCTCGTTGTGCGGCCCTGCGTGGTAACATTCGAGTTGAGTGTCGCGTGTCAATACTTTACTAGCAGCGTCCGCTGCCCGGGCCTCCACAATATCTTAACATTTCGGGGGAGGGATGGGGGGGGGGGGGTTTGAACCCCCAAAACCCTCCCCCTGGCTACGCCCATGATCAAGACATATTTATGATAGAAGATTTTCACATGTAAAAAAACTCTCTTTGAATGTGGTTTTTGCAATGGATTTACATAATTTTGGTATCTACGTGGTACTATATAAGCACTTGGACTTAACCATTTCTGATATTCGCCAACGCACACACTTATTATTATTTATTATCTGGAAAACATAATTAATATTGCGCTGGAATGTATTTGAAATCCCCTTAAAGACGTTTAGGGATTAACCTTTTAAATTACCTTAAGCTCTTCCATTAGCATCGACCATCTTAAGAGACTATTAGCTAAATCATAAGTACTACTATTTCAGGGAGTTTGTGTATACCTACATACCTAAAAACTGATAAAATTATTTGATTGTATGCCTACGAATGTGTTAACGAATATTTCTAAAGTTTTTTGATTTGTAATTTTTACCTCAATTTCGGATCCTTAAATTGGAAATGGTTGACTGGTAGAAACAGCCAAAAGCCTGTCTCATTTGACTACGGAAATTGTTATGTTGAGTAACAAGACGGGAGTGTTTTTCATAACTATTCAGTCGGCCACGTCTATGTGCGCCCATTATATCAACTAATATTGTATAACAACTAATGACTCTAACAATTCATTACTGATATGTACAAAAAAAAGAAGAAGTTATTAATAGATAGGTACCTATTTATTTATTTTTTTAATATGACAATTCACCATTTAGATATATATTTATTCACACACAATATTACAGTAATAACAGATAGCAAATGGAAATGCTGCCCAAATAGGCCAAGCCTGTACTAGGGCAAACATCTTAACAGTTCATAAAAAATAATATTCAAAGGAACATACAAACACGAACCACAGCACAACCACCAACTCAACTACGTACAGTCCACAAACAAAGCATAACCCCACAGTCACAACACCCTTCGTCCCAACAAACATATATAGTGTTGTACTTCTTTTTTTTACATGTGTGTAATATCTCTTGGGTAAAATTTAAATAAAAAGAATGGTTGACTGTAGGTATGTCTGAACTCCGAGTTTTTTTTTATTTATTTCACAGCTTAAAGCATTAGGTCATGGCCTTAAATGGCAAGAAACAAAATGACCAGGAAGAAGATTTAAGGAATAAGAAACAGCACGTTGACCAGATTTTTGTGGACCTTGAAGACTGCATCAGAGGACTGGAGTTTATCAAGCAGACGGTTCTATAAAATTCCAGTAGTATGTAAAAAGCTAACGCTATATAAATTTATAGCCAACTATTCTGAGCTTATCACCGTTGATCTTAAGCTCTATGCTCACACAGCAGTGGTCGTAAAATTTATATCGCCCTTTGGGAGTTCGCTGACCGACTATGGTTTAAACTGATTATGGGGTAAACAAAGTAACCAGTTATCGACTCTCAAGAGAAATAAACTCAGTTCAACAAACAAAGAAGTAATTCTGCTCTTGAGTCAAAAACAGAGAACCGACCTTCACCTTTCTACATGGTGACTGGTAATTCCGCCGATTTCTGGGAAAGAGTTAAACTAGAATTTATTTGCAATAATTTTGTTCCCATTAACCAGTAGTCTTATGCCAGTGGTTTTCGAGTTATTTTTAGTATTAAAAAGGACAACATTTTTACCTTTTCGGATAGCTTATTTTTTTTATTATTTTTTTTTATGAAAATGGATCTGGGCTCACCCAGTGTGAACACAAATACACTTTCGACATTTTTCACATAAAGCAAAGCTTTTTCTGTGAGAGTGGCAATGGTCGGCACCTGGATTCGAACCCACGATCACGACGCTGTTCGTACGAAAGTTGTCGACTGAGACACTGGTCTACCAACCACTGATAATAGAAGTGGTTGGTAGACCACTGATAATAGAAGTGGTTGGTAGACCAGTGTCTACCAACCACTTCTATTAGTTGGCAAAGTTTTCTCTGTGATTTTACGCCAAATGAATTTTACCTTTTTAAGTAATTCTCTTCAAAAAATCGAAAAGAAAATTTGAAAATAAACTGACTAATGTTATAAGTAAATTTTATTGCTAAGAATTTTGAAACTGTAGTATGTAGTAATCTATTAGAAATTTTATTTTTAATTCTCAAGTGAAGCATTTTTTCCAAAATATTCAATTTTAGGTCAAAAGTTGTTAAGCTGAAAAAAACTTTAAAAATTTCAATAACTCGAAAACCAGTAGTAGTAGACTCCTGGTTAATGGGAACAAAATTATTTCAAATAAGCTCCAGTATAATCCCTTTCAAAGAATTGGTCGAATTACCAGTCACCTGTATATTATCTACTCACACTTATCGATTTTTTGTTAAATATCCATGTTTCAATTTGTTATCCTGGAATCCATCTGATCCTCGATCGATCATCCAATGTAGAATTCCACAAATTTATAACAAGTCTAGAAGCTGAGGACCTTATAAAGTATAAATTCGGCATTGACCATCTTTCTTTTTTTCTTAGAAAATAAAACTCAGAAAATAAAAAAAAAATTAATTAATATGTACGAGTGAATTGCAATTTTCTTCAAAATAACAGAATTTTTGTCAATGCAAAAACCCGAAAAGTGTCCTATTTGGGGCATGTCATTGTGTCCAGAGCAGATTAGCACCAGCTGCTCTTTTTTATTGTTAAAGGCATGAATAAGGGTCATGGAGGTGAAGGCAGGAGAAAACATTCCTGGCTCCATAATTTTGGCGACTGGAGCCTAAGTTATACGGAAAAAATGGTTGCCACGTTAAGCAATCGACAACATGCTGATGAATTCTCCAACGTGATGTCGTGATATTGCGCAATTTTGTTTCAAATTTCGATATAAATTTGATACTTGGTCACGTTAACCGTCAGCTTGGCAGACATTTTGGTGCATCTGGCTAAGACCCGTAGACAGATAATACAAAACATTATGAAACTATTGAACTTACAACATTCTTTTCCAGTGTAATAATAGTCGTAAAATGGATTTTCGACAAGATTCTAAAACAAAACTTGAGATATAAAATTAGTACTAAAACTACGACAAAAAAGTATTATATTGAACGTAATGATGACTGAAGAAGAAAAAGAAGAAAAATGCATTCAGAAGTCAGAACTCCATCGACAAATAATGGGAAACGTTCCGACTGAACGAAACATTGAAAAATAACGTTTAAGTAGATTTTTGTTGCAAAAAAAATTGAAAATTGAACGCGTAACTGTGCAGTTTACTCTATTCATAGGGCTTGTAATTAATATTATGGCTGCACCTCAAATCTGGTTTCTATTTACATTAGAAGAAAAAGATATTAGGTAGGTATATGTTATAAAAAACTGTGTTTTTATAAAAACATGCATATTACAGGTCAAATGCGTTATGTTATGACTTATGACGATATTAAGAAATAGAGAGAAATTGTTACTTCAGTATTCGTTATACTGAGAATTGTTTTTTTTTTGGTTATACAGTATTGAAAGTTGCGTTACTTCGATGTTTGTTATACTGAGAATTTCTTCAGTATTCATTATAACGAGATTTGATGTAGGTGAATTATTATTATTTTCGCCACACAGCAAAGACGTGGATCGAATGTATGTGTAGTGTAGCTGAAGGAAAAACTTTTAAATATTATTCAAGGTGAAAAGAAATTTTGGTAGAGAACTTTTTAAATATCTTCAGAAAGGTCCACATTAGCAAGAGTAAACTTGGCGTAGTTAAGAAACTTCGTGATTCATAATTGGCAGACTGTGCTTGTTGCCTTCTGAAATTTTATATTTACTCCGACCTTGACTCGCTTGTGTGAATATCAAAGTTCTGTTATTTTTCTGCTTTAGTTATTTTATACTCGGCATATAAAGGATAGAAAGTTTTAACAGTTTGACCACGTTTTGGGATAGATACAGAATATATGTAGGTGTATGTAGGTGTTTGTGAATGTACGTGTTTTGGAATCTTTCACTTTTTTATTCATTTACTTGAAATCAAAATATATGTAAATCAGCTTACATTTGTTATAACAATCTACATTACAAATAAATTACAAATTACATGGAAAATGCTGCCTTACTAGGTGTAAACTTGTATAGCATTATTAAGATTGTAATCGGATCGGAATCGCGATGTAAATCACCGACAAAGAGCCCGTTGACCCTTTACATCGAAAGGCACTGCACATTATTTATTTTTATAGAACACAAGCAATAATTACCTATTAATAATCTCTAATATAAATTAAAGTCGGTTTAGTGCGAACACTAATAACTCGAGATCAGCTCAACAGATTCTTCTGATGTTTGATTTATTGGATTCTTCTGCGCTCCGGATAACAGAATAACTAATAAAAATATGGATAAGAAATAATGTAGAATATAATATTTAAGTTAGTAATGTACAAATTCTTTGTATTGTTGTTTATTTCTATTATGTAAAATTGTTCTTTAAAATGTACTTAACTCTCCCAAGTGAAGTGCCCGTAAGAGTCTAAGGCGAGAGAAGAGTAAAATAAAAAAAAAAATAATAAAAATAAAAAACTAAGGCCCCTGTAGTTTTTTTTTTATAAATTCATATACAGAAATACTCGCTACATATTCGTTGGTAGATTATATTCGTATTAAAAAAAAAGCACTACGTCAAACGAAAGTGCCATAAAAAAAACTTGTGAAACGGCATTATCGATGTTTTTAATGAAATATCGGATCAACTTCGATGTTATAAAAACTTTATGAAATCGTTTTAATGAAGTGATCTCTGGAGTAATATTAAACTTCCAAACTAGGGTCAAAGGTTAATAGTCGCGCGAGAAGATAAGTCACAAGGATGATAATGTCTCGATTGTCCTGCGACGTTTAATCTCGGTAATTGTCGCGCTTTGAGAAAGCATCATAATTCCTTTATTGATAATTATCTGAGTATAATAATAATACAAAATAAAAAATTGAGACAAAATCGCTATTATTGATATCCTCCCCGAAAATGAGTAAAACTCGTGCTTCGGGGAGGAAATCAATTTCTTAAATAATTGGTTATATGTGTGCACTTTAGCTGCTAAATTATATATAATTCGAACGGAAAAAAGGTTTAGTACTTACCAGATTTTTTTAAAAGCATCAGTAATGGCTAGTAGCAACCGATATCGAAGATCGTGGGTTAAATATCTAGTACCGAAAACTCTCATCTTTTGCGATACTTGGTTTGCAAAGTGTGATAGATGTTGAAACATACATATTATGTAGGTAATTTGTGGGTAATTTTTTTTGTACAACGCTTAAGGTTATGATCTATATAAGGTTTATTATTGCGATCCACCTAACGGTTTATCGTTTATCTTTTTACGAAATATCTTTGGACCTCTTTGCGAACATGGAGTGTAGATAAAAAGGTATACCTAACCATGAGCTGGAAGCACTGTACAAAGAACCCAACATAATAAAATTTGATAAGGTGAATCGCGAGATGGTTGGGACATGTCCATTGTCCAGGATAACCGAATACCAAAGACAATTCTTAATACATGGCCAGATGGTGGACGCTGGGTGGGCACTGGGCAGACCCAAACTTCGATGGATGGATGGTGTGGAGAGGGACCTTGGGGCTGTTAGAGTGACTAATTGGAGAGTGCGGGTGATGGAAACGAGGGAATGGCGACAAATTCTGGAGGAGGCCGAGGCTCACAGTGAGCTGTAGCCCCATTGATGATGATGACCTGACGGTTTATTTTGATTATTTTGCCCTTATTTTATATTAACCTGGACTCCTCATCCAAAGTGATCAAAAATACTCTTTTGATATCTTTCTTTGTGAAAGAGAAAAATGGTCAGCATCGGGGATCGAACCCTCCACCTTTAGAACGAAAGTCGATGACTGAACCGCTAAGCTGCTACCACCGCAATGTGATAGATAAATGTTTTGCATAGACAAACAAATATAAAATTAAATAATTGTTTGTCTAGAAGATAATCAATTATACCTACTTAATTAATACCATTTTTCTAATTACTACATCATAAACAAACACGTAGGTACGCATCGGTTCCGATGATGATTGTAAATTACCGGAAACATCAGGGGTGCTTTTATACCCCAGGCTCACACGTGCTTCAAATTGCAGATCATCCCCAATGCACCCTGTAAAGCGCACAACGGGAAACTGATTAGTAAGGATATCAAACAGTATTAAGGGTTGGTAAATATATAGTGCATTCAGGAAGGCGGATGTATATGTGTGTATTTTAGCCCCAGGAACTGAATGAATAATCGTGTAATCCAGTCATGAAGTTAAGGGGTGCAATGATTTGCTAATCATTCAATTTCACCTATGGTTAAAAGCTAAAAACCTTAATTGGATTGATCAACTTTTTATTGTTTTATAAGAAAACTTACTGATGCGTATATCCTTATATAATCAAAATGGTCTGTAAGACTCAAATGACAATTTGTTGTGATACCTACAAAAATTTAAGGATAGGAGATTGTGAGGAAGCACCCGATGCAAGATGGAAGTGCTGTAAAATAAAATAATGCTGTAAAAAGTGAAGTTCGGCCAGAGTTGCAAAAAAGCTCTTAAACGGCAATCAAGAAATGGTAGGAGAAGTATCGCCATTCGCCTGTCAAGACAGTGTGATGACGTAAAAAAGATCCTGCATGCACGGGTAAATGCAATAATTGGCGTAGGATACTGTGCTGTCTACAAGGTGTCTTGGGAGTCCACGTTACAACACAAGAGTCAAACAACACAGCAGGAATATGATGGGCCAACAGGCCTAGTAAAAGAGGAAGAAGAAGCATTTCTGACAAACACTGGTTACAATGTAGGTAGTAAAAAATGTCTGAATTGAAAATAAGCCTCAGAGCACCTTCAACGAAAGCATAAGTAAACGACATAGAAAATATACATAAATTCATGTACGAATATTTATCGAAAAGATATTATTTCAAAAACTCACAATGCATGTAAGCTGTTATTCTAGTATGTGTCTAGATAAATTCACAGATACATTGTATGTAAGCGATACACAAAGAACCTTAGAATAAAGATTTGTCTGCGCAGTGCGACCTAGTAAGTGAAGACAAGCAGTAATAAGCCCAACAACAATACCTTGGAGTGTCTACCTAAGCTGCCTCCGCTTGACACTTGGCTGTTACACAGGCATTCATGCGGGTTGAAGATATTACGAACACAAGCTGGATTGAATGTAGTTTGAGCTTGAACTAGAGTGGGTCATATGCTTTTAATACTTGGAAAATAGTTTGGTGGAAAATGTCTATTTTATTTATTAGGCGGTCATCATTATATGGGATAGGACAGGATAAGTATCTTAGTTTACCTTTTTTATTCATTGATTTAATGCCTGAGCCTTTACAATAAGTTATTCGTTTAGTGGACCAGTCCCCGACTTGCTTATTTTGCCCACTCTTGGATGTAATTAGCAGAGGTGCCATTTTTTTCATTTGCAAAATGAATGAGCAACATAACAATATGACAGCTGAGTGTTGGCCGAAATGAGCTGATTTCTATTTGGCCTTTTCCTGAAACAAAGTTGGATATATAAAACCTAGTGGTATAGCCATGGTTTTCAGATCATGAGGTTCCGGGTTCGATTTTCAGTCGGATCAGAGTAGTTTTTCAGTTAAAATTTCTACCCAAGGGTTGGCCTGTCTCAGATTGTACCGGACCGGTTGACTGGAAAACATTGCCTCAGGAAATAAGTTCCGCCGGCTAAGTAATAAAATAAAGCAAAGTGTTATATAATTTGTTTCTTTATGAAAATGAAACTGGTTCAAAAAAAATCCAGAAGAGACCTGGGACATAGTTGTAAAAAGTTTTTTAAAATTTTAGAACGAGAACGTAATAAATAAATTACAGAACAGTAAGTAATATTCAACGTGCATTGAAAAGAGAAAAACCCAAAACAATTTAAAGCTACTTAGTTATGTAATTTTATATAAATAAACTATATACCTTAACCGAAATTGAATAAATGTAACGCTCTCCATTCACGATTACTGCAAATGGATGTCATTACTGTGACATTATATTATGAAACTTGATTTTTTTTTCAATCATTTTAGCAACAACTACATACCTAATTTTTTGACAACCACCGTTTTGCTTACTATTAATTTGTACATTCTACTTGTAACGATTAAAAGCCGCTTTCTTTTGATAACTTAAAATTTGTTTATGTTTTGTAGGACCAACCCTAGCAATAGAATATTCTAAACGGAGAACACTTAAGTAAATTGAATTGTATTGTCTCGTTAAACTGAGAAGAACTCACACAGACAACTCCAGCTGCTTTTGCTTCACCTTCTAATGATATTCCCACTGAGACACACGACACTTCGTATGCAACCATCTTCTTATCAATGATGCAAACACCGACAATTTTGCTTGGTGCAATTGAGCAAATCTCAAGCACCAACAAAGCCAATAGGCAATAAATATGAGACATTAACAAAAATGGATATAGTCATATCCTGGCGCCAAATACATGACAGCAGTCGCAGTCTTTAAATTTGGTTGCTCTCTTGTTCTCAACAATTTCTAACTTTTATCTCTATTTTTCATTTTATAATTAAATTTCTACTTGTTGCATACATGAGATTTTTCGACATGTTGAACATGTTGAGAATTCTCATGATTAGGAGTTTCGGAGACAAACATTACCACCTAATGGCGAACGTTGTTAACGTAAAGTGATCACACTAAGCCAGCCTTCGAAATAACAGTAGAAGACGGTCGTAAGCCCGTAGTGGTTTGTTCCATTTAAAAATCGAACATTAGTAATGAATTGTTAGAGTCATTAGTTGTTATTTTTTCTTTAAAATCTCAATGAGATTGTACTAAGTTATGAATTGAATTGAGAATATTGAGTTGAATGGGTTTTGAAATATTAAGCCTTTCTGAAAGCCAAGCAGATAACCACGGAGAGAACTAAGAAAGGAATATTAAGGAATATACCTACTAGCCCAAATTAAACGCGACACCAAAATATTCACAGAGAGAGAAAAAAAATTTACACAATACAAAGGTGTCAGTATAGCCGGTGCATTTATTGCCTGAGGTAATTTTTTGCAGTCAACCGGTCCTGTCCAATTTGAGAAAAGCCAACCCCGGGTAGATTAATTTTCAAGTGAAAAAAACACTTACCCGAGCGGGAATTGGACCCGATCTCCCTCTTGATCTGAAGTTTAAGCCTACCGAGGTCGACAAAAATATTCATAAAAGAATCAAATAGTTTAAAACTCAATCCGAAAAGCCTTTACTCGGGTATATAAAAGTTAAACACGGGTTACATTGATTTCAACGAATCAACAAAACATAATGCGCTAGAGATGTTAAGGGTCTGTACAGACCTGAACACGCGCGGTAACGCAACCAATGTAACGTTGCATGCAACGTATCAAATTTCCGTGGTCACGAACCACCGCCAAAAGTGTACTGTGGAATTGTGATGCACGTTGGATGCTATGTTACATTGGTTACGTGACCGAGCATGTTCAGGTGTGTACAGGCCATTAATACGTGGAAACATTGACACCTATACTACAGTAGGTATCGACTCGCATTATAGGTATTCGAAGCTTAGCCCGAGTCGACTTTTCAACGGATGTGTACTAAATGATGGAAAAATATCGTGTTACATTCGGGCTCATAAAGTATAATAATATGATTTATATGTGGTTTTTGGTTGGTCATAGTTTGCTAATGGGAAAAGATACCAAAAGGCTTCATAAGATTTGAGAGAGAGAGATGAGATTTGCTGAGGCATCTGGGGGAACCACCCAACTTAAATGCCTGATTTTACTCCAAAATAACATGTCCCCAACTGAATAATCGCAAGTGAGCCTGGTGTGTAATAAGAGTACCTATGGTTTATTTTTGTGCAAAAATAATATCTCCACCAAAACAAAATGTCACTCTTTTTTATGTATTGGTTTTTGAGAACCATTCACTATCTCCAGGAAATTACGCCATTTTGATTAGCCTTCTGTGTTTTTTTGCTCCGGAATCATATTTTATTACGGTAGGTAATAAAGTTTTTCCCCTTACAAAGACTTACCTTCTAAACACAAACACAACCTTCTTACTTGAGGTATAACTCGAAGGTATTTATAAGGTTAACGCTATTCAGAGCGAGCCACATTCATTTCTATAAAAGAGCGTCATTAGCTTAGATTTGTTTAGCTCAAAACAAGCTTATAAGTAATAGCTTTCATTATACGAACTTAATTGAGGCAAAAAGAATTTTGGTTAAATGTTATCAACAGTAAAGTAGTTTTATTGTAAGCATTACGACTATTATTCTGAAATGAAAAACAGACGATTGAGTTGCGTCGTATCAAATTGATATTGAGACTTTTGACATTTCTATATTCTGAAAATATTTTATCCAATAGATTAATTGCGTAACTACTGGCAACCGATTAAGTTCTAAGCAAGAGCTTCTATTCTGCAATGACAAAAAGATGATTGATTCCTCTTATCCAATAGTTGTTGCGTCTTTTGACAGTTCTAACTATTCTGAGTGCATTTAATCCAACACGACAATAATGTAACTACTGACAACCAATCGAGTTCTACGCAAGAGCTTTTTTGGTGTTGTTTCAAGGTTGTTGGTATTGGTATTGTTTTAATGTGTTGTCAAGTAGCAAGTGTATGTGCAAGTGCGAGTTGCGCAGTAAAATTGCAGGTGCAGTGAGTGCATGTCCACTTCTGTGAAGTGAGAGATGGTGCGAATCCAAAGTTGCTCTGCCCATTTCAATGTGTTGTTTATTTTCTTTTCTCTTTACCGGGGCAGCACTGCGAACATGGTGCGCGAACGTATACTGCAAATATGGGGAAGAAGGGCGGGGAGAGTACTCGCAAAAATAGAACCCGCTTCTATAACTGTTAAGTTCACTCGCAACTCAAAGTTCTGTCCTCACATGCTTATAACACTTGTAACTCGCACCCGCTCACACACTCGCAAATACTACGCCGTTATGATCCGTTGTTTATGTTGACATGGTGATATTTTGTAAACATCAATATTCTATTTGTCACTCGGGAATGGCGAAGTAATCTATTGTAACAACGTTATAGTTCCGAAATTGGCCACCGCGAGGCAAAAATTGTTGCGCAGGCTATATGATTTTTGACACCGCATTTGACAGGACTGTTGTGTTTTTCCATAGAAATACCATAAACAACTCAATGCTCGTTCAGAATAACCATCTCATTGCTTATTGTATTGTGATTGTCAAACACCAATGAAGCGCCATTCTATTTTTCACTTGGGAATACCGCAGTGATCTTCTGTACAAAGATAACGTTATATATTATATAGTTCTGAAATTGACCACCGCGAGCCAAAAAGGATTTCGCCGGCTATAAACTTTTTGACAGAGCTGTTTTGATTTTTCCATAGAAATACAATAACATATCATTGGCTCGTTCATAATAAACATTTTATCAACTATTGGATTTTGATTACTATGGAGTCAATTGCAATCATTGATTGCGTTGAGTTGTACGTGAATTTGAGAATACCAGTCATTAGGCGTTTTATGCGAGCTATGAAATCATCGTAAGATAAAACACGTTTTTAAAATTTGACGAATCGCGTAAAACTAAACAATTCTATGTGAATAATAAAACCACTTAAAAATGTATCCACCGCCATCTATAGAGAACAGTCAGCAACAGGATGTCAACGTTGCAAACATGGTTCATATAGTGGTGCTCTTGTAATAAAGATTTGAATTCCATTCCGGGGCTACAACATGTTCAGTACTTTAAATTCAATCAATAATTTACCGAAAATTATTTCAAATTAAACCTAGTCTAGCAATTTTAAAAACGATGGCAAACTTTTGACCTTTTAAAAAAAGCAGAAAGAATAATTCCGGATTGACAATAATGTGCAAAAATATTTACCTTCTTCCGTTATGGTTGAAAGTAATCTTGATTTATTGTTGATTTTAAAATTCGAATAACTTCTAGGTTTTATTCTTCTTTTTCATTAGCCTGTATCCGTCCATTGCTTCTCCTCTCCATTCCTTCCAATCTTTCGTATCCAGAGCCTCCCTAAGCTTGGCGATGTCGTCCGTCCCACCGATATATTTTCTTCTCCCTTGTCTAGTGTGCCACTCCACCACTCTTTTGGTCTATCGATGGTCCGGGAATTATTGAATCACTAACCCATTTCCATGAATAATGGGGCATGAATTTTCTACCCTATACAAAAAGAGCATTTAAAATTAATTCACAGCTCCAGTGATTCACTAGGCAGCACTAATCACACATTATTCCTTTTCCAGCCAAGTGAAACAGTTTGTGCAGTTGCTTGGGCGAAAGAAAATAAAATCGTAAACTACGTTGTATCTTCATGCGCGAAGTCTTCATTAGCAAACTTTACATCAGGTAAACTTTCCCGAGAAAAATCTCTTCATTAGTCTGACATTGCTACATATTCACACGAGCGTAAGGTTAAATTGTGCTCCGTCAGATTCATTAGATATCGCTAATTAGGAACGTTTTTAATTTGAATAGAATACCAATGTGCACTAAGTAACTAAAATTGGAACGTTCTTATTTTAGTTAGTGCACACTAAAATTGAAATAGAATCGGGCGTATGTTGGATAATTCATGGTAAAAAATGGCATCATTTTGATTATTTGCAACAAAGACGGATTGTTCTGATCCCAAGTAGATACCCGCAGCTTTATGTCTCAGTGAGACAAAATAATGTAAAATAGGGGAATGATGATGATGAAAAAGCAATGCCAAAAGATGAAAGGAAAAATCCAACATCTCAAGAGATCGCTGAACAATCAAATCTTGAACATTTCGAAATTTCTCATAATATTCGGGAATGAAACATTACCATCTAATGGCGAACGTTGTTAACGTAAAGTGATCATACTAAGCCAGCCTCTTATAAAACACTAGAAGACGGTCGTAAGCCCGTAGTGGTTTGTTCATACCATTTAAAAATCGAACAGTATTAGTCAGTCATCAGTTGCTGATATATTCGTCAAGATGGGTTTGCCAAGGTGTCATTTTGTCTCCTATATTTTTCAGTGTGACAAGAGGAAGACCGTGACAATGACATACCATTGTAAGAGCCTATACCGCGAACATACAGAGTATCAGAATGACCTGGGAGGAAGCGGAGCGGCTGGCACAAGACGGATGTGCACAGAGGGACCTAGCGGCGACCACGTGCTCCACCTTGGGAGTGAATTTGAATAGGTAAGGTAACGTCAGTTGTTTTTCAACCTCTACTCTGATGAAGCATTTAAAGAGGCACTAAATGAAACATTAGAGATGGGGGTAAAAGTTTACGATATTTGAGTTGATGAAATAGTATACCACTAGTATAAGTTTTCGATTATCGAATATCGAAACTATCATCGAAAGAGTTTCGAAAAATTTCCATACGTAACTCACCTATCGGCATAATAAGTAACTCATCTATCGGCAGAGCAATGAAGTTGATGAACGAATTATCCGAGCATGTCGATATATTTAATGTCACATACGAAAGTTTCATATTAACTTTGCATGTTGTAATGGGCACTCGGATTCTCCATCATTAACAAACTTGCCTCCCTGTTCTCTACAAGTTTCATTTTGTATAACATCTGGGTTCATCGAGTTTTCGATTATTGCATTTATCGATGTACACGCTCGCATCACTTATTTGATGAACAATGTGAAATGACACTACGTACCGTGTTTGAAGTATGTCTGTGAGTAATGTTCATATTATAATCCAGCTATATTATTGCACCTAAGGGTACCTACCTGCTCGGTGCTTACACTGTTTATTTAATTCATTGTCTTTATGTTTTATTTTTCACCCCCTTAGGGGTGGAATTTCCAAAAATCCTTTCTTACTGGAAGGTTTTGTATTAAAACCTACCTGCTTTCCAAATTTCACTTCTCTACGATTAGCCGTTTGGGCTGTGCGTTGATGAGTGAGTAAGTATGTCAGTCAGTCAGTCAGGCACTTTCCTTTATATTAATAGATTGTGTTGTATCTTTTGCATTTTGATTTTGCCTGTATTGTTGTTAATGTTATTTTGTGCATTATTGTAATGTTCTCACTGTCCAGCGCAAAGGGTGCAAACCTGTTATGCTGGATCTATTTTTAAAAAGTAAATAATCTATTTTTAAAAAGTAAATAAATAAATACAAAAATGATCGAATGATTCGATCGTTTGTATTTCGAACACTATTTGCACGCTAATAAGCGCTTATTAGCGTGCAATTAGCCTTCGATTAAACTCGTACTAGCCCCACAGAATCGCCGATGACACTGTTCTCGTAGACAGCATGAACGACCATAATGCCGGTCAATATTAAGATCATCAATTCGGGAAGAGTTGGAGCTGAATATGAATGTTGGGACCAAGCAGACGAGCGTCTTACACTAAAGGGAGCTGGAAATGTGCTTTTGAGAGCAAGTTACTGAACGAAATCAATATCCGGAAGATATCCTATCTGGGACATAACGTCATCTGGAGAGAGAAGTACGAGCTATTTGCCAAATATTATTGATTAGGCAAAGAAGAGGGTCGAGGAGGCGTTGGCAGAATGCAGATCTGCGTAATATCATATATTGATCAGGTATAAGAAGCAATCAAGCGCTCTTTGCAGCTACCTAAGAAGACAGTGCAAAATATTCCCCGGTGATGGTTGATTTTTAAGTGACCCAAAAAGACACATAAAAAGAAGATCATCCTTAATATGTTGAAAAGTTTATCATCGATGAATGGACGCCATAGCTAAACTCATTGATATAGAAGATTTTTTTTCTGCGATGAAGTTCTTCATATATTTTTAAGCAACAAGAAAATGGGTCTCAGGCTTTTTATTTCTATTATTTGGAATCACTTTGTTTTAACGAAATGATTAAGATCCTATACGCTTTTTTTATTTGGTTTAGCTCACTCACAGAGAAATTCTATGGCTATCAATCAATACACATTACCAAATAACAGAAAAAAAACAACAATAAGGATACTAATCCATACAATATGGATGTGATATTAATACCATAATTACGTCAAAAAGCACAATTTTCGTATAAAAATCTCCTATTGTATGATACATAATATATTTTATTTTTACCCCACAATTACCGTCATTATCACTGGTGATATCAAAGGTTGCTTCAGTGACATCCCCTTTAATAAGCCAGTCTATTCTTTTATGTATTCCAAATCCCATGATTGTATTCACGAATTGCCGCCGTGTTTGACGACCATTTGACAGCCAAATTATTGTTTATTTTACAGAAAAATGCGCACGCGCTAAGAGATTACCCGAAATTGCATTTTTATAGGAAAAAAAAGCTCTTCCCCCTCGTATTGTGTTTACTTAATCTGGACTCGCTTTCGACGTTGTGTCACAGTTTTGATGTAACATCATCGGATCAAAATTGGTTTGCCATTTTCATCCGTTAAAACGATTATTTCATAATTCAAAATAAATTTATTCAATCTTCCTTTCTGAGATTCGCTTACGAAATTATGTGATCATTAAATCGGCTACTTTGTAATAAAATAGATCAAAACGGCGAACTGAATACACCTAATATTTTCATATTACTAAGGTGTCGCCAAAAAATGATGCTCGAAGCTTGGACGGATAATGGGTTGAGCCGTTGAGCCCGAGACAAGTCAAATAAAATGGAGTCGAACGCGGACTTGAACAACTGTCAGATTCATATCTTTTGAACCCGGAATTGGATAAAACAAAGCTCAGCAAATAACTATTAAAGACCTATGTGTGGAGCATCTTGTTGTTTGGGTGTGAGACATGGTGCCTAAGTCTAACCGAAAGAGAGAGAAAGAGACTAGAGGTCTTCGAGTTGTGGACGTACAGAAGAATTGCAGGAATTTCCTGGACGGACCACACCACGAATGAGGAGGTCCTAGACATAATCGAAGAAGGGAGGCACCTTGTTAAAACCTTATCGGAGAGGCTGGCCAGATGGATAGGCTACATATTGCGCCACGAAAATCTCCTGCACACCATAATATAGGCACGACTGAGGTTATGAATGCTAGGGGGCGTCCGCGTCGAGAGTACCTCGAACAATTATATGAGGATATGGGTTACGCATCTTACATGGAGCTGAAGAGAGTTGCGGAGGACCGGAGATGAAAAAAAGATGCAGATATTTTTTTTGCTGCAAACCAATCCGTTGGATTGAGACCGCAGAAGAAGATTGCGCAACTCACAACTTTCTAGATACAAAATTTTCACGACTATTAATAATTGAAGGTGGTAGCCATTTAGTGACATCTGCTGTAGGTCAGCAAATGAGTTTATAAACAGTGTAAATTTTGATGGAGGATTGCCAACGAATATCATGATCTGTTAGATCCAGTCTATACCCCAAGTTTGAACAGGCGATGAGTTCTCGTTTTTGCAGTTGATCACCGAAGACACGCTGTGGTTAGAATACAGATGTCACGACGCGACTCCGTAAAATAAGGACGTGGAATTTTATGACCAAGTGATAGCAAATGTTAGGAGGGGATCTGAATGGGCAATTCAAGATGGTAGAACCTGGTATTGCTAAAACCATTATTTATAGAGAAGGTACTAAATAATCAGATATTACATTGCCAGAGATATTTATGGAAAAAAAAATCGATTGAAATAAATAGGTAGACATTTTTAGAATAACCTAACTGAATAGAAAAAAGAATGTGAGGTTTAACCAACTAAGTGACAGAAGATTAGAAAGACAAAAAAAAAAAAACGATTCGTTTTCGGCTACAACCAACTAAAGACTACATAAGATGACTTCGGGTCGGTTATAGTTTAGCTAAATAAATGAGTTAACCCACTGGAGAGACAATGTCAGTTAAAAGGTTAACGAGTCCGTCCAGTAAAAAGAGAGAATTTTCTTGATAGAATACTGATTTTACCTCTCCCTTAAATATTTCATTGTTTATGTTGTATTAACATTGCTGGAATTCACTCCATTCTAAATCCTTTCTTCTCGGCCTACACATCATTATCCGAATCCCATCCCGGTGCTGCAAATAATAATACACCTACGAAAATTCATTATTACGTATTTTCTTTTAATTAAGACAACCCACGCTAATGACCCAGCATGTCATGTCCCATCTTCACAGCGATATCATTCAAGAGAAAATGTGCTTATTTTAGAAATGCCTTTCAACATATTTATGAATATCTTTTTATTTTTTTTTATATCGGAGGTCTACTCTTATAATCTTCATCATCTAGAAGCCTGGCTTCACTTAAATATATTGTTATCTTGGAAATCAACGAAGTCTTACTTCTATGTCCATTGCGTTTTCCATCCATATGTTTTCCTGCGCCATTCTGATAACGGGTCCGTACGGACGTCGGCGTCGGCCACCACTATGGCGTAGGTTTCTTCGTCCTGGGGTAACCGGAAAAATTCTTCCATCCGCTGGATTCTGTTTCTCAGCAAGGAAATCTGACGTCTACCCACACATCAACATCTATCTCTTTTCCCTTTCATTATTAGGTGAAGCAATTTATTTTGGTGTGCCAAGTATGTACTCCAGGTAGAACTTTTCATTCTCGATGCTGGCTTATTCTCTCTCAATTCCAGGGCTTCGCAAAAGTCAGCTCTTCGAAGCTGACAATGGTTGGGAGAACGCCAGGCACAAGACCACGAGGCAGATCACAAATGCCCTGGACGGACCACATAAAACAACAAAACATCCACGCGACGACACTTCATAGAGCCATAGGGTAGAAACACATAGAACGCCGATTCCGACCCGGCATTTGAATGGGGATACGCACGTCGCACAGCAAAAGCAGGAACCCGCTTTCCGGCATGGCCATTTAAATGCATTGAAACCATATACAACATTCTTTGCGCCGGTCGGCTCGGGTCGAAATCGGCGTTCTACATGTTTCTACCCATACATCTGACAGCAAACAGAATTTCTTGGAGAGCAATGGTTCGAGAAAGAATTAACGATGGCCACGAATCTCAGCAACGAGGACGACGACTGGTTGGAGAATGAACAAACACACTTAATAATATTTTTGTAGACACACCAATAATAATTAATTGATGATGAGTGACCCTATGACATTTTGGTCTTCTTATTTGATTCGTAGTTTACTTCTATTTAATAATTTTCTCAGAATCCATTTTAAAGTCAAACGCAGTGGGGAAATAGCACCTTGTTAAATTTTATGAGCATTTTCAATATCTCCCACGGCTTTTTGAAAACGGAGAAGGGTTAACTAGCCCTTCTAGGAGTTGAAATTTAAAATTGTAGATTTTTTAAAAACAAACAAAAACAATTGTTGCTTATGTAATATTCCTACGAGTATGCTTAGGTTAAGATTTGGTCCTAAAACAGGACTCAAGAATACAATCATAAAATATATTTGGAAGGTTGTGATTTAAAATACCCAATCGTGGTAACACACTCCGCTTATCCGCTAGTGTCTACTGGAATAAAACGACACGGAGATTTGTACGCATATTGGTATAATCATTATCTTAATAAGGGATAATTTTATTTATCATCGGATAATGGATTTGTTAGTGAATATCCAACAAAGAAAGCTTCTATTTCGGGCAATTATAGACATATGTGCGCCCGTCACTGGGTTGGGTACCTACATGACCTGTATGTACTTTCATTTGTAATCCCGACATTAAATGTTAATGTTACAACAAAACCCTATAATATACATTATCTCGACAGTTCGTTTAAATGATGTTACAAGGTTTCAGTGACTTTCGGTAAAAATTTGAAACATATTGCGCTATAGCAAAACAGCCTACTGTTCAGTTTATTTATTTAAACATTCTAAAGAATTTTGGCAACCAAACCAAGTATATAAAAAAATGTTCATTTCAAATAAGAAATTGGTTGAATCAAAGCCCACATTAAGGCCCCACTCAGGGGCACAGGCAGGCAACAAGAGATCTCCATTGCGCTCGATCCTGCACAATGTTTATGACCTCCTCCCACACCATGTCCAGATTCCTCAGCTCTGCTTCGAAGGAGCGGAACACAGTATGAGAGGGTCTTCCTCGTCTTCGGGACCCTGATGGGAGGAAGAACAGCGCTCTCCTCGGAAAACTGTCATTCGGCATCCTCAACACATGTCCAAGCCAAGTCCATCTCCTCCACATAATGGTAAAAGTGATGGGCTCATGCTGGGTGCGCCGACGTATAGAGACGTTGGTGATGAAAATTGCTTTGTCAAAAACTGAGCGAGCGCTATTTCACAATTTTCTATCAAATATAATGGCATGCATGGATACGTCAAATTTTAAATGTTGATATGTTCAAAGACTTTTCTATGGTTATTTGATACAAAAAAATATTAATAAGTATATTCTCAATTTGACCACAGATAAACAAAAGTAGATACTGTGTCAAATTATTACTATTATTTTTTTTTCTTCACTGTAGGTATTATGCTTTTTTGTAAGATGATTGGTTGGTTACATGATTTGATTTGAAGTAGTATTGCCCCAGAACAGACTTTGTCTAGTGGGGCAGTAAATTCCAATAATTATATAATATTATTATGTAAACTGTTTGTTGTGTAATTGATAATGGAAAATAAAATAAATAAATAATATCAAATACATCGAAGTGTGTATGGGTATGAAATACATAACATTACATAACACATAGTGTGCGTAGTGTTTTTTTTAACTCATTTAATATCTTTTTATGCATAATTTAAAAAAATATATTAGCATTCGCCACTCCTTGTCTAGATATAAATCTTAAGTGTGCGAAATTTCACACTCCCCATCCACGCAATTTTCGTAAAAATAGTCCCAAAGTTTTTCCTTCACGTATTAATATATAGATACTTATTTTAATTTTAAGTCTAAAACAAGTATCTTAATATATTATTATCAGTCTGTAAGAGGAATTATTATAAATATGAGACTGTCCCTTCAACGGCACAAGCTTAATAAGTTCGCTTGCAGATGACCGAAATGAGCTTGAAATGTTCGTAATATCTTCGGCTTTGAACAGGACTTTAATTATTAGTTTGCAGAAGAGCTTCATAGGAAGATTAATATGACTGTTTGCTACATCTCTCCTACAATAATATTCAGTTTCAATGAAACAAGTTATAGTAGGTACGAATAATAATCAAAATTAGTGTCGTATGTAAATTAATAACACTGTGGGGCTAGTACGAATTTCAAGTACGAGCCTTCAAATAGTGTTCGAAAATCAAACGATCGAATCATTCGATCATTTTTGTATGGATTTTTTTCGAAACTGTTTCGATATTCGATAATCGAAAACTTATACTAGTAGTACTTACTGTTATTGGAGAACTGGAGATTATACATTTTTGCGTCATTTGATTTATGGTCTGTGCTCTGTTGGTGTCTCTTAAGTAGTGTTGATTGTTTCTTTGGGCAATCATCCTAAATTCTCCATGTTCTATAATTTCCATACCTATACCTAATAATTGTCACCTGCCCATCCCGAATGTTCCCGTGGTGCGACTTAGTGTTAGTGTTACACGGACGCTTCGCGCGAGAAGATCTGTCAGTTATTAATCGATACGAAATTCGTTCGTGATTGAATTGTCGCTCAATCGAGAGCAAAATACCATTGTACAAAGTTTAATTGTGTCAGTGTCATACAGTCCATAAAGCAAGATACAGGGAGGAAAGAGGAACAGAGGTAAGTCGCACAACTCTCCTTTATTCCTTCCTGAAACTTTGGCCTTCACCGATCGGCGTGGAGGAACAATCTCATAGCAACCTAACATTTGGTCCTAATCGAAGCCGGATAAAAGCTAAATTCGTGTTTATTAATTAATTTATTGTTAATTAATTATTGCAGTGTGGAAATTACGAAATTTGAATAAATCGAAAATAATATTGAGTAGTTTTATTGTTGTACATTGTTGTTGCGCGCGTGGCAAGGCTCGCGGCTACAGAATATAAGCGATCTTACATATAAAAGTAAAGTGTTAATTATTTATGTCGAAAACAAATATGGATGAGAACAAAGTAGCTACTTTAACATCGCGTAGAGAAAGGATTATCAAACGATTTGATGTAACTTTCGAAATTAAAAACGATGAAAAAAATCGCGAGATATTTATTACAAGGTTAGAGAAAATAGACGAGTGGTATAGTGAATATAATGAAATTTAAACGGATCTGCAAGAATGTTTAGTTATACTTGCGAAAACAGAAGAATTGCAAACGTGTTTTAAAGTAGATGAACAAATTGATCAGATTTACTTTGAGTTGGTTCGTGTAAAAAATGCGTTGAAAGTACCGCCGGAAGATGCTAGTATCGGTGCGAAGTCGGCGTGTCATAACATCAAGCCGCCTAGTATTAAAATTCCGACTTTCGACGGCGATATTCGTAATTGGAATTCTTTCTATTCATTATTTAAAAGTCTAGTACATAATAATGTTTACTTTAGCAGCATTGAGAAGTTCCATTATTTGCTATCTGCACTTAGTGGACCAGCACTTGCGCAAGTAAAAAATCTTCCACTTCTGGAAGAAAATTATGCAATCGCGTGGAAAACCTTGGTAGATTATTATCAAGATTCCAGATTATTGTTTTCTCAATATACTGATGAATTGTTGAAATTCAAGCCGATTCAGCGTGAATCTTCCACTGAGTTGTCCCGTTTATTAAATGTATTTCAGGAAAATACAGCAGCTATAAACGCGATGAAAGTTGAGAACATTTTTGATAAGTTTATCGCTCATATGATGATTCGTTTAATGGATGCTGTCACTAAGAGACAGTTTGAGTCCAGTATATCTGGTAATACTATAGTACGTGAATATATTTTCACAATCTGGTATACCAGATTGTGAAAATATATTCACGTTTTTGAAAACTCAGTGTCGAGCGTTGGGTTCGACAGATGTTAAAGATAAAAAACCGTTTAAATCTCTTTTTTCAAGTAAAATTGAAAATACTAAGAATTGTATGCTGTGTAGGGGTAGTCATTTTTTGGATAAATGTCCCACTTTGATTAATTTATCTCCTAGAGAACGTATTAACAAAGTAAAATCGTTGAAATTGTGTTATAACTGTTTAAAGAATTCTCATCAAGTTAAGGATTGTTTATCGAAATATACGTGTAAAGAGTGTAATAAAAAACATCATTCGGTTCTTCATATATTTGATAACGCTGTGAAAAGTTCAATGCATAGCGGCGAGCGTATGCCCAATACATTAACAGCTATTAATAATAGCCATGGTAGTGTACTCCTTGGAACGATTCGGTCAGAATGTCGAAATGCTAAGGGTGTATATGTATCCGTTCGGATGGTCGTGGATAGTGGCTCACAAATAAGCGTTATGACTGAATCTTGTAGGCAACTTTTGGGGTTAAATATAAAGAAACATTGTGTGCCTATAAACGGGTTGGGTAATACTCAAGTGAATTGTATGGGTGTAACTTCGAGCTCTTTTAAACCAAAAAATTCATCTGGTCCAATATTGCGTGGTAATTTTGTAGTAATACCAAAGATAACGAGTGATCTACCATCAGAATACCTATCGCAGGAAACCATTTCGAAATTTAGTAACTTGAGACTGGCTGATGAGCGGTTTTATGAACCCGGTCAGATAGATATATTGATTGGAGCAGATTTATATTTACAAATATTTAACGATAATTGCAATGTTATTGGTGGAAATCCTGGAGCCATTAATAGTGTTTTTGGTTACATAATTATGGGGAAAACCGAATTGAAGCAGTCGCCCTCTGCTCCTGTGTCGTTCTTTTGCGAGACAGATCCGTCAATTAATAATTTAATAAAATCCTTTTGGGAAGTCGAAGAGATTTCTTCCGTTGCACGAATGAGTTCTGACGATGAACTTGCGGAAAAAATCTTTGAGGAGAAGCATACTCGTCAGGATGATGGTAGATACGTGGTACCATTGTTATTAAAAAATAATAGTCTACCGGAAAATAATTCGTTTAGTTTGGCCGAGTCTAGACTTAAACGACTCGAATACAGATTAGAAAAAAACCCAGAGTTAAAAAATAGTTATTGTGAATTTCTTCGCGAATATGAACAATTAGATCATATGGAACATGTTACTATAAATCGTGATTATTTTTATTTACCTCATCACTGCGTTATTAACCCGTTGAGTCCGACTACAAAGTTGCGCGTAGTTTTTGACGGGTCCGCTCTCACCTCACCACATAATGTCTCATTGAATAATTTCTTATTGACGGGACCTAAATTGCAAAACGACATACCTAGTATAATTTTAAATTTTAGATTTCATAAAATTGTTTTTACCTGCGATATTACGAAAATGTATCGAGGTATTTTAATTCAACCATCGGATAGAAAGTATCAAAATATTTTGTGGCGTGATTTAGCGACTAAATCACTCATAGCTTTTCAATTGAAAACTGTTACATACGGATTGTCTAGTTCACCGTACTTAGCTATTCGTACCCTTCATCAACTCGCACGGGATGAAGGAGATAAGTATCCTCGTGCATCACAGGCTGTATTGGAGGAATTTTACGTTGACGATCTTATCACTGGAGCTGAATCAGTGGAATCAGCCTTAGAACTCAAACATGACATTGTCAAATTATTAAAATTAGCTAAGTTAGAATTGAGCAAATGGAACTCAAATAGTTCTGCGTTATTGGATGACGGGTGTCGGGTACTCGAACCTCACCTTTTCGAAAATTCGGACGAAAAAAAGATAGTAAAATTATTGGGTATTAGGTGGATACCTGATAAAGATTGTTTCACTTTTCATGTTGATGTGGAATCGAACTGTAACCCGCAAGTATGCACGAAACGAAGCATCTTGTCTTGTATTGCGCGTTTATACGATCCCATGGGTTGGATCAGTCCTGTTGTATTTTGGGCAAAATGTATAATGCAAGAACTATGGACACTCAAAATCGATTGGGATGAAACTGTTCCTTGCAATCTTCGTCAGAGGTGGCAAACTTTTGTAAACGAACTGCCGAGTTTAAAAGAGTTAAACATAGCGCGACATTACGAAACTACGCCAGATTGTAATTTAATGCTTGTTGGATTCTGTGACGCATCACAGAAAGGATATGCAGGGGTCGTCTACCTTGTTAACTGTGAAACAAATTCGTCACATTTATTACTTAGTAAATCGAAAGTGGCGCCGCTGAAGACATTGTCCATACCGAGATTAGAACTGTGTGGTGCAGTTCTCTTGTCTAGCATTATTAAAATCGTAATGTCGAACATTAAATTTATTTCTCAAATAAAGAATATTTATTTATTTACCGACTCAACTATCGTGTTGGGCTGGTTACATACCTCACCACATTTATTAAAAACATTTGTCGCGAATCGAATTGTTCAAATACATGAAAATGCACCAAACGTCGTGTGGAAACATATTAGTTCAGAGGAAAATTGTGCCGATGTTTGTTCGCGAGGTTTGTTGCCCATAGAACTGAGAAATCATTCGATGTGGTTTAGCGGTCCGCTCTGGGTTACAAAGCCAGTAAGTGACTGGCCTAATTCTCATATTTCGGTTGATTCATTTAGCGAATTACCCGAACGAAAGGGAGAGCAAAATTTAACGTTGTTTATAAATAATATGCCTAGCGATATCGTCACTAGGTATTCATCTCTGAGTAACTTACAGCGCGTGGTTGCTTGGATGTTACGTTTTACTGATAGATGTCGTACATCGTCGGTATCCGGTCGTGATAGCGGATTGTGTCTTAGTACGTGGGAATTAAATCGAGCACTTTTACACATAATAAAAATCGAGCAAAATTCTTATTTTTCTAACGTTGTCGAGCAAATTAGAAAAGGTGAGCTGTGTATAAAGGAATTTCAAATTTTGAAGCCTTTTTTGGATGAAAATGGTGTTGTCAGGGTGGGCGGAAGATTGTCTAATTCTGCTTTACCTTATACACATAAATTTCCTATATTGATTCCTAAAGACAGTCATCTCGTAAATTTAATTATCGATTATTATCATAAATTACACCTTCATGTTGGACCCAGAACATTATTGTCTATTTTACAACGGAAATATTTCGTTCTCGTTTGACAAAGAATTCGTTCTCGTTTGTCGAAGTGTATGAAGTGTTTTAAGTTTGTTGCCGAGCCTTCGGTTCCCATTATGGGAGATTTACCTCCATCGCGTGTGCTTCAGAGTAGAGTTTTTTCTCGAGTAGGTATTGATTACGGGGGGCCTTATTTAATTAAGGATCACAAGCGCAGGGGGGCTAAAACCTCGAAAGCGTACATTTGTTTATTTGTTTGTCTAGCCACTAAAGCGGTACATCTGGAGCTCGTTTCAGATCTTACGACAGATGCCTTCATCGCCACTCTCGATCGATTTGTGGGTCGTCGGG
The DNA here is from genome assembly GCA_963576905.1 of Mystacides longicornis. Classification (NCBI taxonomy): domain Eukaryota; kingdom Metazoa; phylum Arthropoda; class Insecta; order Trichoptera; family Leptoceridae; genus Mystacides; species Mystacides longicornis. The sequence goes on along the minus strand of OY756436.1, from coordinate 21,789,340 downwards.
GACTCTGTTCTGAAATAATAAGCGATAACGGAACTAATTTTGTGGGTGCAAATAGGTATCTTAACGAATTGTTTAAATTTATTTCGCATCAATCTACACATGATAGTATATATAATTATCTCGCAAAAAAGGAGATAAAATGGTCGTTTAACCCTCCTTCCGGTGCCAATTTTGGAGGCCTGTACGAGGCTGGAATAAAGAGCACAAAATACCACCTAAAACGTGTTGTAGGAGAGACCGCGCTTACATTTGAGGAGCTTTCCACTTTACTCATTCGAGTGGAGGCCATATTAAACTCACGACCACTGTGTCCATTAAGTACATCTCCGGATGAGATCGATGCATTGACGCCTGGGCACTTCCTCGTAGGAGGACCTTTGGTGTCACTGCCGGAATATGATCTCATCGATGTCAAGGAAAATCGCTTGAGTCGATGGCAGCATGTACAAAGCCTAACCCAAGCATTTTGGAGGCGATGGCACAACGAATATTTGAATACGTTACAGCAGCGTATGAAGTGGTATAAGGAGCGCGATAATATTAGCGAGGGTCAGCTTGTTTTAGTTAAGGACGAGCGTCTTCCGCCAACGAGGTGGATATTAGGTAGAGTTATGCAAATTCATCCGGGAAAGGATAACGTAGTCCGAGTAGTGACACTTCGTACGGCCCTTGGCTCTTTAGTCAGGCCAGTTTCGAAGGTGTGCCCGTTGCCTTCGGAATGAACATCAATTGAATAATTAGTCCGATATTATATTTTATTATTAAGTTTTTGTTTTGTTTTCAAACGTTGTAGCTTGATAGCAACAAATTTTTCGTTATTTTGTTATTTTATGTTTACTCGTAAGCATCCACACTGCAATGATGCCTAATTTTCTTTTCGTTTTTTGTGTTTTTGTTTCGCACATTGATGTTCGGGATGTAATTTGAGGATCAAATTAGGTGGGCGGTATGTTGATTGTTTCTTTGGGCAATCATCCTAAATTCTCCATGTTCTATAATTTCCATACCTATACCTAATAATTGTCACCTGCCCATCCCGAATGTTCCCGTGGTGCGACTTAGTGTTAGTGTTACACGGACGCTTCGCGCGAGAACATCTGTCAGTTATTAATCGATACGAAATTCGTTCGTGATTGAATTGTCGCTCAATCGAGAGCAAAATACCATTGTACAAAGTTTAATTGTGTCAGTGTCATACAGTCCATAAAGCAAGATACAGGGAGGAAAGAGGAACAGACGTAAGTCGCACAACTCTCCTTTATTCCTTCCTGAAACTTTGGCCTTCACCGATCGGCGTGGAGGAACAATCTCATAGCAACCTAACAAGTAGTATAAATAAAAAACAAATAAATAGATATTATACCTTTACCTTTACCTTTCAGCCTTCTTCTTGTGTCCAGAATTGAACAAAGGCCTCCCTCTTGGACTTCCATACATCTCTGTCGGACGCCACCCTCTTCCAGTGCAGGCCCGCTACTCTTTTAACGTCGTCGGACCATCTTGTCTGGGGTCTACCCACGCTTCTGCGCCCTGTTCTAGGCCTCCAGTCCAGCACTTTCTTCGTCCACCTGCCACCTTAGTTTTGAAAACATGGAATAATGTAGAATAAATCATGGAATAATTATAAAAACATAAAGTCATACCTTTCATACAATTTTAAAGTAGCAGATTTATTTTTAAAAATCTCTAATGAATTATTGTGATAGGCATTTTATTAAAGTACCAATTCAAAATATTTACATCGTTATATAAAAAAAGCTGCTAACCTAGGGTAGCCCAGAACTCATAGTATATTATAACAGCCAGAAGACAATTATTATTATCTGCTTAATAGAACTACATATTCAATATTAATCGGTACTTTAAGGGGGACCCACTGAAGTTACGGACCTCAAATTTTACATGCTTGTGTAGGAGCATAAGACAAACCCGTATACCAAATTTTATGAAAATCGAAGAATATTTTTTTTTTTCATTTTTAGCCCTTTTTCTAGAACAAGTGAAATTTTCTTTGGATACTTTAAGAGGGTTCCCCTGAAGGTACAGATCTCAACATTTTACTGACTCATCTACATCGAGGGGCTAATCGTTCTACCAAATTTCAATCAAATCGGATAAGAATTACTATAAGTTATGGGTGCGCACACATTTTTAGCGTACGCGTACGGGTACGCTAAAAAATTTCTTCCTCTTCTAAAATTTTTTTTTAGCATTTTTGGAATCTACACCCTCGAAAACGTCGAGAAAATTAATTTCAGCGAAATCTATTTTTTTTTTGAATACCGATCACAAGACATGTATATTCCATATACTATGAGTAAAAATAATGTTTGACTGCTGAATGAGGCTAATTTTAAGAAAAAAAAATATAAATAGGTAATATGCTGATAGCAAAAAGTGATGGGTACCTAATTATTATTTTTTTATCAATTTCATTGTTTCAAAGTGCTCTTATTAAAGAAGAAAAATTATTTTTCAATATTTGGAGCATATTTTGTTTCAAAGTTGACTCGTATAATTTTTACATAGATGAATTGGTAAATGACAAACCATTTGAATGGCTTGATGCTCACTCATAACACAGATACACTTTCTGACTCTATCACAGAAAGCTACTCCAAGATTGTGTCGTGAAAGGTCGGCATCTGGGATCGAGTACGAAAGCCGGTGCTGTAACCGCCAGACTTACAACCATTTCAAATCTCTGTGTAGGTACCTAGTTAAATTTTATCTGAAATTGAATTAGGTATCTTTATTTTTTAAAGAAATCAATACTTATAAATAATTGATTTTAATGAATTTTTTCCGTAATTTCAGCTACTTCATAAGCCTTTATTCATACTAAATGAATAGGAAGAGAAATTTCCTTTGATTGAAAAAATATCACTGTATAGAAATTAATGGTCCAATGAAACAATCGTTCATTTATTTGGCCATTTCTCACCGTTTATCGTTTGTTTCAATTTAGAACAGAATACAAAAAGTTTCGAAATTTGAAAAGGAGATCATTATTCCTTCCTCTTGTACTTCTTTTTGAGGTTTTTGTTATTAAACAGACGGATCTTTTTATCAGAAAGAACCTTTTGAAGAATGGTGGATTATATTAATGGTTTCAAGTATACTCAGAGAACTATAAATTCGAATTATTTTTTTGTCCTCTCTATTAAGCTCTCCAAAAGAAGAAATGCAGGACAGAGTGAATTAGACAGAAATAATATTAAATATCTACTTGCTTAGAAAATCATATGACAAATGCGTTACTAGTAGGTACATAGTAAGAGGGTCAGCAGATGGTTTTATAACACTAAAAATAGGTGTTTGGTGTTTTTTCTTAAATAACTCAAATTAAAGAATATCTCATTAAGAGTTATTTAGAAAGAGAAGATCTCGAGTTTTCACCTCTTTTGGCGCTTATTGTTTCTCCATACCTTCTACTGTTTCTTTACCTACGACCTGATCTTCAAACAATGCTTCTTCAGCCGTATACTCAAGGTGAATACTATGAACAGAAACAAAAGTTTTTGCCAGAGGGTTCATCGAATAATATTGTGCATTCCTTGATGGATATTATCAACAATTCGGAGATTCTGAATAGGTATGGCAAATATTGATAGAAAATAGATTCTGAAAATTAAGGTCCGAAAGATCTCGCAGTTGGCCACATTCTCAGGGACGAAAAGTTCTCTCTTCTCCAGCCAATAATCGAAGGCAAGATGTAGTGTGGGTTTAAAACATGTGTCATGACTCTGTAATATAAAGGTGTGGACTGGAATTCAAGCCGTAGGGAAACTGTTTCGCTAGGGAAAAGGAGCCATTTGCCCAAACGATAGCAAAGTCGGAGGTCCTGACTGGGCACTTCAAGAAGAAGAATTTCTCAACAATAAAGTAACTTTTACTTTGAATACCAGGAGCAAAAAAAAAACAAAAGAAAAGCAGTTACTCTTCAAATAAAATAAAATAAATGCCATAAATAATATAAATAAAATGGTGCTGTCTCAGAATACATAATTCTGATATTTGATATTATAACGTTGCTTCTGTTATTACAATTATTATGACTTAGTAGGTCGTCAATTTCCAAGCGCTCTCTGCTCTGATTACAGGAATAATAATTATATTACCGTGTCGAGTTAGTTCGCTTCTACTGTTCTCTTTCTTTTTGTTGTTCTTTAATTTAAAAGACATTCAGCTGTCTGAAACGTAGAAACAAAACCTTACTCCTTGTGATTTTCCAGAGGTACGCTATAATAATTATTCGGGAAGCCATCTCTTTAGATTGTAACAGCGATGTTATTTTGAGAAGAAAAACCAAAGTCTTTTTTTCTCTATTCCAAGGGAAATTATTCTTAAAAAAAAAAACGAATCTTGCCTGAAGATGTACGAACTTTTTAAAGTTTTTACCACTTCTTCGGTTTTTTTTTCACTGCAGCAATCCCTCATTTCGACATTGTTTTCGTTGCAAAGTAGTCTGTGGCTGTGCTATAGTTACGAATGTTGATTCTTTCTATCTGACAACGATGACGGTAGATGGTTAGTGAAATTTATTTATTCTGAATATTTCATTAGTCTTTTTTTTCTTTTTCATTTGTCTCTCTCATTCACCTTATTTTTCTTTTCCTTTGATAAACCTTACGATTTGTTTTTTCTTAGCTCTTCGGTTGTGTGGCATTACTCTATTTCCACATTTTAGGGGGCCTGTCAGGCGGTTTTTTCCTGATGCCAGTTCATTGCTGCAGTGGACACTATGGCTTGTTATTGCTCAACCTATCAACGTCGTTCCTTAAAACTTTTATACAGGATCTGCTCCAATACGTTTTATCTTAAGTTTAACATTTTTCCATACTTCTAAATTTCGGATTCGATCTCTCAGAGTGTCCTATCTTTTAATATATCTGAAATTCCTCATTTTTTACCGCCCCTCACGTTCTGCTGATTTTTCGTTTTCATTGTTTCGGCCCCTGTCTGCTCAACTTCTTCTTTTTCTTTGTCTAATTTGACATCATAATTAGTTTATTTTTTCAAGTTAGCTTCAACTGGGAGGTTGAGTTTCAGCTGTCCCTAAATCTCTTGAAGTTATGCCTATCGGTAATCTTCGGCGATGCCCTGGTCGAATTTCATTTGCCGCTATGTGTGGTGTTTAGATTCCTCCATTCTATTTCCATGATCTTTTTCTAGAACTTTCCTCTAGCTCCTCCCCATTTTACGATGTCTTACGTCCCGCAAATCTGTCTGATATCGGCATTGCGTATTCTTCATCATTCAGCGTCTTCCCCGTAATTGCTCTTAAGACGTTCATTTGTTCTGATGTTCTGAGCAGGATTTTAGCTCTCCGAAATGTCGGCTCTTGTTTGTACTGCATTTTTCATGATTCGCTCCTGTTTTACAGCATTATGTCATGATTTCTGCATAGCTTACGTCCTAATTGATACTCCAAAACAAACTAGGAAGCAAATTTGATATCTGTTATAAAATAATCTCTCAGTTAAAATACCCACACAACACTAACACTATGTTCCTTAAAATAAAATGTATGAAAAATGTCTGTATTCGCCGGAACTGTCGAGAAAGCTCGCAATGCGTTTATAAGGGCACACGTACGCTCTTAGCAATCTAATAAAAATGGGAGAAACAGGATGAGACGGGAAGTAGAGGAGTAGGAAATAAAAGATATACGCTAGTGTTCTTTTCTTTTTGTGTTTCAAATAACGCACCAAGGAGGAACTATCTTGTAGTATAAAAACATTAATGTCTTTTATTTGAAAGAATATAACTAAGTAGTAGTTTCAAATAAAAAAAGGGTATCTTTATATACCTACTAGTGGTCGACCAGTGCTCAAAATTCGACCATAATTATTAATTTAAATCATAAGTCTAAACATTATTAAGGTTCCATTTTCATTTTCGTTCCATTTTCGTAAAAATGGTCAGAAAGTTTTTCCTTGACGTATTTATTAGTATATAGTTATAGATAATATTATTATATGGTAAATAAACTTACTAAAATTCGATATATTAAGTAAGTGTGAAAATAATATTTTCGGAATATTTAATAGCCAAGCCGCCCGCATGGTAAAAAGACCATAATAGGTATCGAAGATTTTTATGGCGATAATTTCGTTAATTTTAATAATTGGACTACCTTAATCCTGAATTTTTTTTATTAATGAAAATAATCGTAAGTGAGAGCTGGTAAAATTGAAGAATTACCAGTAAAATCCGCGCGAACATAATATTATTATTGTACCAATAACGTCGTATTCTAAGGGATTACTCTAAGAAGTGGTAGGCAGAGATAAAGCTGACTTTCGAATTGCCCTGTAGCGTCATTTGAAGATTTATTTATTTATACAGCATACACGGCAAAAATGCCATTAATATTTTAACAACAAAATTTTTTATTCACAACAATAAAATATAGAATATCAATAAAACACACATAAATTCACAACAATAAGTAGAGTCACAAATACAACATTCAATCCAAATTGAGACAAACAATTGAAATAATAATAGCATGAAGATAACGTTGATTTAAATACATTTTGTAATGAAAATGTCATATTATGATAAAAACACATGGTGGAAAGCACGAATGCCATCTTCTAGTAAGTGTAAAATTTAATTGTGATAGTATAAAAGACGCGGGCCATTACAACGTGGAACACTTCTCACGTGACTCAAAAAGAGTAGTTCCTCACGTTTCCACTCGGAGTCTCGCGTGAAGGCTTAAAAGGATCTTCCACACGTAGCACATCAGTTACCCATCAAACGCGCCACCCTAATATCTTCGTATGACGTATAATCCCCACAATGATTTACTTCGAGGGGAACATCTTCCCAGAAATTCACGTCATACAAGCCACAATTAATAACGTTACGTTTGTAGGCCACGTTCCCTAATTATTAGTTTCCCCATGGTTCCGTAACCTAATGCGGTGTTCATACGAGGCGGTATAAGGCCAGACGATTTCGCTTGCATAAAAAAAAATATCGCTCGGTCGCCCCATGATCGTGTGATGTGTTCACACGAGTCCACCGACATACATTCAATCTAGTGTCAAGTGCGCTGATTTTGACGTAGTTTTAAAAATGGCGGACGTCGAGGTAGAAATTACGGAGTGTTTGGGGTTAGTTGAAAATGTTGTTTTAGACGATATAAAGACACTCCTGATTAAGTAAAAATAAAAAAAAAACGCAGATATTGGGTGCGGAATTGGATTCTAAGGAGAAATAAACTTGGAGCAGTGATGTCATTTGTCAAGAAACAGAACATAAACAGAATTTTACCACAGATACGGACGCCGCGCATATCTGCGCATGCGTGCATCGTTCCACCAGAAACAAAAGTTGAAAGGTAGTCAACTTGAGGCGATATCGCTTTCAATCATTTTTATCGCTTCAAATTTATCGACAATCTGTTTACACGGTTCAATTGGCTGGCGATATTCGCCTCGTGTGAACACCGCATAAGGGTAATTTTATAGTGTGTGATATTAACCATAATATGGATGTTGAACATTTATTGAAAGTAAAAATTGTGACTTTCTAATGAAACTTAAAGTAGTATGTGGGTATCTATAAAAAAATTTTAGTCATTACTCGGTTGACCAACCTCGGTAGCCTAGTAGTTTAGGGGTGGACTTCAGATCAGGGGTCCCGGGTTCGATTTTCGGTCGGGTCAGAGTTTTTCAGCGTTTTTTCACTTAAATTTTTTACCCGGGGTTGGCTTGTCTTAATTGGACGGGACCAATTGACTGGAAAAAAATCCCCAGGCAATAAGTTCCGCCGGCTATACACTGACACCTTTGTTTAGAAAAGTGTTAATTTATTTATTTATTACTAAGTGATTTTGGAGTTATTTTAAACTATTCTATTAATATTTTAAAATTAGGTACCAAATATTGTAAGAAACAATTTGTAAGTAGGTACCTACCTACCTAATGGTTTTTTTAAACAATTTTGAAAACTTTGCAAATACAGCTATTTTGGGTGGTTTATAAAATCTTATATCATATTTTTAAAGCAATCGAATTTGCCACTCTACGTTCCCATTACTTACATAAAAAGAGGGTATCACGTCTGCTAGTTCTTGAGTTTTTTTTTTTTTCATAAAAAAGATGAAAGTTATTACATTTTTGTAACCAGGATGTATTTCAAACACAGTATCCACAGCGAAACACACACTTAAATAGAAAAGAAAGTCTTTCTTACTTTAAAATGGTCACATGTCATACCTTAAACCAGGGATGCACAGACTTATAGGGAGCAGGGGCCACTGGGGAAGATTATGAGCCAAGGACGGGCCGCACTAAAAGTCTTGATTTCGTATTTCACCGGTTAATTTTGTAAAATTATGATTTTGTGTTTCATAGTGCCTTTTCACATTTTATTTCTTTGGAATGGCAATAGAGCTGTTGCATATTAAACACGCAATATTATTACGCGATGAAACGAAAAAGTATTTCTCGGTCCAAATATCTTGAAACTGCCGATATTCATCTTTAACCTTTAGTTTTTTTTACTAGTTCCTGGCTTATCCATGTCGAAATTGATATATGTGCTTGGTACGACGAGTAGAATAGATACGTAGTAAACCTGAACAAGAAAGTGGAAGGTAGGTACTTAATGCCGCATTTTTATTACTAACAATTCAAAAGCTTCAATAAAAAGTCAAAAAATATTGTTACTTACGACTTCCACAGTCGATATTTCACACAAGAAACGAAAACAGTAACTAATAAACAGTTTTTTTAGTAATCTTTCGAAGAGCTACAAAAGTAATTAATATTCTTTTGATTTTCCAATATTTTAGGCAATATTTCCAATATCGTCGGCGGGCCGCAGATAAACTGACAAAGGGCCGCATGCGGCCTGCGGGCCGAGATTTGTGCATCGCTGCCTTAAACCATCGATACTCAACCTACTGCCCGGCACACTTCGAAATATGATTTAAAAAATTACCAATTCCATTCCATGAAAATGGAAGAGGATTGTAATATACTATACTATATATAATGGATATAGTCATATCCTGGCGCCAAATACATGACAGCAGTCGCAGTCTTTAAAATTTGGTTGCTCTCTTGTTCTCAATAATTTCCAACTTTTATCTCTATATTTCGCATCTATTATTAAATTTTTACTTGTTGCACACATGAGATTTTTCGACATGTTGAACATGTTGAGAATTCTCATGATTAGGAGTTTCGGAGACAAACATTACCTCCTAACGTAAAGTGATCGAAATAATAGTAGAAGACGGTCGTAAGCCCGTAGTGGTTTGTTCCATTTAAAAATCGAACATTAGCAATGAATTGTTAGAGTCATTAGTTGTTATTTTTTCTTGAAGAGGATTGTCCTTACGAACCACCTTACCTATTAATATATAGGGTCTTTATGCACTCTTTGATTGTAAAATAGATAAGCGAAGTTTGGTCGAACAAGATACCTACGTTTTTAGATAAAATATGCACGTATTGATATTTTTTTACATTTTCTAAATTTAGCAAGTAAATAGAATAAATGACAGCCAATTTTATGTATTTCACTTCAACAAAATGGCCGCTGTGAACTGTCAAAGTACGAACGTTCCTGTTGAAAAACCCTCGTGGATACGCACGCAAAACGTCGATCTCAGGCTAGGCATACCTCACTTGCTCAACTGCTAGGTACGTATTACAATAACCACCTGATGTGGTATTTTTTCAAAATTAGTCAGACTAACGTTATAAACGCCGATTCATTATGCCCACAAAAATATTTTATTCATCCTTAACCTAGTGTATATTTTTATAAAACTCAAATATTAATTATTGGGAAGAGGGGGGGGGGGGGGTTGTTGTGCGGCCCGCGCAAGTTTTAAAAATATAATATGTATGTGGTCCGACGAATAAAAAGGTTGAGTACCATTGCCTAAAACGAAACCAAAAAACCTGCCTAAAAAGTTAGGTACTTTTTTTATTATGCAATTTTTTAAAAATTACTTATGGAACTCGTGGTGAGCCTACTTAAAAACATTGATTTTGTCGTTTAAATTTCATCACGGTCTTTGTTCTCTAAAAATCTACTGTGCCCCATCTTGCTCAGTCTAACCAAAGTGTTTGCATATTTTCAATCTTATCTTTTTTGTCTAGTGGTGATGTGGACATATGGATAACAGCTATTTGGTAAGAGCACTGCTTCAAAATCAACAACGAAATGAATCATTTTATTTCCACAGTTTTTTAAACGTATTTATTTGCCAAACAGCCATAATCAGTATGACAAAACATGTAGGTATTATAAAATAAAAATTTGAAAATTAGTTTTTGCTTAAATAAAAATATAACAAAACTGTTGTAGTTAACACAAAAATATTAACGATGGTATCGGATACACCCATAATTGTTTTCCTATCTGCTAGGTGTTCAGCTATTCTAGAAAAAAAATATGCCTGTACCTCAAAAATTGTTGTCTCTGTAACCATTTATATCCTGCAAAGTCAGGGTTTGACAATAAAGTACTAAAATAACTATAATAACTCGAAAACCATAAAAAATTGTTGAACATAATAATAAATCGAGTTATTTGTATAGTCTTTTAGGAGGTCTATCCTGGACTTTCGCTTAGTCATACTTTCTGGGAGACCATGTACATACACTAGCATACAACTTTTTATGTTCATAATCTTCTTCTTCTCAGCCTGTATCAGTCCACTCCTGGACATAGGCCTCCTCCAGACTCCTCCACGTCCCCCGATCTTGTGCAACCTGCATCCACTGTGTTCTTACAATGTCGTCCCTACATCGAAGCTGTGGACGACCAGGGTTTCTAATTAATTGTAGTCCTAGGGCGCCAGCACAGGAGGCGTTTTGTCCATTTATCCTCGAAACGAGCGACATGACCGGCCCATCGCCATTTTAACGCTGGCACTTGTTCGACAATGTCCGACACTCCTGTTCTAGCTCTTATTATGGTATTTCTAATTCTATCCCTAAGACTTATACCAAGCATCGCTCGTTCCATTGCTCGTTGAGCTACCCTTAATTTCTCAGCATTTCTTTGGGTTAATGTGATGGTTTCGAACCCATAAGTAAGTACTGATAAGACACAAGCATTATAGACCTTCCGTGTGAGCTTGATGGGGATTTTAGGATCTTTCAATATGTGACCCACATTTTGGAAAGCAGCCCATCCCAAGCCAGTTCTTCGGTCTATTTCTGCGGTTTGATTGGCTCTACCCAGCATCATTTTGTGTCCCAGATAGACGTAAGAGTCTACGGTTTCTATAAACGTATTGTCTATCTACATAATCTACATTATTTCATCGTTTAATTTAATTTTCTCCTAAAAACACTACGGGCTCGCAAACGTCTACTAAATGAAATGAAATGATCTGTACCACTAGTATAAGTTTTCGATGATCGAATATCGGAACGATCATCGAAAGAGTTTCGAAAAATTTCCATACAAAAATGATCGAACGATTCGATCGTTTGATTTTCGAACACTATTTTCACGCTTATAAGGGTATATTAGCGTGCAATTAGCTTTCGATTAAACTCGTACTAGCCCCACTGTTCCAAATGCTGTGAAAGTGTGTTAATTTTCAATTCCTAAATATATGAATACTCTCAAATCTCCGACGGGCAGACAAAAAAAAATTAACACTGAAAAGAACAAATTTCTTTTAATAATATTGTTTCTCTTATCAAAATTGACATTCCATAAGAGATTTGAACTGTCGAGTAAAACGATTCAGTAACATGCGTCTCTGTTAGTCGGTGTGGACACTGGACAGTGTACATGTCGTATAAACGATTTTAACAATAACAGATTACATATTGCATAAATGTTAGTGCTCTTTTTTCTTTTCAGGCTCAAACATCTCTAACATTATGTAAAATACGGGTAGTTTAATCCAAAATCCATTTATCGAAACTTGTTTTAATCTGATCAACCTTAAACACAAATCTACCTGCACACAAGTACATAATATGTACATTGTACACTACCCCATACCCTATACCTTCCCCCTATATCTTATAGAACCTTCAGCGTCCCTGAAGCTCAATGGGGAGTATAATGTAAGATATATAAAACGTATGTGGGAGTTAGTTGACACTTTTGCGAACCGAAAACCCACGGATTGTTCAGAAACTTCGCGTACCTAAATACTGAAGGAACTTTTACCCTCTTATTTGAATTCAGGGCGCCCGCGTAAGGCCCGTTCGCGTTCTTGTAAAAATATCTCACATAATACATTTTTGATTTTTGATTGATAACGTAAAGAAATATAATGTAGTATAATAATATAGCAATCTACAGATTTCTTATATTATCTTTGAACCAAACCAAATTAAAAACGATAATATGAAATAATCAGTGTTTTTTATAAGTATTTTTTTTTTACAAATTTAAACTACTATCGGCTAACAGACGTCATCTATTGCGGTTTCGAAGGCTGGCTTTGTGCGATCACTTTACGTTTACGATTTTCGCTACGTAGATAATTAAATTCATCGAAATTTTTCCCGTTTGACATGTTGAAAACACACACATGATAGGTTAAAAATGTAATCACCTAATGGCGAACGTTGTTAACGTAAAGTTATCACTGAAAGACGGTGCCTATCATCGGAAGACGATAGTAAGCCCGTAGTAGTCTAAACATACCATTTAAAATTCTAGCATGATCAGTGTAGTGATAAAATCGATAGGTTGGTAATTTTTAATTATTTGTTTAAGTGGTTGATGATAGCCTTGTGGTTTTGACGCTTACTTTCCTACTGAAGGTCATTAGTTCGATTCTATAATATATGCAGATATCGTCTCTTTTTCACGATACAAGCTTTGAGTAGATTACTGTGAAAAAAATCAAAGAGTGTATCTGTGTTTACTTTGAGTGAGTACAGATTCATTTTGATAATAAAAAAAAGCTTTCTTTAATTATTGTTCTCAAGACAATGATGGGGCTTAATGATACTTAACTTACCCATCTGTTGGACTCTTTAATGTCAGACAGATGTAACTACGTCTTTAGGAGTGTTATGAGGAAGTTGAACGAGGAAGAATATTTGTATGATAACGGATTCTCTCGGAGACGAATGATTTTACGGGTACCATTTTGCAGAACAGCTTTTAGGCAGAGATCACTGGCTTTCCTCGGTCCTAGGCTGTGTAACATAGTGGAAAATTTTTTGAATGGTTGATTGAGATGGGTGTGGAAGAGATTTAAAAATGTGTGAGCGAAAGACTTGTTTGATGTGAGTATGACTAGGATGGGAAATTGCGCTGAATGTTTTATCTTTTTTTAAATATATAGCATTTTATTACATGCAATAAGATTTTACTCTTTACTGAGTCATGTTTAACATTTTTATTTGTTTTGTCTTTTTATTTTATTTATTTATTTATTACAATTATAAACGGCAATAGCCTTTAAAACAAATACAACAATGTAAAAATACAGAAATGGCATGCAACATGTGTCAAAAATCGTTAAAAAACAAATCAGTTGTTGATGCAACAACAACAAATATATATGAAATCAAATAAGACAAAAATGCTCAATGTGCCAAATATAGAATCTAGCAAAATTTTACAGAATACAAGCAGTAAAATAAACAAGTGCAAATAAAAGTATGCAGCTTTTAAATTTGAAAAAGGTAGGACACATAGGAACAACTATTGATTAAATTTTATAAAGACGGTCAAACAGGAACAGATAAAAGCAATAAAAGGTCATTGTGTTAAACATCTATAAAATAAGGTAGTTGAAGCGGAATAATTTGATAAAATTTAATTAAGTAGGTTAAACAGGAACAGATTTGTATTCTATTCTGACGTGTTTAGGTACACTTAACTTGAGCATGTCATTTTGTTGGATCATTTTTTTGTGGCTTTTCAAGAGGAAGGGTTTTGCTTCGGACACTATTCGACACAGGCTATGCCTAGTGAGGGTGTCCGTTTTTTTAACATGAAGGTTTTATTTGCATTTATATTGTTTTTACATGTCATATATTTGTTGCAATAAAGTTATTATTATTATTATATTTATTCATACAATTCTGTAGCCTAATTTTATTTGGAAAGTTTATTCTGCATACCTACTTACAATATAATTATATTTTGATAATGTGACACCAACAATTGGCCCGTCAGCCACCTATCATTTAAGCTTTTTTTTAAACACTTAATACCTAATAATTTACACTTCCATTGTATAGTGAGAAGCAGGCAGGATTTAGTGATTATTGTACAATAAAAAAACTATAACGACATGGGATTGTAAAAAAATGTTTAATAATCGACAACGAATATAAATTCAATGAGTAACTCGATACGTAGCACTTTATCGAATGAATGGGTAGCAACTGTAATGACATATATTATTATGATTGCCCCTTAATAGAATCAAGTAACATTTTTACACAATGACATGGAACCATAACCATTGGTTGTGGGTCTTTACAAAGTCACCTGAAAAACTGTACATTTTTTTTTAGCTAGAACTGATCTAGCTAGAGAAATTTGTTTATTGTTTAGAAGTGAAAACTAGTACAGAGTTCATAGTTAGAGCACAAATTTCTCAAGCTCTAGGTAGATAAGTCCAGCTTTAGCAGAATAATACATTGTACATACCTCGTACGATGTTGTATTTTTAGATTTTTAGTGGTATTTCTACAATATTTAGTTCTACTATATCTAGAGCGATTTGTTTTGAGTTAGCAAGTGTGTGTCAACACTGGTAAGTTAAAGCGTTTAAGCGGAAACTGTTCAAGCTCTAGATAGACGGGTCTAGCTCTATGACTATTATTGTTCAGCGTGCAGGATGTTTTATCTACTCTCGCTAGAGTGCTCTGCTTGAGATCTCTGTACGTGTCTTCCGTACAATTGATGGTCAGTATACAAAATACTCTAGAGCCATCTAGAGTTATAAAGCTCTGTTCGGAATGGCATATGATACATGTTGTCGGCAATAGTTTTACATCAGCTTGATAATAGCTTAAAACTTTAAAAAAGTAGCTCCTTTATTAAGTATATAATATGATCTTCTCTAAACAACTTTCATTCAATAACGGGAAAAATTAAAGTAGGTACATAAAACACAATGCAGGGGTGGGTGTCAATAATTTACCTGCTCAAGCCCAACCCATCAATATGTAGATGAACGTTCTTGGTAGCCATTTATAAGATAAAGTTATGTAGTGGATAAAGTGATGGAAAGAATCTGACGGCCGCGTCAATTGAAAATTATCCAATAGATGGATATCTAGAAGATAACAGTTTTGCTATGCTGAAATCTATGGATACTATGGAAATTTCTATGGATTTGCTTTTTCGCGCCATATTAAATGTCAGATGAAGTCTTGTTTTGTCAATTAATGCGTATTTAATCAAAAATATTTAGGTTAGGTTCTAATGTTGTTTTTTGTTTCGCATACCTATTATAACTTTGCAATATTATTTCTAAAACTTGAAATTTTATTATGATTTAACAGAAAGTTTGAGAATATAATAACATTTCGATCATAATTTAGATATATGTATTTTTTCTCGTTATGTTTAATGATGATGTAATTATCATTTTGGTTTATGGACAACCAAGTCGAAAGTTCATCACATTCACGGCGTTACGGGAGTGTATAAAAGTTAGTGAACGCTTTTTTTGACAGCCATCCTTGAGATAAATCGTTATCCAACAGTAGGTACCTCTTGTTAAAAATGGCGTCGGATATCCTAAACATAAGCGATATCTACACATTGATGCGGCAAATATCTCAAAGAAAGGCTTTTCTGTAAGATATATTTATCTATCCACTGATTGATGCGTTGGGCCTCAGAGTTTGATTTTTTCTGAAAAACCTATCCACACTCTCATTTATACCCCGCTCTTCTTCGCTGATGTCTTTAGATATGCCCCCTCCAAAAACAACGTGATATTATATATTTTTTTCATGTTAAAAACATGTGATTTACCTCCCCGTGATATTGCCAGATTTTTTTACGAATGCCACTTTTTTATTAAAATGAATCTGTGTTCACTCAAAACGAACACAAATATTATACTCTTTCACATTAAGCACCTTAAAGCTTGTGTCGTGAAAGAGGAAGATTGTCGCACCTGGGATCGAACCCACGACCTCCAGTAGCTTTAGGCTACCAAGCACTTTCGGTTTGACTTAAAAGAATATGCTAAAATCGAAAAAGTTGTTACCTACGCTCTTTTTTCTTCTTATGTTCTTTTTCCGAAAATATGAACATTCGCTTAATAAAATGTTCACCACCCCTTTAAGCTCGTACTAAAAAGTTTCCTATAACAATCTCCTTCATAAGCTCCATTGTGAGATATTTCCTTTCAACAGACGTCTCACTTAGACTCTAATCCAGCTAAGGAGTCCTCATTCAAAGGAAGGTGTTCCCTTACAATGGGCATGTGTTGACAGTCTTCAGTCTTTTTATCTGTCCTGATCTGTCGCCGCGTTGGCAATTGAGGCGTCAATGAGCCCTATACCGCGAAGGCGAAATTTCAATGCGTGTCTTTTTATGTGTTTTTGACCCAATGAAGAGATGAAGTAGGTATGTTGTGCGAAGAATTTTTGAGTAGCTTGAATCTTCATATTTTATTTTTTTTTTATTTATTTTGACAAAACACATTACAGAGGGCAACTATACATTAAAAGTAGAAACAATATAAATGTATGGCCTTAAACTAAGTTGACCTCTTCTTCTTGAATACAAAATTACATAGAGTAGGTAGGTAGGTACTCTAGATTATCGTCGCAGCGATCTCTTACCTACAATATATGCTTAAATCTAAGCAGCAAAGAACTTACAAACAAAAGTCAACCACAACCATAAAAAGATAACGAAAAATCACCCAGAACGGAACAACAAAGAAAAGTAAATTATTGTGATAGGAAGTTTAGGAATGGGGAGGAGAGAAAAGAGAATGGTCTAGCATTGAGTTGCGTTCAAAGAGATCAAGTTAGTTAGTTATTTGAACGAACTAACTTGTCGATTTATGTATTTATGTTATTGTTTTTGCTATATTGTTCTTACTTACTTATCGATTTATGTGTGTTGTTTTTGCTATATTGTTCTCACTAACTTATGTGTATTGTTTTTGCAATAATCTCTTTAAGTATATTGAGTAATGGCGGATGAATAATTCTTATTGCTTATTTTCATCTAATTTGACTTCTTAACTCTTGCTATTTTATTATTTACGATACTTATGTAATATTATATTGTTGGTAATGTTGAGGTCTTATCTGGTCCATAATCTGTTTTTATGATGTTGATTTATATCTATTGTCGTGACTGCCTAACCTCTCAAAAATTATAAAAAAAATGTAAAACATATGACTATTCCATAATAAGCTTCGTCGCAGACTTTTCCAACAAACGAGAATTGTGGACAGCCAAGGAATAATAATTATAGAATTATGTTTTGGGTGGAGGAATAGCTAAAAGAAAGCTGTGAATTGATATTTTACTTTGAGCCAAACTTACGATCATCTCTTATTCATCATTTGGTGAAATGGCATGTCTGGGTATCACAGCTAGTGTCCATTCAACTAAAAAAATGTTAGAAGTCTCTTTCAGGAAGTTCTTCAATTCTGACAATAAAAAAAACGTGGAAAGTTTTAGGGTCTTGTAGTATAAGATTTCTGTCAATTTTCCATCAAAGTAAATGAAGGCAGATTTTTTTTATTATAACTTCACCTTTTCGCAATTTGGCCATCCATACATGTGGATATCAACCGCCCAACCTTTCTCTAAGTTTCTTTCTAAGAATGCTGTTGTATATCAGCGTATCTGCTTACACTTTTCGTGGAATTCAAGTCTAGAAATTTGGGAATAATATGATCCAACCAAAATCATTCGAGTCTTGTTGGTGACTTAAAAATTTTCAAAATCATACTTTTTTGGTGTAAAACAGCTTTATCGGACTAAATTTCTTAGTGTGCATTTAAAATTTAAATCAAACAAACATAGATCTGAATCCAGAAACACAGCATACTTTCTTTGATGATTGATATTGGACACCATGGAAATAATAACAAGCAAGAACTAATTGCTGAAAGATGATAGATTAGTGGAGTCCATATCACGGGTCAGGATATAGGTAGGTACTCCACTTCCAGCTATGGATCTATATTCATTGGATTAAAATGCATCCTCACACTAGAATAGGTGATCTTTATTGGCTGTAACTGTTGAAAAAAAAAACGCGCATATGACAAGTTATCTTATTTTCACACCAAGTATTTTAAAGGTGCCTTTTGATAAAGTAATGAGCACTAACCAATAGTTGGATGCTTAATATCCCGAAGTATTCATATAAGTTTGTAAGAATTAACAAAATTATAACATTAAAAAATTATTAAAAAATTATAGAAATCGATATTCAATGTAAGGACTACAGAACAACGTCTGTCGGGAAAGCTAGTAATAATAAACATAAAAATATCAAAATCATTAAAACAAAACATACATGACATTTATATAAAACATAGACAATTAATTGTATAAAACAAAAACACAATAAAGATAATTATTATTTGTGAATAATTATTGATAACTGACGATTATATAGTAAGATAGATTTCTGCGACAAAGCATCAAAATAATCTAATTATAGTGCTCTACGCATTCATTCTGTTTTACTAATCATTCATGAGCACCGCATTTTACTTAGGTACCCCAAAATGCGACCATTTCTCATTATCTTTGTGAATAAAAAATCCACGGAAGTCATATTATTGTACAAAAAAAAAACCAATTGATTTCCTGTAGCGGAGAATGAAAAAAAGGTGATATATTGTATTTCGGACGTTTTAATCAAAGTGGATTTGTACAATTTGTGGTAACACTGTAGAAACCAAATTATATCGGCTCACAGGCAAAACGGTTTAATCCCACCTTTTTTTTAATAAGCAAGTGAGCAAACAAACTTCTTTTTCTTCAACCATATCAGACTTAACCAATATGGCGTAGACTTCTCTGTCCAGGACTAACGGAAAGAGCTTTTCCATTCTGTGGGTTCTGGTCCATTGCCTGATATTTCTTAGCCGGTACGTCTCGACTTCCGTCAAATTTTCGAAACCAGTTTACTCTTATAAACCGCAAGTAAAATATATTTTTAATCTTGTTATGTCTACTTAGAAGGAACCTTAAAGGCTATTGTAATGACTCATAAATAAATTAAATGTTCAAATAACGAAAGATAAGAACATAATACAACCTTGATACCATCAACGAAAAATCTGGAAGTTGGTAAAAATGCTGTAGAAATGAGATCAATATTCAGAATATGCCGAAAAAGACTGATTGAGGAATCATAAAAATAGAAAGTATGTGGAGTAAATGTTAGCGAAGTAGGTAGAATGAAAATATATGAACTGAGGTGGTTTAGGCACGTAGATAAAATGACAAAAAGGATCTATAAATCTGAAAAAAAAAAATGTACCTACGTGGAGACGCGGTCGTTCTAGAGTTCTAGACCTTTGGGAAGAAATAACACTAGAGAAATAATAGAGAACTAGAGAAATAATGTGCTACTGCGCATGGTCCCGACATGTACCACGTGACTGCTGTTAAACTCATACAAACTGTGACGTTTGTCGGTAGCGGTGTGCGAATTTCATGTTTTAATCATACAATTAGTTAAAAGAAGTACCGATGGGTTTTGTTGTGCTGTCTTGTGGTTGTGGTTGAAAGTAATATTTTTTTTATGAAAATGAATCTGTGCTCCTCACTCAAAGTGAACACAAACACACTCCTTGACTCTTTCACAGTAAGCTACTTAAAATTGATAATAATTTATCTTCAGTCACGTGACTGTTGAATAATGAAACCAATTTTCGGTTATGTGCGTCCAAAAAAGTTCTGTAATAATATTTTATACTCAGTGTTCTAGACTGACGTTGTCCTATCACCTCAATGACATCTTAAAGGAGGGACAAGTCACGGTTATACGAATAGGAGAAAATACATATACAGAAAATTATGAAGTTGAATGAAGCGTAAGACGTTTTGAGGTTGTCTGTATAGGAGAGAATAAAAGTCCGTATTGGAAACGGCTTGTTTGGTTAAAATAAAAAAAACTGTATGAAATATTGAGTAGGTACCACATCGATCTTCAAAGACGAATTCGAAGACATTATCTCCACCATCGAAATTAATAAATGCGTCATTAGTTCGATAAAAATTAAAACGATTTAACCATTTTGCCTTGTCATAAAACGAAAGTAAAGTTGATGTAGAACATTTTTTATAAGGACACGCTTACCCGACAAAATGAAATGCAATCAATACGACATATTTCCCTCATGGATACGTCAAAACGAAATGTCACACTTTTTGTCCTCAATGTTATGTGGCTATCCTTTCACAATATTATTTTTCGTTATTTTCCATCAGTGAAACAAGAAAAAGTTTCAAAAATAATATTCATTTTATATTGTAAAGCTGAGACTACTTTGACTTGTTATGCGCAATAGCCATGCGGGAGATACCTGTTATCGGGGCACCGGAGATTCTATTTTTTGTTTCATGATTTTTCGTGATGTATCCCTAAGCGGCAATGCTTTTTAATTATCAACCGATGTGGGTCAGTTAAAACGTTTTTTTTTTTCGAACTGATTTCGAATCAATCGGAATCGTTCGTAATTTCGTTTTATGTCTCAGATTCTGTCCTTTTGAACATACAACAATCATCATCCCTCGATTTTTTTAGAAACTAACTACACGAAAAAAGATTAATTAAGAAAATATAAAGTATGTAGGTATACCTTTACGACCGCAACTACATAATAGCTCGATACACACGTAACGATTTATCTTTACGATTTGACCGATAATCGCTCTATTTTCAAATGTTAGCGAAGAAAACCATTATGGAAAAATGAGTGATTATCGGTCAAATCGTAAAGATAAATCGTTACGTGTGTATCCAGCTAATGGAACGTATTTTGGAACTTAGTTTAATTATAAAAAAATATTTAGTTTACAATGCCCCTCCGAACATCAAAAGGAAGGTTTGCTACGGATTATGAGAGAAAAAGAAAGGAGACGGAGTCAAGACACCCTCTGTTTGGGCACTCGCCACCGACAGCAAGACAGGAAAAGAGATTAGTTATTAGAAATGAAAAAAAAAACGAGTCTAAATTTTTTAATACCACGTATTATTTTATAAAACGTGGTATTACAAAATTTAGACTCGTTTTTTTCATTTCTAATACAATGAATAAATACCACCAAGCAACTTCGGCCCAAACAATCGAACAAAGAGATTAGGAGTTTCGGAGTCTTGAACATTACCACCTAATGGCGAACTTTGTTAACGTAAAGTGATCACACTAAGCCAGCCTTCGAAATAACAGTAGAAGACGGTCGTAAGCCCGTAATGGTTTGTTCCATTTAAAAATCGAACATTAGTTATGAATTGTTAGAGTCATTAGTTGTTACATATTCTTTAAGACAGGTCAAAAGCTTCCTGAGAACATCCCCCCTAAAACCACCACCGGATAAGGCGAGGATCTTTCCATCGATGCACACTCAATATAATGGAAGCCTGATAGAACTGTGGGAAAGCTTAGGACCGGGACACCAACTACCTTACTCAACTTGGGAGACACTCAACAGATTATGAGTGGGTGTCTCTAGCTAGATGCAAGAAAAGCATGCACAGGTGGGGTTTTAGTGTGGAAGATGTCTCCTGTAGCTGCGGTGA
Source organism: Mystacides longicornis (assembly GCA_963576905.1). NCBI lineage: Eukaryota > Metazoa > Arthropoda > Insecta > Trichoptera > Leptoceridae > Mystacides > Mystacides longicornis. The sequence goes on along the minus strand of OY756436.1, from coordinate 21,767,619 downwards.
GACTCAAAGCGACGAACATCTCCTCACTTGCCGGGATATGCCTGTGAGGCTGAGGTGTGATATGCAACACCTTATCATTAGTAACAGTAACGACGATGCTGTTGCAGCTGCAGAGTGTTGGAGTGGATGGGTGATCGGATTCGTTAAGTCAGTAAGTTGTGAAGGACGTAAACATAGAACGCTTTGTACTTTTCTCAAGCATTTGTCCCTCAATAAGGTGTAAGGTGGGTATAAGATGGTACCACCGCATCACGAACGACGCTATACGCCGGCGCACCCAGCGTGAGCCCATCACATCTACTATTATGTGGAGGAGATGGACTTGGCTGGGACATGTGTTAAGGATGACGAATGAAAGTTGGCCGAGCGCTGTTCTTCCTCCCATCAGGGACCCGGAGACGAGGAAGACCCTCTGATACTGTGTTCCGCTCCTTCGAAGCAGAGCTGAGGAATCTGGACATGGTGTGGGAGGAGGTCATTAACGTTGCGCAAGATCGAGCGCAATGGAGAGCTCTTGTTGCCTCCCTATGCCCCTATGTGGGGTCTAAAGGGAGTTTGGATTTGGATTGGAAGGTGTAAGAAGCTTGCAAACAAATTGGAATTCACTGTTCAAGTGTTCAATTTCCGAATAAATGTTCCTATGTTAAATAATATGAAAATAATTATGGTGAGTACATTAGTTCAAAACCCTGCATGCCATTAGAATTACAAGGTTCTTAGTGCGGTTCATAGAGACGCTAAGCAAGAAAATTAATGCTGAATTTAAAATAGTCGAGCAAACACGAAGCATGCTGTTAAATAAATTACTTCGAGCACGCTTACTTCTGTATGAAGAATAATTCTATTACAACACTACACATTACCAGACCCTTATTTTGAGTTTTGAGATATTATATTGTATGAAATAAATATCGGCTCCGGTTTTCTAGAAAACCATTTCATTAATGGTATTCTTCCGCTGAAAGGATCTCTGTCTTGGAGCTTATGTTTCCTATTTTTTTTTTGTTAATTTGAGTCATCAGTCTCAAATTATGCTGGCTAAGACGCCATTAAGATGCGAATATTTGACTTTACCCAAATGGCGAACGTCTTAAATGTAAAGTACCTACATATATAGGTATTCGAAAAATTGGCAGAAGACTGTGCTTCAATTTGAATAAATTCTTCTTCCTCTTCGCGTCTCCTATCAAGTCCTCCGGCGTTGTCGATACTCATTCGCAGAATATGAATGGATTTTGAGAATTCTTGCAAACTCTAATAATTATAAATTCTCTATTCACTTGCTCTTGCTCTAGGAATAGTTGGCTCTATATATTATTACGATCTAGTCCTGGAAATAGCTACAAGAAACCATAAAATTTGAAACGTTTTTTAAACAAACAAATTAAAAAAAATATATATAATTAATTTGTTTATTTTTAAACAAATAAAATTTGACTACACAATTTATAATTTATCAAATTCATCATTTAACTATCCTCTAAATTAAACTGCTAAAGCTATTAGTTAAAATTGAATTCACGTTAAATTTCATCACTCACGGTCATAACCAATTTCAGCAGAAATAACATAGCCCAGCACCAGAAATCAGTTTAATATTTTCTCAAATATTAATGTTTTACTAAACAGTTTTCAAAGTAATGATGTTTAAAGGCTACGCAAAATGATTAACCATGAACTAGCGTATCAATCCCTATATTGGATATGCAAGTGACATGGGGTTAAATGAGTCCCAACACAATTAGTACCCGTAAATAGGAACTCTACATTGTGTATGCTTGTATGTACACTACTCCACAAAATCCAGAGAGGGTTTAGTTTATATATAGCATAATGTTATTATTATTATGATATAACGGTAGGCAATGTTATATCATTGTACGAGTAGCTAAAGGTAGTTTTAATAATACGGTGACTATAGAAATCTAAATGTCAAACTGGAAAATGTGAACCGCTCTTAACAATCGTGTCATCTCAATGATTTAGTCTTTGCAACACAATCAATTTAATTTATCCAATGCTTTTCAAACTTTTGATAACTGACCATAGAAAAAATTAAAAATAACATTTCATCTCTGGTTTTATTACAAAAAATATTTTATTTAATAGTTTTAGAATGTATTTTAATAAAAAGAACTTTGCTAATATTTTTGTAATCGATATTAGTAGAGTTCTTTTTATTGAAATACTTTCTAAAAATATGGAGAAAATCACAAAGTTCTGGAAAAAAATATTTATTGAATTTTTGTTTAATAGGTTCACAACACTTTTCTTTTCTTTTTTTTCTTTTCTTTTCTTTTTTTCTTTTCTTTTCTTTTTTTCTTTTCTTTTTTTTTTCTTTTTTTTTCTTTTCTTTCCTTTTCTTTTTTTTTCCTTCCTTTTCTTTTCTTTTCTTCAGTCAGCAACGAGGTCGCTTGTCTTAGAAGACACACAATTTCAGAATATTATTAAACCTCATTGGTTAGTAACAACTTCTTCATTCGCTTTTTTTTTATTAATGAGGTTAATTATTATATAATGATTAATTCGAGGTGGTTTATAGACCAGTGGCTACGACGCCGGTTTTCGCACTGTTTCGCATTGTTTCGTGCGGAGGTCGTGGGTTCGAATCCCGGCCGTGTCGACCATTTTCCGCTTTCACGACACAAGCATTTGCTTACTGTGAAAGATGTCATAAAGTGTATTTGTGTTCACTTCGGGTGAGCACAATTTTCAGTGCTCACTCGAAGTGAACACAAATACACTTTTAACATCTTTCACACTAACCAAAGGGTTGCGTCGTGGAAGCGGAAATGGTCGGCACGGCCGGGATTCAAACCTACGACCTCCAATATACCGTACGTACGAAAGTTGCCGATGGATACTACTGGACTACCAACCACTTCGAAGCACTTCCCATTTTTCAGTCTCTTGACATCATCGCAATCTCTATTGTGAATATCAATCGCTGATTAAAAATTCAACTATCGATGGATTCTTTCTTCAATTCATCATTGATTAAGATGCTTTTTGAAGCGATCCCAATAACCCTACAATATCATCTAATTAAATATGACAAATATGAAATGAAAATTCAAATTTCGAACTATAGATACGTAACGAAACGCTCGGATTATAATCAATACTTAACTACAAATTACGAGATTTTAACCACGAGACTATATTTTTTCAGATTAGAACTAACTCGATTCATTTTGAGGGAATTAGAGAGAAGTTAGAGTTAGGAGACTGTTAGATGGGGCAGGACGAAAAGATGCTTTAGGCACAACCATGTGGTTATGATGGAAAACCCCAGATTCCCAATCCTCAGGATTCGTTTACAAACTTAAAATAACTTAAAGCCAGAATGGAGAACATAGAGAAAAGGACACTTATTACATGTGGCGCAAGTGATCTGTCATCGTCCCATAATTGTAGTTCGATTAAAAGACAAAATGTCAGAGTATCAAGAAGAATAAAATGATAGCTTAATAAAAAAACTTTTTGATCTTCGTATACGATGTGCTTGCATCAGTATTTTGTTTGATTACTTTACTATTTTGTTGTGTTTTTTGCTTATTTTTTTTCTTGCATGACTTACTATGTCAATTCGTGATCGACATAGGTACTTAACCATATTTTCTCCTTGTAAAGAAAAAAAAAACATATAAAATGTGTTTACTTCGTGGATGATTTAGATAAATAAATAATTAAATGAGATTTTGTATCAATGTTAGTAAAAATGTATGAGAAACGCTGTTTAAAAAACAAATGTAATTTGTCAAACATCGTGTAACCGGGTATAAGTAGTAAACTAAACAACAGTTGCCATTATAAAAAGATTTAACTTGGGGTGTAGTTTTTATAAAAGGTATTGTGCCGTCTGTACTATTATTGTCTTCTTTAAAAAAATGTATAAAAACGATAATGGCTGTCAAGAGGAGAGACCATGTGACGATTGTACGGGAATCAAATCAATATTGCGGTTGACGGAATGGGGTTTTTAATGTACTCACTGGTTACTTGAAGGTTGAAATACCAAACAATATACAAGCACTTAACACTTTCAACAACTATCGACACTTGACAAAAAAATTTGATGGGAAAAACCAACAAAAAAAAAGCAGTTTTGACTGACAACTTAAAGTGACACGTATCTTGAGTGTATTTTTTATATTATTTTTGCTTGTTCTCAACAGTAATAATTAAAAAGATGCTTTATAATATAAAATTCAATGAGTTTTTTTTTTATTCTTATTTCATTATGACGATTATATTATTTTTTATGTCGCTGACTTTTTATATCTTTTGTGTTTATTATTTTATTATGTTTTTATAATATGATTCAATTCAGTACGACTTGATTTTTACTTTTACAACCTTTTATTCTGTCGTTAATAAGAATATTATTATTAAAAATTTTCTCAAGATGAAGTGTCATGGGAATAAGCTTGTAATAAATTTAATATTGTACCATTCAGTTATGATTAAAATATTTTTTATTAACGCTTCGTAATAAATTAATTTATTGCACTATTCTCAAAGGAGTTCCTTCTCGGAATTTTAGCACATAGTGTTTTTTTTTTCAAATTTGCCAAAAATTTCAAGAAAAACACGAGGCTGTATCCTTTATACAAATTTTGGAAAAACATTATTATTATTATGTACCTAATATTTTTAAAGGGTTGCATTGGTTGGCTTGGTAATATTGATACCGTTTTTCTATTAGTTATTAGCACTCAAACTTCAGAAGTCCAAACTCTTTACAATGCTTACTTTCATAGGTACTACATAATATCGCTGCTCCAGAAGAATACTGTAAGATCTCGAAATTTATAGTTTTAAGATAATCGAGTTTAAAGATTTTGTTGAAATTAAAATTGGGTTATAACTATTGTTTTTGGATCATCTAGAATTTTTTGAAAACTTTTTTGAAAAACTCATTTATTCCTTTAATGGATTTCATTTATTTTTTTCTAATTTGCATAAATTTTTATACTATTTTTACAGAAAACTGACAGTAGTTATAGATCTTACAGTATTCATCTCTAAGTGTATGACTTATGAGTATTTTGAAAGTAAAATTTAGATATATTACTGTTTTTTGAGATGTTACTGTATTCATCTCATAGATGCGAGCAATTTATAATGAATTATTAGGGAAATAAAATAATAATTAGGAATGTTACAGTATTCTTCTGAGCGCCGTAAAAAATATATGAAAGATTCCAAAATGTTATAGTGTTTTTCTTAAAAATTTCACTCAGTTTGAGTAAGAAATAATAGAAAGATATTCAAATGTAACACTATTATCCTCAAATATTTTTCAATTTTGAGATGTTATTTTTTGTTTTTTTGGCCATAGCGGCGTCATTTTCTGTTGTATCTTAAGTCAGTAGGTCTCATTAGATGCTATGGAACGAGACGCTTCCAACGATACCAATTTCTCAAATTTCGTATATTTTGAGATCTTACAATATTCTTCTGGAGCAGCGATATGTTCTTTCCTCATTCCATATTCCACAGAGTTTTTCCAAAGATTGAATCTAAATCCGTCATCTCTATTTTTGCACAATAGAGTGGGGTATATCTTCTTAATACATTCATTTAAATACACAACCAGCAAAAATCAAAGTTAACATAAGTACCTACCTACCGAATCAAAAAATTTATAATATGCACGCATCCGTGCCATAAATTGCAATCACGCCCAAAATGCCATCATTTGTGTTGCAATACAAAACATCATAATGTAACCGAACAATTAATACTTACATAACAACAAGAAAAAAAAACAATTCACCTTTATTTCAACAAATAAATCAAGAGAAGGGGTTAATAATAAACTCTAAATAATTATTATTTTAATATAATCAAACAAGTATTTACTTTTTAACCCAACAATGCCGCTCGTTTTATTTTACAATTTTTATTAGGTGGGGTGCGCTTGTTCCCGATTGGTCACACACAAACAGTTGAAGACGCCAAACGAACTTGGGCTGAATAATGAATGTTAATTTGAATTCTTTAGAACGTTTTATTTTTTGTTGTAGCTGCTCTCTTCTGTCATCACGAGTGGCCATTGACAATCATTTGACATTATTGTATATTTTTATTAGCAATTAAAAGCACCCTTTATGCATAAAAGGGTTGTAGTTTTTTTTTTCAAATGATAAATAGAGCCGTTTATTTTTTTCGAAATTTTACCATCAGTTTTATATGAGCTTATTTTAGCTTTTAGGGATTTCGCACTTTGCACCTTGGTGTTTTTACCTACTTGTTGACTTTCTATTCTTTTTCCTTCTTTCTTGTTTCCAATTTCCAGTTTATCAGCCCAAGATCCCCCAAAAATTAGCCTCATATATTGCTCATGTATTTATGTGGATTAGGTTTTTCCGAAGATGTTTTTTGTCCTTATATCCTTCCAGTATTGTATAGTATCCTCCCATTGAGATATTATTATAACTGCAAGACACTCGTGTCCTTAATTTGATAAGTATCCATTTGGGGATATTTATTTATTTATTACAATTATAAACGGCAATAGCCTTTGAAACAAATACAACAATGTAAAAATACAGAAATGGCATGCAAACATGTGTCAAACATCGTTAAAAAAAACAAATCAGTTGATGCAACAACAACAATATATAAAATCAAATAAGACAAAAAAGGTCAATGTGCCAAATATAGAATCTAGCAAAATTTTACAGAATACAAGCAGTAAAATAGACAAGTGCAAATAAAAGTATGCAGCTTTTAAATTTGAAAAAGGTAGTACAACTTAGTGTGAAAGATGTCAAAAATGTATTTGTGTTCACTTCGAGTGAGCACAGATTCATTTTTAAAAAAAATAAAAAAAAAAAAAAAAAAAAAAAAAAAATTATTATTGATTAAATTTTATTAAGACGGTCAAACAGGAACAGATAAAAGCAATAAAAGGTCTATGTGTTAAACATCTATAAAATAAGATAGTTGAAGCAGAATAATTTGATTAAATTTAATTAAGTAGGTTAAACAGGAACAGATAAAAGCAGTAAGTGGTCAATGTGTTAAACATCTATACTAATATATAAAGAGGAAAGATTTGATTTTTTGTTTGTTTGTTTGTTTGTTTGTTTGTTTGTTTGTTTGTTTGTTTGTTTGCTTCGAATAGGCTCCAAAACTACTGAACCGATTTGAAAAATTCTTTCACTTTTGGGAAGCTACAATATCGGCGGTGAACATAGGCTATATTTAATTTCCAAAAAAAAGTGGGTAACCTACGAAAACTTCAATAATGTAACCCAAGGTGTAAAAAATTTACCTAAAATATTCTTTTTATCGCGAACGCTGTGAAAACTAATGATGATAGAATAAAACAATGTTCTACAATTTTGTAGAAGACATCATTATTTACAAAAAGTATCGCGACAGCATATGTCTAACTATTATAGTTATGCCACAATAAGTGTTTTTTTATTTAAAAAAACCCAATAAAATGTCACCTTTAGAAAAAGCTCTTTATTGGTATCTTGGTATTACTCCTTATTAAAATAAATTAGTTCATATTCAAGTCTGCTTCAATATGTTTGTATAACTTTTTGAATTATTCAATTCGGACATTCCATTCGAAAGTTATCACGAGTTTAAAAATGTGAGTATTGGAAAAAAAAGCATAGTCTCTTATCATCTCAACTTATCCGATGCAGAGTGCGTATGGGAGCCGGGGAGGGCTGAGGGGAGTCGTGTCAAGTTTAGTAGAAATACCGCGCAAAGTAGTCACGGTGGTAAAGTGACGTGACACGATACATTGCAATGCAATTATTCCAGATTAACATATTTATGCTATAAAATATTTTGAAAAAGTTAGGGATCTGTCTGAAAACTAAATTATTTTTAAGTATCTATCTACCCGTGCGAAGCTGGGGAGGACCTCTAGTAATATATAAAATAAGATAGTGAAAGAAAAAAAAATATATATATTGAAATATTGATTGAGTTGTTATTTTATAATTAGGTAAATGAGATTCAGATAATTTATTTCCAGTCTACGATTCATAATATGAAGCTATCAACCTTATTTTTTTTTTCTTTTTCTTTGCCTTTTAACTGGTTTACCACGATAGGGTTCTTCTGTTTAGGAGTCGCAAAACCTTTCGACATTCATTGTTCACAATTTGAGAATGCTCGGCCACGTTTACGGCTGCGTAAAAGTTTGGGTACGTGATCGCCATCGGGTTTGGATTATTTCTGGAATATATTTACTTACGAAAAAAAACGGACTTATGACATCCACTTCATTAGTTTCACGGTATTTTATTTTAAAACAAAAACATTACTAATTAAAAATATATAGGTATATTCTTTTACCTCTGACTGAACGAAATCGAACAAAAAATCATGTATAGATTTTTCAATTAAAATTGATCCCTATTTCCTTTGTCACGGCATCACGCAAAAACGGCTGAACCGATTTCGCTTATTCTTTTTTGTTTATGTTAGCTATTGTCAGCTTCTTATGGAAGAAAAAAATTAAAAGAATTGTGCGTATTAGATAATTTGAGAATAATAAAGAATATTACATATTAGACAATTTAAGAAAACCTTCTTAGTGCTGTTGAAATTATAAAAAAAAGCTATTTGAATTTAAATTGGTGTTTGTCATATCTGTCAGTTGTTTAATAGTTGGTACGACTGACAGAATGTGACCTGCAAATATTGTTTAAAATAGATGAATAATTGTAGTATTGTTTGGTTCATTAATTCAACAATATGCAAATGTGATTTGATTGTTTCATGTAAGGTTACGTCTGTCGGGAAAGCTAGTATAGCGTGTTTTCTTTCAATTATGTTTTTTAAAATATTTGGAACTCGTTAAGACCGAATAATAAAAACATGTTTTAAATGAAAAACGCAAAAATTAATGTAATCCCATTTTTAACTTCACACTTTATAAAAGTCCGATCCATCCCTTAGAATCTACCCCATCTTTTATTAAAGGGTAGCTGAGTCCTTTCATTATTAATTGTTATTCTACTCACTATTAAAAATATCAACTAAACGTGTTTGGAAATTAACATTCACTGCTACTTTTTAACAAAAATACTTTTCACAAGCTCACTCTGTTCAGCGGTGTTTGGAACAGTTCCTTTCAACTCTTTTTTGTTTTGCAGTCCCGTGACAAATTCTATATTAATTTTCCCTAGAATAGGTAATAGTTTAATAGTAATAGAATTGGACGCAGGTATTACAATATCTAGCGAAATTGAAATTTTTTTTTGTACGAACAACGTACTGAAATTTGTGGGTGTACCCCTGTGTCATCCATTTCCACTAACAGAATTTGCTTTCTGTAAAAGATGTCGAAAGTATTTATTTAACGATGTCGAAAGTATTTGTCTAACACAGAATTTGCTTTCTGTAAAAGATTTCGAAAGTATTTATCTGGTTGAGCGCAGATTCATAAAAAAAAATTAATTTCATACATACTAAATTCATGTTACCATGCTGATACTTATAAAGAGCTTACTTAGTTTAATAAAATGTTGGTTATCAGTTTGTTATTAACGGTGCCAGGTGTTATTTGCCCTTAACTCCGTTTTACAGAGGGTATCGAAAGAAGGATTTTTGTTAAATGCGAAAAATAGTTCGTCATATTATGTTAACATTAATATCAGATTGTGACTGCTATTTATACACGTGCGTTCTTCCTGCACTATACCATCAAAGGGAAATAAGTGAAGTTGAATGTTTGTATTATTACCGCTATTATTCAGGGCTGTTACCCAATACCCATATGATGTTTTTTTATGATATTATTATTAATAGCTGTTACTACTTGTTGTTTATGTAAAGTTATGAAATATTAACAATGTTAATTATTCCACCTTTCAATTCAACCCTGTGATTTGCTAATGGAACCATCAGTTACTTTTTTTTTAAACTTCTATGTGAAGATACAAGTATGCATAACGTTACTTCGGTATGTTTCAATGGGTTAAAAATATGACATATTGCCATTCAAAACTTGATATCGTCAGATTTATAGCACTCAAGCATGTTGTGGCCTTACCAAAAAACCAATTCTCCAATAATTTCTCAGTTTTTAGTCCTATCAATTTTTTAGTTTTTTTTAGTTTAATTTTATACAAACTCAAAATTGTGGAAAAAGTGCTTGACTTTGGAAAATGGGAAATATACTTATTTTTCTCATAGGTGATTGATGAAATAATGTTTTAAATACAAATCAACGAGAAAATATCCAAAACTGTAAAAAAAAAAAACGTTCTTAAACTAACCAATATTTAATTTTATTTTCCGATAACAAAACTACAGATAACAAAATTCAATAAATTTTAATCATGATATTCTTTTAGCTAGAAATCTGTAGAAAATAATCTAAAAAGTAAATTGAGTAGAGTTCAAACTCTTAACGTACTGTGTCAAAGTATTACGATAGATGTTAGTAGGTTTGTATGTATTTAAAATTAATTAAAAAGCATTATGTAGGTAATTATATATCTAAAACAAAAAATATCTACATCAGAAACCTTTAAAGAAATTCTTTGATGTCTACTGCTGTTGTCGTTGTCAAATTGAAATCAAAATCAAAGGCATAATGTAAGCAGTTGTTTTTTTTTTATCCAAACCGTTTTCTTGAAAACAAATAATTTATTGAATAAAAGTTTTTAGTAACGTACATTATGCCATGCATTATACGTTGCGCAAGATCGAGCGCAATGGATAGCTCTTGTTGCCTCCCTATGCCCCTAAGTGGGGTCTTAAGGGAGTTTGGATTTGGATTGGACATTATGCCAAGGCACAAAGAGTCTCTGCGTTTGAAATGAAGTGATCGGAAGAATTTTAGGAATAAGGTGGTACCACCGCACCACCAATAACCCTTTAGCGTAGGCCCCTTACTTCTACCATTATTTATTTATTTATTTATTTATTAAATATACGGCAAGGCCATTTACATGTTAGAAAAATTTGGTATATAGTGCAAATATGACAGACACAATCAGTTATATATACAAAATAAAACAAAATTCAAAAGTCATAAAAAAAATCATCATTAAATTATAGCAATTAACACACAATAAAATGAACGAGAATAATAAGCACTCAATAAGAATTTAAAATGAACAAAAGGATTGTAAAATAACAAGAATGAAAACTGGACAACAACCACAATTATTATGACTCAGTCAATGACAAATAAAAAATAAAACCATGACACTCTAAAATTTCACAATAATATTAATGATAAAATAAAAAATACACTGATATAAATGTACAATGTGCATACCTACTGATACAAGTCGGTTCACCAACCCCGAAGTCAATGTGTCAATCATTCCCACCCTCAAGTAATCCAGAATATTTCTCTTGAATTTTACGAGACTGTCAGCAAAGACATCAGCGTGCTCTCCCACAAGATTACCCTGTCTATGAATTCTGTTTATTATGGGGAGATGACAGTTGGCCGAGCAGAGCGCTGTTATTTCTTCCAGCAGGGTCTCGAAGACGAGGAAGATCATCGCATGTCGTGTTCGATTCCTTCGAGGCAGAGCTGAAGGAGTTGAAAATGGTACGGGAGGAGGTCATAAACACTTATTTCTCCATCCGTAGGTCTTTGCAGGCACTTGGTGGCGGCAAGATTGAGCGCAATAGAGAGCTCTTGTTGGCAAAATCCACTAAAGCAGAGAATTAATATATTTGAAACTAGGTATGTAATAATATGAACTTCAATAACGTTCTCGACAGTAAAAAATGCTTTCAATAGGTATCCTACATACTAACCATTTTTTCACCGAACAATAAGTTTTAACATTCTTAATGGCATTACCTTTAGTTTATTTAAAAAGTTGAAGATAAACAAATAGGCAATGTAGTAAATAGACAAAGCTTTCAACTAATACGTTAATATTAGAATTTGTAGGTAGGTATATTATTTCATTAAACTTCTAAGTTCTAAGCTAAGAAGTACAAATTGTTTGAAAATTCTAGTTAGTTGTTGCTGTGAAAGTTTTGTTGAGATTCAAAAGGAACGGTCCAAGATTGGACCCCTGAGGAATTCCGTAAATCCATGAGCAAAATGATCTTACTTTTATGAGATTTTCTAATAACAACAATATGGCGAAAATTTTGACCATTAAATAGGCACTATTTCGAAGGTCGCATTTGGAGTAAGAATAGCAAAGAAAACTGAGATATTATCTAGAAACGAAAACTAGAAGAAGAAAACTACCCTATCGAATAGCGCATTGAAAAAAAGAAGAATATTTTTGTTGATAATAAAAGATGAAACGAACTTTTTTTTGCCCTTTTTGCCTCTCTCATCTTCTGATGAGTAAGGGTGAAATTGCGTATGTTCCTAATATCAAAACATATTAATTTATTTACATAAAAAATCATAAAGAATTAGTAAGTTCAATATAAACGATATTTGACGATACGATAATGGGTAAATCAGATCCGGCACGTGGACCAGGAGTGCCCCTCGAGGGAACGCGTGTCCGGTACAAGGTCAGCCCCATTCCTCCTTTGTTTTCCCTCCATCACCATCATGGCGTATTCCTTCAACTGTCAAAATCAGATAGCAACGTTCGTAAATATTATTATTATTATTTAATGTCTATTTATTTTTAATATTAGTCCAGTACCCACCTTTTCATTCCATTTAAAAAAGCGCATGAGATTTTTTGGCGTTTTAATCTTTTCAAATCATCCTTTCTCTGTAGTTCGAAGATCTCTCATGATTACATTACATCTTGATGTATCATGAGAAATAATACCGATATTTTTATATTTAGTATATAGCATTGTATTTAATTTTAATTTATTTTTATTAATTTTTTTTACAATGATGTATACTTCATATGATATATTGTGATTTAATGAATAAATGATTTGAAATAATAATAACATGACAATTTATATAGCGCCGTTTAGTGCATTGCACTTCAAGGGCACTGTACATAAAATATTTAATATCACCCAGTAGGCTCGTCAAAGAATTTTAAAATTATAGTCAATAATCCCTTTACCAGTTCGTCAAGAAAAAATAAAATTAATAAAAACATGCATCACAGTTGTGCTCATAGATAACTGTAGATAGATATATATATACATAGATTACTTTCTGAAACAATGTTTTTAATGTGATAAAAAATTGGAACCTTGTTAAACTTGCTTTATTTATTGTCCTAGCTTTATCTGTGAAAATTTTCTATCCTTATCATTGATATTCTTCTATTTACTGCATTAGAGACCATTGCTTTTAGCCCTTACGAAAAGATCTTGGAATCTTCGTATGAATGCTTCGTTAAAGAATACTAAAAATTATGAATTGAGGAAATTAAAAAAAAAACCGAAATGCAAAATAAAAGAAATGATAGATCGCGTACCTACCTAAACAGAAGTGGCAATGGGCAAGACTCGCGGCAAACAAAAACCCACCAAAAGATGGACCATTTAAAATCAAGATAAATAAAGATGTAGTTGCTGTGATGGGTTACAAAAAGTGACCGAAACGCAAAAGACGTTTAACTAAAGAAACTGTGTCATCATTTCCGACCATCACTAAGACAAAATATAATCATTTACTCTTTCGGTATAAAAATAGTATATTAAAAAAAATGTAAAAAAATAATCAAATGGTTGATTTTTGAACGCTTATTATAATGACGTGGGGGAGAAATTCTACTGCATACACAATATATTATCCTATTTTGTATTTGTGAAGGTATGTACACAATATTACCAATTATTCTTAAAACTGCTGAACGCTCTGGTAAACTTTAGAGTGCCGACTAATGATCAATTCTATTTCTCTAGAGAAATAACGAAAAATGTATTTTTAATACACAACAAATACGAGTAGAATTTATTTATTTGTTTGTAATAAAACGATTGCTTAATAATAATATTTGTATAAGCATTTATTATTTTATTCAGTTGGTTTTTGTTTTATCCACGTTCGCTCTCTCTCTTTGTGGAACATGTGTTGGAAATCACAAAATCTAACCAAGCATCCTGGGCCTCTTTCTGAACGTCATTCCAGTTTGCATCAAAGGTATCGATAAGAGCATCAAAAATTCACCATGGCACCATGAAGTCACATCTTTTTGCACTGCCTGGTTGTAAGAAAGGGAAAGAGATTAGGAAAAGGAAGATATTTTCTTAAAGAAAAAATACCAACTAATGACTCTAACAATTCATTACTAAAGTTCGATTTTTAAATGGAACAAACCATTACGGGCTTACGACCGTCTTCTACTGTTATTTCGAAGGCTGGCTTAGTGTGATCACTTTACGTTAACAACGTTCGCCATTAGGTGGTAATGTTTGTCTCCGAAACTCCTAATCATGAGAATTCTCAAAATGTTCAACATGTCGAAAAATCTCATGTATGCAACAAGTAGTAATTTAATAATAAAATGAAAAATAGAGATAAAAGTTGGAAATTGTTGAGAACAAGAGAGCAACCAAATTTAAAGACCGCGACTGCTGTCATGTATTTGGCGCCAGGATATGACTATATCCATTTTTGTTAATGTCTCATATTTATTGCCTATTGGCTTTGTTGGTGCACAACGTTCTAATTATGTTTAGATTCTTGTGACCTTTTCAGGACTAGATCTTAAAGAAAAAATAACAACTAATGACTCTAACAATTCATGACTAATGTTCGATTTTTAAATGGAACAAACCACTACAGCTTACGATCGTCTTCTACTGTTATTTCGAAGGCTGGCTTAGTGTGATCACTTTACGTTAACAACGTTCGCCATTAGGTGGTATTTCATTGACATTTCATTGATTATTATAAATATCTGCTTGTTGCATACATGAGATGTTTCGACATGTTGAACATGTCGAGAATTCTCATGATTAGGAGTTTCGGAGACTTAAACATTACCGCCTAATGGCGAACGCTGTTAATGTAAAGTGATCACACTAAGCCAGCCTTCGAAATAACTGTAGAAGATGGTCGTAAGCCCGTAGTGGTTTATTATATTAAAAAATCGACCATTATTAATGAATTTTTAGTCATTAGTTGTGACATATTCTTTAAGATTGAGACATGTTATGTCAGAACTAGACGAGCAAGAGCTCTTTGGTTTTTCGATAAAGCTTATTATTGTTATCATTCATTTATAGCATGGTGCCCCGGTTCACCAATTCGCCAGTTTCAGATCAGTAAAAAATATATTTTACAGTGTTGTTTTAAAATTCATTCACTCACAAGAGTAACAAGAAAACTAAAACCAAAACGCATTGGAGTTCATTTTGGGTAAACATACATTGTTTCATAAAAAAATGAGGGGTGGAATAATTCCTATTTTCGTGGGAAATGGTTTAATTCAATTGATTTTTGTTGCGACCAGTGTAAACTGCAAACTCATTGAGCTTAATGATTGTATCAGTAATGATTTGTTGAGTGGCTGAGCTCGTATATGGTTAGTCGGGAGCTCACACTTCAAACTACTGTTAGCATTGCACTCGTGTGTGATGGCAGCACCGTATTGCCGATAACTAATGACCCTAGCAGATATACGCACCGCGCTGACAAACAAACTAATTTTAATAATTATTTGCTAAACAGATTTTATTAGGACTACTATCTCTCCCTCATCAGAAATACAAACAGGGCTGCCACAAATTTCATTTATTCTAAAAAATTAAATTATCAAAATGTATTTTTATCAGATGGGCTAATCTTGAGATTCAATTCCGACCTCAATGTCGGCGGTCAATACTATAAATACTTGTTGGTATAAATCCTTATTTTTACATCGTTATTCTTCTTTTCAGCCTATTCCCGTCCACTGTTGGACAAAGGCCTCCTCCATCTCATTCCACACCGCTCTGTTTTGGGCTTCAGTTGACTCCAGCTTATTTGACGAGGTTGTCTCTCCACCGTAGTGGTGGTCTCCCGACGCTCCTGGCAGTCGTTCTGGTTCTCCAAGTCTCGACCCTCTTCGACCATTTCTCTGCCTGGTCTATTGCCAAGTGACCTGCCCATCGCCATTTACCACTTTTGTATATTCTTTGTATGCTTTTATTATTTTTCATTGTAAATGTTATAAAAATGAATAAACTTATTAGGTATTATTATTTCAAATCATTTATTCATTAAATCACAATATATCGTATAAAGCATACATCATTGTAAAAAAAAAATAAAATTAAATACAATGCTATATACTAAATATAAAAATTATTATTATTATTAATTTTATTGAGACTTTTGACATTTATGTATTCTGAAAATGTTTTATCCAATATATTAGTTACGTACATAACTACTGGCAACCGATTAAGTTCTATGCAAGAGCTTCTTGCGTTGAGTTGGAACGTGAATTTGAGAATACCAGTCAATATCACACTTAAATTATGGTTTTTATGCATTAAAATAAATCCACGTACCTAGGTCGATTTTAAATTCGGTGTTGGTTTACGAAAATATTGTATAATCAAGGATTTGTACAAGTAAGTATTTATACTCGCAGTACTTAAAGTGACGACGAGAACGGAATTGAGTTTCAAGAGTAACCCACCGGGTCTCCCTGACTTTGACTATCTTTCCTATGAAGCTTCTTCTTCTTAAAGATTTTTTTTTTATTGTGGAGCCATGAAAGTCGTCTCCAACCCTTGATTCTACTCTATTCTATTCTGATGGTGCCAAATCTCATAAAGTCCTTGGTCTCCCTTAACATTTGCCTTCAACAGTCTCGATTCCCGGCTGCCGTCTTCCAATTGTTCATCTCTAGAAGTTGGCCTGCATTCTTCTTCACCTCGTCTTCCCATCTCAGCCTTGGTCTTTCAACCCATTTTTTTCCAGCCGGGTGTCATGTTGCGTTTGGAGACCCATGAGTCGGGCATCAAGCGTAGGTACATATCCACCATTACTCAATCTACGACTCTAGTCTCTAAGATCCTCTATATTTCCCTTCATGATCAGATAAAATAAATATGTAGTATTATTCTCCTCTGACTACATTACCTAAATAGGTAGATTTTGGGTTTTGATATTAGCCATTAGCCTTCGTTAACTCTGGTTATTTAAAGAACTCTGATGTTGCTATCGTGTCAAAGCATATTTTCCGTAAGAATTCTGCGAAATCACCACATTTCGACGCTTCCAGTCAGTTTACTTTAGTATAGGTACCTACTAATAAAATAATCAGCATTCAATTAATTAAATCTCCCAGTATGTTCCTATTTCTTCTTCATACACTTATTCTCATAAAATATATGTCCTTATTTTCAACGCATCTTTAAAATAACCTGAAAAAGTAAATAATAATTAATAATAGTTTTGGACAACCATGTTTTTCATTTCAAGTACCACCACACACCCCTTATCCACATATTATTATTCTCAATATGAATCCCAACTATGCAGATAATAGAACAGGGAATGTTATCAAAAAATATAGGGATGCACAGCAAACAATAGATAGTTATGTCAACTATATTATAATATGCATTCGTTTGAATTTTATTATCGAACATGTTCCATCGGAGATATTTGAAAAATAATTTTAAAATCATTGTCATCCGAATGAAAAATGTATGGAATTTTTCTGAAACGAACTTCTATAACAACACGAGAATTTAATTAAAAACATGCAATATCCGTAGTTTTGATTGAGAAATTCTACGAACTATGAATATCATGTGACCTCTCGGAAACAAACATTATTTTTTAATCTATATGAAATTTGAATTTTAGAATGTTATCATTGCGATATAATATGTAGGTAATAATATTTTTCAGCGTGTGCTTAAGTTAGAAGAATTCCAGTGAATATTTTTTTCTTTTTGTCATTTTTATTTTTTTGTAAGTAGCAATAAATTGTTGCAAGATATAATAATTTGCATTTGCCTTTCTAATCTCGAACGCCCACAACTATATCTGTAACTAATATTATTATTAAAAATAATAACCGTATAAATATTGTAATTTCATATGCTATGGACTTATACCCATGGGCACCCGGAACTGGGGCAAGGGGGGGGGAATCATTCCCCCCCCTCCCTAGGGTTAATTGAAAATATTCAAATGAGAAAAATTCTCATTATTATTAAATTGTTCTTTAAATATAACTAGATACATGTGTGATGTCAAAATACATTGTACCTTAATCTATCTATATAATAATTCAGAAATGTTTGTCTGCTTTCTATCGTATATGGAAGCATCACGCTCAAAATACAAATGCTACGTCAGATATTACTATGCCCAGAGCCGTACAAAATGCTGGAGAAGGTTCTTAAATACAATTTGCTGCATTAACTTTAATATATTTAGAGCTATTTAAAAAACTCTATTTTTTAGGATCTTCATACAAATTTCTCAAAAAGACAGTAAGCCATCTTTTGGAAACAAAATTACTCATGTAAACGTTGAATGGAATCTTCGTATTACGGTATGAAAATGTAATAAAATAATTGTAGATTGATTTGTTGTACATATAAATGTTATTCAAATCTTATTATTCTCAATAAATAAAGATTTAATGAAAAAATTTGCAAAATGATTCCTCCATTTTGAAGTTTGACAGCTTATAGCACAAATCACCCTCTATGGATGGAATGCCTAATTAATTATCACACATTAGAGGGTGTAGGGAATGTAGCTAAGATTCAAACCTCAGAGCTCTCTCTATGAAAACTTGCAAATTATGTCGGTAGGTTCGTATAATATTATGAGGTCGGTTAAACAAAAATTGTAAAAGTGTTCTTCTTTTTATGTGCTTATGTCAGTTATAGAGGTCTGTTAAGCAATGGGAAGCTAGACTAGAACCTGTTTAATTACCTACCGATCAAGCCTGACAATCGGAATCAAAAACGTAAAGCATGACGGGTATGAAGCTAGTGTAGTATAATAATTGTTATATCCTCGTTTCAGACAAGCGTCTTTTCGCTTTAGAAACGACGTCTATATTGATTTAATAAAATAAATAAAAATATATATTACCTTTATTTTAAATCACTTCATGTTAGCATAAAGAAAGTGTGAAATAATATTATTGCCCCCCCCCCCCTCCAAGCAAATTTTGCGTCTAGGCTAGCCAATGAGCATAAATAATACAGCGTCCTAAAGAGTGACTCGAGAGCACTTGGTTATAATATTGGTTATTATAATAATATAAGGTTGTCAAGAGCTTTATGTAACATCTCACGTATTACAAATCTTTCTCAAAACTCTCCCATGTTTGAGTTCTATTGTCAGCAACGAGTGCTGAGTGCTTCAATTTACAAATTTATTATTTTAAACCTTCTCTTAAAAGTCTTCTTGATAAACTTCAAAATGTCAAAAAAGTTGTGACTATCGACCGCATTCTGTTTTTCTCTAAGTATATAACATTAGACTTAACCTTTTGACATTAAAGTCGGCGCTCTATTGTTTACATCAAACTTCGGAATAGCAGCTATGGTTTTGTTATTATTATTAACCTTTTCAATATAAGCAAAATAACATCTCTGCCCGATATCTAAAGCATCAGGGTTACCTACTCAGTTATCCCGGCTAATCTTGAAGACAAGTACAGTCGTCTGCCAAATAATTGAATCCAAAATACTAGCTTTCCCGACAGACGTTGTCTTGTGGTTCTAGCCCGAAGTGGCCCGTTAATATGTACATAATGTGTACTGCGCCCCCGTAAAACAATACAAAATTAATTCGATTGAGTTAAGCTAATAAAATAATAACATTAAACTATTTCTGAAACATCCATATTTCATTTGTATTCAAAGCTCTGGCGGGAAGAACTTGAGAATAATGCGCTCGCGCACACATCCTACCTCGCCTATTGTCAACACGAATGTGTCCGATAATATTGTTGACTTTTTATGAAAATTTTCTAACGCTCGAATCGGTGCGTTGGTGGAGTAAGGGGGATGGGCTACTGTAGGAGCGTATGCGAGAACGAGAGGGAACTACCCGCGATGGCGTGGGCGCGTCATAGATAGATAACCGTTCCATACAAACTTAAATATTGTATTTTACATCATTTCTTATTCAGTTTTTAAACATTTGACCCCGGATCTGAAGTCCACGCTAGTACAACTAGGCTACCGACGCGCACGCTAACGTGTAAATGGCGTCCAAGCGTTTGTGAAGGCTTGGAGTTTGTGGTGGCTTTCCAAGCGATGACAAGTGTGTAAATGTAGTATTAGAGAAACAATGTGATCAAAAGAGATAAGGTGTTAAAAAAGTGGGCCGAATAAAGCTAGAAAATTCTTTCTGCGCTTATAAATGACAAAAATTCTAGTGAAGATTTTTTACAAATATATACATTATTCTCTATTTCTAGAAAGAAAACCAAAAAATATACGAAATTGGTACTTTTTGCACAATTAAAGGCTGCTTGTCGTTGCACTTTAGTCCAATTAAAATGCTTGTCAGTCAGAGGTCAATGATAAACGGGTGTGAAACACCTTTATTTGGTCAAGAAGTTTCAAATTTGTATATTTTTTTGGTAATTCTCTCTAGATGTGTATAGGTAGCGCCTCAGTTGCTCCATTAAGGAGTATGGGGAGAACAAGATTTTGATCCATTTTTTCGCTACATTTTCAAGAGCTACAGAGTGTCAACATGTCACTTAAAGATGAAAACTGATTATTTGATAATCTGAATTTCCATACCCTTTGAAATTCCAGTTACTATATTTCCCCTTTACGACACAAGATTCTCTAAAAATATTAAACTTGGTTCAGGTATATTTTTTTTTTTTTTTTTTTTTTTATTTATTTATCCATAATTTAAGCAATCAATCAATCAATTCTTCCTTTTACAACTCACTCAGGAGCATAGGGAGGCAACAAGAGCTCTCCATGGCGCTCGATCTTGTGCAATGTTTATGGCCTCCTCCCACACCATGTCCAAATCCCTCAGTTCTGCTTCGTAGGAGCGGAACACAGTCTGAGAGGGTCTTCCTCGTCTTCGGGACCCTGATGGTAGGAAGAACAGCGCTCTCCTCGTCCAACTGTTATTCGGCATCCTTAACACATGCCCCAGCCAAGTCCATCTCCTCCCCATAACGGTAGAAGTGATGGGCTCACGCTGGGTGCTCCGGCGTATAGCGTCGTTCGTGATGCGGTGGTACCATCTGATACGCCGCCCCTTTCGCCTCGCTGGCTATCTCAAATCCTTCAGGCCTCGGCTAGCTCACTTACCTGTCCAGCGAGGTCAGGGGTCGGCTATCTACAAATTCCATCAGGTCTTCGGAGGTATCTCTCTCTGGCTCCACCAGTCTAGGTACTCAAGATTTACCAAACAGAGCCCAGGGGTAGGGTTACTAATCTACTCAAACTCAAAACTCTAATTTAGGTATGACTCAATTTAATTCATAAATATAAAAACACAAAAAAAAAAAAAAAATGTACAGAAACAATAAAGAAAATGTGAAAGAACACATACACAAAAAACACAAAAAAAAATTAAAGAAAATTACATTAACCGAGAGAACCTACATTAAAAGGCAATGAACAATATACTTATTATATAAAGAGAAATAATTGGCAAAAAAAACAAAAAAAAACTAGAGACAGTTGAACCCGATCAAAGGGTTGCATACGGGTTTTCAGAATATAAGATCTACATAAACAAGCTTACATCGGACATGGTACATTTTAGTAAACCAATATATATTGGTTCCGGTCGATTCGCTCGGAATCGTTGGTTTCTGCAGCCCTGACTTCCCTAAATCTCTTGAAGTGAATTCCCAGGCCGTTGATGAAGATTTAAAAAAAAAGGTACATACATTGAATTGGCCTCCTGAGTGCTGAGTATTCCCGTCGAGTAATTCCCTTGGATTATCACACACACCGTACACACTTTATTATTATCAGAAACTGTTTACTTAGTCGTTTATTTATCGAGATGATCCCGTTGCACAATTTATTAATTATAATGCCAAAAATAAAAATAATATGTCTGTCTGGTAGAAATTCTTTAGCCACCAAAATATATTGTCTTGTTGAAAACTTTGAATAGATATTAATAAGTAAATTTAGAATTTAGTGGAGATGGTGAACCAAATTCGCCCACTGAATATGGCTATGTGTAGATGCCCTGATTATTATTTTTTTTCACTTTACTCGCGAACTATGTCTTACGCGCACGACTCATGGAGAATTTATCTCCTCTCCACGTCGGAGATATAACATGATTCCCTCCAGAAAAGTCACTTTTAAACTCCCGCCGCACGACAGGTTCGTAAGTTCGCGTGAAAGAATTTTTTTACGTAACTAATTCTTTCGTACCACAAGGGTTCGTAACTATCGGCTCGCCCGTTCAATTTCCCGATAACAATCAACTCGATACGATCTTCGATAACAACAACCAACTCGTAACAACCTCTCTCGGAGGAGATCGTAACTATCAACCGTAACTACCTCTCTCGGAGGAGATCGTAGCAATCAACAACCCGTAGCAATCCACTCTCGGAGGAGATCGTAGCAATCCTTTGTCAACCCCCGTGCACGAGATTATATCTTCTCCCTTCCTAAGACAACTAGCCACCACCCCCGTGAAACTCCCCCGATCATTCAAATTTGTCTCAAAAGACCAATCAATGTCTGGAGACTGCCCGTTTGGGTCCACGTGGACTCCTCTCACCCAATCCTGATCTCACACCCTACTCCTCGGTTCAATTTCGTACCTTCCAGGGCCCTCTTCAGGTACACACCCACCACCGCTGTAGCGAAGGGTGTTAAGAAAACAAGAAATTAAAATGTCTAAATTCCATTTTTTTTTTCTTTTTGTTCTTGTATTCGTCGAATACTAAATGGGTGCGTTTCCTCTTTTCTTCTAAACCTGAGTCCCTCTGCTTTTCAATTTCTCCAAAATCCATCCCCTCTTATAGTTTCCTAAACTCTACGCTAGCAACCCTTTGTATTTCACCATAATGGAAAACGACGTTAAATTATCGTTACGTTTCAACCCTTTTTCCCTAGCTAATTTTTATTTGACTCGCGGATTTACCTAAATTCGCTCCCCAATCTTGGACAGCGTTCACTTTCTGGAGACTAACACCGTCCCTGGGTAGCCACCCTCGATTCACAGAAAGATCTATAAATCAATTGATCAATAGCCCTGGGTCGTTAAGTGACCACACCCCGCCAGTGGCGTGGAATGGTAGTCTGTTTCGCTATATTTATATTATTTTTCAATCAAAACTTTCGCGCAAAATGTTACAAAATTTCCAGTTTAATTCCTTTGTTAATTCCGTATTACATTAATTTCTTTCCTCTATACGTGCATTATTTGAGTTCGATTCTACATTTTCCAGTGATTAACCGAATTTTGCAATTCAACCGAGTAAATCGCATTATTCTCCCTCCTTCTGGTGACTGTGAACAACTATGGATCTTAGGCGTCCCGCGTTTGTAAGGAACCCTCATTAGACGATCTCTAAATTGGTAGTTTTGTATTGTTTTGTATGTTTCGTCTAAACTCCCCCCAATTTTCTACAGAGTCGTGAAAACGGACGCCACTGACTATTTGATGGCTTGGGTCACACGTGTGACATTTCTACGACCCATCAGAATTCTCCGAACGTCTTTTGTCTTGCTTTTTAAATTTCAGGCTAACTCGGGTGTTTATTTAAGCTTTTATTTATGAGTCTCAAAATCAGAGTTCCAAATCCCTACAAAAAAAATTCAACTATTGGGTTTCAAAATCTATTAAAAATGGCACTAATTGTTATTAATGTCCCTCCGAACCCGGTATTTTGCGAAGCTGTTTCCTGTTCCCACGTTCGGTCTCTTGGCAGACCCCACACATTGTCCCTTACTAGACAAATCTAATCACTTTTGCAGTAATGAATTTTTATCACTACATGCCTCCCTACTTGGGTCATATCAACTCCCCACTACTTAGTTGATAAAAATTCAGTGCTTCCTCTACATTTCCGAAAATTCCCGACATACGTTCGAGGACCCGGTATTTTTAGGCGCCACCGTCTTTTTCCTTCGGTATTTTTCTTCAGCAGTCGTACGTAAAGACGGAACCTGACTACTGAGTGGTATTAGTTAAGATGTCATCTTATCCCCTGAACATAGTCCGCAATTTCCCCAAAGTCCAACCCATGCTTCCCTTCTCTATGATATGCAGATAACCATTACAATACATTCTTAACAATAAGGTACAACAACATCATACAAATATAGGTACACTACCTTAAAACAACAAATAAAAAAAAATAAACAAAACCAATATTTCACATCGTTCAAATTTTACATCCCCCTTCATAACCTGGGTTAACTGAATGTATGGTTTATCTTTACTTTACAAATTGTTATTGTAAGATACTGGAATCCAAAACAAAAAGAATTTCGATAATTACACTACTATGAATAACTATTTACCCCATCAATTACATAACTAGTTCCATCGCGTCCCTACATATCTTAGACAAATCAATCTAAGGCGTACATTTTTCATCATATATTATTATTTCGATACATCTTATCAATATTACATCATCAATACATCTCACATCATTTAATTGTTCAATTTACAAAATTTAACCCATTTAAACTAATTACTACCAGGTTATATCCTAACTTCAATATTTCCCATAATATATCATTTTCAATACATCTCATCCCACATTTTAATTGTTCAATTTACCCAAATTTTAACACATTTAAATAAAAAAAAAATTACCAACGTGATATCATAACTTCATGAAAAGGTACTATTTTACCAACAAACATAGCAATACATATAATAATGGTAATGACAATATGGGACATTTAGTATTTTACTTATAAAGACAGAAAGAAAACAAAATTGAATGGGGGTATTTCACTGGTATTATTACTATTATTTATGGTCCATAGGAACATAATCACGCAGTATCTTACTGCCATTACTGAATGAATACAAAAAAAAAAAAAGATATTCCCCCTTTCAACAATTTATCACCTTATTTCAATGTATGCACAGAACATAACAATTATCTTTTTAAATACTAAAATA
Organism: Mystacides longicornis; assembly: GCA_963576905.1. Classification (NCBI taxonomy): domain Eukaryota; kingdom Metazoa; phylum Arthropoda; class Insecta; order Trichoptera; family Leptoceridae; genus Mystacides; species Mystacides longicornis. Next base: position 21,742,655 of record OY756436.1, on the reverse strand, counting down.
CAATAGGTAATCTATTATTAAGTTTATTATTATTTATTTTTATCGTGAATAAAATTATCTAAGTGGGTGTGTCTATCCACAAAAAATGTAATATTTAAATTTTATTCTTAAAACTACGCACATGGTAACAATAAGAGCAAAAAAATAAGCAGGTTCCTAGCTTTTATCACGCAAAACAAAGTCTCATATTTTTTTATTACAATATCTAAGTGAGCTTGCATAAAGACTTACAATAGTGACCATACATTTGTTTAATGATTAAAAAAAATTGAAATGTTATTATTAAAACGCAAACATGAGTATAATACCTACTAAAATAACATATCTCTCGATATCTAAGTGGGCTTACTTAAAGACTTACAATAGTTACATAATATGTGCTTTTTTCCATAAAAAAAGAAAAAAAGAATGAAAACTTTAAAAACTGAAACATGATTATTATACAAACAAAAAAAATATCCCTTATTTATAAACTTATTTATGTTTTAATTCTTTAATTAATTGTTTGTGAGTCATACCTGGCCTAATCTAAAGCTTTACCTAAACATAAAAAAAAAAGAAATCCTAATTATACTATACTGTAACTCCTAAACTGGACCTGTCTGGGGCCCGGGTCATTCACCCTCGAATGCCAAAATGTGGAGAACCTTTTCCACATTAACTTTCCCAGAACAACCATCACCTTCTCTACTCGAACCTAATTGTCAACAATACTACCTAGAGGTAGACCGACGACCGCCCTTAGTACGTCGGGGCTTTTTTTTTTTCACCCTTCTGTCCCTCCCCAGATAGCATACTTGACAGTTCGTCCTCCCATCGAAATTCCCTAAGGCTTGATCATAACACCCTTATTATATCAGGACATTCCAGCTTTCTGCGCTGTATGTCCTTTGCCATCAGTTCCTTACGATTTTTAAAAGCCGAATGCTAGAACATTTCCTACTTGTCCCCAAATGCCTAGTCTAACCCCGTAACGTCACCCCAATCTACCTATCCGCTTCTTTCTCAAATACCATATGGTCGATCCGACTCATTTCGTTAGCCGCTATTGTTTACCATCTCGGCAAGTCTCAACAGACCACCCCTCATTGTCCACCGACCGACCATTCAGCGCGCGCGCGCTCCTTTCTCTATTGTCTGACCAACACTTTCGCGTCCCTACTCATAAAAAAAAACTACCTGCCATCCCTCTAGTTCAAATTGCCGACTTACGGCCCCGCCCTTCTCAGACATACCTAACCCCGTTCTTTGTCGCTATTCATACATCTGTCCGTCGCCTCATTTACTCCTACGTTTACATAACATTCCCTCAAAATAATAAGATTAGAACAAACAATCATATAACAAAATTAGGGAAAACTCTACTTACGAACTAAACTTCGAAGTAATTATTCTAAATACTTTTAGAGATAAAAATAAAGTACATTGAAATCGCTAAGTGTACCTACTTATATCGTAATTTACCTGAGCTCTATGCTATTTACAAATATTTACATACATGTGTGCCGTTTGCCGATCTCTCGCATTTTCGAAGACACTCGAAAACAGTTTTCAACCGTTTCTCCCCGGCGATACCTACTCTATTTACACCCCGACGTTTCATTTCTTATCCGCCTCTTACGGAATACTCCAAACGTCAAACGGAGTAGGAAAGATATTCTAAGGCCGTCCCTCCACAGCAATTGCTTCTCAAGTCCCTTCAGCTTGGCCTGTCACCCTTCCGTGACTTGTACCGTCGGTGTGTCGCCCCTGCAGCGTCCCGGCGCCGGGATGAGGTCATCCACGTGATATTTGACGGCCTTACCGCGCCTACTTACCCAAAACACCCTATTATTGCCGGCAGCCATGAGTATGTGGTGCGGCCCGTCCCATCTTGGTGCGAAACCTGCATGTACTCCCGCTTCCTGGTTTGATAATCTATGCTCACGGGTCATCACCGCGTCGCCAGTGGCATATTTTAGTTCCGGCACCTCCTGCGAGGCGTACTTTTCACAGTATTTCGCCTGATTTTCGCGTATACATTTATCCAACTCTTCTCTATCCCACGGACACTCGCCAGGGGAGCCTGTACCTATCAGCTCCCATTCCCCAGGCCTTCTGGCGTCATAGCCAAGGAGCGCTTTGCTTGGGGTTACTCCAGTAGCATCGTTTCGCCTCCTCCGTAAGGCTCCCGTTATTTCCCCCAAGTAATCTTCCCATTTATTGTGCGGCTTATCTAACAGCTTGATACGCAGCGATTTCTTCAAATCCTGATTTTTCCTCTCCGCTGCGTTCCCCGAAGGATGAAATACGGCAGTCGTCCAGTGTTTACATTGCCAGCGGGCGATAGCTGCTTTCCAAGCATGATGTCTGAAACACGAGGCGTTGTCTGTTATGAGAGCCCTGGGATAACCATACCGCGCGAATATCTGTGTCTCGAGCAAGTTTACTATCTGAGGAGCTCGCCCAGTCTTCATTGGAAAAGCTTCTACCCACTTTGTATAGACGTCTGTAACAGTGAGAATTTCCCGGTTCCCCTTTGCAGTTCTAGGATATTTCCCCATTAAATCCAGGGCCACGATTTCAAAAGGATGTTGGGCCCTTATAGTCCCTAACGACGCTTTTGTCCGTGGGGCCCGTCCCCGTGCTCTGGCGCAAATCAAGCAATTCTTCACGTGCCGGCGTACATCATTCCCCATACCTTTCCACACGAAAAATTGTTGGATTGCTCGTAACGTTTCTCGCTCTCCAGGGTGACCCACAAGCGGAGCATCGTGATAGGCTCTCATCACCTTGGATATCAAAAATCGGGGCACTATTAATCTGACGTCCTGCTCGCTAGCCCCTTTCCGATATAAGGTGCCTTCTCTCACTGTATAGATCGCTAACAGTTGTCTACCCCTGATATCTACCTCTTGTGGATTACGTTCAAACCTCTCTACATACTCTAGTAGTCTGCAGAGGTTCGCGTCTGCTCGTTGAGCACCCCTGACTGTGGCTGCTAACGAACCCTGCGCGACGTCGCTATCATGTGGTGAGGCGTCGATCTGCATAACCTGAGGGACCTCCTTCTCAGTCTTCCAACCCTCTTGTCGTACATCGGGGTACATAGCTCGTTCGATTCCTCCGACTTCCCCTTCGGGGGCCCCATGCGGCCCTCTCGAGAGGTAGTCCGGGAGTTCGTTATACTGTCCGGGGCAATGTTCTACTGTGAAATTGAATTCTTGCAGTAACAATGCCCAGCGAGTTAGCTTTGCCCGCTCATCCTTGGCGTTATGTAACCAAGTGAGGGCCTTATTATCTGTGCGCAGAGTGAACGGCGCGGCCTCTAAAAAGTGACGGTACCTACGTATTCCCCATACGGCAGCATAGGCTTCCTGCTCGTTCGAGTGCCACCTTTGTTCAGTGGCGGAGAATCTCGAACTAGCGTAGGATATTACATCGCGTCCACCGTCGGGACGCTCGTGGTATAACACCGCCGCCACGCCTACCTTGCTTGCGTCAGTCTGGAGAATAAATTTTCTACTAAAGTCTGGCCGACATAGGGCCAGAGGTTTCGAGAGCTCCTCCTTGATTCGCCTCATAGCGGTGTCCGCTTCTGCGTTCCATTTAAACGGTTTCTTTGTACTTAACAGATCCGTCAGTGGGGAGGCCATTTGCGCAAAATTTGGAACGTACTCGCGGAGCCAGTTGGCTAAACCGATAAACGCACGCAGCTTCTTTCTTGTGGTAGGTACGGGTGTATCGACTATCGATAGCTCATGTACCTGTTGAGGCTGGTTGCCCCCTTGTGTGACGACATGACCTAAGTAATTCAATTTCGATGCGACTAGAGTACATTTGTCGGCTGCGCACCGTAATTTATATTGTTGCAGGCGCTCTAGCACTAACCGCAAATGGTAAATATGCGTCCGGATATCCGGCGAATAAACAATTATGTCGTCGAGATAAACTAGACAGAAATCTCTAAGATATCCTGCCAAAACTTCTTGACACATAGCCTTCTGGAAGTGCCCCGGGGCTCCTCGAAGTCCGAACGGAAGGACTCGAAACTGGAAGGTGGCCCCGTCTCCGGTACTAAAGGCAGTGTACTTCCGGGACTCCTCGTTGAGTTTCACTTGCCAATAGCCCCGTTGAAGGTCAAGGGTAGAGAATACCTTAGCACCTCCCAGGTCCTTCAGGGTCTCTTGGATAACGGGCAGAGGGGATAATTCCTCCTCCGTGACCTCGTTCAACCTCCGGAAGTCCACGCAGAACCGGTATTCGTCCTTCCCCTTCTTCGGAGCCATTACGATGGGGAACGAATAAGGAGATCGGCTGGCTTCTATAACCCCATCCGCAAGCATGCCTTCGAGTTGGGCATATAAATGTTTCTTTTTAATATCCGATAAGCGGTAGGGCGGTAATTTAATTGGCCGATTATCCGTTAGGCGGATTTTATACTCCGGTAACAGTGCCGGACCTGCATAAGGAGCAAATACCTCCTTAAACTCCTCTAACAGAGTTTTCAGTGACGACGCACCCTCGTTATTTAATTCTGACGGTATGTCTGGAAGTGTCACTTCCGAAAGAGCCCTCCTCCTCTGAGGAAGGAGGTGCGTGGTGGATCTCTCGACCCTCCCAAAATGGAGACATCCCCTATATAGGTCGACTACCGCCCCTTGGTTTGTCAACCAGTTTATGCCTAAGAGGATGTCCTCTCTTAGGCCATCTACTACAAGGAACTCGGTAGGGATTATTTGACCTTGGATTCCCAGATCCATGGTCACCCTACCCCTAGATTCCATGGTGACGGCCCCATCTGCTAACCTTAGGGTTGTTTTGAGCCGTTCATCCACGTCTCTCGTCCCAAGTAGTGCCCTCGTTATTAAATTGTGCGAAGAGGCTGTGTCAATGAGAGCTACGTGGTCCTCCCCCCGTAGAATCACACGTACCCTTGGGAGGTCATGACCCTCAGCTAACCTCCCTCCGTGACACACCTGACACACTCCCCCTGTAGTTAATCTTTCCGCACTTCCCTCTTCGCGGCTCTCCGTGTTCCTCCTCCACTCCGACTGAGGACCCGGCCGCTGGGGTCCCTCAGTCCCTTCCCTCTCCCGATCTATTACTGGCCGGGGGCCGGAGCACCAGGGGAATCGCGTTGGCCTGGGCGCTCGGCGTTTCCCCGCCACGACTGGTTGTTATGAGGGCCCTGTGGTGGGGCGGGCCGCCTACACTGGCGTTGGAGGTGGTTACCCCCACACCGATAACAGGAAAGCCTCCTAGGTTGGCCCTCTTGGGGCCTCCCTGGGTTACCTGTCGTCCTGTGAGGTACTGGACCTCGTTCGGGACGGTCTTCACGTCCTATCGGGTGGACCATCTCCCTTGGGAAGTCCACAGCCATAACCCTCTTATGGAGCTCTTCGTACGACTCCAAACTCCTGCCATCCCTCTCCAAGACCTCTCGGTATCTTGGAGTCATGAGGGTGATGACGTGAGAGACTAACAATCCCCACGGCTGCTCGCCCTTTAATCGTCGGAACACTTTTGCTTTCCTTTCCAGGAAAGCCAAACCCGATTCGGGACTCTTCTGCCTGTCTCCATACAAATGGGCCAGGAGAGAGTGTTCGGCCTCCTCGGTGCCATACCTCTGAAGGAGGAGAGTTTTAAAAACCTCCCACCTCAGGAGGTCACTACCCCTGGAGGCCCACCACGTGTTAGCCGTACCCCCCAATCGTAATGAAGCTTTCTTCACGCGGTCCACCTCGGCCGTCTCATAGCGGCGGAAATGCCCTTCACAGGCTGCTATAAACGCCTCTGGACACTCGTCCGGACGTCCCTCGAAGGTGGCTGCCACCGATCTTCGTTCTCCGTCGCCCCGATCTACATATATCACCCGAGGAGGTGTGGCCTCTTTCTCGGGCTGGGTCAACGGGATCTCCTGTCCGCTAAACCTCTGCCCATCACATCCGCTCGTGGCCTCCGAGTCCGTGGACAGGGCATTCCTCGTCTGACTTCGCGTACGACTGGGTCCTGCTGCATCCATTTTCATTTAGCCAATATAATGACACGGTACGAACCCAACGTGTCAGTCGCCCCAACAATACAAAAAAAACAAATATCCTACCTACTATATTAATCGGGGAAAAAAACAAACCAAAAAAACAAATACCTACACCTACAAGATTAATTTCCTGATTTAAAAAAAAATGAATGACCTATTCTAGGTATGTTTCTATTACTACCTATCTTAACACAATGATTAAATCTATTCTCTATTTTTATTTGGCCGTCCCAAATAATTTAACCTCCATAAACCTACCCTTAGTAAAATTAATGTACACTTGTACTTTCCCTACAAGCTACCACCTGGCTCTGCATTTAGATGAGCTTACGCCCCAGAGCGAGAGATACCGCGCAATAACCCACAAAGATTCGTGCTCGATCAAGCTATGCTTGTTCGAGCAAGCCGACACGGAGGGCGCCAAGTGATACGCCGCCCCTTTCGCCTCGCTGGCTATCTCAAATCCTTCAGGCCTCGGCTAGCTCACTTACCTGTCCAGCGAGGTCAGGGGTCGGCTATCTACAAATTCCATCAGGTCTTCGGAGGTATCTCTCTCTGGCTCCACCAGTCTAGGTACTCAAGATTTACCAAACAGAGCCCAGGGGTAGGGTTACTAATCTACTCAAACTCAAAACTCTAATTTAGGTATGACTCAATTTAATTCATAAATATAAAAACACAAAAAAAAAAAAAAAAATGTACAGAAACAATAAAGAAAATGTGAAAGAACACATACACAAAAAACACAAAAAAAAATTAAAGAAAATTACATTAACCGAGAGAACCTACATTAAAAGGCAATGAACAATATACTTATTATATAAAGAGAAATAATTGGCAAAAAAAACAAAAAAAAACTAGAGACAGTTGAACCCGATCAAAGGGTTGCATACGGGTTTTCAGAATATAAGATCTACATAAACAAGCTTACATCGGACATGGTACATTTTAGTAAACCAATATATATTGGTTCCGGTCGATTCGCTCGGAATCGTTGGTTTCTGCAGCCCTGACTTCCCTAAATCTCTTGAAGTGAATTCCCAGGCCGTTGATGAAGATTTAAAAAAAAAGGTACATACATTGAATTGGCCTCCTGAGTGCTGAGTATTCCCGTCGAGTAATTCCCTTGGATTATCACACACACCGTACACACTTTATTATTATCAGAAACTGTTTACTTAGTCGTTTATTTATCGAGATGATCCCGTTGCACAATTTATTAATTATAATGCCAAAAATAAAAATAATATGTCTGTCTGGTAGAAATTCTTTAGCCACCAAAATATATTGTCTTGTTGAAAACTTTGAATAGATATTAATAAGTAAATTTAGAATTTAGTGGAGATGGTGAACCAAATTCGCCCACTGAATATGGCTATGTGTAGATGCCCTGATTATTATTTTTTTTCACTTTACTCGCGAACTATGTCTTACGCGCACGACTCATGGAGAATTTATCTCCTCTCCACGTCGGAGATATAACATGATTCCCTCCAGAAAAGTCACTTTTAAACTCCCGCCGCACGACAGGTTCGTAAGTTCGCGTGAAAGAATTTTTTTTACGTAACTAATTCTTTCGTACCACAAGGGTTCGTAACTATCGGCTCGCCCGTTCAATTTCCCGATAACAATCAACTCGATACGATCTTCGATAACAACAACCAACTCGTAACAACCTCTCTCGGAGGAGATCGTAACTATCAACCGTAACTACCTCTCTCGGAGGAGATCGTAGCAATCAACAACCCGTAGCAATCCACTCTCGGAGGAGATCGTAGCAATCCTTTGTCAACCCCCGTGCACGAGATTATATCTTCTCCCTTCCTAAGACAACTAGCCACCACCCCCGTGAAACTCCCCCGATCATTCAAATTTGTCTCAAAAGACCAATCAATGTCTGGAGACTGCCCGTTTGGGTCCACGTGGACTCCTCTCACCCAATCCTGATCTCACACCCTACTCCTCGGTTCAATTTCGTACCTTCCAGGGCCCTCTTCAGGTACACACCCACCACCGCTGTAGCGAAGGGTGTTAAGAAAACAAGAAATTAAAATGTCTAAATTCCATTTTTTTTTTTCTTTTTGTTCTTGTATTCGTCGAATACTAAATGGGTGCGTTTCCTCTTTTCTTCTAAACCTGAGTCCCTCTGCTTTTCAATTTCTCCAAAATCCATCCCCTCTTATAGTTTCCTAAACTCTACGCTAGCAACCCTTTGTATTTCACCATAATGGAAAACGACGTTAAATTATCGTTACGTTTCAACCCTTTTTCCCTAGCTAATTTTTATTTGACTCGCGGATTTACCTAAATTCGCTCCCCAATCTTGGACAGCGTTCACTTTCTGGAGACTAACACCGTCCCTGGGTAGCCACCCTCGATTCACAGAAAGATCTATAAATCAATTGATCAATAGCCCTGGGTCGTTAAGTGACCACACCCCGCCAGTGGCGTGGAATGGTAGTCTGTTTCGCTATATTTATATTATTTTTCAATCAAAACTTTCGCGCAAAATGTTACAAAATTTCCAGTTTAATTCCTTTGTTAATTCCGTATTACATTAATTTCTTTCCTCTATACGTGCATTATTTGAGTTCGATTCTACATTTTCTAGTGATTAACCGAATTTTGCAATTCAACCGAGTAAATCGCATTATTCTCCCTCCTTCTGGTGACTGTGAACAACTATGGATCTTAGGCGTCCCGCGTTTGTAAGGAACCCTCATTAGACGATCTCTAAATTGGTAGTTTTGTATTGTTTTGTATGTTTCGTCTAAACTCCCCCCAATTTTCTACAGAGTCGTGAAAACGGACGCCACTGACTATTTGATGGCTTGGGTCACACGTGTGACATTTCTACGACCCATCAGAATTCTCCGAACGTCTTTTGTCTTGCTTTTTAAATTTCAGGCTAACTCGGGTGTTTATTTAAGCTTTTATTTATGAGTCTCAAAATCAGAGTTCCAAATCCCTACAAAAAAAATTCAACTATTGGGTTTCAAAATCTATTAAAAATGGCACTAATTGTTATTAATGTCCCTCCGAACCCGGTATTTTGCGAAGCTGTTTCCTGTTCCCACGTTCGGTCTCTTGGCAGACCCCACACATTGTCCCTTACTAGACAAATCTAATCACTTTTGCAGTAATGAATTTTTATCACTACATGCCTCCCTACTTGGGTCATATCACATCTTATACCCAACATTCTCCTGAGGCACTTCATTTCAAATGCAGAGATTTTTTGCGCCTGGGCTTTGGTCAGGTGCCAGGACTCACACCCATACAGGAGAATGAGCAACACACACGCATCAAACATTTTAGCAAGTCCATATTATTAATTTATGAAAAAAAAAAGAAGTTGAACTCTTTAATTTTGCAAAGACTGTATATTGGTAGGTGCGTACAAACCCACAAGAGATTTATCCAGTATTATGCGATATAGATTATCGGACATCGTCGGGTGTATAGAGGGAGATACTGGTAATACATCCATTCGGTTTCTGAGATGTATCCTGCTTCTTAACATCCTATCTCCTTCTATTCGTTACCTTGACTGATGTTTTCATCAGGACTAGATATTGGCTCAGGTCATTTCTCTGGGGAATTATAGAAACCTTCATAAAATCCATTTGTTTGTTACTTAGTTATCTGTTTGATTGGGAATTTTTAAGGAATTTTATTTGCCCGTTAGGTGTCCATTTAGAGATCTCTATATTATTATTTCCTTTTAGCGAGATGATTTTCGACTCAATCTTTTAAGCAAAAAACATATTTATCTATTATACACTACCATGCTTTTAATTCTAAAATCCGTTAGAGAATCACAACAAAGTTAAACAATACGTATCATGAAATGATACATATATCGTGTTTAACTTACTGAAGAAAGGCCATATCAGAAGCCAAAGAAATATTAGAATTTAAAATGTGGAAGAAGCAAAAAAGTTGTGTTTTGGTAGGAAAGACTGATGATCTTTTCCCTCTACCTACCCCTTATAAAGGACACGGCGTGGTGGGTTAAAAAATAGGACACAAAAATAGGGCCGAAATTACAATTTGTAGCTTATCCTGGATCTCGGTACTCACTTGCGCCGCGAACGTGTATATATATATACATCAATTTTATCAAAAGGATGCATGTGTTCCGCTTGCGTTCGCTTTTTCGAATCACGTATACACTTAAACTTTCGATTAAATTGATGCAATGTCACACGTTCGCGGCGCAAGTGAGTACGAAGCTTTACAAGTTAAGTGGAGCTTATCGATCACACGAGATTTTCAATCAAAATTCGCCTGCAGCTTGGCTAAGCCATAGATATGGGTCTACTTGTCTTTTTCGTGGTTTTATCTATGCATTAAGCTCCACATCTGTCATGTTCACCAGGACGCGCTCCATTGTTTGTATTGTAGTTTTGGTTTTATACTCGCTCATGGATTTTGACTTGGAATTTATTTGTTACGACCCTTGCTTCGGTTATTTAACTTACAGCTATGGAAAGTGAATACCCATATACCTATCATACATTCAACTAGGTTAAAGCAAGACGATCTTGTAATTATTATGAAACAGAGCGAACAGTGTGGTGTTCAAATAATCAAAGAAAAGGTCACGAATAAATCCAAATAGAATCGCTAATGAAACATCCTAAGCAACAGCGAACAAACAAGCGTAATGAATCAAAATTAATTAAACATTCCACCTTAAAAAAACGTAATAATTGCTCTGCTATATAATGACATTTTAAATGTCAGTTTGTCCGTATAGTGACTTGGGCGCCTCCTAGTGAGAAAAAAAAATTAACCGAGTTAAGCGAGCTTTACGTACGCTGTTGAGCAGACCCCAGGTTATCCCTTAACTTAACGAGTAGGATAAGCCCCAAATTCGTGCTAAGGAGAAGAATTATTATCTAACAACTAATGACTCTAAAAATTCATTACTGATGTTCGATTTTTGAATGGAACAAACCACCACGGGCTTACGACCGTCTTCTACTGTTGTTTCGAAGGCTGGCTTAGTGTGATCACTTTACGTTAACAACGTTTGCCATTAGGTGGTAATGTTTAAGTCTCCGAAACTCATGAATGAGGAGCCTTATAAACTTAACGAATATTTAACAACTAATGACTCTAACAATTCATTACTGATGTTCGATTTTTGAATGGAACAAACCACCACGGGCTTACGACCGTCTTCTACTGTTGTTTCGAAGGCTGGCTTACTGTGATCACTCTACGTTAACAATGTTCGTCTTTAGGTGGTATAATGTTTAAGTCTCCGAAACTCCTAATCATGAGAATTCTCGACATGTTCGACATGTCAAAAAATCCTATGTATGCAACAAATAGATATTTAATAATAATTAATAAAATATAGAGATAAAAGCTGGAAATTATTGAGAACAAGAGAGCAACCAAATTTAAAGACTGCGACTGCTGTCATGTATTTGGCGCCAGGATATGACTATATCCATTTTTGTTAATGTCTCATATTTATTGCCTGATATTTACTGGCTCTGTTGGTACCTACACAATGTTCTAATTATGTCTAGATTCTTGTGACCCTTTTTTAGGACTAGATCTTAAAAAAATAATATAATTCAAATACAAAATTTTGGTAAGCGAAGCTTAATGTGCTCCTCACCGTTAAGGTGGACCTTAAGCCTCCATTGAAATTTTGGGCCATAATCATCGCGATTCTAGGACTCTTTCAATATTCATTGCCCTTCTTCTTGGTCCAACTCCCTCCGGATACTACACAAACATACCTACAGATGAATGTATTTTCCAAGTATATTTAAACAAACATACCCATTTAATGATATTATTATTTCTAAGCACCTATTTTCCATCTGAAGGTTAATCTGTTTGTACACAGATAGGGGCCTTCTTGGAATTCAGAAGGAGTTTTCTGTCTTAACGCTGGTATTACAAATAATAATACTATCTAGTGTTTGATTGGAATTACAGATATATAAATACAAAGATTGATTATCGTTCTATATTATAATGGTAATCAATCACATGTACCACATGTATAAGTTTTCGATTATCGAATATCGAAACGATCATCGAAAGAGTTTGGAAAAATTTCCATAGAAAAATGATCGAATGATTCGATCGTTTGATTTTCGAACAGTATTTGCACGCTAATAAGCGCTTATTTGCGTGTAAATCGCTTTCGATTAAACTAGTACTGGCCCAAGGTCTACAATTTGTCTATAAAGTAGAGTAATTCTGTTTGTATTCTTGGTCTGTGAGTACATTTTGGAAATAAACAACTAAACTTTTTTTTTTTAACAAAGATGCTTAATTAAAATGAATTAAACTTGGCATTTTTGTACTCACAAGAATGTTTAAAGTTAATTATTTGAACACGGCTCTAGGTATATTACTGTTTTTCTTCAAGCACTTAAAATACAATTTTAATTTAATTTATTGAAGGTTATTAAATCTAATTGGCGTTAACTTGGCGAAAGACAGAACCAGGTCAACGATTATAGCTTCTCACTGTTGGCTTAAAGGTTGAATGGTGTTCATAATATAAAGAATGTACCTACATCTTGAAACATCTTCCAGCATCAAAACACAGCTTTGTGCCAAGATAAACGCGAAAATTACGTCATAAAATACTTATATTTTAGTAGCAAACTTTAAATCTATTATTCAAATAAAAATACTGGATTTAAGCGAAATGAAGGTGTATATCTTGCATGTTATGAATAAGCATATTGGGTCTCACTCCTTGCTTCTTCTTTTTCTTCTCCTCAGCACATGATAGTTAACTCCTGGAGATCAGTTTCCTCCATGCCTCTTCTCAGTGTTGCCACCTTTGTAAAATTTTTGACACGTTAATAGCCTTTAAAAAAGGTAATTCCAACAATTTGCTACATATCCGGAAAGTCGAAAGTTCATTGAAAAAAATAGGTCGTTCCGAAAATTTGATATTCGAAAAGTTGTAGGTTCACTAAAAAAATTGATACCCGGGAAGTTGAAAAATTGCTAAAAACAAAATAAAATAAGCTTATGATCCGGAAATTTTTGGTTTCCCCCGGTTACTCGGACAGGTGGCAACACTGCCTCTCCTCCTTATTTAGTCAGTATTTTCAACTTTCTAGTTTTTCTCTCTATATTTGATTACTTAATTATTATTAAATACATATCTACTTGTTGTATACATGGGATTTTTTGGCATGTTGAACATGTCGAGAATTCTCATGATTAGGATTAGGAGTTTCGGAGACTTAAACATTACCACCTAATGGCAAACGTTGTTAACGTAAAGTGATCACACAAAGCCAGCTTTCGAAATAACAGTAGAAGACGATCCCGGTAAGCCCGTAGTGGTTTGTTCCATTAAAAATCGAACATCAGTAACGAATTGTTAGAGTCATTAGTTGTTAAATATTCGTTAAGTTTATAAGGCTCCTCATTCATGAACACTGCACAAAATGACCGTCAGTGGGAAAAAACAAATGGATGATAATATACTCGTAGAATATTGTATAGTGAGTCGGATATCCATCAGTACAAAATTCAATCGCGTCAAGCCATTTGTCTTTCACTCCAAATGGATCGTCAATGGGAAAACTCTAGTGGACGTGGTTCAAGTCATCACTTCACTTTATTGTCTCATTTTGTCACCATCCTTCCTATTTTCATATTATTGTTTTCAAGTTAATAATTTCAAAATGCGAGAAATTTCATTATAATGATTGAAAAAAAAAAGCTCAAGCATCACATCTGTCACAATGGATGACATCTATTTGGAGCGATCGTGAATGGGTAGCTTAAAAAGTGACAGTTTTAAGAGTGTGGTGACTGACTAAAAGTATGGTCGCATAGGTTGGTATATATTAAGATCACCTCGGCTTTGCAAGTCTAGGAACATAGGGGCACTTATATAGGGGATGTATTATTTGATTTCTTTAATACGAATGTTGTCGACGTTGATGTGATCATACCAAGACACCCTTCGAAAAAACAACTGAAAACGATTGCAAGCCCGTAGTATTACAAATTAACCATGATCTTAAAATTCAAACACGATTGGTGTAGTGTTAGTATAAAAAAAGTTATCAACATAATATCACTCTTTACAATAGAAAAATACCGAACTATGGAGTGTTCGGTATTTTTACTTTCGGGAATAATATTCATTTTTCCTAGTGAATTTGTAACTTCCTGGACAGCAAATCTCGAGAATGACCCTTTTTTTTAGGGGAAATTCCTACTTTCCGAATAGCAAATTTTGAAAATGACCTTTTTTTTTTAGGGGAAATTTCTACTTTCCGGATAGCAAATTTTGAAAATGACCTTTTTTTGTTTTGGTTCGGTATATTTTTGAAAAAAAACCTGGCAACCCTGGTAAGAACACGTAGAAAGCCGATTCCGATACGCGCTGACCGCCTCAATGATTGTTGTCTATGATTTCAATGCATTTAAATGGGCATGCCGGAAAGCGGGTTCCTGCTTTTTCTGTGGGTTCCATTCAAATGCATAGTAACATTCTTCGGGTCGTAATCGGCTTTCTACGTGTTCTTACCCTAAGATTGCTCAAAGTGAACACAAATACACTCTTTCACAGCAACGTACTTAAAACTTGTCTAGTGAAAGAGGAAGTTGATCGGCACTTGGGATCAAACTCGCGATCAGAATAGTACAAAGCCGGCGTAGTAATCGCCAGGCTACCAAACAGTTTATTTCAACCTGGGACGTTGCACCTAATCTGCTAGGATACTCGAGGTCGAACGAAATTATTAAACTAATAATAAGTTTTGTTTCATTGACATTCAAAGGAAATTAAAACTGATAATAATTAAAATAAGCTTCGTACAACTAAATATTTCTTTGATGAACAAAGTCTCGAAATAATATGAACTAATTAGATCGGTATTTTAATTTCCTAAATAAACAAATTCATTGAATTTCGATTAATTCAATTACGATCAATGAAGAGTATCTAACATTATACTACTTGCGCCAGTACAATTAATTAAAATTATTTCAAAATCATTCACAGGCAATCACAGTTATACACCAATCGTAGTAGGTTTATATTGTTTTTTTTTTCAAGTTTTCGGCAGCCTCAACGTAGGTTATTGTTATTTTATACTTATTCGTCATTAATATAATGTTGCTTAAGTTACACAATGTTTCAAGAGTTACATTATGTGAGATAGGATACATAATGTTCGACGGTTATATAATGTTGCAAAATATAACATCGTAACATAATAATAACGTTCGCTTAATTATGACGTTGCAATAGTTACATAATACTGCAATATTTACACAATTTTACAATATTATGTAATATTATTAAAACGTTATACATTATTGTGTGAACGATGTAATATCGATTATGCAACTTATTTAACATTATGCAACTGTTGTTATCTCACATAATGTAGCTCTTGCATAATTTTGCAAAGCGTAACATCGTTTACATACATTACACGAGTCACAATATAATTTTGTATGAGCTGCATATTTTTACATTCGTTACATATGTAATGCAACACCATGACATAGCGTTGCAATAGTTACATAAGTATTATGTATAATGTTGCAAAATATAACATCGTAACATAATAATAACCTTTAGAACGATTATGACGTTGTAATAGTTACATAATACTGCAAGATTTATATAATTTTGTTTTATGTAATATCGTTAACATAATGTTACAGCAGTTGCGAAATATAACATCGGTTACATAATGTTACAACTGTTTCATAATGTAAGATGAATTACACAATGTTACAAGAGTTGCATTATATTAAATAAATTGCATAATATAACATCGGTTACATAAAATTACTAGAGTTACATAATGTTACACGATGACATAACGTATAAATAGTTACATAATATTTCACAATTTATATCATTTTGTTTTATGTAACATCGTTAACATAATGTTACAGCAGTTGCGTAGTATTACATCGGCTACATAATGGAACATGAGTTACATAATGTTACAAGAGTTGCATAATGTTTGATCATTTGCATAATATAACATCGGTTACATAATGTTACAACTGTTTCATTATGTTAGACCAATTACATAATGTTACAAGAGTTGCATTATATTTAATAAATTGCATAATATAACATCGGTTACATAATATTACAAGAGTTACATAATGTTACAAGAGTTGCATAATTTAACATCGGTTACATAATATTATTACATGATTACATAACGTTGTAATAGTTACATATTACTCTACGGTTTATATAATTTGGCAAAATGTAACATCGTTAACATAATATTACACGAGTTACATATTGTTGCATGAGCTGCATATTTTTACATTTTTTGTTACATTATGTTACACGATGACATAACGTAGCAATATTTACATAAAATTACACAATTTATATAATTTTGTTTTATGTAACATCGGTTATATAATGTTACATGACGTACATTATGTTGTATGAGTTGCATAATTTTAAATTGGTTTCATAATGTTACACGATTACAACTTTATAAGGCTTACTTACATACTCTCGAATGAGTTACATTTATACCTACTTTGTGGATAAGAATAATAATCACATTAATTACGTAGGCACCACACTTATATTATGTTGCACCAGTAAATTGGTGCAGCATAATATGTAATACATATTATGTACTCGTAGGTACAATAGAATACTCTCTAGACGCCAACCTGCGGATATTCCGGATAGTGCAACTACATCTTGTACAGAACGTTCAATAAAAAAAACTTTATTTAATTGAATTTGCTTAAAGATGGCAAAAACTCTTAAAATAACGCAAAGTTATCGTGTTTGGGTTTTCTATAAGTTTCCATTATAATGGCTGAATGGCTATTATAAATTTATTATTATTAATGGCTGAAGACTGGTAGGGATGGAGGGAGTTGGTTAGAATGCATGGCGGTCGCGATCCTTGGGACCGAGGGACCAACTGAAGAATAACATGAGTTTGAATTCATCCTAGCTGGAAAGTTAGATAAAAAATGACTGAAAAAAAAACAAAAACCAAATAAACCATAAAATAAGAGACAAAAAATGGAAAATGATCACTCTGCTGCCCTCTGCTATTTCTAATGACAGAAAATTGCTTCGTTCATTCGGATTTTTTGGTGGGCGCTTTGGCGTGCCGGGATGGGCATTGGGTTCGGAGGTGGATGGCCTCAGTCATATTATATTTACGCCCGTAATGGGATGCAGCATGATCTACGTATTTATATTTTGTTCATGTATCTGCTATTTTTGTGTTGTACATGTTGTTGTATGATTTCGAATAAATAAATAAATAAATAAACAAAATCGAAGTAAAACTGTACCAAATATCACTTGTAATTATTATTTCTGCTTTCAAATACGCTGGCGCCTATCGAATCTGTTCTTAGTTTGTTTCATAATAATACCTATTCTGGCGTCATGTTTAATTAGAACTAACTCTTGTATCGGCATCAACGGCAATCACAAAAACGAAGAACGACACACACTGTGTTAATCCGAAAATACGGTAATTAATTGAATTTATCGGGATTCGGGTAATCCGAAAATCGGCATGATGGAAATGCCAAATGTTAACGAACTTAACAGAAACGAAGAAGCACTTAACAATATTTCAGCTTCATTATTATCATTTGCGCTACAGCCCTCATGATTCTTAACTTCTTCAAGAAGTTGCTCCAATTTGTTTAAATTGTCATATTCTGTGTCATTAAGCCATTTCAACTTTGATCTTCCTCTTCACTTACGACTCGTGACTCGTGGCTACGTATTGGACTCATAGCCTTGTGTAGCTTGGAATAACTTTATTCCAACCAAGAACCGGTATTTTTAAAGATAGTTCATCTTTTGCTTCAACTATTTATTTGAAGGATGGTAAAAATATTGGGTCGGTCATGGATATGCTTTGTATACCATGATCTTTATCATTTTATCATTATCATTATCTTTATAAACATATTTAAGTTGTGCATTGTGCATTTGTGCAATCTGAGAGATTGGACTGAAATAGGGCGAGTGCAGGATCTGTCCCGGGTAGCAAGAGATAGAAAACCTTTGAAAGAAGTACCTAATTGTCAACGTCGGGAAGACCTGTAACTGCACATGTAGAAGTATTAGATTAGACATTAAGAGTCATATGCCTCAACGTACATTGAAAACATTGCTGTTGTAAATGAGAGTATCGCCGAAAATCAAATAAAATCAAACTTAACAATGCAAAAATCATGAAATAGATTAATGAAAAGCCGACTTCGGTCGCCTAGTGGTAGAGGCTTGGACGACAGATCGAGAGGTCCCTCCCGGGTTCAATTCCCAGTATGGTCATAGTTTTTCAAGGCGCTTTTTCACTTTTTTCTACCCGGGGAGGCACTGTCTCTGAAGAGATTTCCCTAAGCAATAAGTTCCGCCAGCTAAACTGACACCTCTGTATGTATATAGAAAACTAAAATAAAAGCGTTATGACCCGTTCTCAGAGCCGTGTCGAATATTTTATTCCATATCGAAAATCTGAAACAAAACAATACACGTGATTTTCTTTTGAAATTAAAAATCCACTCCTACTGCGACACTCTGGATAAAAGACGAAGATTCGATCTCAATTTATGCAAAATAGTTGGGAAATTTCAATGTATGTATTGATCTGATATCAATAAGGCGTACCGTACACCCACATAAGGAGACCTCTCTTGGAACCAGCGAACTAAACACAGGCTCATCTATTGAATATTCCGTTGATATCGGCGGGGGTCCTGATTGACACGGGTCGAGAGATACTTATGTAGTTATCAAGAAACTATTTGGCCATAACAATGTGTATTTATTTTTACTCTACATTTGGATACATTTTGGGATCTGTTTGTATCTATACCGGAAGTTTTACATTTTCCAACTAATCGATTCCAATACGAATAGGTATATTAAGTATTTACCTACTCTGAAACTCAATTTTGTATGCAAATGTCTATGTAGGAGGTACCTACTTTTTTTACCTTATAGTCATTTTTTTCCATCACGCAAGGGGTAGGCAGAGAGAACGGACCTCCACTCATTTCTATCCAAGCATACCTACTTCTTTCGCTTCTTCCACCGACATAACATTTCTCATACACCCTCTCCTACTTCTCTTACTTCTTACCTGGCCTCCCTTGAGGACGGAATCGATGTGTTCAATCCACGTAATTCTCGGTCGGCCACGCTTTCTTACACCTTTCCTTTCAGCCTTATGAATTATCTTTGTCATTATGTCTGCATCCATTCTTTCCACATGCCCAAACCATCTCAACTTATTAACTTTCATCTTTGTCACAACACTTACTTCCTTATCACATTCCTTCCTTATATTTTCATTCCTTTCGATATCCCATAAAGTTTTTCTACATATTCTTCGTAGAGATTTCACCTCTACCTACTGCATTTATACTACATTCTTCTTTTTTCATCCACGTTTCACAACCATTCATCATCGATGGTAACAGTAGCCCTAGTATAAGTTTTCGATGATCGAATATCGAAACGATCATGGAAAGAGTTTCGAAAAAAAATCATATTAAAATGATCAAATGATTCGATCGTTTGATTTAAGAGCACTGATTGCACGCTAATAAGCGCTTATTTGCGTGCAATTAGCTTTCAATCCATCTTACAGTCATTAAGTATATTATTTATTTATTTATATATTTATTCAATAGAGACACCAACAGGAGATGCATCTTTCCATGATGTTCCACTACATATAGACAAACAATTTTTTTGCAGTTTGTTTATACCTACGAGTGCTTAATTTATAAACGTCACCTACATTTATAATGAAATAGAAATTTAAGTTTGAAATACTTGAAAAATTGTTGTGACAGAGAGTGCGCCGTTAGAGAAGTCTCCTCTATGTCAAAACAAAACTTTCATTCAAATAATTGGGATTAATATTCTAATTGACCCAAAATGACAAATTTCATCGTGGCTGATGGGTACTTTGAGAACTGGGAGCCTCGAGGGCTGGGAACTTTCGACTGACTGATTTTGAGATAAACGACAACAACTTGTTAATAATAAACATTAATTGATTGAAAAGTTCAATATTATTATTTGGGAACCATTAGATATTAGAAAATACCATTAAATTATTATTCTAATGACATTTCCGACTTTGTGGTGGAGAGCTAATGAAAATCGGACTAAACGCGTATATCCAATCCAAACTCCGTTAAGGCCCCACTTAGGGGCATAGGGAGGCAACAAGAACTCTCCATTGCGATCGATCTTGCGCAACATTTATGACCTCCTCCCACATCATGTCCAGATTCCTCAGCTCTGCTTCGAAGGAGCGGAACACAGTATGGGAGGGTCTACCTCGTCTTCGGGACCCTGATGGGAGGAAGAACAGCGCTCTCCTCGGCCAACTGTCATTCGGCATCCTTAACACATGTCCCAGCCGTGTCCATCTCCTCCACATAATAGTAGAAGTGATGGGTTCACGCAGGGTGCGCCGACGTATAGCGTCGTTCGTGCCTATATACCTACATATTAATTTAGAAGAGTTATAGATATTAGATGGTAGGTACCATCGCATCACGAACTATATCGACATCAGTTTTACAATTATGGAGAAGTATTTTGCTGGGCTGTGGTTGGCGAAAAGCATGGTGTTTTCACGGTCACCTGCAGTATATCTGTTGATGGTCTCTTCCTGGAACAGTGGGGCTAGTACGAGATTTATCGAAAGCTTATTGCACGCAAAAAAGCGCTTATATAAGCGTGCAAATAGTGTTCTAAAATCAAACGATCGAATCATTCGATCATTTTTGTATGGAAAATTTTCGAAACTCTTTCGATGATCGAATATCGAAAACTTATACTAGGGGTTCAGGTTCCACAATTCGGATACACACCTCGATGTTAATTTATGTGGACAAATAGATCTGCCAGCTAAATAATGGGTAAGAAAACCAAGTTGAAATTATATGAAAAAAGTCCGACTGATCAGCAGCAAGATGAAAATTTGTAAAACTCGCATGTGACCCATTTTGACGTAATGCATAAGGCGGATACCACCACCATTACAAAAAAAAATGCACAGAGAGTCTCCGAAATGAAGACTATGAAGAAGTTTTGGAAAGACCCTCAGAGACAGAATAAGAATTACGAGGGAACGGTAAATATGTGAGGATGAAGATATAGTAAGACGGGGAAGGCAAAGAGGGAGATACTGGTATATAAAAAAAATATATATACTGTATATAGAAACGACAATACACTGACAGATCTCTCAAAATTTTATTTCCTAGTAAAATCAACTCGTTATACAATAGGACGATAATCTGCTTAGCGATTTAATACATAAATAAATATCATTGAATAAAAAGCAAGGATGTGATCATAATATAACATATTATAAGTAGTAGTATAAGCGCTTCTGCAAATAATGGCTTCCTGTCAACAAAAGGGCAAACCAGGCAGTGTGCATGTCACTGCTAGGTCACCAATTACCAAGAGATCATAAACACGCAGGAGACTATTGTCAGGCCCACAATGATCCTATCCTTCGCCTAAAGCCTTAATAGGTATATCCTGTAATGTTGTGTGAGAATTTGTCAAATGTCACGGGCAAAGTGTATAATCGGTTCAATTAAAAATAAAAGGGCGAATCACCGAATGCAAAATAATACATTATTCTTTTCTTTTTTTTAAATTAACTTTTGAAATGTAAATATAACACTTTTATAAACATCCACAGCTTTATTTCTTCTGGCATGTTTCATAAGTACACGCCCTCCATGGTCACGTCATGATAAACTATTAGAAACTTAGTTTCAACCCTGTGTTGAGTAAATGGTGTTTTTTCATCATAAATAAATAAATACTGTTAACGAATAGAAAGTAGGTACACACATTGCGTAATGATTTTAATAAGTACATTTTTTTCTTCTTCTTAGATACTTCCAACGTGGCAATCCACTCTTTCGAGGGAGTGATCTATGAACATTATATTTATAAAAATGAAAATATTTATTTGTTTTTCCAGCGCGTGTATTACGATCAATTCATATAGACCGTCCTCCTTAGTCATAGGAGACCAGCCTAAATTTTGAGAAATAAGTAGATTAACTGCTAAAAAGTTGGATAAATTGGTTAAAAAAGGTCATTTCCAAAATCTGGTAGGCTCCCCCAAAGGTCTAAACTCGCCAAAATGATAATTTTATAAGATATCTGATTTTCATATAATGAATGTCCAAAAAAGTAGATTTCTGACTGAAATTGGTAGATAGGTATAGACAAGGTTCATAATCGGTAGATATATTATTATATACTTACCGGAAAATAAGTTGCAGATATGGCAACGCTGCTAAGACACATTTTAAAAACAGTTTCATAAGTCACCTGTCACCATGTAAGAGTGCATATACAGTGGTTTGCCATATTATTAGACTTACTGGAATTCTACCACAAATATTTAGAAAATATGTCTGTATATTGGCCGAATATAGTGAAATATTAGCTTTTTTACTCTGGTTATATTTGTCAACAAATTTTCACTTATAACAACACTTTTTATCCCCTCTCTCCAATTATTTGTGGTATTTAGAAGCGATCAAGTGGTTCTCATGTTGTTATTGACAAATTTGTTGACTGAAATATTTTGTTTTGAAGCAAGAATTGAGGTGTTCAAGATGGATTATCTTGCTATAAAAAGTTATGTTAATATTATTTGTCTTGTTTGAAAGATTTTGGGTATCGTAAATGAGATTTTATCATATTTGTTATTTTTTGTCACGTGACTTAACTTTTTCCGTATTTTTTAAGGAATGGGCAGGATTTCTGATATATCTCCACGTTAATTGGGGGAAATTCGTGGGTTGTTGAATAATACTGACATGTCTTAGTATAAAATAGCAGAAATCCTTAAGTTTCCCAAAGCACGGTTAAGAGAGTAAAGCAAAAATTGGATTTTGGAGTACCTTTGCAATCCGCCCCTAATGGAGCTTGTGGGAGAAAATGAATTAGAACCGCTAGAACCGACAGAAAAATTAGAGACGTGTGCTTAGAGAATAGGAAACACCCAGTTTATCTGCTAACCAAGCAAATAAAAGAGCAATGCATTAACATTCCTCAACGCAATGGGCAGAGACGCCTGAAAGAATTTGGGCTAATTTCTCGACGACCAGCTAGAAAACCTAAACTAACACCAAATATGGTTAAAAAACCATAAGAATGCGCCAAAAAGTATAAAAACTTAGCCGAGGATGACTGGAAAAGGGACATTACAAAAACTTTACTACAATTTTTTGTGTATTTACTGACAAATTTTGAGATTTGATTCAATTGTTATTTGTTATTTTCTGGGTTCTTCCAGGGTTGCTTTTTGGATGAATCAATTTTTTAAGTTATGACTGATAAATCAAGTTTTGTAAAGAGGAGAGTGGGTGAAGAAATTCACCCAGATTGCATCGTGCCAACAGTCAAACACCCTACGTCTGTCGTGGTGTGGTCAGTGATAAATTTCAAGGGTACTGGGCGATTGCAAATTGTCAAAGGCACGTTGCGTCAAGACCAATATCGAGAAATTCTTCAAGAGAGGCTACTACCACAACTTTCCCAGTGGTTCCCCAATGGTGAAGAGCACATTTTTATGCACAATGGAGCCCCGTGCCACAAGGCAAAGTCTGTTTCTAAATATTTAAACGAAAATAAAATTGTTGTTTTGGATTGGCCCGGAAATTCTCCGGTTATGAATCCAATAGAGAACGTATGGGAGCATTTAATGAGAGAAATGGCAAAAAATGTGATAAAAACAAAGCAATCACTTGTTGATAGGCTCATTTATGTGTGGAATCACAGCGAGGAGCTTCAAAATACAGTAAAAAACTGTATTCTGAGCATACCATGACGCATCCAAGCCTTTATTGCGGCAAAAGGGCACCATACCAAGTATTGAATCTGTGCGTCAAGTTCAATTTAGGTTTTATTTTGTATGCTAAGTCTATCTAAGCATAGTTTTTTTTATCGGATATCGCATTGGGTTTTATTTCTTAAAGTTTTTAACACAAAATAAAAACATATTAATTGAAAAAAAATCCACAAAAGTCGATATAACAGAATTTTAATGAGTTTTTTGTATTGAGTCTAATAATATGGCAAGCCATGGTAACTAGTCAGGCTATTAAAGTTGTCACAAAATTATTATATATTTCAATTTGATTTATATTCTATTTTCATCCATTGTTCTTATTTTTCCCGCACCTACGGTTTGCATTCAAATAAGGGCGGATTATACAAATTGCCCGCGACATATTTCAGCAATCACATTGTGGTAGTACTGTTTGCTTTTTCACCGCATCCCGATCACACAATACCACCGTTATCTGACTAAGCCTATACAATATGAAGTAGTGTACGAATTATCTTCGTTAGTGCCGGATGACTTATTATCGTGGAATCACCCTCTAAATATCCTACTCTCCTGGTATTCCTGGAAGAGCTACGTCATAACTAACCAAGGACTTTCTGATTGAATTTCCAGCAATCGAGAACAAAGCTAGATTAGGATCTAACAATTCAATAGATTCTCAAGATAATTAATCTGTATTTACAATTGATTGTTCTACGTAAATACATGTTTATCAAAATTGTGAAATGAATGGTCTTAAGATGAATGTCAATAAGACAAAGGTGATGGTTTTTGAAAGAGAATATTTAAGAACGCAATGTTGTGTGAAAGTGAATGGTGTGAACTTGGAACAAGTGGATGAGTATGTCTAATATTTAGGTAGTCTATTTAACAGAGATGGAAGGTGTGAAAAGTAGATTGACAGAAGGAAACTGGCTGGTAGAAAGGTTGGCGGTGCACTTAGACCTCTAATTAGAAATAAGAACGTCTCTCTTAAATCCAAAAAGTTGATGCACAATGCAATCCTGATTCCATCCATGATGTATGGTAGTGAAACTTGGACATGGACGAAAAATCTGGAAATTGGAATAAATGCTGTGGAAATGAGATCACTGCGTAGGATATGCGGAAAGAGACTGCTTGATAAGGTGAGAAATAATGATAAAATTAGAATAGAATGTGGAGTGGATGTTAGCATAGTGACTAGAATGAAAGTGAATAAACTAAGATGGTTTGGGCATGTAGAGAGAATGAACGAAGATAGAATGACTAAAAGGATATATAAGTCTGAAAGAATGGGTGCATTCAGACGAGGCCGACCTCGAATGACATGGTCCGATCATATCGGTTCAGTATTAGAGGAGGGCCAAGTCAGGAGCAAAAGGAATAGAAGAGCATGTATGCGGAATGTTATGCGTTTGGAGGAACCGAAAGAGGTGTGTTTGGATAGGAAATAATGGAAGTCTGTACTCTCTGCTTACCCCCTTTGGGAAACGGCGTGATGGGTAAAAAAAAAGTAAATAAATCTCAGTACAATAATTGAAGAGGAAATCACATCAGGCTGCAGCAATTTCATGTTGTCTATTAAAGGATTCGTAATAATAAATACATGAGCACCAAAGTAAAACTGACGATTAATTAATAAAATATAAGAAAATTATAGACAAAAGACATAGTGCGATTGAATCTGGAGCTGACACCGTCCACACCAAGCAACTGTTAGGTTCCTAAAACATTGAAGTTTAGTGATGTGTTGATAAATTCAAAAGTCTTCGTGATAGGAAAAGAAACACCGAGGCCCGAAGAATCCAGGCTGAAGACATTGTAAGATGGGTGCGACAATGGAGGAGATATTATGACAAAAAATGGCATAAAACTCTTCTACTGCTATTTCAGAGACTAACTTAGTAAGATCACTTTCCATTAATAATAATTATCGCCATCATCTAGTCATGTTCGTCGAATCTCTGAAATTCCAAAACATGGAAGTCATCGACAAGTTACGTCGACATTGAAAAATCCTATGTCTCCTTCAGCAATCCTTGTCCAAGCAGTGAAGAAGATAAAACTCCCACCCAATTCATGTCACATAAGAATCTCTTAATCAGAAGGTATGTTTGTTTATAATTAAATTGGAATACCTGTTATTGGAGCACTGGAGATGTAGATGTTTTTAATCCATGTTTTTTTTGTTTGTGTTCTTCAGTGTTCTGTTGATGTCTCTAATACAAATAAAAACAATGCAACTATGTACCAATTCAAATAAAAAAAACTCATTAATCAATTAATGCCATGTTGGCTGTGGGATCATGCTTAGGTCAAATCTATAATGGCACGCCAAAAAAATTGAGGCCATTATATGATATTCGTCAAACGAATCGAAGATTCTTCAAATCTTAAAAGAGGAACACATTCGAGGATTCACATCCAGACAAGTTAATTTCAAAAAGCATCAAAACGATTGAATTGCCATTTGGCATAATTTTCAATTTACCTATTATTTTTTTTTTATAAAAATGAATCTGGGCTCACCTAAAGTGAACAGAAATACACTTTCGACATCTTTCACATAAAGCAAAGCTTGAGTTGTGAAAGTGTAAATGGTCGGCTTAGAGGATTATTACTGAACATCGATGAACTTAGAGGATTATTACTGAACATCGATGAACTTAGAGGATTATTACTGAACATCAATGAACTTAGAGGATTATTACTGAACATCGATGATCCAAAAACAATAATAAGGTAGGTAAGTACTTGAATAAACAAATGAATACAAATTGATAATTTCCATGTAAGCAATGTACTTACACTACAATATGTATTGTAGCTACTTTTTATACGTCTTGACGTATGGCGTATAACTGTTTTATTACTTAAACAAAATAATAAACAAACAATATAACAAAAAAGGGTATTGACAAGAACAACAACAAGCAATTTTGCACATTTTTTACTATTATCTTGGAGACCATCTTATTATATTATTATTGTAGGTTTTGAAATTTTAATAACGCATGGGATAAACGGAACGAGTCAAAATAACATAAAATTTTACAGGAGAATGTTTTGATAAAAAAAACTAAATTTATATGGATTTTGAAATAGAAAATCAATTTATTTATTTATTTCAATAACAGTTTCTCACATAATATTATGTTCTACATTTCGCCGAAATGATGTTGTTTTAAAACAAAGCGAAATAATATTGCTATAATATCAATAATTAAAGTATATTTTATCAAATTAAGTTAAAAGGATAAAATTCTTTTGAGCTCTTTTTATATAAAATGAAACTTCCGTTTGCTTGGTTTGATGGGTTGTATTAGGTAATTGTATTAATCAATCAATCAAATCTCTCTTTGATTTCCACTCAGGAGCATAGGGAGGCAACAAGAGCTCTTCATTGCTCTCGATATTGCGCAATGCTTATGACCTTCTCTCACGTCATGTCCAACTCAATTTGCTCTGCCTCGATGGAACGGAACACGGTATGAGAGGATCTTCTACATCTTCGAGACCCTGATGTCTGAACTGCCATTCGGCATCCTCAACACATGCCCCAACCAAATTAAAACTTTAAATATTATGAAAGTGGAAGATAGTCGGAACCGGACATTGAAACAATGGCCATCAGAACAATATTCGTCGGCTGATCCGCTACTCTTTAAACCACTTTAAATGACTTATAATGTTGCACCCATGATTGCTCCATGCTCATGAAGCGCGTACTTACATTTTTTCTTCATCGAAACTCAATCTATTGATCTGTCCCTAGCACAATTTCCTATCCGTCGTCATCCAGCCTCTTTGATCTCTCGTTCAAACTAGCGCGCTTGTCTTCAATCACCTGTTCCATTAAAATTTTCTTGCTGTTTTCATAAAAAAGAATTACGCGCATAAATACTCTTTTTTTTTACCAATACTGTTAAGCCCATGCGCGATATAAATAATAATATAAATACGAAAAGATACAATAATAGTATTGTGCCGTAGGTAATATATGGTTAAATGAATCCTATTTATGTTTGCCGATGCATTTAGTTAGCGATTATAACAATATAACCCTTTGTTGGAAGAATAGACCAATAAGATTGGACAGATATGTATTTTATGTAACAAATAGGTACTTACATTATTATTATCATCTGTTTATTGTGATTATTTCATTTAGGGTTTGTTCTGAATAATTATCATTGGGTATATACAAAATATATGAAAAGGGAATGATTGTGTGGGCAAACCATAAATAGGTATGTATATACCTATTTCGAATTAGGTAGGTATGGTATAAAAAATACGTTTCTTTAGTGTGCTTTTACACCAAACAAACATAGAGCCAGATCTATAAATAGAGAATTCTTACTTACACCAAGAAAACACCAACGAGCAAGAATTAACATTTCAAAGAGAATAAAAAAAAATTTAACTGAAACAAAAGTAAGTAGGTACTTACTCCGGTTAGGAAATACGGAAAAGATTTCAGAAAGTTTCCCAAATCTCCAAGAGCCCTGCAATCAAGGGACGTCCTTAATAATTACAAGAAGGAAGGAAAGAAAGTATTATCAGGTTCCTTCTTGGTAATTAAATGGAATTAGACAGCTCGTTAACCAATTACTTACTCTCGAAGACAAAATGTTAATAATTGTCAGGCAAATTATTTATCCAATTAAAAAAACGTTCTTGGGACTTTTACGCTGCGAATTACTTAAATCTTTCATGAACGCTTTTTATGAAAAAAATAATGTTTTTTAAGTGACACATTAATTACCTACTTCCTGAACTTAATTATGTCATGAAGCACGTTGTAGGTCCTTAGGATTTTTATATTTTTTAAGGTTCGTAATTCTCATATTATACCTACTCAAAATGAGGCATTTCGAACGCGGAGACTTTTTGTGCCTGGGCTTTGGTCAGGTGCCATCGGGCAGGAGAATGGCCAACATGCAAACATCAAACAGTTTAGATTTCTTGACATTGACGGTGATGCTTTCCATATTTTGGTCATGTTGTTAAAGGCGCCACTTGCCATGCCAATACGTATTGTGAGCTCGGCTCCGAGACTTATCTTCAAGTTCTTATCAGGTAGGTCCCTTTGACGTCGCCGTCGGCTATCACTCTAGCGATGACTTTTGTATACTGAGCTACCGGAATAGTTCTTCCACTTTCTCTTCTAGGCCAATAAATGTCATTCATCGTCCTTAATACATGTTGTATACAAACCTGATCACCTGATCTCCATGATGGTAGGTATATATCATCTAAGCACCTTTTATTAAAATATTTGATTTACTTACTGTCGTACCTACTATAGGTACCTATATTGTTTTTACTATACTTATCATAGTTCAAAATAATGCAAGAGCTAAGCTTATGCACAGATCTTTAAGGGGCCTTTCCCCGAAAACACTCGTTTTTGGCAGTTTTACCAAATAGATTACTCTGCAAGTCCGTAATATACAAAGCTGAAAGTTACGATTTATTGTAGAATGAACTTTAATTTAAAAAGTTAGGCTGGCAGATTTTTTAATAAAAGCATGCTTTTCGAGTCATTTTCATTTTACTGGAACATCTCGCAAATTTTTCTCGATAGATAACTCAAAAAATACAATACTTATAGATACGCAAGTTTCTGGATATTTTAACGATTAAGCCAACTCAATAAATTAGCGTGTAACTTTTTTAAATTTCGTCTGTGTTTTCCTGGAAAATCAAAAAAACTTAAATTCTAATTCAAATCTAACCAAAATCTTGCTAAGCTATGTTCTAGTAAGATTTTAATATAGGCGGAACCATTTCATGGACTCTTACTGGACCAACCCACAAAAATAATTCTATTGTATATACTTTGATTTATGGCTTGAACTAATTTACGATCTTTGAAAATATTAGGATTGCCTTTTATCTACAGATTTCATACAAACATGTTTTGAGTTTTCGTGTAAGTATTATAACCAAATAATAGGTATGTCGCATACAAAATATAAAATACTGCTCAGTGCGCTTTCATAGTAATTAGGTATGTCGTTTGTTTATGTTGCAGGTTTCAAGTCTATAATTTTGCCTTCGTTTTATACAATATGTAATCCTTTCTACGAATTAATATTTTTCAATATTTTTGTGTTTGAATTTTTATGGCCGAATGTAAGCGATTGCAATTGATTACAACATCGGCAAACATCACCACGATATTTATCGGTAGCATAGTGCTGTAAGTGCTATCTTCTCCCGATCAAGAGGTCCCGGGTTCAGTTCTCGGTCGGGTCGGGTGAATTATTTTTCTTGAACTTGGTGTAATCCAAATCGCGTGCTTTTACAGAGAATGTTAATTGACTGATAATGTTATTGTTTATTGTTTACTTTGAATCCCAAAAATTAGGCCGCTATCATACGCATTATATGTATACCTACCATTAGTTTATTTTATTTTTTATATTTAATAAATTTATTTGTTCTCACTCAAAGTGAACACAAATATATACAGTCTCTGGTCCTCCTAACACAATGTTTTTTTTTAATGAATCTGTGCTCACTTGAATTGAAAACAAATACGCTTTTTTGACATCTTTCACAGTAAACAAATGCTTGTGTCGTGAAAGCGGAAATGGTCGACACGGCCGGGACTCGAACCCACGACCTCCGCTGATAATAATTATTACATCGTGATGTTTCATGCGAGATAAGGTCGATATTTTTTATACAACGTGCTCCGACCGACATCGGTGGCCTAGTAGATAGCATGGACTTCAGATCCGGGGTCCCGTGTTCGATTCCCGGTTGGGTCAGAGTTTTTCGTGTTTTTTCACTTGAAATTTCTACCCAGGGTTGGCCTATCTCAGATTGGACGGGACCGGTTGACTGGAAAAATTGCCTCAGGCAATAAGTTCCACCGGCTATACTGACACCTTTGCATAGAAAAGTTTTAATTAATTTATTTATTTACTCCATGATAAATATTTATATTTTTTTTCTTATATTAATTGGTTGAATGAAAGGGATTGCTTCGAAAAAAATATCGCCAATATGCTCTCTACTTTTTTTAATATTTTACAATGTAGGTATACTTGTGATCCCTGCATAAAGTACCTATTTGGTAATGATTTATGGCTTTATGGATTTATGGAATTATATTATAGTGTATTAAAAGTTTAAATCAAAACTCCATCATTTGAACCCCAATCAGGGGCATAGGGAGGCATCAAGAGCTTCCCATCTTGCGCAATGCTTACGACCTCCTCCCACACCATGTCCAACTCCCTCAGCTCTGCCGGTTTGAGACTTCAAGAGGGTCTTCGAAACCTTGATGGGAGGAAAAAAAGCGCTCCCCTCGGGCAACTGTCATTCGGCATCCTTAATACGTGCCCCAGCCGTGTCCATCTTCTCTCCATAATGGTGGAGGTGATGGGCCTGCGCTGGGTGCCCCGGCATATAGCGGCGTTCGCTATGCGGTGGTACCATCTTTTACCCAAGATTCTTCTGAGGCACTTTGTTGAGGACTTCCCGCAGCAATAGTTGTATGTAGGAACAATATTTCCCGAAGCGGGCATCTGTTATTATGGTCATAGAAACAATCGACCTTCAGACGAATAATATACCTACCTAACAGTGATATGTTATAATACATGTACATGAGCAATAGGTACAGTACAAATATATGGAAAAAAACGTGCTATGATTTTGATGATCTCCTATGAAGTTGAACTGCGAAAATAAATAGGTGGTGTAATTTACGCTGAATTGAGTCATCTCTATATTTGTAGTTTGTACACTTCTAACATCCAGTAAAGTCAAAGGGGTGTGATATATTTCCTTCAATCTCTTTGTCTTTTTAACAATCACCATTCCTTCCTTCAGGTAAAAAATAATTTAAGTCATATTCATAAAAAAGATTTACAACTTATTCAAATACGGAACTGAAGAATGACACAAAATGGCCCTTTTTATAAATTTGCTTTTTTTGGTGAACAACTTTAAAACGCACACACTTAGATATTATTATTGAAATAAAATTCCGGGTGAATGACTTGGTTTCATTATTTATGCCACTTTTACTTTCTATTTGACAAAAGACAAAGACAAAAGCAGCTCTAGTAAAGATTGTCTAAAAGTGCACAGGTACCCGCGTCCCGCATGCTCCATTTCTAAGAACAAAATTACCCTGTTATAAAATAAATAAACTTCTTCCCTTGCCTATTGTAAGATTGGATCGAATTCACATATTTTTTTTGGAATCTTTCGAATTCAATATTCAGCTCGGCTTGAGACTTGCCGGTTTGAGACTTCGAGAGGGGAAAAAAAAGTGCTGCCCTCGGGCAACTGACATTCATGTCCATCTTCTCTCAATAATGGTGGAAGTGATGGGCCTGGTTCTATCTTCTTTCAATAATGGTGGTAGTGATGGGCATTCGCTGGGTGCCGTCGTACGTGATGCGGTGGTACCACATTTTACCCAATATTCTCCTGAGGCGCTTCGTTTCCAATTCAGATACTTTTTTGTGCCTGGGCTTTGGTCAGACTTACACACATAGAGGAGAATGTTTTGTTTCAATAAATCAATATTGTAAAGTACCTATTGCTCAAAGCAGTCAAATTTGGAGACACCATGTCTCCGTAAAATAATAGAAAGGATTTTTTTGTTCTGAATAATAAAGCTACTTCTAGGTACCTGCTATTATGTATGTATGGGTAACCAAGTTACCGATGCTTTACAGATGTGATGTACCTATGTCTGTTATATAATGGTCGCTAAGAAACGGAAGACTCTATATCTATAACATTGTTTTCCGTTCCTTCGTACGAGAGCTGTGCGATTCGAAATGGTGTGCGAGCAGGTCATTAATTGACTCGTGTCTTTTTATGTCCCTAAGTGGGGTCAAAAAGGGAGTAGGTATGTTATAATATTATGTTTAATATGCACTTATCTATCAATTGATATTGTACGTAAAAGGTACATAGTATACTGTAAAAATAAATAAATATTGTAACAATATTATTACAATGAATATATTATCACTTCTTCTTCTTCTTCTTCAGCTTATCGCCGTCCACTCCTGGACGAAAGCCTCCTCCATGTTCCTCCATGTCGATCTCTCCTGCGCAGTCTGCATCCATAGCACCCCAGCGTGTCGCTCCAGGTCATCCCTCCATCTCATCTGTGGTCTTCCTACACTTCTTCTCGTGTCTCTCGGTCTCCAATTAAGCAGTATTTTGGTCCATCTTTCGTCAGTAGCTCTAGCAACATGTCCTGCCCATTTCCATTTTAGAGTCATCACCCGGTGGATCACGTCTGTGACTCTAGTTTTATCCCTCACCGTTTCGTTCCTGACTCTATCTCTAAGGGACAGTCCTAGCATGGCTCTTTCCATCGCTCGTTGCGTGACTCTCAGTCTCTCTGCGCTATGCTTTGTCAGAGTGACAGTTTCAAGACCATATGTACTTACTGGCAGAACACAAGCTTCATATACCTTCTTCTTCAAGTTGATGGGTGTTTTTTTATTTTTTAATATATACCCTAGTTTCCCAAAGGCAGCCCAACTTAGTCCGATTCTTCGTTTCAGTTCTGCCGTCTGATTTTCTTTATCTAATCGGATACAATGTCCCAGGTATATATATTCTTGGACTTCTTCAATGATTATCATTATAATTATCACTTACCTAATTATAAATCGATTATTTATGTGGACCTGGATAGGCAGTGAAAGGAATAATTATATCCAATAGTAATTACTAAAATAATCCAACCAGCAGCAAAACCTGTCGGAAGGCAGGCATAGGAAAGTTTGATAAATTAATCGATTGTTCTATTTGTGACTTCTTGAAGCAATAGTTGTATGTAGGAACAATATTTCCCGAAGCGAACATATTTTATTATTGTCATAGAAACTACCGACTTTCAGGCTAATAATATACCTACCTATGTTTGAAAAATATATTTCTGGAGAATGGAACTGTTTAAAAATACCAAGTTACGAACGAACCTAACCAATTATTATATGTAATTATTTACAAAATAGACAATATTATAAAAATAAGCGGCAAGCAAGTCTAAAACGGCAAATTTCTGCAGAATGCTCCCTGTGACGGAGAATTCGTGTAGTAGTCAATAGGGGAGACCGGGGCGACAATTAACAAAAAAAATATTTTTAGTTGTATCTTAGAAATTATTCAACATTTAGACTTGATTTTTGAGATACATATGCTTTAATCATTCAGGTATTATGTTCTTATCTCAAAACAACCATAATAGAAACGATGCTTAAGATAGAACGCTTTTTCTTAAAAATGGCCGTTGTTAATTGTTACCTCACGTTTGGGGCTAGAATTAACAGGTGTGGGGCAGGTATTAACATAAGGGGTAAAAATTAACTTTGTCTATTTTTCCCCTGATGTGTTATTTTTTACTCACTGATATAAAGAAAAATAAATACGTGTAGGTACGACATATTTTTTTATTAGGTACCTAATGAAAATAATAAATAGTTAGTATTAAACAGATCACAATTTTGTATTTAAACTTAACTAGTCATATTACTTAAACAAACAAACATCATACAATGAGGTAGAAAATGATAATTTTTTTTATCTTAAAAGCTAGGTAACGAGTCTTTCATCATCATCTTCTTTAAAAATTTAGCATCGTCTTCAGACTAAAACAACGTACCTACATAAAATGTAGTTTAATACAAAATCAACAAAAATATCAAAGATAAGGAACTATTTTAAATGCCTACGTACTAAAAGTTTTCGGATTCATCATCTGAATTACAATTCAAGGATCTCATATCATCTTTGATACATCCTGCTTGGGTCGAGCCCTTGCAAGAGATAGGTATCATATACAGTGTATCCATTCATCATTATAGGAGACACCGCAAATGATACAAAAATAGTCATCGTCAGAGCTATCGCTTTCATTTAATATCCTTTTATTCACATTCCCTACTTTTTTGTCTCTATTTATATTCCTTTACCCTTTCTCTTATCTTTTTTGTTCTCTTTATTCTGGTTTTTTGTTGCCATTTTTCTCTTTTTCATTTCTCTGATGTTATGTTCTACTTCTAGAGATTTTTTTTCCGGAGTATCAGTAAGGATAGCTGACTTTTTAGGTCATCTTTTATTAGACGAAACTCGTGGTAGAGCATTTGGCAGAGGTCTTATGATTTCAACTGCAAAATCCGTAGCTCCTTTCTCCATGCCTGAAGGTCCAGCTACTGGTCCCTTAGACCTTTGCGATATCACTTCAGTCAGGCTTATATCTAAATTAGGCACATCGTCTAAACCTATATGTGGGGTAGGTTTTAACACGTTAATACAAGCCCCCTCGATTTGTTAATTATAGCCCCAAAGGTACATTTTTATTATTAAATTACGTAATAAAATGTAAGACAACAATTATTTCAAATTTGAAACGTGGAATTGTTAAGTATAAAATATGCTACTAGGAAAACAAAAAACATAATCAAAACACCTTATATTTATTGTGCTAATCAAAAAATCGTGAACTATAAAATGTTCGTTACCTGCTTATAAAATATCGACCGGCAAGAAACTAACTGAAATGACGCGCGGAGCGCATCTGACTATTACTGTAGCACGCGGCGCGATCTAATTGACAAGTTTACTTAAGCACTGACTGGTGTCGCAGGTATAGTTTTAGAGAAAAATGCTTGTTAATACTTACCTCTGTTAATTGTAGCCCCGGTCTCCCTACATACGAATTCAATATTATTATCCGCGTTATCTACCTGGCAGTAGGTACTATTGTTTGCGAACACAAAATGAACACAGATGAAATGGACTACTTTTGTAAATGAGTTCGAATGAGACAGGTATACCAAATAAGCCATCCCCTTCCATTGTTTTTTTGACAATTGGACAGTGTCCAACATCTTTGTATTTTAACTTATTATCTATCTGGTTCTTTGTAAATCTGTAAATAATTTATGGGCTAGGGTGGAGTTACAAAAATGGGTGTAGTTGGAATTTTTCTTAAATACCTAAATATGAAATTCTGCGAGCGTTACATGGGGCCTTAATGAGAAAACAATATTTTTTTCATGTTGATTGATAAAGTTGTTTATTTTTTATTAATCACAAATAAGCCAATAAGAAAATATGAATAATCTTATAAGAAATTTTGAACGAACAGTGCGTAAATTGAGGACCCTGTGGACTGCTCAAAATATTTGCTTTAAGGATTTTGGGCATTCCACAGGGTATACATTTAGAACAAATTGTTTTATAAATTTGCTTAAAATCAAACCTTCTCGCTTACTTTCCTTGCCAAAATAGAATAGGTTCGAACTCAAATCAACAATGTCCATTTTATTTGTTTTATTTTTTATTCAGTTTAACGGCCAACCGGATGATCAGATTTTTTTTTATTTAAGCATAAATGTTTATGTCCTCTTTCTTTGTTGGAAATAGGTCTCCTCTCAGGATTCTACATCTCTTGGACCAGCCGCTTCCATCCTTCACTAGTCAGTCTTATATTCTCGGTAGTTCGCAAGACAATCCTTTCTTCAATCTACTCGTTTCTAGTGTAACGGGTTAGTTCTCTTTATAATCGTTAAGCCACGAATACACTGTACATTTTTCATGTTAGAATTGATCTAGCTAGAGCGATCTATTTTGGGACTAGAAATATGAACAGCATTTACAACTTTCTAGCAGAAACTGGTTAAACTCTAGGTAGAGAAGTCTGAGTCAAGCACTTGGTTTTATATAGTGTATGGTGTTTCTCTCGATAAAATGCTATTCAAAACACTCAAAATAAATCTCTAGAGATGCTCTAGCTAGAGAAAAATCAACTGCTGTAAATACACAGTTCTAGATAGGTAGCCTTGTTCTAGAATCTAGATAGTGCTTCCTTTTACTAGATATTCCTCTACACTACAGTGTATCGGCACCTTTACTTTTAACAAAATTAAATTCGTTCGTTTGATATGAAATTGTCAAAGGGAATAATAATTATTATTATTCTTTGGGGTCGAATGCAAAATATAAAATATGAAAGGGTCTGTTTTTAGCTAAAAAAGATTTAAACAAAACAAACTTGTTCAGAAAAATGCTAAACCTACGTGAGTTTTAAAAATAAAAGCTGTGCACTTTGTAAGTTGAAAATATTATAATACTTATGCTTGAAGAAAATCACAGCTTTTTCAAAGCAAAACTGCACAACAAAATATGTACGTTATACAGCCATGGATCGAATTATCGGCTCTGTTGACCCCACTTGGAGACATAGGAAGGCAACAAGAGCTCTCCACTGTGAAAATGATCTGACTTGCCATATTTCTATTTTTATTCTGTTTATGATTTGACTTGCTATATTTCTAATCTGCTTATTGTATTATTGTTATTATTATTATTGACTAACTTATTATTATTGTTATTGATCAGTGTCGTTATTCTAGGTCTTCCCTTTCTGTTTTCACTTTAATTGTAATGTGTTACCCGTTTTGATTATTTATTCCGCCCTGTTATGATCTCTATTATTTTATCTCTTTTAATCTACTATATAAGTTAAACATCAGTTTGTATGAAATTTGGATGTCGGGGTGCTTGTTTTTTTTTTATTGTTTCATTTGTTTTTCCTATTATGTATTGTGTTTTATTCCCTATCCTCGATACAGGTTTACACCTAGTGAGGTAGCATTTTCCTTGTAATTTATTTTTGTAATATTGATAGTACTATAGATGTAGGCAGATATGATTATAATGTGATTTTGAGTAAATAAAAATAAATAAATAAAACAAGTTAAATAAAAATTGTCTGAAAAATCAAAAATGTAAGTACTATCTACTCGTATGTCATACTTACTACTCAGAAAACAGCGATAGGCCAGTTGTGGTTCACACTTCAACCAAACCATTATTAAACTAAGTATAATCTGAAAAAAAATATTAAGATACCTAATGAAATATGTATGATAATGTAAATAATATTAATTATTTAAATAATTTATGGAAAAAAGCTAAAAAATTTCTATACAAACTATGTCAGTTTAGCCGGCTGAGCATTTTGTAATTTTAGGTCATAAAAACACTTCAAATGGCGATTTTGCCAAGGGCAATTTCACATTCAATTTCAGTCTGTTTATCAAATATAATGAGCAGTAAATGAAATCGGTAATTATTGCACAAGTATGCTCAATTTTTCAATGAAAAAAACAAAAGGTGGCAATGAAACTTTGAGCAAAATATTTTATAAAATTTTGACAACGACGAGACAAAATTTTGGTAGGTTCATAAAATAAACAATATTTTTTATTTATTATAATTTTATTAATTTTTACAGTCCTTTATACGATAATAATAATAAACATTAATTAATACCTATAGTTTTTTTTATTTATTTATTTAAATAAATAATTTAAATACAACAAATAGGTAGGTACGTGCTATATTATAATACAAAGCACGGAAATAGAATGATATTATAAGTTTATTTTTATTCATTTTTATTAATACACAAAATATCTTATTCGAATCCATTTTTAATACGTACAAACTTATGTGTATATATATTTATAATTCATGTAAATAGATAATAATATAATAATATGTATATTTATGTATATTATTGTGATAAATATTTTTGATAAAAATAGCCATAATACAATTTCCCTTGTAGGATAGGCAGAGAAAACGGACTTGATTTGCATTAGAGGACTACATGACCAAAAGTGTTCCAACAGGATTCCAGTTAGACGAGAAATGAAATTTTATTTTTCACTTCTTTCTACAAAATGAGAGACAAACCTAATAAATTATTAGTAAGTACTCTGTCTTATCAGCAGGTATTAAAAAATATTTGAAGTAATTTTTACTGGTCAAAGTTTTAGCGAATATCGAATCAACGAAATACCTAATTCATATTGGAACGAAGTGTTAAATGACCTCACAGAGCCAAGTCATTTGCCGATTCCTTTATTTTCAGAAAAATCTATGAATATTTGCGAAACTTATTATTTTTACCCATATTCATAAAATTTAATAATTTGTGATGTTTTTATGGAAGACGAGGAAGACCCTCTCATACTGTGTTCCGCTCCTTCGAGGCAGAGCTGAGGAATCTGGACATGGTGTGGGAGGAGGTCATTAACGTTGCGCAAGATCGAGCGCAATGGAGAGCTCTTGTTGCCTCCCTATGCCCCTAAGTGGGGTCTAAAGGGAGTTTGGATTGGACTGGATGTTTTTATGATTTCTTATGCTTTCCATATTATATTCTATATGGCGAAATGTTTTTTTGTTATTACCATGACTTTCATTACCAACTACAGGAATTGATCACTGTTTGTGATTGCTCCATCAAATATGTAACACCAGCTAAACAATTTTTCTGTCCCATATTTTAGGAGTAAGTATTTTGTTCATCAACATGTAAGGACAAATACATTTTCGATTTGTATTTCCTCCACCAGTTTTGTACCAGCATCATGACACAATAATATTATTATTATGATAATCACAGGTAAAACAATTCTGTCCCTTATTAGGGGAATTTGATTATTAACATGTAAAGGACAAACTCATTGATTTGTGGTTGCTCCACCAGTTTTGTAACAACAGCATGATAATCACAGGTAACACAATTCTGTCCCATAATTGGGGTATTTGTCATTAAAATGTAATGGACAAACATATTATTTTGATTTGTAGTTACTCCACCAGCCTTGCAATCAAAGGTAAAATAATTCTGTCCCATATTTGGGATATTTGTTCATCAACATGTAAAGGACAAACACTAAGGTGTATATATTAAAACAGACACCCCCTCAGTTTTTTTATTATATCAAGCCTTATTTATGTGCAAAATTTTAACATTCTAAGATGACATTAACCCGTGCCGACTTGAGCTTGAATTTTTCCATACATTTTCACTGTTGGCGCCACACACGGTTTGCGCACTCCCGCTATTTGTCACATCTTTACGACATATTGGCCAATAATTACTTGACGACTATGGTTTTTTATTGCAAACATGGCAGTGGAACTAAGGAGCACTAAAAATTATACTAAGAGGTAAATTTAAAAATAAGGGTGCCATAATAGCCATCTTATCGTCGGGGTTTTACTTTTAATTTACGTTGATTGTCAGTGAAATAGAAATTTTCGTCTCGAAAAATAAGGGACACCCTAAAAACACATTTTGATTTATGGTTGCTCCACCAATTTCGTAACACCAGCATGACAATCACAGGTAAAACAATTCTGTCTGAAATTATATGGGTATAAAGGACATCGAGGTGTAAAAGACAAACACAATATTTTGATTAGGGTCGGTTGTTTGTAATAAATTAAAGAAAAACTTTTTTACCTTTGTGTTTTGGAATATTTAAATATTATTATTACTAGGAACACGTGTGACGAATCGGAAAGGTTGAATAATTTGGAATCATTTCCTTTTATATTCTACGCTGTCACCTCTTTTCATAAATTAATAAGTACCAATCAGTGCGGTTGTTCTGAGCATGCCGACGAAACGAAAAATTCCGCAAGCCTTTGTTATATACCGTAACAAAAATTAATTAAAACTTCCAACGCAACGATATTGTGTATGTAGATTGCTTCGACTGATTGTTACTTCTTCTTCTTGTTTTTGTTTTTATGTAGGGGTTCCTGGGACTTGGAGTTCCTTTAACTGTCTCGCCATCTCTTCGAAGACCTTCCTGCTGTCGGAATGCTGTGTGCTGCTACCTGTCAGTAGGGGTCTATTACCGTTAATTCTTTCAATGTGATCGCGAAATACTTTCTATGTTGCAGAATTCCGGTATGACTTCTTATTTTGTGCCTCAGTGTCTTGCTCAAAATAGCACGTAGGGTCTTCATCTTTGCAGTTCTTAGCAGTGCTTTAGTTCGACCTGGAGAGAATGACCAAAAAATAATATGATATGACGGTTTATTGCGCTATAAAAGACTTCTCGTTTTAGGCGTAGTCGTTTAGTCCAATAAAAACGCTTGTCAGTCAAACCAATAATGGTTGTGTGATGAGCGGGTGTGATCCGACTTTAATTGCGCAAAAATGCTTTAAATTCGAATAGTTATTGGGTCTGGATTCAACTCCGTGAGTCATGATTATTGGCCTGATACAAGATTTTTGTATATTCGCACTTTGTTTTTTACATGTGCATCCGGCCATTTTTGCTGCTTTGGTGGTCTCTTCGTAGGCTTCGATGTAGAGATCAGTGTCTCAGGAAGTATCTCTCTATGAATACCTATCTAAACTTTTGTACTCGTTCAATGGGATCGAAATAACATGCTCATTGCTCTTTGGAGACTGTCATACATTTTGTTATTTGTTACTTGTCATAATTCAATAGGCATTTTTTTCGTTAGATGAAAAAAAAAGGAGAAAAAAATCGAACGGAAAATGGCCGTTATTTATCCGAGTAAATTATTAATATCCGTTAATGTATGTATTGTTATAACCAGCGATATATTATTACTCTAGGCAAGGTTTTATGCTCGTTCCGTTATCAGAGCAATTCCGTTTGAAATTTATGGCTGTACGTGGCGCAGTCTACAGCGGAATTAGTTTTATACCGTGAACAATTTTCAAATTACACCGCCTCTTCCGGATACCATTTTTTTTTACTTCTGAAATTAGTTATATGAATAAGATTCTTTAAGGCCCAACGCATCAATCAGTGGATATATTAAGTATTTATCTTACAGAAAAGCCGATGAGACATTTGCCGCATCAATGTGTAGATATCGCTTATGTTTAGGATATCCAACGCTATTTTTAACAAGAGGTTCCTACTGTTGGATAACGATTTATCTCTAGGATGGCTGTCAAAATAGCGTTCACTGACGTTTATAAACTGTCGTAACGCCGTGAATGTGAAGAACTTTCGACTTGTTTTTTTCATAAACCAAAATGATAATTATATACATCATCATTACACATAACGAGAAAATATACATATTAAGTATTATAATGAATCATCATTTTGAAGCTTCGAACAAATCATATTTTTCTTCAATTTCGATCGATAAGAAATAACAATTTACTGGTTTCCAAAAAAACAATATGGAATAAAAAATCTTAAATTGTGATCGGAATGTTGTTATATTCTCAAACTTTCTGTTAAATTATTGTAAAATTCTTCAATTGAAGTTCTAGAAATAATATTACAAAATTATAATATGTGAAACAAAAAACAACATTAGAACCTAACCTAAATATCCGATTCAATACGCATTAATTGTCAAACCAAGACTTCATCTAATGTCAAATCTGGCGCGAAAAAGCAAATCCATAGACATTTCCATAGAAATCAATAGATTTCAGTATACATACATTCTCCCTTTAAGGCTCCCCGCACACCGCAAGCCAACCCGGAGGAGACAAATCCGCAGCAAACCCGACCCGCACGAAACCAACCCTCTAGCCTGATCGAAGCAATCAAATCCAAAAGCCGGCTCGTCACAAATCAAGCCCGCCGCAGATTCCCCCCAAACCAACCCACAATCCGGGGGGGCTGAACCCCATTAGGGGCATAGGGAGGCATCAAGAGCTCTCCATTGCGCTCGATGGGGACTGAGGCCTTTGGTGCCTTTTCTGACCGGTTGAGGTTTAAGGACAGTATAGCAACACTGTAATCTTCTTGGTATCCATCTATGGGATAGTTTTCAATTAATTGATGAACATTAATAATATACACATTGATGCGTTGAGCCTTATGCCCCTACCACACGCTCCGTCTTACCTGTGGTCTTGCCTGCGCAAGCCTGGCTTGTCAGGTAAGACGGAGTGTGCGGTGTACTGTTTTATACCAACCACACGCTCCGTCTTACCTGACAAGCCAGGCTTGCGCAGGCAAGACCACAGGTAAGACGGAGCGTGTGGTAGGGGCCTTAGAGTAGTAAGTATGCTGATTCATAAAACATCTTCTTTTCTTTGTGCAATTTCAGGCCGCCCCGACGTTGGCGATCATTTCGGCGAAATCTTCAATATCTTGCATTATCCTTCCACTTTCTCACTCCGGTCCAGTCGCTGACTTTACGCAACCAAGGCATCTGCCTTCTCACATTAATCCATTCCCTTTATCTAACAAAATTCAAAGAATCAATTTTTCAATAATTGAATTATATACACTTCGTGCTATATGGAAGCGATATGCTTCGTGCTACATATAGCAATCATATGCTCCTAAAATGTGTCTATGAAAAATAAGTCATTTTTGCGTTCAGTATGAAAGAGGTCGTTCTTCGATAAAAAGGTCGTTGCTGTTTCAATAGATAATAATACCCATACCTTTTTCTACGATATTTTTATTTTAATTTTTTTTCAGAGGTCTCTAAAACATAATAATATATTGTATAATAATAAAAAGTTTATTCATTTTTGTAACATTTACAATGAAACAAAATAAAAGCATACAAAGAATATACAAAAGTGGTTTTGTTTTGCCACCTCACTAGGCATAGCCTGTATCGAGGTTGGCAATTAAATAAACTAATGAAAAACATAAAATATTGAATAAATAATGAAAAACATTCAATCAAGAAGTAACAAAAACATAAGATATAATCAAAAGTCAGATAAACAAATATAAATTATAGGTACATAAATCAATAAGAAGCCAGAAGTCAATATACAGAAAAAGAATTTGCCAACAGACGCTATACACACACCAAAGCAAACAAACAAGAAAGTCACACAGAAAAACGACAGTTTCGGTAATAAAAATAGCATTATACAGCAGCAGAATTCACCCATCAACAACGAAAAAAATAATAAAAAAGAACATTTAGTATGCAAACGAGACACAAATATTAATTAAAATAAAAATAGGTATATTGGTATTTGATGAAGTCCTCAATTACAAGTTTAATCTATGTTCGCCGCTTCATAAGCTCAAGTCATGGTGATAAGATGTAAGCAATCATAAAATAAACAACTAAATAAATATGTAAATAAGCCAACAACATAAATCACAAGAAGGTCATCAGAAGATGACCTTCTTGTAAAAATTTGCTATCCCGCTTGTTATAATTTTTAAACGAAAAAATAAATAAGTTTTAAACGAAAAGTTGAAAAAAAAAAGAAAAAAAAAAAAAAAGAATAAACATAGCTTTGCATTATTATTGACGTGAAAAAGGGAACTTGCCTAGCAAAGTAATTAATTATTATTCATTAAAACTATCTGCTATCTATTTTGACACAGTCACTACTTCTCCTCCTTCCTTTGGTGTCCCTTCACCACAGAACCTACCTAATAAGTTATGTTGGGAGGTAATATTTTGAAA
Source organism: Mystacides longicornis (assembly GCA_963576905.1). Classification (NCBI taxonomy): domain Eukaryota; kingdom Metazoa; phylum Arthropoda; class Insecta; order Trichoptera; family Leptoceridae; genus Mystacides; species Mystacides longicornis. Next base: position 21,698,498 of record OY756436.1, on the reverse strand, counting down.
TTTTGTTTCCATTGCCGCTTCAAGTAGGTAAGGATTGCATAATATGATGCAATATTTCAAATAGCTATAGGAATTTCATTTGTCATATTAAAGCCTCAACAAGAGCTATTCATATAGCAATGAATGACTCGGCAGAACTCTTTAAGTATTAAGAAGACTACAATATAATAGGACTGAAGAGGAAGATTATAAAAATTATGTAACCAAAAAGAGGCCTCAAAATGTAAACAGAGACAAGAGAAAAAATCTATGAATTGACGTCTCTGAAAAGTCTCTGCTGATGCTTTATGAAAATTGGCCATATTGTTATTAGAAAAATATTGTTTGAATATGAAAGAATGAGAAATGAGGAAGAACGAAAAATTCCATCCAACCTTAAAATAAGAAAAGGATTGAATATTAAAATGACAATCAAATCGCCAAAGAGATAAAAAAAACCACGTACCTACTAACTAAAAAGTATACGAAATATACAGAAAAAAAATATGTCCGTTCTCTCTGTCTAACCCGGTTTAGGTGAAGCTTTATATTATTTTATAAAGATGAAAAGAATCATAATCCATATTGAACAATACGAATATATGACTAATACGAAAATATAGAAAAAATATCTTCGTATTCTAAAAAATGCAATATACATAATAATAATAATAATAATAATAATACTAATTTTATTTTCGATTTAAAAAACATACATAAAATATACATAATATCAATTATACACATAGATATTCACATAGGTACATTCCTTTGATTTGATTCCAATTTCGATCGAAAATCCCACTAGGCAAATGCCCGTTAGTGGGGGTATCTAATAAGAATTAACAATAGTCAAAGTGAAAGTGAACATTTTATGCTAAAAAAAAACCATAAATGCTAAATAAATTAGTCAATCATAGCTTAAGAGAGATTAAAAAACAATACATCTCAAAAATTAAATAGATTAAAATATATAGGTACAGTACACTAAGTTAGGAATAAAAAAAACAATAAATGATAAATAAAACAGTCAATCATCAATCATAGTTTATGTATGAGATTCCTCTTCTTCTCCTAAATAAGAGGAAGAATCTAAGAATTTAAGATTAAATTAAATAGATTAAAATATATACAGTACAATAAGTTAGAAATAAAAATAAAAAACAATAAATGATAAATAAATTAGTCAATCATAGTTTAAGAGAGATTAAAAAACAATACATCTCAAAAATTAAATAGATTAAAATATATAGGTACAGTACACTAAGTTAGGAATAAAAAAACAATAAATGATTAATAGAACAGTCAATCATCAATCATAGTTTATGTAAGAGATTCTTCTTCTTCTCCTAAATAAGAAGAAGAATCTAAGAATTTAAGATTAAATTAGTTAGATTAAAATATGTACAGTACAATAAGATAGAAATAAAAATAAAAAACAATAAATGATAAATAAATTAGTTAATCATAAATGATAAATAAATTAGACAATCATCAATCATAGTTTATGTAAGAGATTACAAAACAAGATATTTCAAAAAATTAAAAAGATGAAAATATATACATTAGGTACAATAAGTTAGACAAAAAAGATGATAAATAAATTAGTCAATCATAAATCATATTTCAATAAATAAAATAAAATATAAAAAATAAATAAATATTAGAACACAAGCGATTTGCACAGTGTTTATAGAACTTTACACCTCCATAATATTATGGTGATCCATTCAATGTTCTTGTAACACATATTAAAATTTTAAATCCTAAAAAACACCCAACAGGCCGTCAATGTATAAAAAAATAAAATATATAAAACACAAATAAAATAAATAAATAATAATCATTCATTTATCCAGACACCTCAAGGACAAATCAGAACTATCTGTAATGAAACAGCAGTTCATCTTATGCCAAAACAATAACAATACCTGTGTAAATCCCAAACACACTCCATACATCCTCAATCAATGCCATTTCCAATCAATTAACCGAGAGATTAATCAAATATAAAAAAAAAAAACAATAATAATCAAAATGTACTCAACGACACAAAAAGAATATTAGGGAAAAAAAATCACATTATATCATTACATTCTATAATAAATAAGAAGCGCAATCAACACCAACAATCCAAGCCTTTATTTGTCTTTTAAAGCCTGCCATACTCCTTGAGTTTCTGATATCACTGGGTACGCCATTATAAAGTTTTGGAGCCACGTATACTGGGTGTCTAAGTCTCTGTCTGGTCCTGCAAGAGGGAAGGGTAAACACATTTCCCAATCTGGCACTTGATCTGCAATTATTTGTGCTGACAAATAGTTCTGGATTTTTATAAATAAATTTCAAATTTTGTAGAAGATAAAGTTTTTGCAAATCCAAAAAACCACTCAGCTCGTACAATTTGCTGGTCTCATATCTTATGGGTTTTCTATAGATCATCTTTATAGTTAACCTTTGAACGACATTCGCCATATTCATGTGGCTATCAAATGCCCCTCCCCATGCTAAGACACCATATGTAAGAATTGATTGAGTTAGGCTATAGTACACCATTTTGACTACCTCCAAACCCACTATATCTATCAGTCTTCTGTAGATGTACTGCTGGTTTCTCACCCTTCTGGTTACATAATCTATGTGTTTGCACCACTTTAAGTGAGAGTCGATATAAACACCCAGATATTTAACATGTTGGACCATACCAACCTCTGGACAGCTCGAGCACTGTTCACCACACAGTACGCTATGTATCCTAATGGGAATGTTGTCTCTTGGCGCCTTTCGTTTATTTAATGAGTATGGAACATAGATTGTCTTATCGTAATTTAATGACAGCAGATTATTTTCTAACCAGCCCTTGACATGCTTGAGACATTCCGTCGCATTACGATAGGCTTCATTCCAGTCTTTTCCACACACCGTAATAGATGTGTCATCCGCAAAAGTGACTATCTGTCCCGGAATATTCATCTCACAAAGGTCGTTAATGTAAAGTAAAAACAAAACAGGCCCCAGAACAGTCCCTTGCGGGACACCGTGTTTCACCCTCAAAATTGGGCTATAATTCATACCAACTCTGGTCCTCTGCGTTCTATTGTTCAGATAATCAGCCAGCAGTGCCAAGCAGCATCCACCAATTCCCAGCTTTTCCATCTTCAATAAGAGTGTTCTATGATTCACTGTATCGAACGCCTTACGTAGGTCCAAGAATACTGAAAGTACATTGCTACCACTGTCCAGTTGTTCACTCACAAAAGATGTTAGTTTGTACAGAGCATCTTCTGTTCCCACACTGGATCTAAATCCGTACTGGTTATTCGCCAAGATGCTCTTGTCATTAAGGTAGTCCATTAAACGCCTCTTTATAGCCTTTTCGAATATTTTAGCCACCTGTGAGACAAGTGATATTGGCCTATAGTTGTTCATTAAGAGAGGAGAACCTCCCTTATGAACAGGTACTACTATTGAATCCTTCAGACTTGCGGGAAATATTCCGGTATTCATTGTTAGGTTTATTATATATGACAAGGGTTCAGCAACAAACCGCTTAACAGATTTTAGAGTTTCAGCTTTGATTCCATCAGGGCCCATAGCCGATGAGTTCTTAAGCTCATCTATCAGAAGACTAACTTCGTCCGCTGCAACATTGTTCCACACATTCAATTCCGCTATCGGAGGGCCTGTTGACTCTGTACGGCTTTGCATGGATGTAGGACTACTCATTTTTTCTACCAGTGTGTTTGCGATATCGACGAAATACCTGTTCATCTTAGTTGAAATGAACAATTTATCGGTTACGATTTGGCCATTATCCTCCAGTTTATCAATATTTGAACACTTAGGCGCCCTTCTTGCAGTAATCTGATTAACTACATTCCACAACTTTTTGGCATTCCCACTAGAAAGTCTCAATTGCCTCTCGTAATATTCCTTCTTACATCTTCTGATTAAGGAGTTCAGCATATTACGATAAGTAACATAACTAATCCTCAATCTATCGCATATAGTGCTCTCCTCTCTCCTACATCGGTTTTCATACTTCCTCCAATTTAGATAAAGTCTATTTCGCTTATGAATGGATACAATTAAACCATGGGTTATCCATGGTTTTATCTTCTGGAATTTTTTCCTTTGTGTTCGCTTAGTAGTCTTGCATTCATCAATATATCCATTCAAAACACAATAAAACATCTGCAATGCCTCATTGGAGTCTGTTGAGGAGTATACACTCCACCAACTTTCCCGAGACAACAAATCCTTGAGAATCTCGATATCAACCGTGGTTTGCATTTCATTCTGTCCATCTCCATTCTCAGAATTGATCAGGTCTGTTGATGGAGTCCCGACCCAGACGTATGACGGAAAATGGTCAGTTATCTCTGTTGTAAGAGTCGCAGCTCGGACCTGTACCGGAATGTTTGATTTGACCATTGTGTGATCTAAACAACTGTTATTTCCACCAGAGTTGACACGAGTAACTCCATTTATTAATGAAGCAAACCCTTTTGAGTAGAGGGTGTTGAGGTAACAATTTGCATGAATATCTAGTATCGACTCATCACATATGTTGATATTAATGTCACCGACCAGCATATAAAAATCTCTTTGGTGAGATGCAATGCTAGTTGTTAGTAAGCTATCAATTTCGTTTACATATTCACTTATATTTAAAGAGGGGGAGCGATAATTCGCCAGTAAGAAGTGCTTTTTTCCACCCTTTGTATATCTAAATATTATACCATTGGAATAATTCAGGCAGGGAAATTCCCAATCTACATCTGAAATAGTTTCACAGTTATAAAAAATTGCCAAACCATCATGCGTTGTATGACTATTAATACGAGAGACAAAAATGTAGCCCGGAATATGGAATGGCACCTCGCTCGTCAGCTGAGTTTCGGTTAAGACAATTATGTCACACCTAAATCTCAAGCTGCTCAAAAGCAAGCACAATTCATCAAAATGCTTTGCAATACTTCTTACATTAAAGTTCATGACCATAACTCCATCTCCTTCACCAACAAAAATCTCATTTAAATCGCTGACACTAGTAACCGAGAAGTCTCTTTCCTGTGAAATGTCGTCCTCATCAAAATCCATTTTTGCAAAGGCTATCCACTACCGACACGGAATATCATCTACATCCCTTATTACAATACTCTTGGCACCCTCCTCCTTCCTCATATATATTTTCCCGTTCCTTGTCCATACATACTTATAACCCTGCGGCTTTGTAGTCTTTGCCAGCCACAGCAGGTGCCCGTTATATGTAGTTAGTTTTTCATTCATGTAGACTCTCTCTCCCTGACAGTTTAATTCCTTAGCACGTATCTCTCCCATTCTCTTCTTGCTCGTTAAAACCCTATCTCTGGCGGCTTTCGTTGCAAATTTAATCGTAATCTCCTGTCTTTTAGCATGCGGATTTCGGGTAATTCCCACAATTTCTTTAGCTAATTCATTGCAATCTATTCTAGAAAGCAGCGTGTTGATCACGGGTTGTAGTTCATCCTCAGCAGGGACACTAATTCCCTGTACTCCAATACTGGTTTCCAAAAGGGACTGCTCGATCCTATTGATGTCACTCTTCAGCCTCCTGTTCTCCGCCTGTAAGGCGCTCATCTTAGATACAGTTCCTTCACGTTCATCGTCCATCCTGTTAAGTCTTTCCGACATAAGGTTAACCGTGCTCTTGAGGTCAGTTAGCTCTTGGTTTTGCCTCTCAAATATGCTCTCAATGGATGCTCGCATCTCCGTCATCTCTCTCTTCAAACCATTCAAGGTTCTCATTATCTCTTCAAGGGTAGGTGTTCCAGTCTTTTTTGCAGTAGGCGACCCGTTCTTGCAACCTACACATCTCCATTTCATCTTATTCATTTTGAGCATATTCCTAAAGTTACTCTCTGTATAACCTGCACACTCAAAATCAAAGCCAATGTGGCATCTTGAGCAGACGATGCCATCATCACAGGTCACCGCGCGCTTACACTTACCGCAATCCATTTCAACGAGATACACCCATCCAACTGCTCTCAAACAGAGGAGCCAAATAAAAGAGGAGGAAGCAGAAGCGACACCAACAAAATATCAAACAGCAATGTTAATTTATCAAAGAGAGAAGTTCATAAGTCAATCTAATTAATATGAAAGTAACCAAAAGAGGAAAGGCACCAATCACAAATCCAGGATCAGACATGCATTACATACACAGGTATCATTAACAAGCTTAATATCAATGAAGATAAATTTAAGTCGCTATTCAGCTGTATAAGTTAGTAACAACTACAAAAGATATTGAATAAAAAAATACATAAAAATATAAAGCTAAAAAACAATAATAATAAAGAAAAATAAAGGAGATCTATAAAATTGAAGTGTTAAACAGAAAAAAAAAAAATACACAAAAACTATCAGAACAAATATAGTTAAAAGCTTTAAGCAAATACAGATATTAAGCTGAGTAAGGTATTTCTAATAAAGACATAAATAATAATATAAAAAGATTGAAATCTAATAAAGTTAAAAGCAATAGGTAGAATAAAATAAGCTTGGAATACTGAAAAATAAACGCATAAAATTGACAGAAGTCAATATAGAGTAAAATATAGAGTTAAAAGCTTTCGAAAAATAAAAATATAAAGCTGAGAAAGGTATTCAAAATAAATAAACACATGAATATCAGAAGTCGAATAGAGAAAAAGTTATTGTGTAAATGAATAAATAAAAAAGTACAATAGATAAAATACACACACACACACACATAGGTACACACAAAGAAAAAATATATTGTTAGATGCAGAGATCAACCACTACTGTGCATGGGTGACCTTAGTTCAAGGTGCCAAGAAATGCCCAGTAAGTATTAGTATATTTTGTAAGTATCGACAAAAAATTTAAATATAAATCTAAGATAATAATAAACTGTGCAGTACGAGTATGTTTCATCAGTCAATCACACGTCTGTTGTCCAGTGTATGTTCACATAACCAGCCCGCAAACACTATGCCAGAAAGTAGTCCAGGATTTAGTTGTAACACGAATACTCCTAATGTTAGATATGATAAGGTGGCGCTTTCATGCAATTAATGTTGCGCATATTCAGGCGCACGTGTACCGAGTTGGAGCTATACTGTTAGTTCGCCAGTTCACCGCTAGATGTCACATGCAGTTGTACTTCCAAGCTAATAGCCGTCTATGGATTTGACATGTTCGGTATGTTCATAATAATATGTAATGTGCGTGTATGTTGGTATAAGTGTGTAAGATCCAATGTTATTGCTGTCTATATATGTCACTGACAGTTCAATGTTTTATATCAATTTAAATAAACTTGTTCTTGAAATATTTAATCACACACGGGACAATGTAAAAAGATTCTACACATAAATAACTCCCTTATACTATATATGTGTGTATGTTGTTTTCAGTTTGTATGATCCAATGATACTGCCTTTTAGATGTCACTGTCTGTTTGTTGGTTTATGTAAATTTGAAATATTGTATTACTCACACAAGGGACGATGCTGAAAGTTTCCACACATGAATAATCTTTGTTTTGGCACTTCACTATCAATTTTCAACACCATTCATTCAGTTAATCATTGAGGATTCAATTTTTCAACTCAACAGCGAAAATGTTCACTTGTATCACTTTGACGTCGATTTGACAGATTTGAACCATACCTAAGGTAGTAAATCAAAATTACAATTTGTCATATTAATCTTAAAAATGTTACATTGTAATTATACACAAATAACATGTCAGTTTTACCAAATAAATAGTAAATGTATTTATATTATAATATCTAAATATTTTTCTACACGTAAACATACCAATCAAAAAATACAGGATTAATTAATTTTTTTTATAATATATTTATTGATTTATTTTCTAAACACTCATGACAATGATAATTATACATTTTTGAAATGTAATTACAAAATATGATATTGAAATATTAATATTCTAATATACTAACAAAAAATAAATATACATAATATTTGCTGTATAAATGCAGTTAATGATATAATAAAGTTTTTTTTTTTTTACATTTTGATATGAAACTTTTTTAATAATTTACTCTTTTGTTTCGAATTTATTTTACAGTATTGTTATTTAAAGCCTCGACCACTAGCATTTGTAAAAAAAAATAGAAATATAATGAACATTTTTTTTTTTCACAATTTATTAAAAATTTACACAATGAACACAAAATCCTATAAGTATGTAAAAATATCAGAAAGATTCAAGTAGCGTTTATTTTTCAGTATAATTTTCGGCTTAATCAATTTCATTATTTTCATATAATTTTTATATTTTAAGCCGAATAATATTTCTAGTTGACGAATTTCGTTGAAATACCTTGTTATATTATATAACTATGCTTACTTAAAATCTTCACAAAATATAAATATAAGAAAAAAAAATGATAATATAATTTCTACAGAAATAATATCTACATAGAAGGAAGACAAGTACAAAATATTATTTCAAGACAAAAAATATTAATATATTTTACAAAAATTATACAACGTAAATATTAAATTACATATATTATCATATTGAATACTTATCATTGTGCTCTTATGTATAACGGGAGAGAAATATTAAATGTACGTTATATATATCTACCTAATATAATATTTTGTTAATAATATTTTATACAAAACGTGTTAATGAATATATTTAAATATTTAAAGCTTTAAAAATAAAAGTACAGTGATGGATGTATTGCATGCATTAAAAATAAGCATCGACAGGGTTATTTAAATATTAATATAAAAACAATTCATATTTTCAGTACTTATTTGGATTTTTTTATTCAAATCAATCCACTAGTAGTAGCATATTAGGTTTAAGAAAGGTTGTGGAAGGTTCAAAACCTCTTAACAACTTTTTCTAATCTATTATGATACTTATTAGTAATCCTGTATTAGTTTTGTTATGTTTTGTAAATAACTGTTTACATTGACAAATACATTTTTTTTAAATGAATTTGTGCTCACTCAAAGTGAACACAAATACACTCATTGACACTTTCACAGTAAGCTACTTATTACAAATTACAAATTTAAAAAAAAAATTCATAAATTAAAAAAAAACGATATATAAACAACTGATGACTCATACTGTTCGATTTTAAACGGTATGAACAAACCACTACGGGCTAACGACTGTCTTCTTCTGTTATTTAGAGGGCTGGCTATTGTGTGATCACTTTAGGTTAACAACGTTCGCCATATGTGATAATGTTCAAATTTTCGAATATTATGAGAAATTTCAACATGTTCAACATGTGGAAAAATCCCATGAGCCGGGCAGGATTCGAACCTGCGTCCCTCGTCATACCGTGCAGAGACGGTAGACACTGGACCAACTGCCCCGCTTATTCTTTCATAATACGTGTATATAACAAGTAGATGATGTTAATGAGATATAGAGCTATCTGTTGAAATTTTTTGAGAACAACTAGACCAACCAACTTTTTATAGATATCTACTACGGCTGTCATATAGTTGGCGCCAGGATATGACTACATCCATTTTTGTTTAAGTCTCATCTTTATTGCCTATTGACTTGATTGGTACCTACACAACGTTCTAAGTTTGTCTAGAGATTCTTAATAAAAAAAACTTTTTTTTAAGGTTCCACAATGTTTCTTTCTTTTTTTAGAGAATGTTTTTTTTGTGATTTTTTTTCAATTTATACACCAATTTTGTAACAAGTCATCATGGATTTTCCTAAAAAACACTCTGGCTTCTAAAATCTCTTTAATTCATAAGAAAATGTTGACAAAATTCAATATTTTAATTCGCTCCATATTGCGCAACATGGTTATACTTTTTTATTATTACTTTATTGATGTTACGTCGAAGAAAGTAAAAAAAAAATACACGTTAACTGAAATAATTTATCTTTCCCGCGATATTTTTCTTGTAGTAAATTAATTCCAACCACGCACGTTCATCCAATAAAGTAACTAGGCATATTTTGAACACGTTTCACATCACTAATAGTCACACACACACACACACACACACACACACACCCTCACACACACACACACACACACACACACCCTCACACACACACACACACACAAACCTACAAGGGTGGCATTTGGGCGTGAGTTGTTAGTCAAAGGAAAGAAACATAATCACAAATAAACTTCAGACATATTGGATAAAAAAAAGACTATTATTTGATTTTTTTTTGTAAGGTTTGTGTATTTACGCAGTGAAAGTTCATTATAATGAATTAAAACCAACACAGATGCACTTTCACGATATTTTATTGAGGCTCGAACGCTTTCGTCTATCTCATGTAGACATTATCAAGAGACATGAGTCTCTTGATAACGACAATGCTGTTGCAGCTGCCGAGTATTGGAGTGGAGTGGTCTAGTGGATGGGTAATCGGTTTCGTTAAGTAAGTACCAATGTGCGAACATACAAAACCTGTCAGGACAATCATCACTTACGGAATTGAATCCAGGGCTGACACAGGCCGGACTTACTGAGAAACATAGAGATGAAGACCCTACGTGCTTTTTTGAGTAATACATTGAGAGATAGAATACGGAACACCGTCATACGCGTGTCCCGTAATACTGAAGACATCGTCAGGTAAGTCAGGACAAGAATGCGCTTTTGGCACGACCACGTTGAAAGAATGGATGGTAAAAGACTTCCTCAGGTAGCAAGCAGCCCATAATATTCCGATGGGAAATCGCCAACCGGGAAGACCCTCCAAGAGATGGCGAGACAGTTGGAGTTCGATATGTCAAGAAACCCATCTACAATAAAAACAGGCCATCAGACCTATTTAAGAGAGAGAAGATTTGACATATTGAATCATCATCAGTCTTCATTAGTCTAGTATCATACATAGGCCACTCTTCCGAACTTCCTAGATTCTATGTCTCTTATTGTGAAAGGTTTAAATAGGTATATAAGGAAGACGAAAATGGACAAGTCAAAAGTAAAAGAAATAGGATGGGAAAAGATTTGGTTAGAAGTTAGTGTTTTATTTATTTATTTTAACAAAACACATTACAGAGGACAACTTACTTACTTACTTAACGAGTCCGACCACCCATCCACTAGACCACTCCACTCCAATACTCGGCAGCCGCAACAGCATTGTCATTACCAATGATAAGGTCTTGAGTATCATACCTCACAGGCATATCTCGGCAAGCGAGGAGGTGTTCGTCATTTTTTTTTCGTCATACCGAGAGGACAAATATACCTATTCGTTTATCTTATATATAAAAATGGAGATCTATTTCCCGATGTCATCGCATCACGCCTAAACGGCTGGACCGATTTCGCTAATTCTTTTTTTGTCGTGTAGGCTTTTATCATGAGATGGTTGTTTTAAAAGAAAAAAAATAAGAAAAATGCACGAAAAATTAGAAAAACAAAGAAAACTCTACGTAAGCAATCTTATTAGTACTTTACCATACATTTTTTTTTCTAATTTTGAAATTTTGACAGGAACTGTCAGCTGTTAAATAGTTGGTGTGATTGACAGAATACGAATGGAATTTGCATGGCTAAACGGACAGATGTATCAGTCAGAATTACATTGGTCAAATGATAATTAATTCATCACCATACAAATTCGAATTCAATATTCATAGTTAGGAACACAGGACAACGTTTGTAGGGAAAGCTAGTACTAAAATAAAAGCTCCGTTGTTAGTAATTGAAACACTGCGCTGTAATTCCTCCACTGTCGTACTGCAGTGCAGTGTTTTAAGACTGTGATGAAACAGCACGCCTTGGCCTTCGAGTCAATGCCAGTAAGACGGAGCTCATGGCGAATAATGCCTGTCCCGATAAACAGCTGCCGATAACCATCGATGGTCACCAGGTCTCCCTGGAAGCAACCATTACCACCACTGGTGACCTCGGGGCTGAGCTCCCGATACGTATCGGTATGGCAAGTGGCGCCTGGCTCTAGCAACATGACCAAAATATGAAAAGTGTCGGCGATTAGTGTCGAGACGAAATGTAAACTATTTGATGCGTGTGTGTTGCCCATTCTCCTGTATGGGTGTGAGTCCTGACACCTGACCAGAGCTTAGGCACAAAAAGTATTTGCATTCGAAACGAAGTGCCTCAGGAGAATTTTGGGTATAAGATGGTACCACCGAATCACGAACGACGCTATACGTCGGCGCATCCAGCGTGAGCCTCTCACTTCTACCATTATGTGGAGGAGATGGACTTGGCTGGGACATGTGTTAAGGATGCCGAATGACAGTTGGCCGAGGAGAGCGCTGTTCGTCCTCCCACCAGGGTCCCGAAGACGAGGAAGACCCTCTCATACTGTGTTCCGCTCCTTCGAAGCAGAGCTGAGAAATCTGGACATGGTGTCGGAGGAGGTCATAAACGTTGCGCAAGATCAAGCGCATCAATGGATTGGATTGTTAGTAGTAATTACTCCACAAAGATACAGTCAGCTTACATTTTTCAAAACAAGTTATGCAACAGTAGTTGTATTTTCCTCACTTTCAACAATTAGACGATTTGAACTGTTGGGCTTTGGAACAGCCTACTGGAAAGTGGCAGCCAATGACAAATCAGGATAGAGAAACTTTTTAGAGACAGCTGAGATCTACCACAGGTTGTAATGCTGAAGATGATTATGAACCTTGTGAATGCCTTTTGAAGTTGGGACGCAAAGTTCAAGGATAATACAAGGATATAACCTCGCAAGAATACAATGTAAAAGATTTTAAATCTAGACAATAATGTCTGTCTGTGTTCGTTTGTGAAATTGTGTATGTAATTTATTTTTAGAAAGGTAAACCACCTTAAATTATTATGAAAACCGAATTCTTCGAAATTCCAAAAATCAGCCTTTTATAATATGGTTCAATGATTGAAGGGGAGAGACGGAGTAGTTGTGAGTTCTCTCACGCAATTTTATTGTCAGAAAGAAAAAAAAAACAAAAAAAATAAAACTTTTCAATGTCTCAAACCAAGAATGAACGAATCGGCAAGACTTCTTATTTGGTTTTTCTTTCTAAAAATTAAATGAAGCGATTATAATCGATTCAAATCAACCAAAATTAATGTAGCAGTTTTAACTATTCAATATTAAGTATCTTTCTATCTTATTTTCTTTCTACATCCTTTTCTTTATTTTTCTACAGCTCCCTTTTTGCGCCAACTTCATTCACCCTTCCCCGGCAACCTTTCTTACGTTCTCAGGCCATCTAGCTTTGTCAAGGCTTTTCCAAACAGTTTTTTGCGTCAGCCAGTATCAGTAACTCTAGAACATTTACTGCTTTATTTAAAAACTACGATCAGTGGAAAAAATAGCTCAGAAAATATTACTATCAAGCTGTCATCGAGATAGTTTAACGCAAATCGCTTGATTGTGAGCTGATATCTGTAGATTTTTTTGACCCGCCATATTGTATTTAACGTCAACTGAGAGTTGTTTCGAGTATACAAGAACGCTTTCTGTAATAAATACACTGTATTTGAGTTTTTTCCCCTTCCAATTATGTGCTCCCTTCATATTTAGGTCCATCGTATTTTGGTTTATCATTTTAATAACAGGAAATATAAACAAATAAACAAATTTGCATTCTCGTAATCATTCGAGGGCTTACAACCACGATGTACCAACTAAATTTATATGAAATATAATGACATTTTATCATTATATTTCATATAAATATTCAAAGAATATTCAAAGAATACTTTTTAAATAAGTAGGTACAAATATTAAAATTGAAGTGATCAAATATAAATAATTAGTTCATTTTGTCTGAAATATAAAGGTTTCGTATTATTTAATAAGGACCCAACTATATTTTGATAAACCTAAAATAAATAATAATAAAAAGATACTTATCGTAATATGTTCTATCGCTGAGCTATTTTTTTCACTTATCGTAGTCATTAAATAGAGCAGTACGGGAACATGTTAGCAATACGAGAGTGCGAGTGATGCGTGAAGCTGAGGATATCGTCAGATGGTGCAGAAAGCGAAGGAGGGAATGGTATAAGCATGTACAAGACTCCCTGACATCGAATTACACAACCAGCCACACGGAACTCGACCTCGCGGGAGACTCCCGAAAAGCTGGAAAGACAGATGAGGATCAACGTCACTGGAGGAATGACTCTGGAGAACGGGCCAGCGTGGCCTAAATGGAGAAGAAGAAGAGCTTTCAGTAAGTGAATATACAACCCTCTTAAAATAAAACATACCTACCTTCAAACATAAATATTGTATTCAATAAGAACGATCTATCGCATCATGTAAAGAGAATTGGCAATAAAAGTAGCTGAAATAACTTTATTGGATGTATTCTTGGAAAATACCTATTTACGTACGATTATTGATCCCTTATAAATAATATACCTAATAATATTATATTGGTTGTTGGAAAGAAAATAATATATTTGATAATAAAAATATTTGTTATCATCAGGTGGTTAATATAATTTATAATTTACTTTAATTTTATTAAATTATTAGGTATAGATTTAAACGAAAACTTATTTTCTAAATATGGTGTTCCCATGAAGCCAGCCTATTGTGAGTTAAATCGTTGTTGCAGATAAAATTTGACCAATGTAAAAAATTTTGACATAGGTTTTTTTTTACACAAAAGATATTTTTATCTGCAACAAGTGTAAAACTCGTAAAGCTATATAGGTTCATAATATGTATTATATAGATTTAAATAAAAACTTTTCAAAATACCGTGATAGTTCTTGAAAAATAGGTAATAATATATACTTACTAAGATATTTTTAATCAGATCTATAGAAATTTTACTTAAGTAATTTTGTTTTTTTATCAACATTATTTCATTGTTCGCTTATTTTAATTAGGTACCTATTTTTTTCTTGGTAAGTATTTCGTATATAGATATGTGGTTATCCGTAAAGTACTATTGAAGAAATTCAATTAAATTGTTTTTGAAAAATACTTTTGTAAGAATGTGAATTAATATTCATATCAAAATAAGGTTCGTTCAAATTTCAAATTTTTCTGTGAAAGAATTAGGCAAGAATACAAATCAAAAAGAAAAGACATAAATAAGTAATAGAAAACAAAGAAAATTTCAGAAAACTAATTATTATTTAAAATTAAACTCCTATCTGGGATAGACAAAAAGTGATAGTATACAAAAATGATAATTTTATATTAAAAAAGTAAGTAAGTAGATATGGATCAAACGGATATTATTTATGAGATTTGTTAGCAATCGTTCAAAAAAATATTTTATATTAAAAAACCGCAAACCATTATCATAATTTTGGAAATTAAAATGCGTTAAGTTATGCTTTGCCTCCGTTATGTAATATGTTCGTTATACTAAAAGGGTATATACATGAAAGTATTATGTAATAAAGAATACCTTAGTATGTACGAGTAATTAATAGTAGTTAAAAAAAACTGCACGGCATGACTAAAGTATGTCCCCTATATTCCTTGAATACGGCATTACACCTGAGCGGCTGGACTGATTTCGCTAGTTCTTAGTGGTTTTGATAAAACTTAGTATAACCTTTACTCATGCAACCTTATAAAGTTTGATATAATAATATGTTACTGTCAGTCGGTTTATCATAAGTAAACTACAGAATGCGCGAGAAACGTGTCTTAAAACGAATGCATCGATCGGAGTTTTACTAAAAGAAATTACCATTATTTTACCAATTTGAGCCACTAACACCCTAAGCATACCTACTTCATTTCCAGTAACTTACAACTAAAAAAAAGTCTCCTCTAATGAAGGGAAAACAAAATAATAAATTTTTATTTTTCTCGCAATTTTTCCATACTTCCTCATCGTTTAAAAATACTCTGATATTATACGAATATATCAAAACCATAATAATTATCAAAATCAGCCCAGCCGTTCTTGAGTTTTAAAGAGACACATGCACAGCTTATAATTTTTATGTACATAAACAGATTCATAATAATTAAGACAAGAGAAAGTCTATAAATACATTAGAAGATTGATAGTTATGTAGGAGAACGACTGTTGAGTCAGCTAGTTGCAAAAAATAAAGAATGCTTGTGTATAATACAAGGATATATAGTATTTTACAATGTTTGCTAGTCGATTTCAAGCGATTTGAGCAAATTAATAAAAAATCTTTTTCGTATCGGGATCAAAATGAACATGTTTCAAGCAATGTCCTTTTCGACACAGTTTCCTCTTGCTTATCCTACACTTTTTCTTTTCCATATTAATTGACAATCATTTCGCCTGCCCTTCCATGATGTTGAGGGTCGAGCTCTCCAGAGTGTCATTGATGGTCTTGTGCCACATCTCCAAGACCACACTTCTACGGTGCTACTTGTATCTTGATGGTCCTAACCAGGGACATCCGAACATCTGACAAACTGCAAACACTATCACCAACAAAACGATAATGGAAAACAAAGAATACACAATAAACAAATGAACGACGGAGAAAGAGTACAGAGTCTTATGGCACCATTTGTTCGGTTCGTATCTGGTCGGTTCAAAATCCGGCCATTTGACCTTGAGGATCCAGTAGTTGCCCAAGCCAAACCACACAAGTATGAGCAGGGTTAAAGACACTGATGCCACCCGAACTCCTATAGAAGGTTGTGTCCTTGCAGCCAATTGCGTGTACAGGAGCCATGCCAGTTTTATCCCGCCGAGAGTTCCCCCAATGATCATGTAAAGTGGGATGTTTGGTTCGATTGGACAATCACGCAGAAACTGGAAACCTGTAAAGAAATAAAAAGACAACATCAGTCAAATATTTTTCAAATTTTGTAATTTCGATTTTCAACAGTTCGGTTTTTATTATCTCTTTCATACATACATTAATGCTCGATATTCTATCAAATATTTGTACATTCGAAAATGGAATTTTTTTTTTTTAATCAATTTCCCTTAAATTTTATAAATGAACCGCAATTCAATCAATACAAATTGAATCCAATCATGGATAGGTTTCGACTAATTTAAAGGATTCCATTTCTATGTAAAAATGCACTATGTATAAAAATGTTTTTTTTTTGAGATAAGTTGAAAAACAAACCAATAATTTAATATAATGTAACAGTTATTTTTCACGTTAAATATCGAGTAGCAGTGTATGCTAATTAGAGAACACATCTATGCGTCGACATGATGGGTAGCGCTCCGAGCGGCAATACTAAGTATTAAGCATGGCGTATCTGGACACTATATATCGCAGGTGAATATAGCAACGGCGAGAGAAAAGGATCAGACGCCGTGACGAGAATGTAATTCTTTTATTGTGTTAATTTTAATCACCATTTAGTTTAAGTGAAACTAGTTATCGTGGGATAAATTGTTAATGGTTTTCAAATGTGTCGCGAGCCCGTATTAATTGGCAGGTATGTAGTTGAGAAATTTATAAGTGATTGTGATTAAATTATTTTTTTCATAGAGTTGATACGCAACATTACTAATTTTCGTTAAAGATTTTTGGTAACTAGCATGACACGATTTGTATTCTTATTTCAGAATACGGGTCGTGGCTTGGGATAGAAATTCCTGAGAGTAGAAATGAGTATCGCTGGCTTAGGATAAAAATACCTAGGCTTGAGTATCGCTGACTCGGGATAAAGATCCCAGAGTTTGAATATATAATCTCTCTCTCGGGTTAGAATACCCTGAGTATGGATATATAATTGCTGACTTGAGCTAGATGTCCCTACGTTTGAAAATTTAAATCGATGGGTTGGGATCGTAAAGTATATCATGCCGTCTTGTATAGTCATGATGAGGCAAATTATACAGGAGGGAATCTGGGGTTGATCCAGGTATAACTCGAGCTGTCCACGGATTTGAGGGTCAATAAACTTGGAAAGTGGTGGTTCCTTCTTGCGATGCGGGAATCGTAATTTCAAGTATTGAAAGTCTACCATGGAATTGAATCTGGTGAGCGTAGCGGCAAATCAGGATTAATTTAGTTAAGTTGAAGTTTTCTTAATTTATGTTGTATTTGCGTTTGGTGACCACACGAATCGTTGTAGTATTTTGTTTGATGAAGCTGTGAATACGCTTGGTAAATTTTTCCTTGGTTTTTTTATATATTCTTTTGTACCTATGGTTGTACGTTTGACTTGCAACAGTTGAAATACCGTCTGTACATAAAAGCGAGGAAAGAAATTGAAGTAATCTTCAATTCTAGTCGAAGTAGTTTATTTTGATATTTGAGAAATTCTACCAGTCTATAAGTTAGTATTTGGTGGGAATTACATTTACTTTCTACTGAAGAAAGTCCTTTGAGTTAATTACCGACTGGATTTTTTTTTTATGAATAATTTTAAGAAGATGTTAATATTTGTAGAATCTGTAGAGAATTTTTATGAAATTTGATCATATTTGTTTTATTTATGGAGATTTATATGATTTGGTCTTGGAATTAAACAATGTTCATTTTGTTATTAATTTACTTCTTTCATTTGAACATAATGTTGTGTTGTCTAATTGCCCTCTAAAGGAAATGGTATTTGGTAGGCTTGCATCGTAACCCTATCTTGAGAAAAGAGTTAAAATTGAACATGCTTGATTGTTGAGAATTTTTATTCTAGTAGCCGGGCATCACATAATGAAGGTAATGTGATTAAGTAAATATTCTAGAATCTTTTAGAAGATTTATTGTGGATGAGACCACACTCTCTTAAGCCTCTTTCCCGATGGCAGACCACATCGAGCGGTTTGAAAGAGGACCTCAGTCCTAATTCAGGCAGCTTATTTGTGTGCATGACTTTTCTCGAGTACTGGAGATTATGTGGAGTCTCTGGTCCTCTAGGAAAAAGTGTTACAATAAGCAGTGCAAAAATTACTGTAGTCTATCAGAATTAGAAAAAAAACTGAAAACCCATATAAAATGGTTCACAACTCAAGCCTTTGCTTGCTGTGAAAGATGTCAAAAGTGTATTTTGTGTTCACTTTATAGGAGCCCAAATCTATTTTATTAAAAAAAATGCTTTAATGAATGGTTTTTGATGCCTTTGATTTGAAAAACGTGTTAGCATCTCGGTGTATGAAAATGTTTCCTGTCAGGATCAGAAAATACCAATAAAATATTCTAAATAAACCTTTTGATTATTTATTTATTTTATTTTTACCGTTTTCTGAAAGGCACAGTACCGTTTATTAAATGAAAAAAAACATCAAGATAGAATGGAAAGAATTGTGTCAAAAAAACTATCAATCCGTTTTATGATCTATTCCTATCCCGTAAGGCAGGCGTGATTATAATATTTTAATGGGAAAAAATCAATAAAAAAATATTCATAAACATAATAATATAAAGAATTCTTTCTACAATACATACGTAGTTCAACAATAATGACGGAATTGCGTGGGCTTCCAAATTATCCCAAAATATTGGTACAATAGTAATATCTGACATAGAATATACTTTTAATACACGAGTTGTAAATATGTAGGTATAACATAATAATATTGATTTGTCAAATATACATTATTTTATTGACTGAAAAGAACCGGATAACAAACGACAAGACTCGCATCCCTAGCTAACCAATACAAAAAGCTAGTCAGTAGTCATTGGAACAACTGCCAAATTCAAAAATACATTAAAAAAAAAACAAATACCTTGGCTTCTTATTATGTTTATATCATTGTCTACTATTGCAGGCGAATCGAGTATTTGGTGTAGAAATGGAAATGATTTACTTTAATATGAAAATAACTTGTATTTTTAGTTATTCTTCTTTGTTTGTTGTTTTTTTTTTATGTATTTTCTTGTAAGTGTAATAGACGCAAAGGCTTTTTGAAGCTGTTAAGTCTATTGCACTGATATTTAACAGATTAAATAAAATAAATAAAATAAAATAATGCGTTCTCGCATCCTTACTATCAAATATACACAATTCACTCTATCAATTGCCTTTGCGTAGTCAGTGAGCAATGAAGACGTATTTTCTCTAGTTTCATAACTTTTAGCATAAATTATGGCAATCTCTAAAACGTTTAATATATTATCTTTGTCATCTTGATTGCGTTCTCGCATCATTACCATCAAATTTATATGATTCACTCTATCAAATGCCTTTGCGTAGTCAGTGAACGATTGAGACGTCTTTTTTCTAGTTTCGATACTTTTAACTCAAAAACGTTTAGGTATATCTTTTTCATTTTTATTGCGTTCTCGCATCACTACTATCATATTTGGATGGCTAACTCTATCAAATGCCTTTGCGAAGTCAATGAGCGATGAACGGCAATCTAAAAATAATTGACATGTAATTTTTAAAATATCACGATAAGAAACGATTCTTTACAGATTAGTCATATTCTGTTTTTATACATATTATATCTCGTATAAAATAAAATCCTTGTCGGAAAACAAAATATTTTCGTTGAATATTAAACAAGTTGATTTAAATAAAATATAATAACATGCGGATGTAGGTACTTTATATTTTTGAAAAAGAGATCACATCTTCCGGAAACCTTCCTTTTTTCAGAAAGGTTTTCCTCTACCTGCTTGGAAAAGCATTTTTTATACCTGCATAATAATTATCATTCTAATGCTATGCCAAGACTTTGAAATAAGGAAATACAAAAGGTTCGGTTCCTATAAATATGTTAATTTGGTTTTTTTTTTATTTGATTTTCCCGTACAGAGAATTAATTGCATTTTTATTAAAATAGAATACAGAAGGTTCTTTGTTGTTTCGTATATATATTTTAAGGTATGAAACACCTTCAGAAACTGATTCTATTACGAGGAATACTTAACATTTATTGCGTTCTCTCATCACTACTATCATATTTGCATGGCTAACTCTATCAAATGCCTTTGCGAAGTCAATGAGCGATGAACGGCAATCTAAAAATAAATGACATGTAATTTTTAAAATATCACGATAAGAAACGATTCTTTACAGATAAGTCATATTCTGTTTTTATACATATTATATCTCGTATAAAATAAAATCCTTGTCGGAAAACAAAATATTTTCGTTGAATATTAAACAAGTTGATTTAAATAAAATATAATAACATGCGGATGTAGGTACTTTATATTTTTGAAAAAAGATCACATCTTCCGGAAACCTTCCTTTTTTCAGAAAGGTTTTCCTCTACCTGCTTGGAAAAGCATTTTTTATACCTGCATAATAATTATCATTCTAATGCTATGCCAAGACTTTGAAATAAGGAAATACAAAAGGTTCGGTTGTTCCTATAAATATGTTAATTTGTTTTTTTTTTTTTTTTGATTTTCTAAATTAATTGCATTTTTATTAAAATAGAATAAAGAAGGTTCTTTGTTGTTTCGTATATATATTTTAAGGTATGAAACACCTTCAGAAACTGATTCTATTACGAGGAATACTTAACATACTTTGGAGAACCGTCTAAGAAAACTCCTATTTTTATGTACTTCTGTCTGCTCAATTAAAAAGTTTTTTTATTCATTTAAAATTTAAATGCTGTTTTGACTCTAAACAAAAAAATATTTTTATCAATTTAATAAACACAGTTGCACTTTCACAAAATTTATATTGAATCTCGGGCGCTTTTGTCCAACTCACGGTTGGAGAGGATGGTACCATAATTGTTCTCTTTGATTTTTGTTATTTTATTTTAGTCTCTTGACAATGTCTACATGAGTTTGACGAAAGCGCTCGAGATTCAATATAAATTTTGTGAAAGTGCAACAGTGTTTATTTAATTCATAATAATGAATTTTCACTACGTAAATATACAAACCCTCCAAAAATATTAAATATGTTAAAAATTTACCTACATCTACATAATAATTGGTAAGTTCGTTTATACTCCAACTGTGTTATTAAGAAAACACCTTATTACTAGTATAAACCATAAAACTACCAAACCTGGTATAATCTCTAAAACAACGTGGATGTTATATGCTTATTCCATGGTTTATACCATAGATCTGTGATATACCTGGATTATTAATTAAAAAAATAAAAAAAAAAAAAAAAAAACCGCCAAGCCATACGAAAATAAATAAAATTAATAACATATGACACACAGACGATACAGCATATTGTGCATGTTTGTCCAATACATATGTTTCCTGGCTCGATGGAGGATTTGAATTTGCTGACGACCGACGCCAAGAATTGGCTGAGGGATTTTAAATTGTTTTTATAATTTTGACTTGCGCCTTTTAACCATACGACTATATATTAATAACATTTTTCTAAAACTATTGTATCTGTTCATACCAAGATTTTTAATAACACTATAATTGTTTCCAGAAAAAATGCAACAAATGGTCATATCAAAAAAGCAATAACAAGCATTGTTAACTTCTTAAGACGAATACAACATCATCATACTAGTAGCAATCGACACCCCTACTAGGCAAAGCCTGTTTTGGAACATGTCCATAATAGGCAAATAATGTAATAACTCCCCATTTTATTAAGAAAGATTTTAAAACTAAACACAATATTATGTTGTTACCGGAAAAATTTCAAATTTTCCACAGTTACCAACGACGATTAAACAAAAATGACTCTTTTATATGCCTGACTGATTTTTCTAAAAGTTAAATAAAAGATTAGGTACGTAATAGGCGTCAGATGAACTCTGATGAAGATATCGTTCAGTTTAAGCCGTCTCACCCTATTAAGGAGGCCGAGCGTTCTGCGTACAATAAGGCAAACAATCGCATTCATCACAATTACCCCCAATTCACCTTCGTTAAAACGGAAATTCGAAAACTTTCGAAGCCTTTTAGAGGCGAGTTCTGTTAAATAATTGAATTATAATTAATTATATAAAGAAAAGTCCAAATTTTCAAAGGCGGTTGTAAAAGGGAAATCAATAACAAACTTCCGTTGTTTATATTAATTGTTGTTGGGTGACTGTATTCTGTACTTAATTTTATGTTTGAATATCTTAGGAAATACAATAATGAAATCAATCAGGCGATTAATACTCCCTTTGTGACACCATTTAGGGGCATGAGGAGGCAACTAGACCCATCTTCTGCGCTCGATCCTGCCCAGTGACGTCCTCCAACTCCACGTCAATATCCTTTAGTTTTTTTCGATTGAACAGATCATTTAATGAGTTACACATAATATGATCGTTTCAAAACTATATTTCATTGAAGACTGAAAGGGTTGGCATGTTACATACTATTTTTGGGAGGTCTTTTTGGTAAATGACATATTTTGGAATCAGATGGTCATAACACAGCAACCTGTTAGAATCATTTCAGTCAATACCGCAATTGGGCTAGATTGGCAATGTTCTCCGCATGTCCTCCAAAAGTATTATAAAGGCAAATCCCTCTTCTACGATCCGGAATGGACGAGCAGACGAGATGGGCCTAAAAATAAAGCGAGTATTTACCGCGAGCTTACAAGATGATAACCTAAGCTGGGATAAAGTTGTGGCACAAGCTGATGGGAGGAAATGCAAGGCG
The DNA here is from genome assembly GCA_963576905.1 of Mystacides longicornis. Lineage (NCBI taxonomy): Eukaryota > Metazoa > Arthropoda > Insecta > Trichoptera > Leptoceridae > Mystacides > Mystacides longicornis. The sequence goes on along the minus strand of OY756436.1, from coordinate 21,675,077 downwards.
TCCACATACTCCGCGGTGGGGGCGATTAAGAAATTTTAGTTTGTGGATAATGTAGGTACAATGTACATGCAATCCATGTGAGGAGTCACTATATTTTTGAACTCAGCTGTATTTCACTTTGTTATTTCTGACTTAATTACATTTTTGAAAAACAATAAGTAACTAGGTATTTAATAAGGTTCTTGAAACTAATTAATAGGTAATCATAGTGGACACTATTCAAATCTGGTATTTCAAAACATGGTTTGTTCAACCGATCTCTAAATAATATAAATAGGTACATAAATAATTTTGCCACGTCAAAACACACACCTAATATTATTTGTTACGAAATTTTTGTAACGACTATATAATTTGAGTTTTATGTATAAAGATAAAAACAAAATTTCTAGTTAAGATTAACGTTAAACAAAATATACCAATAGTGTATCATTTCTGTTGATTTGTCTTAACGTATTTTCATTTATTTATTTTTTTAATCAACGCGCTTTTCTAGATTAAAGTTTCCTTGATATTAACAAAAGTAAGTGACAAAAAACATCATCTGTGTCGTATGTCAGGTTTCTAAATAATTTTAGATACTGCATGAAATAATGCAAAAGTTTTTTTAGCCATCACGCCGTATCCCAGAAGAAGAAAGCAGAGACCTTACCTTGCGCAATAACCGTGCGGGAGATACCTGTCATTGGAGTGCTGGAGATTTTATGTTTTTTTGTTTATTTTAATTGTCAAAAATCCCTTTCATTCCTTTCCTTCCCATTGGCAAAATTTGAACAAGTATTTTTGGCGCGTGGTCAGAAAACGAAAAAGCTATGTTATCTGTGTTCATTGTTTGAGTTGGTATGTTTATGAAAAAAACAAAAATGAAAATACGCCAACAAAAAAATCAAACAGATAAGGTTTCTTAGGGATGGGGGTTGTCCGATAAGGGAGGAAAAAATGAAAGAAAGGGTATAGAGCTGTCAAAACATGACAACGCGATAAAGTGAGAGAAGCAGGTGACCGCAGCAGGAAATGAGACGGAGAGAGAAAAAAGAGAGATGGATCGACAGATATGTAGAACCTTTTAAAAGCTTTAGAAATACCCATTTTTTCCCTTATCCTGATTTTCATATTAAATTATTCACGGAATTACAGACTCTTATAATGCATCATAAATAATTCTTAAAAGGAAAATCTTTGCGTCTCTTAAATATGTTGTCGTTTTTTTTTTGAATTGTGGTGAATGTTTAATATTGAAAACAAAAGCTATTAACAATGCATGAAAATCCCTGTTCATTTTCGTGGTAACTTTCAAAATCTGGAATGAAATCTTAATTCTACATCATCACAATAAATTGTACCTACACTAAAACGAGTTCATAAAACACGATTATGAAATTGCGTAAATGTGCAAAAAATACCAAATGAACGAAGACCAAAGAGCATGAAAATCTAATAATAATAAAGAAAGACGGGTCAGTGCGAACAGTTATAACTCGAGATCGGCTGAACAGATTTTTATGATGCTTGGTTTATTGGATTCTTCTTCCCGCCGGATAACAGAACAACTAATAAAACATAAAAAATGGATATCGAATAATATAAAATATAATATTATTAAAGTTAGTATGGAACGAATTTCCTTGCAACGCCATTTGTGAAAACTCTATAGAAACACAATTTTTCAATATTTTATGTTTTAATGTTTTTCATTAGTTTATTTAATTGCCAACCTCGATACAGGCTATGCCTAGTGAGGTGGCAAAACAAAACCACTTATGTATATTCTTTGTATGCTTTTATTTTGTTTCATTGTAAATTTTATAAAAATGAATAAACTTATTATTATTATATTATTTACCTGACAACCACTGACATTAAAAATATTGGCTCGCAGCTTTTTTATGGATTTTTTTCAAGCCTTTTTTCTAATTTGTTAACATTGAATCGTATTTTTTATACATTAAAACACGATAATAAGTCAATAAATCTAATTATGAAAACAAATTGTTGTTTGAGACAAACTTTCAGTTGTGTAACAAAATATGTGGTTTCAAACAGATGCATCGGTCGGAATGACATTGGTTAAAAGTGATTTTTATCATTCTTTTAAATTCTTATTGAATATTCATAGTTAGACTACAAAATAACGTCTGTCGGGAAAGCTAGTATGTTATATTTTGTAAATGACTATTTTTTTTAATGTGTAATATTTTATTCTAGGTTATGTACACAAGAGGAGACAGATAGGCTCTTTTTTTAACTGAATTCCAGTTTATCATTGTCTTCTGGTATAATAAACATGTTCTAAATAAACAATCTCTTTTACAAATGAATCTGTCAACATAATATTATGTATTATACTTTATCAAAGTCCGTCAACTTATCAGTTGGAATCTCTATTATTCGTGAAAAATATAATCAACAGAGAGGAATTTAAAATACACAATGCGGGTATTTTAGGGTGTATGATGGGCCCTGTCCTGTGAGAGGATGTAAGTAGTCATGACGGACAAAGCCATTGCTTTGTTTTTTGAAAATTTAAAATTTAATTTTAAAAGTATTTTTATAATACATAATATGTCAACGAATTGAATAAAGAACCTTTTTCTAAGTTCAGAATTAACTTATTTTCCAGCAATTTTAAATGAAATTTTACTTATAAATGTTACTTTATAGGATACAATCTTAAATCGCGTAATATTCTAGGAGACAACCGTTCTTCCTCTTCTTTCTGTGTCGTGTCAGGTCGCCCTAAAGTTGACTATCCACTCTGGAGAATGCATCCCGATCCTATGCGGCACGAAATAGCTCCTAAACACTCGTGATCCCCGTCCACTCACGAATATTTCGGAGCCAGGATATCTGCCGTCGGCCCAAACCTCGTCGATCCTCTATTTTTCCCTTAATAATTATTAAGTGAAGCAAATAGTATTTTTCCCCTCTAAGTACATGCCCCAAATAGGACACCTTCCGGACCTTGATATTAGTCAGCAACTCTCTATCAACCCTAGCCCTTTGCAGTACTCTAGTGTTGCTGACCATGTCTGTCATTGTATTCGGAGCATTCTCCGGTGTACCCACATCTCAAACGCTTCCACGATTGGATGATTATGGAACCGATGTTCATTGTAGCAACTTTGAGAGTCCAAGATTCAACTCCGTATAAGAGAGCATACCACACATAGCACAAGATTGTCATCACAGAATACTGGTCTCATTTTGTTAAATGCCACACGAGCTGCCTCTATTCTGCACTTAATTTCTGTTTCTGGGTCGAGGTTTTCTGTCAGGATGCTCCCGAGGTATTAAAACTTCTTCACTCTCTCTATAGCAGCGCCGTTCAGTGTAAGACATGCTCCTTCATGTTCTTCACGTCCAAACACCATGAGCTTTATTTTGGTGTTATTCATGTTTAGCCCCAGTCTCATTCCAGCCTCACAACCCTATTGACAAGAGCCTGCAAGTCCTCAATACTGTCCGCCAAAATGACAGTATCGTAACAACTGTTACAAAATTTAATACACATATTTCACCAGCGTCTGTTTATATGCATCCTGGCTCTTCATACGCGGCTGGTCTGATTTTATATAATATGTATGGGAACCAAGGAGAAATTTGGATGGACACCCAGGTGGCCGAAGAAAGGTTGGCAAAACAAGGCTGCGATGGGAGGATGAAGTCAGGAAGGATGCCGAACAACTTCTTGACTCACGAAATTGGAGGACCGATGCAGAGGACAGGGTTGTCTGAAGTCGTCCAGTATTTGGGGTCGAGGCTCAAATTGGACTGTAACGCCATTGAAAGAAGTATGTTGGCGAAGTAGATAGCAATAACGTCGGTATCAACTGTTCACAATATCATGATAGCATAGCGTTACTCACATTTAAATAAATAAAAAAAAAATGCAAAAAAAGTCATTTATTTTATTTTGACTGCATGAATACGAAGATGTATCATAATACAGAACATCAACACAAAAAAAAACTAAAATGTCATTTATAATTATTTCGCTAGCCGGAAACAAAAAGCATATGCAGATTACTTCCTGTGTTCATTTATTCGTCGCACATCCGCTCCGACCCACCCGGTAATATCCCATCAAACGTGCTACTTCCGCCAGTGCAGGAAATCACAGATGCGGATTACGATATTATTGCAAACTCGGTGAACAGTGATTGGACGGAGTACGACTACTGGGAATTAAATTTTTCAGTCAAATACTGAGAGCCTAGAAATAGGTTTTAGCTGAGTCGAATGGAACTCCTTATTGCATGACTTTCCTCAAAAAATGTTTCGCAGGACACGAAGAAAATAAAATTCAACTTGGCTAGAGTACAGATATATTCTTCTGGGTATCGAGACATTTTAGCAGTCATGCAACTAAATGAATCTGAAACTGAAACTTTTGGTTGACTTATAGATTCTTCCTAGAGGTAACTTAAATAAAGAGAAGAATGAAAAGAATATTGGAACAACCATCCAGGACACCAAGAAACTCTGAAGGCTCTGGAATAACCAAAACATGCGTAAACCTTCGCAAATCCAGAATTGAATATTTTTAAAGTCTCTATGAGCCGCTGTAAACTCATAGGCGTACAACAAAGCTAGGACTAAACAATTATGAACCTTGAAGATTTTGTAAAAAAAGAAGCAAAAATACATCACCACCTTCTACTAGACTATAACGCAGTGATTGTGTCGATTTTCATACCCTCCGAATGCTGAATTATCTAAAATTAGTTTGGGAGACACAATAAGCAAACGCATAATTAATAGACCAAAATAGAAAAAACTAAAGCCCTGAACAAAAACGCTTTTTTGACAAGTTGATTATAGGCACCTATTCCAGAAAAAAATATTTCAATAATAATTCTCCGTATCAACATAATAAACATTTTTTTTTTCTCGTACAGTCGACGCTTGAAATGTAATTTCTTTAAAGAGCTTCCAAGCTCGTTATTTCTATCCTTCACGGATTCTCGTATCTAACTCCTACAATCTCATTAGAAAGATTCTTGTACCAAGTGAACATTCCGACTTATAATATGTAGATATATCTAAGTACGTTGATTATAAAAAATATTGAAGAATATTTTATTATAATGTCATAGTTTTGATGCCTGTATTTGATATTTTTCTTGGCAATGAATTTGTCGTTATTTCAGGATTATCTCTATTCATATAAGCTTACGAGGTGCACCTTGTAATCGAAAAGACTGCAGACTGCAGTGGCCCGTTAATATGTACATGTGCACTGCGCCCCCGTTAAACAATACAAAATTAATTAGATTGAGTTAAGCTATTTAATAAAATAATAACATTTAGCTATTTCTGAAACAACTTGAGAAAAATGCGCTCGCGCACACACCCTACCTCGCCTATTACCAACACGAATGTGCCCGATAATATTGTTGACTTTGTATGAAAATTTTCTAAAACTATCGAAACGGTGCGGTGGAGTACGTGGGATGGGCTACTGTAAGAGCATATGCGAGAATGAGAGGGAACTACCCGCGATGTCGTGGGCGCGTCCCAGTAACCTTTCCATACAAACTTAATTATTATATTTTTGCCATTTGTTATACATTTTTTTAAACTTTTTATTAGAATCCAATAAATCAAACACCAGAAGAATCTGTTCAGCCAATCTTGAAGTGTTCGCACTAACCCGACTTTAATTTATATAGTAGATGTATGGATGCAGTACGGATGCTGTTTGCGTCGTGAACACACTTCAGTACGCCGGGCTGCAAATGCTGCAAGTCGTACTTTGCCGAGTCGCGTACGCTACGCTGCCGTGGACAGTTAGTAGGCCTAACGTAAAAAAGTAAATATTTATTGATTTTAACTTAAGGATTAATTCATTAAACCTACATTAATGAAACATTAAATGAAACAAATCATTACCCGTAAAATACGACATTAAGTAAATGCTATGAAAATAAATTAAAATTTAAAAAAAATCTTTCAAAGAAATATCTTATTATTGGTTGTGAGCTAGATCTGCCATTTGTTTAAAAAAATTGAAAAGTGTTCTAAAATTCAAAATAATTAAAATAATATATTTTTCTTTATATAAAACTAGCTTTTTCCGACTGACGTTGTCCTGAAGTCCTTACTATGAAGTTTTATTTCGAATCTGTAATTTATATAAAAATATGTTTGAATGTTAAAAAATTATTTCTGAAAGCTCGAAAGAAATTCTATCAGAATCTGCGTACCAATGTTTTGATAGGTACTCAATGGTAAATTAAAAAAATTTTGTTACGGTATTTTTCACAAATGGCGTTGTTGTAAGTAAATCCATTCCATACTTATTGTAATATTATATTTTATATTATTTGACATCCATTTTTCGATTTTTATTAGTTGTTCTGTTATCCGGAGCGGAGAAGAATCCAATAAATCAAGCATCATAAAAGTCTGTTCAGCCGATCTCGAGTTATAAGTGTTCGCACTAACCCGACTTTAATTTATATTATAAGATTATATTCCAGCACTTATTATCCACGTTAAAGTTTCTGGTTTTCTATCATAAATTTATAAAAATATATTGCTTTAATCTTTGACGAAATAAAAGTTAAGGTATAATTTAAAACATCAGCCAGAGGCGTTTCCGGCCTCAAAGTAGAAACGATTTTATTTTTTACAATTTTTCATATGGGATAAATTAAAATCTTATTTATTGTTGAGCCGAAAAGAAAAATAACATTTTCATTTTTGTTGTTGTTAAATCACATTTTTAGGGGAGGAAATAATATGAAGATCAGTCCGCAGGATATTTTGTGCGGGATACATTAAAATCCGAAGTGAAATATTATGAAGAATAATATAGAAAAATGAAAAATGTGTCAAGAATATCAAGATTGAAGAAAATGTGTGCTTTGTCGTGGAATTTTTGGATATTTAAACCGACCATCTTTTTAAAAATAAAATTTTGAATAGTAAGTATATTTTTTTACAGCATAGGAATGGTTGATTCACCGTATTGTGGGTGTGTTTTAGATGAGGAGATATTAAACTTTGACTGAGGAAATCAACAACTTAATAGTCTTTTTATTATCTAGGACTACGGTTCGGTACTGCTATAGCGGAAGTGAATGTTAACCTAAAACATAGTCAACATTTTCATATATTTTGAAATACGGTCGTCTTGTCAGACGACGGACCGTCCGCGTCCTCTAGGAACCCAGAGCAAAAGTAAAAATTAAAAAAAAATTAGGAAACTTTCCTCAGTACGCTGGGCTACCAATCACTTCAATGTTTATAAATTCACTCGTCATTCTTTGTTTCCTAGAAAATAAAAGCGGCTTTAACACTACGAAATCCATATTCTTTGAATATGTAACAACTAATGACTCTAACAACTCATTACTAATGTTCGATTTTTAAATGGAACCAACCACTACGGACTTACGACCGTCTTCTACTGTTATTTCGAAGGCTGGCATAGTGTGATCACTTTACGTTAACAACGTTCGCCATTAGGTGGTAATGTTGTTTAAGTCTCTGAAACTACTAATCACGAGAATTCTCAACATGTTCAACATGACAACATGTCGAAAAATCCCATGTTTGCAACAAGTAGATATTTAATAATTAATGAAATATAGAGAAATATGGAAATTATTGAGAACAAGAGAGCAACCAAATTTAAAGACTGCGACTACTGTCATGTATTTGGCGCCAGGATATGACTATATAGGTATCCTTCTTTGAGGCAAGTACAAAGCTTTGTTATTTTTATTTTATTCACTGCCTGCAATACAATAATGAAACGCGAAAGAAACAGTGTATAAGCTTGACGTTTGGTGTCATTAAGCGTAGCTTGGATACCATAATAAACAGATACCTTCTGAAATAAAAAGTTTAAACTTAGTTCAAAGATCAATTTTAATTAGTTAATAATATTGAAAAAGTCGTAAATATCGATATGTTTATTGGAAAATAGATCGTCATTACTAAGTAGTATACTATGTGATTGTAAACAATTATGTAATAAAACTAATTTAATAGGACAGGCTGTGATTAAAATACATAAATCAGTTAAGCTTTTCGTTAATAAGCAAACACATATTTTCCCGTAATGTATATTAAATTTCATGCGTAGATAAAATGTAGGAAAATGGCGAAACATGTACAATGTTAATGTCGTTTAACCGTTCTAGGTAAATTAGATTTTTGTTTATTTTTGTGATGAAAATGGCGCTCACCTAAGAACTCATTATGCAAAGAGCAGACTCGAGTTTTGAGATTGAATGCGTGTGACTAGAATATTTAATGAAAGCAAAGTGCCTTGTTAAGAGTATGATGATAGAAAGCAATGTATGTACTCCTTCATATAGGCAATGTTTATAGCCACAGATTTCCTCCTGATTTTAGGCAATTTTTATAACGTGAGAATGCTTATGAAAAAAACAGATGAAACGGATATTCGGTATTAGGACTCTCCGGCGCCGGCGCGGCGGTTATACTATCCAGACGAATACTGGATTAAAATAAAATATCCAAATCTAATTCAAACTTCCTTTACGCCCCACATAGGGGCATAGGGGGGTATCAAGAGCTCTCATCAATTGCGCTCGATCTTGGGAAATGTTTGTAACCTCCTCCCACACCATGTCCAGATCCCTCAGTTCTGCCTCATAGGAACGAAACACAATATGAGAGGGTCTTCCACGTCTTCGAGACCTTGATAAGAGGTAAAAACAACGCTCACCTCAGCCAACTGTCGTTCGCCATCCTTAACACATGTTCCAGCAATGTCCATCTCATATCGATAATGGTGGATGTGATTGACTTGCGCTAGATTTCCCGGCGTATTGAGTCGTTCGTGATGCGGTGGAACCATCTTACACCCAAAATTCTCCAATAGTTTTAAAAGCATGTTCTATTTGTGTTTGGGCTTTGTACAGGTACCAGGACTCATATCCATACATGAGAATGGGCAACACACACCCATTAAACAGTTTACATTTCGTTTCGATAATTCACGCCGATTCCTTCCATATCTTGGTCATGTTGTTAAAGGCGCAACTTGCCATATATATACGTATTGGGAGCTCAGCCTCGAGGTCACCAGTGATGGTTCACTGTACACAATGCTGAAAGGTGCTTAAAGTTAACAACTTTACTTATCAGCGAAAAAAAAACAAATCGGACCGAGTCCACCCATGGCAATGTTCCGCCGGATATTAAATATCCGAATATCAGGTATCCGGCTAAACTGGTATCCGTTTAATCTCTCAAAAAAAAAACAAACATTTTATGACCGCGTTAATTAGCGTCTGGGGTATTATTTGTCATTACTTCATATGACGTTATGATATTTTTTGAAATTGTTGATTGTAAAAAACATTAAAATGTTTTTTAACTGCCGGCAAAAAAACAGTAACATGTACAACTTGGTCAAATAATATAATATGATACTTTTATAATCATAATATATAATACTAGTACAGAACGCTGACCGATTAACGCTATGACGTCATATCAGCGAGCCACTTATACACATAATAATATCTATTAAATGGTGCGTTTTTTTTGTTATTTGAAGTAGGCGGATACACTTACAATAACTAACATTGCAGTGCAATACGAGTGTTACAAAAACAAAGTTACAAAAAAATACATATTTCAAATACCTAATTCAATAAAATAAAAATATTTGTGTAAATAAGTCCATCCAACAGAAACATAAAAATTCAACGACAAAAGAATACATTTACCTCGGACGATAAGTTAAAAATGGGAAAAGAAAACCAGGTGGCAGAAATACCCAGAAGAATCGGACTTGATTGGGCAGCCTTCGGAAAGCTCAATCATATAATGAGAAATAAGGATATCCCCATTAATTTAAAAAGAAAAGCCTACGAAGCGTGCATCCTGCCTGTGATGACATATGTCTCAAAAACAATGTCCCTGACCATAAATACTGTTCACAAAATGAAATACGCGCAACGATCCATGGAGCGAAAATGTTGGGCATAAGTCTGCGCGATAGAATCACAAATATAGAAATCAGACGCCGAACAAAAGTCGCCGATATTATGGACCGGATTGCAAAATTGAAGTGGCAATGGGCAGGACACGTGGCCAGACTGCCATATGCGAGATGGACTCCCAGAGTCTTATAGTGGAGACCATGGGAAAACAAAATGGGAGTCGGTCGGCCACAGAAGAGATGGGCCGACGATATTGTTGCGTTCGCCGGAAAAACATGTGTTAAAGCGGCCCAGGATAGAGAGAAGTGGAGACAAATGGAAGAGGCCTACATCCAGCAGTGGAGGGAAGGCTAGGAAGAAGAAGAAATAAGAACTTAACGTAAGTACAGCCATCATACACTCATTGTATTGAAAATTTTCTCATCAATACTTCACTATCATCGTTTTCTTCTACGGTCTCAATCGTGTGGATTTGGTTTGCAACAAGCGCGAACATCTCCTTCTTGATTCCTCTCGATGTTCTCTTTAGTTCGATGTATGAACTGCACTCCATGTCCTGGCATATCTTTTACAAACACTCATAATGCGGTCATCGTCGACTATTCCTACAAAATAGATTGTACGCAATTTATTTTCGCGCCTCATAACAATATGTCCAAGCAATCACGTACGTCTCCACAATATGGTTTTCAACATTTGCCTTTCCTTCCAACTCTTGCAAGAAACTCTAGTTCGTGATGTGCTCTCTCCAAGATGTTTCCATTATTCGCCTCTAAGTCCACATTTCGAAGGGCTCCAGTCTTTCGTTATTATTATGCAATAATAAAAACAGGCAACGAAGTGACAAGGTAGCATCGTATAAAGTTATAAGAAAATAATCATCTTGATGTTTTTTTTTTCACTCCATTTCGCAACATCGTTTACTTTTATAAAAAAAAAACTGGTCTTTCATCTTTTTTTTTGCTTAATACAAAGGTATTGCATATCAAAGATTTCTCCATTTCTTTTATACAAATTATATAACCGAAACGGGCTGAGAAATGGAGATTTATTAGAAAGAAGGGATATTTTTGTTACAAAAAAAAAATACAATCTTCTACTGCGTCGTGGAGTAATATGGTAATGACATAATTTAGACGCGGAATTATTATACGTCAAAGCAAATAAGGCGCGAAGAACAGATGACAATGATTATTATTCCTGCAGGATACGCGTGAAGGCTTTATTAAAAAGAGGTTCTCAACTTCAAACTGACGCAGGTTTCATTATTTGCCAACATTATTTTCAGTAGAAAATGAATAACGGTTACATTATCAATATCAAGTTTTTTTTTTAATATTTGACTTTTTACAATATTATATTGAGTGTTTTACTAATTGTACACACTCTTTTTTATATAATATCAGCTTTCCCGACAAACGTTGTCCTACAGGACTACAGTCTACAGTAGTTCTACTATGAATATTGATGTCACAGTTGTAATACAAAAATACGTTTGAATGTTAAAAATACATATCTGAAATCTTGAAAGAAATTCTATAAAAATCTGCGTACGTTGAAACTCAATGCTTGTCAAGTAAATAAATATTATGTTGTTAGATAGATTTTTTCATTGAGGGCGTTAGCATCGCAGAAACTCCGTTCCATACTAACTTTAATTGTATTTTTTATATTATTTCTGATCCATTTTTCAACTTTTTATTGGTTATTCTGTTATCCGGAGCGGAGAAGAATAAAAAAAAATCAAAGATCGGATGAATCTGTTTATAAATGTTCGCACTAACCCGACTTTCATTTATATTATTAGACTAGCTGACTCATCGAACTTCATCTCGCCTTAAAGTCAATAAAATATTGCTGGGTAACATAACATAGCTAACATATATGACTACTCTTTGTAAAAAAAATCAAAAGTTATGTTGTTATTATGAATCAGTTATTTCAAAAGCACTAAAAGTCACTCGTTCCATACTAACTTAAATATTAAATTATTTCATACTATTTTCCACCCATTTTTCGATTTTTTATTAGTTTTCATTCTGTTATCCGGAGCGGAGAACAATCTAATAAACTAAACACGTTAAAAATCTGTTTAGCCGAGCTCGAGTTATTATAAGTGTCAATAAAAAGTTCTACAAAATAATGTTTTGGTATTCTTAACACATTCCCAGCTATGTTTCTTTTTTTAATCAATTTTGTAGAAGTAACTGGTACGTCGATAAATGATTTTATTGTTTATTTTTTCATACTATAAAAATTATGATGCGTTTATTTTGAAATACGATCGACTATAAAAATAAATCTCTATGTTATAAATTTTTATCTATCGTCGTATAAAAAAAATCAGACTGATAACAGAAAACCGTACGTGTTTTGACTGCTGAGAAAATCGAATAAATTTATATCTCACCGGACATAAACTGGTCGCATTCTGCATTCTATTTTTTTTAACGGCTTACTTTGCCGTGGAAATAATAATATTTTTATGGTCACAAGTGTGAAAAGCCATTGTGATGATCGAATCCAAGTGAGGCGCTCAGTAGAAATGTATCGCTTTTCATTGAATAAGATTTACGATTGCTGAAGTAGTATTAAGGAAATAAAATTCGTTGATTACACAGCAATAAGGTGATATGAAAGACTTTTAGCTCTTTTCATACAGGATTTCGCTCAACTTTAAGTCTGTTTTTATAACTCTAATATTTCATTCAGCCTTTATCCATCTGTTTTCATACCAATAGGAAAGTACTCACATCCTGAAATTGATTTGCTATATGACTGTTACTGGCAACGATAAATTATCTTTTAATATACCACGCACGTTTTCTTTTTCTTTCTCTTTATATAGGTCTGGCGACTTGTTTTTATCGTAGATGGGTTTCTTGGGACACAGAACTCCAACTGTCTCGCCATCTCTCGGAGGGTCTTCCCGGTTGGCGGTTTCCCATCGGGATGTTATGAACTGCTACGTATCACCGTCCATTCTATCAACAATCAACATGGTCGCGCCAACTGCGCTTTCTTGTCCTGCTCCATCTGATGATGTCTTCAGTGTTGCAGGACTCACCTATTTATTTGGCTGAATATTAGGCATTGGTCCCATATTCAGATCCTATAGATTGGCCAAATCTCGCTAGCCATTCTTCTCTTGTTTCCGCTGTCCTCTTTAGCTAGACAGTGACGTAGTTCATAAGTTAAGAAATTCCTATCATAGGCGACCGTTAATTATCTCCATTATAAATCATGAACTACACCTTCATGGCGCATAATGTGAACAATCCAGCGTGAACGTCTTTCGACAATGGTGCCTCTCTTTGATTCGACTCTGTTGAGGACTTTGACATTTGTGTTGTGGTCTCTCTTCTATAATCTTCAATAACACTAAATCACAAATGCCTCCTGTTTATTCTGGTGTCTTTCAGTTAGGCGTCCCTCACTTTCGTATACGTAAATATGCTCCATAGCCCAAAGATAATATAATGTTTTTGTAGCTGCTTGCTTGACTGAAAAATAAATATAAGAAAACTCAATTTAAATCGAATTTTGAAATAAAATTGGCGATTGGCAGAAACAATCAGTTGGTTATATTATGGTTTATAACAGATGGATCAGTCGGAATTAAACTGGTTAAAACGTAATAAATTTATCGTTATACAAATTTGACTTTGTTACCACCACAGAACAACGTGTTTCGGGAATGATAGTTAAGCAATAAATATGTTTTTCAGGCAATCATATTAAGTACTACGCCATATAATGTGCTCATTCCAGAAAGTTGTTTTAAACATTCTAAAGGACTATGATTGTGTTGCAAAAAAATAATAAAGGTAGCTTACAAAATGGTGTTTTGGAGAAAACATTCGAAGTTCAAAAATCAATAATTATTGTCATGTGAAGATTGTCATAGATAAAAATATTCTATCTTTGAAGTAAATTGGCTCATAAATCAGGATACAAAGTCAATGAAATGGTGATACGTCTAATTTAAATTTACTGATTTATTGGGAATATTTCTGAGATACAAGAACCTTCCATATATCACAGAATCTAAACACAAGATCAAATATTCCGAAAGTAAACCAAACTGCTTGCGAAACTCCGTTAAAACAACGAAACACAAGATACTGTAGAGATGGTGTGACAGGGTAAAGGGTTACAATAAATCCTTCTTCACACGTTTAAAAGGTTTATCCACATTGAATATGTTATGCATTTTCACTATAACAAAAAATACTTTCAAGTTCATGTGGTACAGTCTGTGTCTATTTAAAACTACATTGCAACTGTCTCATATTGACTTTGTTTAAGAAGTTCAAATACATTTCAAGTGTGATTTGGTAGACATACAAAGGGTAGAAAGTCATTTCTTCTTGTCACTAACCCTATACAGCTTTGAAACAATCGAATTAACTGAACTAAACGCAGACTGACTTTGGATAAAACAAATAATGTTATGTCAAGCTTGTTTCTTAGAGTAAAAAATGCGTTAAGAACTTGTTTACCAAAAAGAAGCTTGCTATAAACACATATAAGATTCTGAGCAGCTTTATGGGGTAGCCAGAATACAGAAACTCAAGATGGAAAGTCGTGAAAGTGGACGGGAAAAGACTTGAAAAGTAGACCAAGATTCACTGTTTTTCAAATGTATATTTCATGGAATATTAAATGATAGGTGATTTATCAATGTTGATCTTTTACTTTAAGATATTTATAAGATAAAAGCAAGGTTCATAATTTTAATACATTACAGCAGTCGCAGTCTTTAAATTTGGTTGCTCTCTTGTTCTCAATGATTTCCAACTTTTATCTCTATTTTTCATTTATTATTATATTTCTACTTGTTGCATACATGAGATTTTTCGACATGTTGCACATGTTGAGAATTCTCATGATTAGGAGTTTCGGAGACAAACATTACCACATAATGGCGAACGTTGTTAACGTAAAGTGATCACACTAAGCCAGCCTTCGAAATAACAGTAGAAGACGGCCGTAAGCCCGTAGTGGTTTGTTCCATTTAAAAGTCGAACATTAGTAATGAATTGTTAGAGTCATTAGTTGTTATTTTTTTCTTCATAATTTTTATACTTCGATGCTCTATTCCATTACCAGGACTAGATCTGAATATTTGTTCTACCAGATGCCAACTCGGCATCAAACCCGGTTTGGTTTAAAATTGCAAATTTTTTAATTTGACCATTACGGGCTTTCCACCGTCTTTTACTGCTGTTTCGAAAGCTGCCTTATTGTTAGATCATTCAAATTTTATAATTTCGCCAATTAGACTTCGTTTCAAATGATGATACTTTTTTGTATGTGTGCCTTGGTCAGATGCCAGGACTCACATCCATACAGGAGAAAGGGCAACACACGTATCAAACATTTTACATTTTTTGTCTCGACACTAAACAACGACGCCTTCCATATTTCAGTCATAGAAAATAGGTAAAGAAAATTCTAGTTGCGTAATTGAGTCAAGATAAAATTATAATGATTGTCCTTGTTTATGTGAAAGATTGTGTCCAAAGTATTGTCGTATTGTGAAATACTGTTGAGAATTATAAAAGAAATAATATTAAAAATATAGAAATAAATTAATTATAAAGTTTAAATTTATAACGGTCGAGGCGCGTCATCACAGTTAATATCAAAATTCCTATGGAACCTTCTAAGTCTCGCAACAATAGATCAAAATTGCAGCTCTTTGTATAGCGTAGAAATAGCGACACAATCCACCATAGGGGATTTGAGTGTGTGACGTCATTCGTATCCGAACTCAATGTACTCACCGACTAGCTTGCGACTGTTCGTAAACTTACGAGTTAGTCGGGTGTGCGCCTCCTTTGGAGACACACCCGAACACAAACTCTCCTCCTAAAGAAATAATATATTACGCGTTAAAATATAAATCGCATTGAATACGTGTTCGAAATAATTCTATAAAATCAAATCTAGTTGTTTTGTAATTTTTCGTATGGTGCCAAATATTATATTATTGGTTACTAGTGAACGACAAATAACATTGAACTGGTGTTAAACTATTGAGTTTTATAAGAAAACGTTATTATGTAATAAACTAAGGTGAATCTGTGAATATTTTTGAACTGGTGTTAAAACATTATAATAATTTTAAAGAAAACATTTTAATGTAACCATAATTTAAATAAGTGACAATGTTTGGTTATTTTTGCAACTCATTTCATACTCCTTGCTTTGAACTAAAGATTTAAATGTTGAACTATTGTATAATGTGTTTTTGGTGAACAATAAACTTCAGTTAAATTGAAAGTGCCTTTTGAAATTCTCTCTCACAATTATGTTCCTAAAGTCTCTAATGCTCCCGGACTTCTCAAAGACCCTGTGATAATGCTTAATGCCGAGTCTCATGCTCAAAGACATTTCAAGTGTTTACAAAGACAATCCCTCTAACACCACCCTAAATGCTAGCCGCGGTGGTCGAAGTATCTCCTACCCAGACTTCTCTTCATGAACATCAGTGACGCATACCTGTAAGATTTCATTAAGAAAGAAAGGACATGACAAGGTAAGAACCAGGTTCACTTGAGATCCCCATCCTATGAAGAGATGACTGAGAGAAGGACGATGAAGGAAGGAGTAACAGGCTCCCGAAAGAGTTCCTACGACAGTATTATTGCATTTAAATCCAAATAGGTACGAAACGATCCATAAGTTAATTTAACATTTTTTTTTTTATAAAATGAATCTGTGCTCACTCAAAGTGAACATAAATACACTCCTTGACTCTTTCACAGTAAGCTACTTAAAGCTTGTGTCGTGAAAGAGGAAGATGGTCGGCACCTGGGATCGAACCACGACGTCCGCACCAAACAGTACAAAAGCCGGCGTTGTAACCGCTGGGTCACCAACCACTTCATTTAATTAAGTGACTTTCAAACGAAAGGTGATACTTAAAAAATATACCTAGCACGTAAGTATTGAATAGCACCAAAATTGTATTAAAGAGATATTTTGTGTCACAAATAAAAACAATAGGAAAAGTTTTTTTTTATTATTATTTCTCAATCATTATGATTTCCAATAAGAGGATACACTTCTCGGTAAGTTATTGGTCGTTATTTCGAATTGTATTTTTATAGGTTCATCTCAAAAGGCAATAAAATCATATTATTACTATTGCGGGAACTTACTGTTTTAAAGTTATGGGAATAAAATGTATTGGCGAGGTAATGGCACTGAAGAAAGAGATTTCTACACCTCTTTATGGATAGTTTTTTTTATGGTCAAAGTTACTATCACTTTTATGAACAGATGTGAACAAAAATATCACAAGCTTTCTTCAATGGAAAACTATCCAACTGTTTAAAAATATATATTTTTACTTTGACATTCACGTCTTCGTAATATAAAACAACAAATATTACTTCTAAAAAAGGTTTAATGTAATAAATGACTATAGAATTAAACAACTTACGTTAACATTTGTATGCTAAATTGCAAGCTTTGTTTTTGTCTTAATTGTGGCATTTTAGCTTGACTGACTGCCGTATACCAACTGTACCACCGCATGGTGTATACCAACAAATGCCGTACTGCCGTATGGTGTATACCAACAAATGCCGTACTGCCGTATGGTGTATACCAACAAATTCATAAAAATGTGGAATTCCATCATTCTGTTTATCAACGAGACATCAACTTTATGATGAAGTCTAACAGTGCGCGATCTCTGGACATGGTCAAACCAGTTATTTACACCTTCTCAGCCCTCCCTTTTTATTTCTTTTCTAGCTTTCCCGACAGACGTTGTCCTGTGGTTCTAGCCATAATGTGCACTGCGCCCCCATGAAACAATACAAAATTAATTCGATTGAGTTACATAAGCTAATAAAATAATAACACTAAAATATTTCTGAAACATCCATATTTCATTCGTATTCATAGCTCTGGCGGAAACAACGTAAGAATAATGCGCTCGCGCACACACCCTACCTTGCCTATGAAGTAGGTACCAATACAAATGTGCCCGATAATATTGTTGATTTTGTATGAAAATTTTCTAAATATATCATTAAAAAATAAATCATTACTGCCATCTGTCGAAACATAGATCTATTGAATCTTTCTACCAAAATATTACTACTATTTCTACCAGATATTTCGCTAATTTCACCAATAGATGGCGGTGGCAGTTCGGTCTTTAAATCCTTTCTACACTAACTTTAAATATATATTTTATATCTTTCTTATTCATTTATTCAACTTTTTATTAGTTTTTCTGTTATCCGGAGCGGAGAAGAATCCAATAAATCAATCGTCGGATGAATCTGTTCGGCCGATCTCGAATTATAAGTGTTCGCACTAGCCCGACTTTCATTTATATAGTAGATTTATTGAGAATTTTCATTTTGTTATAATATCTGTGCATTATGATTTGACGACCTCAAGTACGTATGTGAAAAGACCAAGGCAAGGGACAAGAGTGAATAGAAAAAAATGCATTAAACTCTCATCAATTAAGGTCAAAAGAAAAGAAATATGATCCGCAAATTGCTCGAATTATGTTTTTCATTTACATGGGTATGTGAATGAGATGCCATGTTTTGAGGAAAAAAGTATCCGTTATAATACGAACGCGGTATTTTTTGAAGCAAGTACAAAGCATCCTATATTTATCTCTTTCACGACCGGCAGTAAAATAATGAAAGTGCGAAAGAGACTGTGTAAGCTTGACGTATAATGTAACTGTGCGTAGCTTGGATACCGTAGTGAACAAGATGCCCACTGAAATAAAAAGTATGAACTATGTAAAAAGGTTAAATTCAAAACTTTTACAATATTATTTTTTATTTATATTGGAAGTTATATTTTTCTTTGTAAAACTCCATCACCCTTTAAGACGTTATGATCGATTAACGATCTTTAAAAAATACATACCGAATTGTTAAATTGTTTTAGTGGTCTATGATCTTCGTAGTAATATCTTTCTAATTGCACCAGTTTGAGGTATGACATTTGGATAGTTTGTCTATAACGGACATACGAGTAGTTATAAACATGTTTTGTCTTTTATTTTGATAGATATTTACAAACACCAATTAATGAAGGGAATCTACCGTCTTTTATTTACTATTATAGGTCGCAGTAAATAAACTAGTTTCCCACTTTTACGACAGCCCTAGGCTAAGAGTGATTCCCTTAGTGAATGAACAACTCCCGTGCTTCGAGAGATTCAATTAAACCAAACGTGAATTCACCGAAATTTCGAAAGGCTCGAGAATTTTTTCTCTTTCTTTTTCTTTTTTGTTGTTGTTGTTTTTAAAAACCTTCTGGGAAACATTTGCGGGAAATGTAATATACAACATGTTTTATTTTACCCTTGGTTTGTGAGTAAGGTCATTCGAATAGCACGTTCCTAAAATCCACCCCTTCAGAGTCCCTTAGACCTGGTTGCACCTACAGGTGAAATATGTGGGTGACTTTAATGTAATTTAACATCGTGGGGAATCTAATCCGAACTATCTAGTAAAAAAAAGAAACTGATTAATAATTTGTACCTACTATCTTTATACCTACATTCACGCCTTAACGGCTGGACCTCTAAGTAGGTAACCTTTATACTACTTTTTAAACTATATTTTTTATTCCAAATTTGAAAAATTGAAATTACATTAAAGTTTGACATGAACTGTCAGTTGTTTGATAGTTGGTGGTTTTGACAGAATGTCGATAGAAAATATATTAGGTTTGGTTTGAAACAGACGCATCCATCTAAATTACATTGATTAAAAGGTAATAAGCTTATTATTATACAAATCCGAATTCAATATTCTTAATAAGGACTACAGGACAACGTATGTCGGGAAAGCTAGTATGTACCTAGTTTATATAGAGAAGGAGTGTCGAATGCTAATATTATGTATAAAAAACACATTGAATCAATAAAAAAACATTACAAACTGTAATATTTGATACTCACACACACTTTGATGTATTTGACATTTTGACAGACGCATAATATTATGTATATTCCTTTGTTTATCTGTGGTCAAATTGAGAATAAATTAATATTATGTGTCTTAATAAAAATAGAAAAAACTTATCAACATTTTAAATTTGAAACATCCATGTCATTGTTTTTTAAAGTTAAATGGGACCTTAATAATGTTCAAACTTATAATCTAAATTAGTTATGGTCGAAATTCGAGCACTGGTCGACCACTACTAATTCCTAAAAAGGTTCAAAATTTAACATTAAAGATAGGTCTCGGTAAAACACTGGTATCGGATAATGGGGTAACCCGCGAATAATCCGTAACCTATAACGATGCGCGACGTGTGTTTGACAGATGACGTATGAAAACAATACATGTAGGTACATGCTGCAATACAATCAATACATTGGCACACAGAGATCACAAATATTCATAGCTATGCCTTAACGCGTCGGCCATATATCTCTGAACTAAAACCACATCGAGCAACTTGCTCATAAGCATGCTTGGTGGGGCAAATAAGCAACAAACAAAATACCATACAAAAAAACATCTCTGTGTCCATACAAATTCTAATAGATATCATAAAAATATGGTCACTCACCCAAAATTCAGTATACCTTCAAAATAAAAGCACAAAGCACAAACGAAAATAAAAGCACGTCACAATCATGATTGGAAAATAAATTATCACGGTGGCTGTCCAATCTACTTAAACGTTCCTCCTCGCGTCCACACCTATTATGGCCAGCCCAATTAAACAATCAACATATTATAAAAATTAAACAGAGAGCTTAATCCAAAACCGAAGACTCAAAGTTTTATCGAACGCGAATTTATCAAATGCGATATTTTAACTTCCATACATTCTATTCTTGTCGCACGGAAATCCTGTATTAATAACAAAGCACTTGGACGCAGCACGTTAGGTACATACAATTGAAATATGCGAAGGATATTAAAAATTAATAAAACACTTCAACACAAAATTTAAGAACGTCTCTCCTCAGAGCCCGGATGAAAACTAACATATCGAGGGCCAAATACACTACATAATATGTAAAAAAAAAGGAATTTAATCTTCTGTACTAATCGCTTCAAACAATAAAAAAATTAATGGTTTCCTAGGCATCCATTCACTGTGTCAAAATACCAACCTCTCTAAAAATCCGGCATAAACAATCAAGCAACTGTTTTTTTTAACTCTTCCCCCCCCCCCATCGCATTCTCAAACTTTCAAACACTACCTAAATGACTCAACAATATTTTGAATAACAACATATGAATTAATCCCTCACATCAACTTTTTAATGTACTGCTAAGATGTATTCAGTTTGTTAAATTGACACATTGATAAACAAAAATTTATCGATGAAAATACGAATATTTTTGGAAATTTCTTCTTCTTCTTTTGTAGATGTACATTAATGTTTAAAATATTTTATAAATTCTTACTGAATGGTTTTTATTTATTTTCTCTTCAAGTATCATTAATTAATTATTCTACGAATTTCAATTCTAGTTTGGGAGTTGAATGCCTGGATTTTCTTTGAACTATTCGCAGTTAATTGGCATTCAGTTTGGTCAAGGTCATGATTTCCGTGCCAATACATTTTCTATAAGCGTTAGGCATCAATAAAATTCATATAAGTAGGTTATGTCGTATATTCAATCTCGTTTTTTTTCGAGTTATCAAACTTCGTATTTAAAAAAAGTAAAGCAACTTAAAATCAGCAAAATCAGATTCGATCACGGTGCAGGGCTCTAGTTGCCTCATAAACGGAGTATTTTTTTGTATAAAAAAATGAATCTGTGCTCACCCAAAATGGATACAAATACACTCTTTGACTCTTATCACAGTTATTTACCTGAAGCTTGTATCGGAATAGAGAAAGATGGTCGGCACCTGGGATCGGACCAATGATCTCCAGTACGAAAGCCACCAGTTTACAAACTCTACTAATATAATATTTTGTATTTTATACTAAAAATCGATAGATATTCGTATCTGCTAGAATCAGTTCATTTGCTTCAATGCTCAACCATTGAATAGAAAAAAGTAGCACACAGAATAAACGCTACAACTTTTAACTCAGAAATTGCTTGAAGAAAATTCTGCTACGTTGAATCTGTTTGGATTTAGAGAAATTTCAAATGCAAACGAAGACAATTTCATCCAGGATTCATGTGCATATTTTATCTATTAAATGGCTCGAATGAAGCCAAAGAGCCAGCTAACCCTTCCAGAGAATCTCATTATTTTACGACTAGAGCGGAAAATTGGTTATACATATTATAACAGCGAAATTATGACATGGAACCCTGCATACTTACCTACGTAATATTATGTAATTATATAGGAGAAAATGTCACTTGAAATCTGGTTTATAATAATGTCGGTGAAATGCAATGCGGCATCTGATTGCAAAACTCAAATTATGAATAGTGTATAGAGTTAAATTATGATTTACTTAAAGGTTTTTGGTCAAGCAAGAAATAATTTTAAGTGTTTTTCTGAATGATTTACCATTTCTCATACTAAACGCACAATTACCTGTGAAGATATATTTTTATATATCAACACAGGTAGTTTTAAGGCATGTGCAAGCTCCGCAAGAGAATGGACCAGAACTCCCTTAACAGGAAGCGTCCTAAGTCTAAGAACAAGAGGTTTTTTTAAGAGGGACATCGCACCCGATCATCATTAAAAGTGTTACTTGAATAGCGACTCATTAAGGCTGTTCTAACAGAATAGTTCCGTCACCAAGAGAGACCAAGTCAAAATAAGAAATGTTATGTCGTTGGGAGGAGAATAATATGTAATTTATCATTTAAAGAACAAAATTTTTGTCAACAGAAACTCATCACAAAATCAACAACCTTCAGATAATAGAATTTAACGGTTCAACCCATCTGACACCCTTTTCAAAGAATCTCCTACACATCAATTTTACCAAGTCAAGTTGTTTTTTTTTTCGAGTTTACAGTTCACATGCCCATACGTCTTCACTAACTATTGAAGTTTTTATTTCATTACTCTTTTATTTAGTTTATTATGTTATGTACTAGTAACAATATTATTACACCGAGGATATAAGGAAAACTTGAAAGAAACATCTCTACGGATAATTATATACTTACCAAGAATTGTTTCGATGTGTTTCGGTTCTATGAGCAATAGAGAAAAGGTTGTTGAATAATATATCACCGAATAACGAAAGTTTGGATAAGGGAAAAAAAAACAAAGGGTAAAAAAGTGGTTAAGAAAACCGCAGAAATAAAATGGAAATGGGCACTGGGTAGGTCATGTGGCTTGTATGGTGAGTGGATGAAGAGGGTGCTGGATTGGAGACCTATAACGGTGGGTAGGCCCCAAAAAAGTGGCGGGCTTGCATTGGAAGAGAGTCGCGTTTCGCAGAGAGTTACGAAAGTCCAGAGAAAGACGTTTGTCCAATACCGAGCATAAGTTGAAGGCTAGAGAGAATTGTGAACCTCAACTTTCTTCTATCTAGATACTTGCTTTGCTCCTTCCATCAATATAACATTTTTTATATAACCTCTTTTTTCTGTATTTTTTCTGAGCTGACATTTCTACAGGATTAGAAATCATATTAAATATCTTTGTTCAAATCCATTAGCATTGTTGATGCTGTCAGATACTCCACAAATGGCAGATGCGAGAATTTTCTGCCTACGGCTATTAAGAACGTTCGATGTTTTAAGCAGAAGGTGCTTGGTGATATTACATTTCAAAATTTAAATGAAAGAGTCTTGTACTATAGTTCTATCAAAAAAAATCAAACATGAACCGGTTTTCGACATAAGACATTAAGCCTTAAACATTTGATAATGGAGACGGTAGTTTCTGAAAATTATACAACACTTTTATTTTTCTATAAAGAACCTGTAGAGTCAGAAACACAGAAATTCGAAGGATTTGCGAGGTCGAGGACGTTGTAAGGTGAGGAAGACAGAGGAGACGGTTTTACGTTTCAAGAATGGAAGACACAAGAGCCGCGAAAATCGCCAGAGACACATAGCACAAGGAAGCAGACCTCCAGGACGACCGCCTAAACTCTGGAGGGACAGTTGGCACTCAGCTTCCCAAGAGGACAACGTAGCAGGAACAACAGGCCAGTAGGCCTTATCAAAGAGGGAGAAGAAGAACCTGTACAGAGCATTCAAATAATATTTGAGAGACAATCCCCAAAATTGTCTCCAAAGAGATTGCCAAGGGTCAGAGAACTATAATTAGACCACCAAAATGCTAGACAGATATCGTGAAGAAAAAAAGGCCATGGCTTATTTCAAGAGGAGGAAGAACTCACCCACTACATAAAAGCGCTAGTGCATGCGTGTGTGACCCGCGATATACTTTGGGTAGGCGGCGTTAGTCGTACATGCATTCAGTCAATCGGTATTCTGTGCTATTTTCATACGCGCACAGATATATACGTTCGTTGCTTATATAATTTTATTAGATAGACTAAACAAAAAACTCATGGGTAGAAATAACGGAAAAACTCATGGGTAGAAATAACGGAAAAACTCATGGGTAGAAATAACGGAAAAACAGCTATGTAGGTATAAAGTAGGGTAAAAAAATCACTTATGTTTTCAGGAAGTATAAAGATTTGTTAAACAACAAACTGTCCTAGGATATTATATATTGTGATATTTGTCCCAAAACAGCACGCAACAATATTGTAACAAAACCTTTTATCAGAACAAAACGCTACAACTTAAATAAATGTTATGATATAATAATAAAAATAATTTGCCTTGAACACTGACTGACTGACTGACTGCCTGACTGACTGACTGCCTGACTGACTGATGTCATTAACGCCGCTAGATGGCGCGCCACTCGCAACTAAAGACAAATAATATTGTTCTTCTAATACAATATGGCTGACAGCAGTGACAACTGACAGTAACATAATGATATTATTATGCCTGGTGGCTGAGCACTTTTTTTAAAGGTCTTGACGTCGAGAAAAACAATTTTTTGGGTTATTAAAAAGCTCACATGCGAAGTCAGACATAAGAAAGCAAAGTGTACCAAATTAGGAAACTTTTACGCACAGCGGGACTTCATAGTGAAGAAAAGCCTTTCTAATGCCATGAGTGCAATAAAAAGTTTGCGGTTTCAAGTAATTTAAAGAATGACATGCGAACTCATATCGGAGAAAAGCCATACGAATGCAATAAAAAGTTCAATCAATCAAATAATTTAAACAACCAATGACATGCTAAAAGCTATTTGAATGGTAAGTTTGTAATAAAAAGTTTAATTTCATTTTTAAGTTTGCATAAATAGTTCAATCAACCGTGTGCTGTAAAGTATCACTTGCGAATTCGGCCAAAAAATTGACAAATCAGGAAACTTTTACGCACAGCCGGACTTCGCTTTACTAATGCAATGTGTGCAATAAAAAGTTTTGAAACTCATAGCTGAGAAAAGCCATACGAATGCAACCATTGCCATAAAAAGTTTAATCAATCAAATGATAAAAGCCATTTAAATGCATATTTTGTTAGAAAAAGTTCAAAATTTGTTTAAAGTCTGACATATGAATTCGGCCAAAAGAAGCATTGTTTGTATGAAAAAGTTTACCAAATCAGATCTTTAACTCACAGACGCGATTTCATTGCCAAGAAAACCCTTGCTAATGCAATGTGTGTTATAAAAAGTTTTTTTTTTTTGCATTTTTATAAATAGTTATATTATCATGAAGAGTTATAATCTATCATCGAGTGCTTTACAGTCACACAAATGAATTCGGCCATAAGAAAACAAAGTTTCCATGAAAAAGTTTACCAAATCACGAATCTTTAATCCACACACACGAGATCATAGCGGAGAAAAACCATACGAATGTCATGTTTTCAATAAAAAGTTTACACACCTAGAGTAATTTTTTAAAGATTTTCATGTGAATTCATAACGTTGAATAGCCATACATATGTAAAGTTTGTTATAAAAAGTTCATGTTGTTTTTTGATTTTTCATGAAGAATTCAATTAATCAAGTGCTTTAAAGTCTGACATATGAATTCGGCGATAAGAAAACAAAGTTTCCATGAAAAAGTTTACCAAATCACGAATCTTTAATCCACACACACGAGATCATAGCGGAGAAAAACCATACGAATGTCATGTTTTCAATAAAAAGTTTACACACCTAAAGTAATTTTTTAAAGATTTTCATGTGAATTCATAACGTTGAAAAGCCATACATATGTTAAGTTTGTTATAAAAAGTTCACGATGTTTTTTGAGTTTTCATGAAGAATTCAATTAATCAAGTGTTTTAAAGTCTCATATAAGAATTCGGCAATACGAATGCAAATTTTACATGCAAAAGTTTAATCAATCAAATCGGTAAATACCCACATGCCAAAAGCTATTTGAATGTACAGTTTGTAATTAAAAGTTTAAGTTGTAGGTATTTGAGTTTTCATAAAGAGTTGAATCAACCAAGTATTTTGAAGTCTCACATGTGAATGCTCACAGCTATGCTATGAGAAAGTAAAGTTTGCATTAAAAAGGCCATAGGTGGGCGCCACGGGCGCCTTTAAAAAACTAGTATAATAATAAAAATAATAAAAGTTGGTACAACGCTTCAGAGATTTGCTGGTCTAGAAAAAAAAGGTCAACCAAATCGTGATTTCGTTTTTCAAGTCTTCGGGGTATTTTCATGATCTGAGGTCACGTGTATGATATCCTCATTTCTCATTGTGTTATTACTATCCTTATGTAGATGGAGTGATATGTGTACTTATATAATAACATGTACACAGATATAGTAGTTATACCCTTATTAAAATGTTTGTGGTCAACCCTAATTTAAAATAAACCAACACAATGTATGGAACTAACTAACTAACTAAAGAAAATAACTGTTGTTATTCTGCCTATTATATTATAATCAAATTGTTTCAAAGCCAAGTCCAGAAAATGTAAACATATTATGTGACTAGAACTTTCAAATAATTTCATTTCTATTATATTCTATTTTTCGATTCTTTTCCTTAGAGAATTTTGGTTGTTAGCCATTTTCTATCAGTGTTGCCACTTTTGTAAAAAATTTTACCCGGTCACAGCCTTATAAAAAAGTTATTCCGATAATTTGGTATCCGTAAAAATTGTTATTTATTTATTTATTTATAATTTTGGAAACACCAACAGAACACTGATATAAACATAATACAACAAAAGCACACAACACGTACAAAATTCACCAGTGCTCCAATAAGAGGTGTCCGCCACTTCCGTTCAAAATTCCGGAATTACAAAATCCGGATTACAAAATTCGTTCCGAATATTTGGTATCCGGAAAGTTGAATGTTCACTAAAAAAAAAAGTCGTTAAAAAAGCGTATGACCCAGATATTTTTGGTTTCGCCCGGACACCCGGACACACGTCGCGAAACCCGGACTGTCCGGGTCAAACCCGGCAACACTGTTTTCTATCTATCTCACTTGGTCCTTATGAACAGACGTAGTAATTTACAGCCAAAGTCATCTCAGCAAAAGAATCGGATTATAGTCACAAGCATTGTGCAAGGTCGAGCGCATTGGAGACCTCATGTTCCATCCCCATGCCCCTAAGTGGGTTTCAAAGGGAGATGGATTGATTAATAATTATGTTTAAGAAAAAAATTGCGTACTTTCCCACATACAAATATTTCATACTTTAAGGTTTCTGCTTGAAGTATCTTTCGCCGAATTTCGACAAATTTTGTTCTGATTCTTTGGTAAAGCAGAGGCGATTGTTCGGGATTCTTTTATTTTGCTTTAATAATAAAGCATACATAACAAGAAGAGGAGTGGGCAAAACACCAGCCAGATAGAGAGACAAAACAGAGAGAGCGGCCAGATGAAGTTTTAGGAGGGCGAGATGCAGAGAGGGTTGGAGGAGAGGTGAAAAGGAGAAGTCCATCAGTGGACCACAACGGGCAGATGATGATGAAAGCATTAAAAGAAGAAAAAAACCAAACTAAAAGGATTCAATAAATTCAAAAAAAGAGATTCAAATCTTTCAATCAAGCCTAATTGGTCATTGTTGCATAATTATCATGAAAAAAAACAAAAGAGTTCTCAGATGACGGGATAGAAGAACATTCCACAATAATGAGAAAATTGTGGAAATCCGCTGACTTCTCCACCAAAACTAAACGATGGAAACTCTTTGATGTGGATGTGAATCCTGGCATCAGCTGACGAAGGCTCTACAGAAGAAGATCGTTAGTGTTGACAACAAAATTTTGCGACAGATTTTGGGGATTAGGTGGTACCACTATGTCTCAAATGAGAGCGTATGCGCCAGAACAACACAACGGCCAATAACCTTTGTAATCAAGAATCGCTGATTTAACTACATAGCTTGGTCATGTTCTCCGACAGTCTTGAAAACTCAAGCCTTTCCTACAATCCGGAAGGGACACGAAGGCAAGGCAAGCTAAAATTAACAACTGAGATTTTACAAGAGGCTGGACTATGCTGGGATGAATCTCTGAAACTGGCGCGAGAGAGACTTGATGGAACTTCGTGGCGTCCACGTAATCCACACTATCCTGCATTTAATTTTCGACTGAATTTTATTAGTCACTAGCTTTCCCGACAGACGTTGTCCTGTAGTCCTAACCAGAAGCGGCCCGTTTATATGTGCACTGCCCAGTGCGCACCCAGAAACAAAAATACATACGTAATCCGATTAAGTTACTAATAAAATAATAATTAAATATTTCTAAAACATCCATATTTCATTCGTATTCAAAGCTCAGGCGGGAACAACGTGAGAATATATGCGCGCGCGCACATATTACCTCACCTATGAAGTAGGTACCAAAACTAATGTGCCCAATAATTTTGTTGACTTTGCGGTGGAGTAAGTGGGATGGGCTACTGTAAGAGCGGCAATCACGTATGCGAGAATGAGAGGGAACTACCCACGATGGTGTTGGCGTTTTATATCATTTCTTAACTTTTTATTAGTTATTATGTAATCCGGAGCGGAAATGAATCCAACAAATCAAATATTGAAAGAATCTGTTCAGCCGATATCGAGTTATAAGTGTCCGCGCTAACCCGACCTTAAATTTAGATTAGAGATTATTTGGGACAGAGTAAGATAGATAGTGCAGTGTTCCCCCCATACCAACTTTCAGCTACGTGTAAGTTATTATATCTACGGTCACCATAAGAAAAATCCTAATTCACATTTCAGACAATGAAAAATTATTTACATTTATTTTTGAAGAAAAAATACCGGAGAATAAATGTAATTGAAATTCAGACTAGACACGAATATTTCTCTTTTGAGACAAACCTTGATAGAATGGAGTGAGAATAATTTATTATTTCATCTTACTTATAGCTTTTTAGGGATATTTTTTTTACCTCTATTCTTCTATGGAAATCCATATATTATGAACCATCGTTTAAAACTCTTCTTCTTTTTCTATCCTAGATGGAGGGTATGGACTCCATAAGTCCTCGCCATGCTGCCCTGTCCCCTGCTGTCCCGACTGATTCATCCCATTCGAAACCGGCTCCCCGGAGATTCGCCTCCTATGGTTTTGAGGGGTCTACCGCATATTTTGTTGCTCTCAGGACGGTAAGGCTAAAACGGGTTAAATCTTCGGTGTGGTTTCTCAAAAGTGGCCCAGCAAGGTAAGTCTGCGGAATTTGATAGTGGCAGTGACAAATGGTTGACCCATTAGCCCTCTAACGGTCGTGTTCTGCACAAAACCATACCATCGGATACCCAGCATTCGTCGCATGCACTTACTCTCGAAACATGCCAAATATGTTTGAATGTTAAAAAAATATTTTTGAAAACTCGAAAAAATATTTCATAAAAAATCCACGTACCAATATTTTTAATGTCAATTGTTGTCAGGTAAAGAATAAGTTTGTTGCTGTAGGATTTTTCCCTAATAGTGGGTCTAGAAATGAATATCTCCAAATCTAAAATATTAAGTCCACACAACAGTAACTTGAAAATAAGCAACAAGTTGAAGCTGTTGAAGAATATATATATATATTTGGGACATAAAATTAAATTGGGGAAAGAAAACCAAACTGGAGAAATACCTAGAAGAATCGGCTTGGGCTGGGCAGCCTTCGGCAAACTGGATCATATCTTTAAAGTCAAGGACATCCCAATGAGCCTGAAAAGGAAAGTCTTCGAAACATGCATCCTCCCGGTGATGACATATGGAATGGAAACAATGTCACTCACAGCCAACACAATACATAAATTAAGATGCGCACAAAGAGCTAAGGAGCGACAAATATTAGGAGTAAGTCTTAGAGACTTTAATTTCATTTTTTTTCGGATTAAAAAAAGATTGAATAATTTTTCATCCGTTCTTGTTTTATTGCGAAGGGTAGGAAAAAATAATCGTAATAGCTACATGATGTTTTGTGATTCTAAGCATCCCCTTGTTCAATGTTCAAAAGAGACAGGCTGTGTGAGAAAACATTTTTAGATACAGGGATGCCTTCAGGATATTACACCCCCAAAGGTATGCATAAATAAAGATTAGTGGGGAAAAAAAATAAAAATGTAAAAAACACATAACAAACTTTCACAAAAAATAAAAATAAACATGAGGTACCTAAGTCAACATGGAAAGATTAAAAAGTTTTTTTTTTCACTTAAGTTACTTGACATCTGTTTGCAATTATTTCCGTTTACAATGTTGGTTTGCAACAACAAAATCCTTTTTCATTATAATATAGAAAATTCACTCCGTTACTCAAAAATTTTTTGACACACTAATCCGTAGTACCTAAATCTTTTTCATAGTTGAGTTATTGCGAGTTAGATAGTTGGTGCGATTGACAGAATTCAGATGGAAAATACCTATGTGGTTTCAAATAGATGCATCGGTCGGAATGACATTGGTTAAAAGTCATTTTTATCATTGTTTTATGTAAATTCTTAATCAATATTCATAGTTGTTAGACCAAAGGAAAATGTCTGTCGGGATAGCTAGTTAAGAATATAATCAGGTAACTGTGTTGATGCGGCTTAGTCAAAAACTGTTTAAAACATTTCGCTGGTTGCTTCACTTTGGAATTATTGATTCCTGGCTATGGTGCAACCTTAAGCCCAATATTTTAGCAATGAATAAGCGGAAAACGTATTTTGTGTATTGAAAGATGAGTGAATGACGTATGTTAGTAGGTTTATGGGAGAGCTTTATGGCCGACACAATACGCAAGATAAGCACGATAAAATATTATATTTATCGTATTTTGAAATAAGGCATTCACTGGGTTCTCGATCAAACGTTTTTATTCAAAGAAAAATGAGGAACCTCCTACGGCAGATAAAACTTATGCAAGAATTCTTTCGGTCAAAAGTATAAAGGGTATAGCTAACCAACCCTTATTTTTTTCCATCACGCCGTTTCCCGAAGGGGCTATGCAGAGAGTACGGACTTCCATTCTTTCCTATCCAAAAAACCTCTTTCGCTTCCTCCAAACGCATGACATTCCGTATACATGCACTTTTATTCATTTTGCTCATGGCTTGACCCTGCTGTAAGACGGCACCGATATGGTTGATCCATGTCATTTGACGTCGGTCTCGTCTGCGTGCACCCATTCTTTTAGATTTATATATCATTTTAGTCATTCTCTCTATGTACCCAAACCACATTTAATCTATTCACATTCATTCTAGTCACTGCGTTAACACCCACTCCACACTCCTTTCTAATATTATCATTCCTCGCCTCACCTTTAAAATGAAGAAATATTCGATATGTATGCTGAAAAAAATACTAGATAGCATGATAAACATTATGAAAATCCCAAGCAACACCTGTGTCGGCTCAAACATGTCATACAGCATTGAGTTCAGAACTAACAAAATAAATGTCTTCTTCACACCAGCGAAAAGAAAGTACTCAAAAATATCGCTGGCAAACCCTTTGAGACAGAGTACGGAATACGGACATTCAAAGGGTATGCAAAATTGAGGACATTGTCAGGGATGATAGAGAAAAAGGTTCTGGAACAAGCGAATGTCCAGGAAGGTGGACACTAGATCTGTAAAGGCAGCTAAAGATAACATTGCACAATCTAACAGGTTTCCAGGAAGACCACCCAATATATGGAAATATAATTTGTAATCCACGTCACAAGAGGCAAACAACACAACAGGAACATAATAGGCCAACAGGTCTAGTGAAAGCGGAGGAAGAAGAAGATAGGGAATCGAGCCCAGAAAAATGACCCTGAAAACTCTGAAATCTACGGTTTACAGCCTGGTAAAACATTGTGCAATAAAAGAGCACTAGTAAGTATAAAAAACTTATTACCTACCAAACCTTTGAAATATTTTGATCAGAGATATTGAAAAACCCATTCATATAAACATTGTTGATGCCGATCACAATATATGAACATGTATAAAACGTTAACAATGGCGATGGATGAGCGAAAAAGAAGGTTTTGTGTATTCGGGAAGTTCTCCAAGGTTGAATGTCGCGTAAAATATTCAGCCATCGATCAGAATATAGTGTGACGTGTATGGTGAGAATCCTGCAAAGGGGTTTTAGCCTCTCATATAATATACAAGATAATACATATTATCATTACGTTAGTTGCATAACCTCAAGTATTGCTATGAAAAAATATGTCAGATACTTACAAATTATTTGTTTCATAAACGAAGAAAACTGAAGACATCGAATGAAGAAGATCGATCGTCATGAAGAACGTATAAGAACAATAACCAATTTTCAAAGCTAGGTATATAGGGAAATCGACAACTTTATAGGGAAGCAGTACAAAAAATGCTATAAGAAAAGATCAGTAGCCCTAGTATAAGTTTATATCGTTTCGATATTCGATCATCGAAAGATTTTCGAAAAATTTCCATACAAAAAAGATTTTAGAACACTATTTGCACCCTAATAAGCGCTTATTAACGTGCAAGTAGCTTTCCATTAAACTCGTATTAACCCCACAGGGGTGAAGAACTTATAGAAAACTAACGTTGTCTAGTTTAACTTACACATGCGAGTAAAAATATAATCAATCAATCAATTGATCTCCTTTCGGAACCCACTTAGAAGCATAGGGAGGCAACAAGAGCTCTCCATTGCGCGCAATGATTATGACCTCCTTCAAGGCACAAAACACGTAATAAAAGTAGAATTTGGTTTTTGTTTTCCTTAACAAACATTTATTTTATTTTACTAAATTATAAAATCATTATGTTATCGTGAGGGAAAAGCTGTGGAGTTGCCACGTAATAATAGCACCTCTGCATGTTTGCTGGTTTTTCGAGCATTCTGTAAGAGGTAGGATATCGAAAAAACAGATTAGAAAATCCACCCTGTGATGACGCTCGATTGAGCACAATGGAGATCTCTTGTTTCCTCCCCATCTGCAACAAGCTAAGGATGAAGAAAAAAACTTTCACAAAACAATGAAAAAAAAAATATTGGCACATGAGTTAGTTTTTCTATTAAACTTTTTCTCATATGATTGATTTGAGATGTCAAAGTTTTACCCAGCGTAACAAAAATTAAACTAATAGAGAAGACCATCACGGTAAGAATTTAACAATATAATAAAATCAAGACCGCACGAAAAGAGAAAATTCCTTTTATTTGTGAAACAACTTTCTTTTTTGAGAAGTTGAAAAGTTTGTTTTTATCAATATTCGCTAGATGTCATAAAATCATCCCGGCCATTCAGAAAAACCATCAAAGTTGATTAGAAATTTGTTACGCTTTGTCGAAACACATATAACACATCATCGACCTCATATTATTATAACGTAAAAATACAGAAAAAGTTTCGAGAATTTTTTCGATTGTCTGAGAACTTTCTACTTGGCGTACAGAACTAACTATAATGATTCTTTTAAGAAGAGTGACGAAACAACGATTTTGTGGAGATAATTTTCCAAAAATCAATCAATCAAATTTCCCTTTGAGCCCACTCAAGGGCACAAGGAGGCAACTTGAGGTACGATGTTATACCCAAGATTCTCCTGAGACACTTCGTTTCAAATGATATCAGATACGTTTTGTGTCTGGGCCAGGACTCACATTCATACAGGAGAATGGGCAACACATACGCATTTCAGAACTGCACTACATCTATCCATCAAGCAGTTAAGCAATAAAATGTAAATAGTTTACAATAAAATATACCCTATTCTAATTTGGATATTAAATTGGCATTTTAAAGAACCTGTCAACTTTGATAGTTTTATAGTTTTTATTTATAGATTGATTCAGGTGCAAGATGTTAAAATAGATGCATCGGTCAAAAGGCTAGGTCAAAATATATAACAACAAATTGTTTTAATTTATGTGAGCACTGAGATCAAACAATTTAAAGGACACAAAATATAGACATTAAAATTTATTAGTGATATTAAATATTTTGGAAACCAATTCGATTTTTGCAATAATTATTTAGGTATACGTATACTTATCTAATGCATGACCTTTTCAAAATTGATGATTTCAGTAATAACGTTTAAATATTTTATACCTTTTCATTAATCCTGTTCAATGTTCATACTTTGACATTTTAAAATAAAAACCTACTTAATAACTCGTGTTTGAATTTTACAGATTACATTGGAAATTAGGGCCATATTTTATCCGTCGAAAAGATTTGTGTTTCAAAAGAAGAATGATGGAAGCATATTAAGACAGAAATAGGGAATGAAATTGAGGATGATACAGAGCTATACGTACACGCACTAGCTAAGTTGACAGACGTTGTGCCATTTTGAAACATAGAAGAATCCTCAATCAAAACTTAGAGGTAGGCACACATTTGTGAGGAATTATTGTTATTTCTCTAATTTGGCCATTTTTCCAAAATTATGTAACTATTACGATATAAAAACATATAATTGGAAATCTGGGCTCACTTATAGTGAACAAAATACAATTTATAGATATTTCACATTGAGCAAAGCCTGAAAAATAGGCGCCGTTCAAATAACGTAACGGATTTTTGAGATTTTAGAACCTTTCACCCCCCCCCCCCACTACACAGTAACGTTTGGCAAGCACCCCCCCCCCACCCCCATATATTGCCTTACGTAATACTTGAGTGATCCCAAAAACAATATTAATTTTATAACATCATCAGTTTCAGTTTTTTTTAATGAATCTGTGCTCACTCGAAGTGAACACAAATACACTTTTGACATCTTTCACAGACTCGACTCGGCCGGGATTCGAACCCACGACCTCCGCACAAAACAGTGCGAAAGCCGGCGTCGTAACCGCTGGTCTATCAACCACCTCGTCATTTATAACTGCTCGTGAAATCAATACACCTACTTTATGAAAAGATATTTAAGGACGGGGATAATTAGGCTTAATTTCTTAAGAAATTCTTGTCCGTTCAGAGTCCGAGAGAAATGCTATCCGAGGATGCATTTCTTATCCAGTCCATAGATGGCAGGTCATACTTATGAAAAGGACAGTTTTTTTCCTGCTGATAAGTGATTTGCTATAATAGGCTTAAAATAGGCTTCTCCTGAACTTATGCAACATTTATAACAAACATGTTATACTACAGTCAAGAAAGTTTTTGACTATTCGAATAGGTACCTAATTAGGGTATAAAAATGAGAACAAAACTATCTTTAAACTGGTCATATTAAGCCGGAAACTCAGAAGACAAGAACATGCCAGGTTGTCTAATGAAATATATCAAAAAGAAACCTGTTCCGTTGAGAAATTCGAAATGACGCCAACAATTGGCTTATATCTGGAGTGATTTGCCTGGGGAATAATACGTACATACATTTGTAAAAGAAGCGAGCTTAAAAGCACAAAGTGGTTCCTTGTAAATTACAATTGAAGATGAACACTTTAAAGCATTTCCTTGTAGGAAGCACTTCCATCTTTCACACGTACATGCGTAGAATCACAGACTCCCACTTTTTTTTCTAAAAGAACATTCGAAAGCTTTTTAAAAGCGGCAATAACACGTATCAATTAAAAAAAGACACTTTTGGGAGATCTATTTATAAATAAAAAAACTGAAAATAAAATCAAAAGGCGAATTTGAAAACTCATAAAGTACATTTGTTCTGTCATTGAGACCCGTTTTTTACGTACTTTATCACCATTTTGTTTATGAATAGGGATAAAAGTATTAATAGACATACACGACATGAAAATCGACCCTGTGCTACTCCCTACCTTATTTTGTATTAATCCTTTCCTGTAAAATTGTAATAAATATGACTCGCAAAAGCTAAGTAAATCTTATAATATAAATGATAGTCTGGTTAGTGCGAACACTTATAACTCGAGATCCGCTGAACAGATTTTTCGATGTTTGATTTATTGGATTCTTCTCCGCTCCGGATAACAGAATAACTAATAACATGTTGAAAAATGGATAAGAAATAATAAAAAAATATTATAATTATTAAAGTTAGTATGGAACGGATTCCCTGCGACGCTACCGCCATCTATGAAAAATGTATAAAAACAAAATTATTGTTTACTGCACCTGATAGTAGTTCCCTCGCATACGTAATAAATTGTCGCTCTGATACACTGGGTTCCTGGGAACGGTCCGTCGTCTGACAAGAGGGCATCTTTAAAAATTATATGAATTTTTTTTTTGTTACTACGAAAACAATTTTAACAATGTTCTCAAGTGCATATTCACCGCTGTTTATAGTAGCGGCGTATCCGTAGGCAAACGGACCAACAGCCCATCCCACTTACTCCACCGTTTCCAGCGTTTTGTGAACTTGAAAAATAGAATGAAAAATGTTAAAAAAATAACTGTGAATGTGAATAGTAATTAGCTTTTCTGGAAGGAAGTGAAAAGAAAAAGGTCTGGGAAGGCTGAGAAAGTAAATCGTTTGAAGGAAGGACGCTTCGACAATTCTCCCAAGTTTCCACTTCAGTACCTTTGAGTCCACCTGTCACTATCTTGTCTTGCCACTTGACTAGCCTACTGCCACTCATGACTACCTCACCGACCCAAGTCTTTTTTTTTTCTTCGCGAATCATTATTTCGTTTTTTATTTTAATATTGAACATTGACTTTTATGGATCAATTAAAAAAACTGAATATCCAAATTTACTAAGGAATCTCAGCACCATAACATGCCTTTTTGCCAACTAACCTATCAAAAGTGCCGGTCAATAAGGCTGTACTTTTTTGATATGGAAAGACAAATATGGGACTGTAGTGTAGGTTTTTATTAAAAAAAAATATTAAAATACTTATAGTTATCGAATATGTAACAATTAATGACTCTAACAATTCATTACTGATGTTCGATTTTTAATGGAACAAACCAATACGGGCCCACGACCGTCTTCTACTGTTATTTTGAAGGCTGGCTTGGTTTGATCACTTTACGTTAACAACGTTCGCCATTAGGTGTTTCAGTCTTTTGTTTAAGTCTCTGTACTCCTAATTATGAGAATTCTCGACATTTTCAACATGTCGAAAAATCCTATGTGTACAACAAGTAGATAATTAATGAGATATAGAGATAAAAGTTGGAAATATAATAA
This sequence comes from Mystacides longicornis, assembly GCA_963576905.1. NCBI lineage: Eukaryota > Metazoa > Arthropoda > Insecta > Trichoptera > Leptoceridae > Mystacides > Mystacides longicornis. The sequence continues at coordinate 21,637,624 of OY756436.1, read as the reverse complement.
TTTAGAACAAGAGATCAACCAAATTTAAAGACTGCGACTGCTGTCATGATTTGGCGCCAGGATATGAATATATCCATTTTACTCATAGTATATGGATTATACATCAGTCGTGATCGGATTTCAAAAAAAAAATAGATTTCGCTGAAATTAATTTTCTCGACGTTTTCGAGAGTGTAGACTCCAAGGATGCAATTTTTTTTTTAATTTCTGCGAACCCGTACGCCAAAAATGTGTGCGCACCCATAACTCATAGTAATTCTTATCCGATTTGATTGAAATTTGGTAGAACGCTTAGCCCCTCGATGTAGATGAGTCAGTAAAATGTTGACATGTACCTTCATGGGAACCCCCTTAAAGTATTCAAAGAAAATTTCACTTATTTATTTATTTATTTTATACTTTATGCATATTAAAAATAGTGTATAGACAAGTGGCAATGGCGGGATTATAGCCGTAGCAATCTACTTATTCTAGAAAACTTACATCAACATCCACTTATTCTAGAAAAAGGGCTAAAAAAAGAAAAAAAAAATTCTTCGATTTTCATAAAATTTGGTATACGGGTTGGTCTTATGCTCCTACACAAACACGTAAAATTTGAGGTCCGTAACTTCAGTGGGTCCCCCTTAAAGTACCAATTAATATTGAATATGTAGTTCTAAAGCAGATAATAAAAAGCTCCAATAGTCGATATCATTTTAAAGTTTCTATAATAATTCCAAGGATAAATTCATTTTAATCGTAAATTTATGAATTTTTATGCAAAGATATGTTTTACACGAAAAGGCTGTTATAATATACTATGAGTTCTGAGCTACCCTAGCCTCAGGCTGTCCCTAGGTTAGCAGCTTTTTTAAAATATGGATAGATTATTAAAGTGATCTTTCTGAGCATGGCGAATTCTCTTCTTTCTAAAATGACAGTCCAGATATATCGTTCTTTTATATCCTCAATTAATTCACATAAATCGCACAAGTTAATCTTGTTTCGACATTATTAAACTGCCTAAGCTTAACAAATCGACGTAATTAAACGAATTCCTTCTAAATAAATAATTATTTTACTAACGATAAAAATAAATTATTAGATATATTTTTGATTAAACCAAGTGTCTAGATTATTAAAAATTAACCAAAATAATAAAGCTGATAAATTATGACTAAATATAATCTTTTAATACATATTACATGTTTACTCATGTACCGACAGCCATTTTTCGACAAAAAATTTCATAAATATCCGTATTACGAACCTGCTCAGGAGAATCTTGTGTATAAGGTGGTACCACCGCATCACGAACTTCGCTATACGCCTAGCCACCCAGCGTAGACCCATCACTTCAACCACTGCGGAGAGGAGATGGACATGGCTGGGACATATGTTGACGAATGAGAGTTGGCCGAGTAGAGCATTGTTGAGGAGACGAAGAAGACCTCAAAACGTGTTTCGTTCCTTCGTAGCAAAGCTGAAGGATTTGGATTGCGAAAGATCAGCGCAACGGAGAGCTCTTGTTGCCTCCTTATGCCCGTTAGAGGGGTCAAAAAGGGAGTATTGTACAGGAAAAGTGTGGAGTTTGCAGTTTCACACAAGCGGAAACTTTACGACTCACACTTTCTATTTATGTTTCTGTAATACTAAGCTCAAGTCAGTAATATCTAATAATTATAGGCTACGTGTATTTCAGGCTTCAAGGCCCCGTAGACATCAAAAGCTACGCAGGTTTCTGTAACGTGAGGTTCTGTCGTTAAACGTTGTTTACGATTCTTCGTCAAAACATTTTTATTTCCTCATTCATTATTTCCTTCGGTTCAAATAAAAACATTGACGTTGGAATGGATCAGCCTTCATACTTACAAAGCTCTTACGTTTATACTATTGGTAGTGTTTTAGAAGCAGGTAAGAAGAACTCTGCATACATGGATGGTGCCTCAAATGACGTTTAAAACCTATAAATGTTTAGTAATTATAAGCATTGAATAGTCAATAATATGTAGATTGAGACTGTTAAAGGACCGGGTTGCAGTGGAGAAGCATCCAGACAATCGAATTCTTTAAAGCTTTACCAATAATCCATATTTTCAGAAGCAGTGTTATATGATGCAAATCATCATTAAGTGTTGCGCCCTCCCATAGCCCTGAATATTTCAGCAACCTAAGTTTTCATTTCATACATGTTACCAAGAATGGTGATAAAATACTTTGAAAATTGCTCAATTTTTGGTCATACAAGTAGCTTTGCGGTCAAAAATCATAACTTTTTGTCACGGCCTAGACATAAGGATAAGGCCCCAACTTTATCAAACAAAAGACTAACGACTTCAACTTTCTGAATCTGAAATTTAATTTCAAATGCACTCTGATTATCTATATTATTATATTTGATAAAGAAACTCAATCTTGTATTCTGTAGCGACATTATTTCTGACACCTTGCAACACAGACGCAGGCCTCAGATATGCGCACAAGCCATCGATGTCTCGGGAACCTGCGACCCGCGCAATATACCACAAATCAGTCTCTCTGCGTCAGCGAACCAGTGTGGGTGAACTCATTTCATTATCTAGTCATTAGAATTAATGTTACGAGCTACTCTTCCAATTTTTCGTAAATTTATATTATTTGTAATTTGTGTCATGTGACAATATATACACGTAAGTCATTATTCGCTCTTTGATTTACTCCGCCCAGTACTTACTTACTTACTCACTCACATCCCTATTATTCTCCATCGAGCAACCTGGTCTGGGAATGAAACAACTCCCGTCGAGCGACCTGCTCCGGGAATAACCCTCCCTCGAAGCGACAGGCTCCGGAGTAACCTTCGTCGAGCCGCCAGCTCCGAAGATCACGTCAGTTTCAAAGCTCGAAAATCTGGCTGACGACCAAGATAAAACAGGGAAAAGCAAAGGGAACATAGGTGTCTGACATTGCCCTCATATCTCACCAGGGCAATCTACTCTCTTACCAATAGCAGTCAACACACGACAAAACTGGTGACGTCAAATATTCTCAAAGATGACAAGAGGGACACCAGCTGCCTCCCCACCCCCCCCCCTCCCTCCTCGTGATGGGGTCCAGGAGTCCGAGGTTTATTGCACAGATTCTATAAAAAAAGTTTACAGGTAGGTACCTATACTATGTAATTATAAAAAAAATACTTGTGTAAGAAGTTCATATTATTTGATAAGAATTTTAGTGTGCCCAAATCTTAAAAATATGTCGCTTCAGATTAATGCCTATTAATGCATTCCTTCCATAGATATAACGGTTCAAGTGTTTGTATTGAGCCGTAGCTCGCGTGATTAATATTATTAATAGTATTTTCTAATATTTCAGGTCATAGAACAGGTAAAGTTAGAAAGGAAATACTTGCTGAGTTTTCTAAGCCTCTGTATCGCTGTCTTAATGCATAACTGTTTTACATTAAAGATGTTTTACATTAGAGATTTTACAAAATACACAAGTTAATTTTCCTGACATGTACTAACTGAAATGGTAAGTACCTATGTGCATTTGGAACAAAAGGTAGCGAATCAAGATTCAAGCAAATAAGAGGATTTGGACATAGTGTGGGAGGAGGTCATGAACATTGCGCAAGATCGAACGCAATGGAGAGCTCTTGTTACCTCCTTATGACCCTATCAATCAATCAATCAATCAATGCCCATTGCTCGTAGTATGAGCGTTAGGTATGCAAAATAGGAATTTAGCAGTTGTGTCTTCGGTGCCGCCCGATATGGCTGTGGAGTCCAATCCAGGACAAACATATCCTACCACACTCTGGACACGGGTATTCCCCTCCGACCGTTGGGCCACGTTTTCTTACGTTATGTGTCCCCTGACACTCCGCAACGACACTCCGCCACTCCGATCTGTCGGTCACAACTACTGACACCCTTCAGTGCAGTGTGTAAGTTGTCCTTATATCTCTTGCGCTGTCCGTCCACCGTGTTTTCTCTTCCCGTTAGCTAACTCTCCATATAGGATGTTTTTCGGGAGCCTATGATCTATTATGTATGTCCCTGAGTGGAGTGTAAAAGGGAGAGTCACTTAGGTTTCTTCACATCAGCAATAATGTTATATTTATTGTTACTTGAGTTTTCTCGGCAGAAGCTTATTTATTATTATCAAAATATCTACATAATAATTATAAAAAATAATATTTCGGAAACAAATATGCTTCATATCTTTGATGTGATGAGCAAGATCAAGAAATTATTATTTATTATCTTGTCTTTTTCTACCATTTTTTTTAAATTTTCGTCATACGGTATAGTGATATCTACGAAATATGTTATTCCTTTCCTACGATCAACCAATACAATGTCCGGAAATTTTGCGTTCATCGTTCGGTCAGTTTGTTTTGATATATTCCAATATAATTTCATTCCCAGTTTCATGCGGAATGATAATATATTTTTATTGTTTCGGGTAACTGAAACTGGGATGTACCTACCTATAATGAGCTACTGCAAGGTTTCTTTTGTTTTCTTTTATTATAGTTATTACAAACATGGCAAAGCAACGTTCTAAAATCTGTTTCGATGTTCCTTTTAAGTCAGTTATATATGTAAGTATGACATTTTGTTTCCTGAAGTCTGATTTAGTAGGAGAATCATGGTTAGTAATCACTTAGTCAAACGGACATTAATAAATTAATTGCAATAATCTATTTCACCCGCCTTTATAAATGTACACCAATTTTGCAGTTGTGTACTGATATTTGTGGTATGAAACTTTTCGTTCGTATCAAGCTTACAGCATAACGTTCACCTCAAATTTGTATTATTTGTTCTTTGAGCACGCTGTTTATTAATGCTAAATCTCAATTAATATACTTTTCAACGTCTTTCTTTACGAACAATGTTACAAAAAATATGTACGTTCATGTTAATAGTAATATCTACATAAGAAAAGCCTAAAACTTTTGACTAATGAATGCCCGACTAACGCCGCCTACCCGAATGGTTCTCCGCAGGCCACATGTAAACCACATGTGGTTCCTACAGTCGTCGTCTTTAAGTGTCAAATCGAAGATATTATATTTGTATCACATGGTGACGCGTGGTTCCTTCTTATTCAAAAAGACATTTTTTTAAATTTGTTAAACATAATAAAATAACTTTTTACTCCATACTAACATGAGATGCCTACTAAGAATGGAAATCTTTCTTCAAATGTTTGATAAACCGACCTCGGTGAGTAGCCTAGTGGTACAGGATTGGATTTCAGATCAAGAGGTCCAGGGTTCGATTCTCGGTCTGGTCAGAATTTTTCAGAGCGTTTTTCAATTGAAATTTATTCTAAGTTGGTCTCTCTCAAATTGGAAGAAGAAAAAAGTTGCCTCAGGCAATGAGTTCAGCCGGCTATACTGATACTTTTGCGTATAAAGGTGTAAATTTATTTATTTATTAACAGAATCTATAATTCCAACGTTCTAACACACAACGTGAGGAAGAATTTGATCAAGACTCTTGTCTGAAGTGTACTGCTGTATGGCAGCGACACATGGACCACTAACCAGAGCGAGTCCGGACGATTAGCACGTGGTCTGGCTTTTTGGCAATCGGGCTAGGGGCCGGCTTTGTGCGGATCGGGTTTGCTGCAGATTGGTCTCCTCCGGGCTGGCTTGCGGTGTGCGGGGGGCCTTAAAAGGGAGAATGTTATGTGTGTTATGTTTTTAATTTAATTATTATCGTTTGACAAACTGTCAGCTGTTGATTAAGATTTGGTGCGATTGTCATAATGTGACCTGTAAACATAATTTAAAACAGATGTATCAGTCGAATTTATGGCTAGGTAACTTATTTATCATTAAACAAGTACGGATTCTATATTCATAGTAAGTACAGGGCAATTTCTGTAGGGAAAACTAGTTTTTAATAACGAATATGTACCTAATGACTCTACAATTCATTACTGATGTTCGATTTTTAAATGGAACAAACCACTACGGGCTTAAGACCGTCTTCTACTATTATTTCAAAGGCTGGCTTAGTGTGAACACTTTACATTAACAATGTTCTTTATAAACTTTTACTACAGAGCATTATCCAAAATATGATTAAAAATAATGTATGTTGATTAAAGTTTTTTGGAAAATTGTTTCAGAAGCGTTTTCTTATTTTTTTTTAATAAAGGCTTCTAACATTTTCCTAAACAGTGTACTAATTCGAAAGAAGCTTATAACTAGCTGTGAACAAATTTGTTTACATCCCCTAAGATAAATCTCGTAAGGGATAATAAATAAGGTCCTTTTGTCCCGTCCGTGCAATAATCATGGGCTTAATGCTATGAATTCCTAGAAAAGGAAAGCCACCGTTACATTACAAACGCAGTTTTATTTGAGACAAGTATACAAAGCATTATTTTTGTCTCTTTCGCTGCTTACATTAGTGAACAGTGAAAGAGACAATGTGAGCCGTATGTGTAGTGTCATTAAGCACGGCTTGACTACCGCAGTAAATAAGACGATCGCTGAAATAAAATGGATGAACCAAGTAAACTTGAGGTGGTTGGTAGTCCAGTGGTATCAATCGGCGGCTTTCGTATGTACAGCGTATTGGAAGTCGTAGGTTCGAATCCCGGCCGTGCCGACCATTTCCGCATTCACAACACAAGCCTTTGCTTAGAGTTAAAGATGTCAAACAGTGTATTTGTGTTCATTTCGAGTGAGTACAGCTTTTTTTTTCTAACAAAAAAAAAGTAAATAGGTAAAATTCAAAAACATTCAGACCTTCTGTTTTTAATATTGAAAAAAAGAGATTCCTATATATTCGGAATCGAAATATCATCGAAAATAATCGAAATATCATAAAATCGAAAAATCAGAGGTTGACCATCTCACGTCGTTAAGCCCCAATAAGTCAAGGTGCAAGAGATAAGACGCCTGGAGTCCGTCAAGGGGAGGGTTCAGGCAGTTGGTGACCCCCCCCCCCCCCCCCCCCTTGTATTGGCTTGTGTTGGCGCAAGATCGTGCTAATTGGAGAACTCTTATTGCTGCCTCCTTTTGTCCCTAAATGGGTTTTAAACGGATAATGTATACAGGGTGATTGGTAATTCAATACATCCCTTGTTAGGGGTTATACTAGAGAGAATTTGCAACAATTTTGTTCTCATTAACCAGGAGTCAAATGCCAGTGGTTTTCGAGTTATTTAGCTTTTTAGAGTTTATAATATATATGTATTACGGCGATTGAATAATTTCAAGTCCGCTTTTCTATGAAACCATTGCATAAGGAGACTGACCCGAGAAGATTTTTTTCTGTTTATCTTATTTATCTTCCAACCTTAGGACATTCCTTAAATAAAGAACCCTTTTTTACCCCCACCTCCGACATTAAACAGTAGAGGGTAAAATTAAAGTTTGGTCTGTAACAAATAGACGTCGGGGTCTCTTACAGATTGAGGTAGAAATAAGGGACTCGAAATAGCTTTAGTAAAGGTATATTAGATTTTATTCATTCTATTTAATTTAGTTTTCATTGAAATATATCACATATGAATTTAAAAAAAGAACCCCTTCTTAGACAATTTGAAATTATTCGTGTTCGACTACTAGCGAAGATTTTTTCAATGTAGAGTGCGAAAAAGAAAAATGAATTGTCCACTGGAACGTATAAACAACTATTTAAACCAAACCATGGTACATTGTAACAATATAAAAAGTGAACAGTCGAAAAATTCGTTAAAGTCGATCGCCAAATACAATTATTGTATACTGGAAATAAAATACGTACCTACTAAGTACCAAAAATGAAAAAAATTAGCTAAGTATGAGGAAATGTTCTTTAAACCATTGCCAATAGCCCAAAATATTGCACTTAGTCCATATCCATGTACTAAAGGCGTAAAAAAACTGTTCCAAAAATCATCATAGTCTATGTATATGGGGGAAAATCAGTTTTATTAAATTATCTCAAAATGATTTTTTGGTACTTAGAGCGTATTTTATTTCCAGTATACAATTTGTCTAGAGCTGTTAATTAACCACGTGTTTTTTTATTCAATCACATATTATTATGTAAACGAAACCTGTTGTAAACTCTTTTACATCAGATTAATAAGCGCTAATGATTCATATCCGTATTCATATCTGCCCCGATAACCATCGACGGTCACCAGGTCTCCCGGGTGGATAAATTTAAATACCTGGGAGCAACCATTACCACCACTGGTGACCTCGGGGCTGAGCTCCCGATACGTATCGGTATGGTAATTGGCAAGTGGCGCCTTTAACAACATGACCAAGATTTGGAAAGCGTCGGCGTTTAGTGTCGAGACGAAATGTAAACTGTTTGATGCGCGTGTGTTGCCCATTCTCTTATATGGGTGTGGGTCCTGGCACCTGACCAATGCCCAGACACAAAAAGTCTCAGCCTTTGAAATGAAGTGCCTAAGGAGAATTCTGGGCGTAAAATGGTACCACCGCATCACGAACGACGCTATACGCCGGCGCACCCAGCGTGAGCCCAATGCTTCTACCATTGTGGGGAGGAGGTGGACTTGGCTGGGACATGTGTTAAGGATGCCGAATGAAAGTTGGCCGAGGAGAGCGCTGTTCTTCATCCCATCAGGGTCCCGAAGACGAGGAAGACCCTCTCACACTGTGTTCCGCTCCTTTGAAGCAGAGCTGAGGGACATGGACATGGTGTGGGAGGAGGTCATAAACATTGCGTAAGATAGAGCGCAGTGGAGAGCTCTTGTTGCCTCCCTGTGCCCCTGAGTGGGGTGTAAAAGGGAGAATTGAATTGAATGATTCATATAAAAACAATTACTTTGACTTCAATTCGTCTTAAGGTGCATTTATACCAAATGAACAAAGACTCAAAGCTTGAAAATAGAGTATATTTTCCTAATCGTTGATACTGGTCACCATGGAAATAATAACCAGTAAGACCTGTCATCGCCTTCTAATAAATTGTTGTTTCCATGGTGTCCAGTATCAACGATTAGGAAAATATACTCTATTTTCAAGCTCTGGGTATTTGTTCGTTTGGTAAAAATGCGCCTTTAAATGGTCTATATTGACCTGCCTCTGATTTGACGAGAGCGGTTGGCTACAATAAATTGTCACATACAACCAGTTTCGCTGGTTTTACTGAAACTGTAGTTATAGAAATAGTTCATTTATACATGATCAATCATACGGTAAATAGTCGAAGCATTGAAGTAGGATAAAATTGTGTTTTAAGAAAGTAAATTTATGGTTTACATTGTCGACTACTAAATGTCGAGTGTTGAGGAAATTCATTTTCGAGCACATTGAGTCGTTCATGTAACTAGTAAAAATAAACCAAACATTAAAACTCGAAAATGCAATAAAAATAATTCAATATGTGCGTACTTACCCATGATTAACATGACGATAGGCAAAGTTGACAGGCAGGCTAAGATGACGGTCACCATCACTGAAACACAAACGAAATTTCTCAGTTATTTTGTGAATTACTTTTATAAGCAGTTATAATATGTAAATACTTGAGAAAAAATCATTCAAATGGTGATAGATAGTCAAACAACGATTTGAGCTCGAACTTTTTAATATTAAAACTAGCTGACCCGTCAAACTTCCTCCCGCCTAAGAATAAATAAAATTCTGTAGGTATTAGGTAGGTATATTGCAACATAGCTGACTCTTGATTTTTGTTTAGCTAACATGAATGGCCATTATTCTATTGGCATTACTAAAACCAACACGCAATGCTATACTCATACTCAAAATTAATTGTTTGTGAAAACTTGATAATATCTTATGAAAACCAATGGTACTAAGCTAAATGATCAAAAATGGTATAGATAAGGAGGTTTTTTCTCATATGGCATTATTGTCAAAGATTATTCGTTTCATTCTAGCTTTAATATTATGTTTTATTTTATCGTTATCATTTGAGCAAATTTTAATAGTCATTCTGTTAACTGTAACAAATCCGACATTCTCAACACCATAAAAATCGGTACATCCGTTCTCGAATTATAAATGGTGTAACTAACCCGACTTTATTTTAAATATTAAGATTTAACGCAAGCATAACAGGAATATATATCTAAAAACACAAAACACTGAGTGTGTTGTCGATTAACACCGCCTATCAGAACAAAACTATACCCGCAGTATTGGTTCGTTCCTATCTCTAAAGTAGTGTCTGGATTCTGTAATTTGAAATGGGCGGATATACGATGATTTTTGTATATTATTCCAGATTCGATTTAAAGTCAAACAGTTTCACCAACCAATCAAGAAAGATCCTATAAATTCATGTTTCTGTAACCGATATTCTATGTATGAACTCTTTTTAAATAAAAACCTTATAAAAGTTGAAAAAAAATTATAACAATAGTTTGTTTCTACTTTTTTGAAGAGTTTGCATTTCATGTAATCCTACGCAGATTATTTTAATGCAACAGTCGATAAAAGTGCTTTTTTTAAAGGTGATAAAAATGCTTTTTTATAAAGTAAAAGCTGTAAAAAGTTTTTAAATAAGGTTTTAAGAACTTTGAAATAAGTTTCTTATTATGCTAAGTGAATACTTCGAACTTTCGTTCATAACTCACACTAACTGCATTCTTGTGACATAAGATTCTTATCGACGATAGAATGGGACAAAAAAATAATAAGTAATAAAATATGGTGTAACGATGGTGTCACAAGTGACACCATATTTTTTTCTTTTTTTTTATTAATATTTTTACCTAAATGATAATATACTTTATCGATATATTGGACTTTGAAATTTGTTTTTTATTGCTATGCTATATTATTTTATGGCCGTTTGCAACCTGAGGCCTAGCCCTTAAGACTTTGACTGACTGAAGTGCAGACGCCCTTGGGAAACGATACGTTTTAATTATTTGTTTGCTATTTCTCCAATAACCCACTCGATACAGGCCAACATATTTAACTACAGAATAGACTTTTGCCCCCAAATAACATCTTTTAAATAGATATGGCATCTTTTGAAAGGCACGTGCCTTACAAAAATGCCATGCAGTGTGAATAAAATTAAGGGTCAAGTATACAAGACCGCAGTAAGAGCCGCAATGACATAACACTATGAATGTTGGACATTAAAATAAAAACTGTAAAAAACACACTTTAGAGATGAAGATGCTCAGATGGGCTGGAGGAATCACAAGACTCGATAGAGTAAGAAATGTCCATGTCCGAGGAAGTTTCAAGGTCGCACCCATAACCGAAAAGATAACGGAAAACGGGCTAAGATGGTATGGGCATGTTATGAGGCGACCACAGGACAATAATATATTCCAGATAGCTATGAACATTGAAACTCCAGTCAGGAGACCAGGCAGACCACTCGCCATGATATCAAGAGGCCTCAAAGAATGCGAAGTAGAACTAGGTCTGGCGCTTCAGGGTCACCACTGTGGGTGTTTATTGGTTTGCAGAGATAGAAGGTTTTTTCTTTATGGATCGGTTTATTGTAGAAAAAAAACGTATAATTAAGCATGAACAAGTCGTCATCTGTCAAAAGTGACAAGTAGTATATTTTGTAGCTCCTATCAAAAATTTTCGATTAATTAATACTTTTAGTGGAATATATTTACAAATTACATGCTCAACGAGTATTCAGTTCATATCAACAGTGTTCGGAAATATCCAACTAATATATTTAACTTTTTAAACTGAAAATAAAATTCGAATCGGTTGTGCTGTGTGACATCGTATTTAACAAAAAGACACTCTATCTCGCTCACGCAACAGCGCCAATAGCGAGAAGAGAGCGAGAAAGCGACACGTTCCCGCTCGATTTGGAGAAATTTGATGAGTTTTTTTACAACATAATCTTACGGAATAAGAAAAGGGGAGCAGAGTGAAACGACAACTTGGTAAGAGTTTCCACCGTATAAGCATAATACCCGCTTCATTCTGACTGTCCATTGCACCAGAACACCGGACACACATACACACACTAACACACTTCATTCCCGTTGGACCATCATCGGTTGAAAGTCTCAAGCATTTTATTTTTTAATCTAAACTACACTCATCAACCCGCAATTTACTACCCAAGTATTCAACTACACACTCATTGCACGGCGGAGTCATCGAAGAAGCCTACGACATCGAATTCGTTCCCGTCAGCTCACTAGGTACACGACTTGCAGAGACGCAACATATTTCATTACACGGACCAAAAAAAATCGCAAAGACATCATTGGAAATAATCCAGAGGCCGAATAAATCAGAATTACGGAACAAATGTTGACAAAAACTACACTGAAGTGCTCTCATCTTACAGCAGGCTTGTTTACGTGAACTGTCAGACGTTAGTGACGTTACTGCCTGCCTGCATGTTGTAATGTGTGCGTAATTCAAATCAACTCCTACATAGACCACCAACTGGATTCACTATTTTTTTATACTAACTCAAGTATACCTAGTTACTAAATGATTTATTTTATTTTACTCCCTAATAATTATTTATGTTGTTCATTTTTTAAATAAGTACTGGTTTGTTTCTATATTTTACGTATTTTTATAATCCATTATCACTTTATTATTATTATATTTTTTATTTTATCTTAAATGTTCTTAACTTACTGTATTTTTTAATATTACATCCTTGCATATTCACATTCTCAGTGCAACAAATCGATTAATTAATCTATTTTTAGTACAATTTAGAATTACTGTTTTCAATTGATTCTATTTACAACATTTTAATTCCGTATTTATTATAATTATTTTATCTTGTAAAATTTAATTCAATGAACTTACTATACAACATACCTTCAAATTCTTGTTGGTCTGTGTTGTATTTTTATTTACTGTTTTGTTGCGCAGTTGCTAATTGACTTGTTGTTTAATATTATATATTACCAGTTTTTATTTTTATTAGCTATTGTAATATTTATTTTTATTATTATTTTATTTTGCATGGATATTGGTCACATCTTTTTGCCTATATTGTTCTTCCTGTTGCGTTTTATTTTTTGTTAATTTTGTTTCTTTCTTTTTCAACACCATAAGTAATTTGTAGATTCCTGGTCACGTTTTCGTGTGTTCCTCTTGTGAGACACCAATTCCTTAACGTTAACATTTCCCAATAACAGATCTACCCATTTTTTATAGCTCTCGTTCAATTATTGTTTTGTGCCAATCCACTCCGATATTAAGGTACTATCCCTTTTAATCTTTACTTCTATTATGGACTCTCAAAAAATAATAGCAAACGTCAAGGAGGCCGCGACAGCATTGTCCCTTATGGTCAATGACCCAAACAATAAATTCACCAAGGATCAAATTTCAAAGATAATGCCACACATAATTGAATTTATGTCGGCATCGAGCTATGCCGCAGCAACTATCGCCTCTCAGGAAAAGGAGCTCAGTCTGCTTAACCAGAGAGTATCAACATTGGAGCTCTCTGAGCCACATAATAAAAACTCCAGGTCCGACGACGTATGTGAAGCCATTTCAGAACTAGCTGAACGTAGTACTAGATCGAAAAATGTCATTGTCTTCGGTGTTCCCGAGGGAAACGAATCATTGCCGCAACAAGAACAGTCCAGGGAGGACAAAGGAAGAATTGCGGAGATTCTTAGGGAGGTGGAAATACGGGAAGACAGCGTAATAAGAGTGCAGCGCCTGGGCCAGAGACAGAGTAGGAAAACACGACCCGTTAAGATCACCTTCGATAATGAGGAAGACACGAAGGCCTTACTTTACCACAGTCGTCGTAAACTTCCGGATCAAATAAAGGTGAAGCACGACCTCACACCCCTGCAGAGGCAACAAATAAAGAGTCTGTGGGAGGAGGTAGATCGGAGAAGGAACAACGGCGAGGATGGTGTCACAGTTAAATTCTTCAACGGATCACCAAGGATTGTTACAAACACGAAAAAAAACTACGACAGAACCTAAACATCTATTACCAGAACGTCCGAGGGCTTAGGACCAAACTGCCCAACATGAGGCAGACTGTTCCGACTCTGTCTAACTCAATTTACGCTTTGACTGAAACATGGCTGGACGGGAGTGTGCTGGACTCCGAACTTGGGCTCGCCAATTTCAACATCTACAGATCTGACAGAAACAAAAATACTAGTACTAAAACTAGGGGTGGGGGAGTCTTGATCGCGGTGGATAGGGGGTTGACATCTATTCCTATAAAGACAAAACATAATAATATAGAGCAGATCTTCATCAAGGTAAAGATGCACAGGGAGTCACTTATTATCGGCAATATATATGTTCCCCCGGCATCAACGCTCAACTTGTTTGAGAACCTATGCGACGAACTGGAAACCATACAGTCAAGGTTTCCTCAACACGCTCTCTTGATTGTGGGAGACTTCAACCTACCTGATGCATCGTGGAGATCTAGGTCGGACCAGTACTTCACAGCAGATGGCAATGGCGAATGTGCAAGAGAATTACACGAAACTGCCGAATACATGAACCTTTATCAATTAAACAATATTCCCAATCATCTTAACAGGACTCTCGACTTGGTTTTCACGAACCACGATTCGACCGCTGTTTTGGAGAGCATTGATGTGCTGTTGCCAGTTGATCCATACCACCCTCCACTGGAAATTAAAATAGCATCGGATCACGGTGGGAACCACAATTGCCCCACAAAGGTGTACAGATACGACAAGTGTGATTACGCGGGGGCCACCAACTACCTTTTCGAATGTGATTGGACTTTTCTTCGGAGTGACAACCTAGAAAGTGTGGTTCATGCTTTTTACACTGTCTTGCAGGATACGATCGATAAATTTGTTCCCCAAACTATGACTAGGGCTTCGGATTATCCCGCCTGGTTTTCGAGCTCATTGATGGAGTTGGTCCGAAGGAAGAAACTCATGCACAAGAGGTTCAGAGAAACGTCAAGCCGCGGGGACTTCAACGCATTTGCAAGGGTCAGGGCTGAATGTAGCAAGCTCAGATCAACCTGTTTCCGAGAATTTATCGAGACGGCTGAACTGAATACAGCCAATATGAAGGACCTTTGGAAATTAAAGCGCTCCCTTGCCAATGCGGACCGTGACCTACCGCGAGAGATGTTTCTGGATCGGAGGCGCCAGAGCGGTGTGGAGGGTATAGCCAGATTGTTCGCGGAATATTTCGGTAGCGTCTACGATAGACCTGATCCTGCTGGCGACGCCATCCTTACTGGTCCCTCAGACGTATTGAACTTGACCAGATGCGAACTTGACTTTGCTGACGTAAATTCAAAGTTAGCCAAGCTCGACGTAAAGAAGTCAGCAGGTCCTGATGGAATACCTCCATCATTCCTTCGAGGGTGTCGGGATGCTCTGATGGTACCACTAACGCTCATTTTTAACAGGTCTCTACAGACAGGTTGTTTCCCAGATAAATGGAAAGCGGGCTTTATAACCCCCATATTTAAAAAGGGTGACAAACAGGACGTCACCAACTATAGACCCATCTGCATGCAGTCATCAATTGCCAAGGTTTTCGAGTCCCTGGTACTGGACAAAATACTACCCTCAATAATTCCCATTATCGTCCCGCAGCAACACGGTTTCATGCCCAATAGGTCCACAACAAGTAATTTGGCCATATATGAGACATACATAGCGGAGAGCCTTGCTGAAGGATTCCAGGTGGATAGCATATACACCGACTTCAGCAAGGCTTTCGATAAAGTTTCACACCAAATATTGATTAAAAAGCTGGCACATTTGGGCGTTGGTGGCCCTATGATTGACTGGCTGAGGAGCTACTTAACAGACCGCACATTATCGGTCAAAATGGATCATCATATCTCAGATAGTTTCCGTGCAACCAGTGGGTTGCCCCAGGGTAGCCACCTCGGACCAATTTGCTTCCTTATCTTTATTAACGATATCGTCGACGCGCTGCGTGGGGCGGATGTCTTGATGTTTGCGGACGACCTTAAGATATTCAGGAGGATCAGGACCGTCAGTGATTGTCTAGAGATGCAGGAGAACCTGGATGGTTTGTATAACTGGTGCATAGCAAACAACCTATTTTTAAATATAAAGAAATGCCAATTCATTCGTTTCGGCAGAATGAGAAATATAATCGAATTCGACTACAATATAAGCGGAACAAGCCTCGAAAATGTGACAAGCATTCGTGATCTGGGTGTGATTTTTGACGAGCAACTATCGTTCGTGCCACACATTGCGGAGATCACTAGTAGAGCCATGCGAACATTGGGATTCGTGCTACGAACCGTAAGCTGTTTCAACAACTTGAAAAGTATAATTTTGCTGTACAGCTCTCTCGTTCGAAGTGTGCTCGAATATGGATCGCCCATATGGTCGCCGAATTATGCCACTCACATAGAGAGCATCGAACGTGTGCAGAAGAAGTTTCTGCGCTTCATTAACTATAAATTGGGTATCCCGATGGCTCAATTAAATTACGATTTTTTGTATTCATCAACATCACTACTAAGGCTGAAAGACAGACGAATCATTAACGACCTGGTTTTGTTGTACAAGATTGTGAATAGCTGCTTTGATTCCCCTGATCTTTTAAATAAAATCAATTTTAGAATCAGACAGCGAAACACGCGATCCTCGGAATTGTTTAAAAGTGGCAATATAAGCACTAACTACCTTCGTAATACCGTAATCCCACGTATACTACGCCTGGGTAATGAATATGCTGATGCTCACACCGATATATTTTTCATGTCCTTGCACCAATACAAGGCCTCGATTTTCGAGCTCCTCACGAATCCCGGAACTCAGTCATCCAACCCCAATCGAAATTAAATTTCTAAAATTCTTATATTAAACAGCGATATAACTAAGTATATTTTGCGTCTGCCTGTGATATGCCTTCACTTTTTCTTTATACTATCTGAGCTTGTTGGGAACTAAAATGTGACTAGATGTTCGTTTGTTTCTCTTCCGTGAAATACCGCTTCCCGTTGCTTATTTGTTACAGCTATTATTATTTTTCTTTTGCTTAATTTGTGTGTGTGTGTGTGTGTGTGTTTTTATTTTTCTATTAGTGTGTGTTTTTTGGATTGTCATCCTTTCTGAAAATACTTAAGAGCGTTGTTACGGTTGCTGTATTTATATTATTGTTTATTATTATTCTTTTATTTGATTTAATGATTTAACTATTGCTTATCGTACTTAGTTATTTTTTATCCAATTTTCTCGGTTTTTTTTAATCATTTTTGACTTTTTATTGTTTTGAGATTACTTTGAATGAATTGAACTGAATATGTTTGAGATATTACCATAGAATTTCTATCCTGTGTGGAATTTTTACTTTATAATTATTATTGACAAATTTACTGTTACCTAGTTTAAGAACACTGAGCTTATGTATATTTTGTGAATCTTATTATTTGTTGTACTGCTGTCCATTATAATGTGTTTAGAGTTCAAAAGGCGTTTACGCCGTTTATGTTTAAATAAATAAATAAATAAACAAATAAATAAATAAATAAATAAATAAATGATGAAGATATTGCTGCGATGCGGGACGGATGGTGCGTGTTCCGTGTTGGCTCTATGAAGACTTGATGGTGACTGATAGTTGTACGGCTTTGTACAATGTGGCAGGCTGCTACCGGGTGTCGACATCGTGGAGAAACGCTATTGGTGGATGATGTCGTCATGCAAAACAGGGCCGCTACATATTGATATCTCTTGGCGAAAAAGGACAGGAGATCCGACCTCAAATAATGGAACAAAGACAAGAGCAAAGATGAAATAGAATTTCATATCGATACCACATGTACCATTATCCACATTCATGCAAACAATTAAATTACATTAGTTTTCAACTAAGGTTGCTTTTTGTTTTTCAGCACGGCACTCTCGAGTGTTGTTTTCTAATAATTCGTCAGCTTCAGTTTCTATACTTGACAAATATCACAAATATTTCATTAGTAAAAACAGGGAAGGTATTTTGAATAACTCTGGTTTCCCTTCATAGCGAATAAATCTTTCGCCTTTTACTAAAGATTTCCGTGGAGGGGGACACTCAAATGAGTCTATAAGACAAAGTATTTTGAATAACAAACCAATTTTGTGATGACAATATAAGTTTATACGGGGGTTTTACATTCGAAGATTCAATCGATTGTCTAAAGATTTCTACTAAGTTTAAATAAATCCGAATGTATCTAATAAAACTCTTTGTCTGGAAAAACTAAGATGGATAGATAGGAAATAAAACCCTTTGTTTATTTGAATGTCTTTTCCTGAAAGTATTTTCCATCTTTACTCGTAGTCGGTTTTACAAGCTTCCCATTTCGAAGAAGAAGAGAAGAGAGCTTAATTTTGAAGGTTGTACTTCAAACATCATTACGGTTTTTTTTCTCTTTACAACTGAAATGAAAAAAAATATCAAATTGGAAATTTGTCTTTACTTTGATATCGATTAGGTTAAACGTAGGTAAATGTGTTAGGTTGAACATAAAAAATACAGATTTCAAATTTAATCAATACGATTGGATAGATTTTTTTGAGGGAATCGAGTTCCCCAATAATTACGTTGAAAGATATTAGGAGACAGAAGCCTTCCGCAGATGGTACAATCAAGGTCACGTGACATTTGGCGGTAGCTGCCACCTGTCGCAATTTATTTGTAAGCTTGTATAGAGGCATCGATAGATAATATTTATTTTTGGTCTATGTATTTACTAGCTTATACCCGTTTTGCTTTACGTTTTTGATTCCGATTATCAGGCTTGATCGGTAGGTAATTAAACAGGTTCTAGTCTAGCTTCCCATTGCTTAACAGACCTCTATACCTGACATAAGCACAGAAAAAGAAGAATGACTTTTTTACCGACCTCATAATATTATACGAACCTACCGACATAATTTGCAAGTTTTCATAGAGAGCTCTGTGGTTTG
This sequence comes from Mystacides longicornis, assembly GCA_963576905.1. Taxonomy (NCBI): domain Eukaryota; kingdom Metazoa; phylum Arthropoda; class Insecta; order Trichoptera; family Leptoceridae; genus Mystacides; species Mystacides longicornis. Next base: position 21,618,778 of record OY756436.1, on the reverse strand, counting down.
AATCTTAGCTACATTACCTACTTTGATAATTAATTGGGCATTCCACCCATAGAGGGTGATTTGTGAATAAGCTCAAAGCTTGCAAAAGGACAATACTTGTGTGGTGGTAAAAGAAAAAAACGTCTTGCTACTTTGGATGTTCGGTTTATAACAATGAATAATAAAAAATCACAATACTATTTTAAAGACTTGCTTAAAGTCGGTAGGCAACAATAATACCAAAAAATTCAATCAATCAAGTCACCACCGCCATCTGTGGAACCAACGCCAAAACACTCAAGGATTATATCAATTCATAACACATTTATTTATCTTTTCAACAGATGGCGATGCTGGTACTATTTTGTGTTTATTCAATTTGTACCTGTCAAACTTCAAAATCAAACTGCAAATTTTTTCATTAAATCTTTATTTATTGAGAATAATAAGATTTGAATAACATTTATATGTATAACAAATCAATCTACAATTATTTTATAACATTTTCATACCGTAATACCAAGATTCTATTCAACGTTTACATGAGTAATTTTGTTTCCAAAAGTCTTTTTGAGAAATTTGTATGAAGATCCTAAAAAATAGAGTTTTTTAAATAGCTCTAAATATATTAAAGTTAATGCAGCAAATTGTATTTAAGAACCTTCTCAAGCAAATTGCACCGCTCTGCGCAGATTCATATCTGACGTAGCATTTGTATTTTGAGCGTGATGTTCACATATACGATATATATATATACTCGTATGGTTGTCAGGCGCTATAAAATTTAAAAATTAAAACTATAAAATTATGTTAATATCCCTCAGCCATGTTCTGGCTTCGGTCGTCAAAAAGTTAAAATCCTCCATCATCCCGTGGAACCCATATATAGGACAATCACCAACGATATGTTGCAGGGTTTGGGAAGCAGCACCACAGTCGCATCGAGGGTCTGAAATATAGCCCCATTTGTAACGCTCTGCTGCGCTTCTGCTGCAGCCCGCTCTGATGCGGTTTAGTCTCACCCACTCCCTGCGGTCCAGCTCAAACCCATCCACTCGTTTAGTTGGGTCTGCTATCAGGAACTTATTTCTAGTGTCTACCCTCCTCCACTCATCTCGCCAAGCTTGTTCCGCAGTGAAATTACTGTTTTCCAACACCTGCGCTCTAGACCAGAACGGCCTCCTTGACTTCAGTCTTTCAGGTGGAATATCTCTCAATGCCATGTTGAGAAGGGAGGTGTTGTTAATGCCTTTTGTCCATTCTCTGAGTGTTGCAGCGTCTCTACGAAGGTGAGGGGGCTCAATATTCGCCAGAACGGGCAGCCACTGGCATTGGGTGGGCTTTAGTGCACCAGATATAGTTCTCATAGTGGAGTTAAGTTGGATGTCCACTTTTTTGGCATGGGTGCTTCCGTTCCATACTGGGGCGCAATATTCAGCGGTTGAGTAGACAAGTGATAGCCCCGCAGTGCGCAATGTCTCAGCGCGAGCACCCCATCCCGACCCTGCCAGTTTCTGTATAACATTATTTCTGGTTTTTAGTTTACCGCAGAGGGAGTCGATGTGTTTTTTAAAAGTGAGAGTACGATCCAAAGTTACACCCAGGTATTTTGGGTGCTCAGTCTGCTTCAGCAGGACCCCTCCAAAGCGTACGTTTATTTCGGATTTAGACTGCTTATTATTAAGGTGGAAGGTTGCAACCTCTGTTTTATTAGGGTTGGGTTTAAGTCGCCAGTTTTTAAAGTATTCTGAGAGTCTTTCCAAGTCACGCTCCAACTTACGAGCCCCCATATTCAAATTTTTATCCGCAGCCAGGAGGGCAATATCATCTGCGTATTGGAACATAGTCGACTCCGTCCTGGGAATGTCGTGCACGTAAAGGTTAAACAGCACAGGGGCCAGCACGGATCCCTGTGGAAGGCCATCATTCAAAACTTTGGTGCGGCTCTCTTTTCCCTCTAGTGAGACTCTTATATATCTACATGACAACATGCTATTTAAGAGATTAAAGATTCTTCGGCATGGTATTGTTTTAGCGAGCTTACCTAGAAGACCATTGCGCCATACGGTATCGTAGGCTGCCGATAGGTCTACAAAGGCTGCTGAAAATTTAAGTCCTCTTTGAAACCCCGCCTCAACGCGGCTAGTCAAGGCAAGCACCTGCTCACAGCAATCTCTGCCAGCTCGGAATCCAGCCTGCTCAATAGGGACAACTGCGTCTATCGATGTAGCGATGCGCTGAAGCACGAGCCTTTCCATAAGCTTATACGGAACACATAACAAGGAAATAGGTCTGAAATGGCTAGGATGGCTTCCATCCTTCCCCGGCTTAAGGACAGCAATAACTCTTGAATGTTTCCAGATTTTCGGAAGTTTAGCTGATTTCAATATCTCATTCATGAGTTTTAAAAGCCATTCCTTTGCTCGGTGGCCCATGTTTTGGATAAATTCAGGATATATTTCATCCATTCCGGCTGCCTTTCCACATTTAACATTTTTCAGCGCCAATTTCATATCTGTCAGTGAAAATTCCTCAGAAAAAGTGGCGTTATCCAATAGTTTGGATTTATGGTTTCTCAGGTCCCGGCCGACTTCTCTAACTCGTTCTTTGTTGACGGAGACTCTCGAGGTAGACACCATGTGTTTGACTATGTCATCTGCGGTCACCGGTGTGGTGGGAGAAACCTTTGGAAGTCTAGGTGGAGCAGCTCCCAGTTTTCGTAGTGTAGTCCAAGCCTTCCGGCTTGAATGGCGGAAATCCATATTTTCCACTGTCTCACTCCATCTTTCCTGGCGGCCGCGGTTCAGGGTTTGCAAGAGCTCATCAGCAATAGTACCCTCATGTGTCTCTTGGTACTTTTTATATAATTGTTCACATGTATCATCCCAGGCTGGTATATACTCTCTACGGAAACCTCGCGGGATGTTCTTCTTTGCAGATGACAAAACTGCTCCCACAAACCTGTTATAACACTCTGTTTGGCATGGAATATGTTGTATAATGTTATCCAGGTCTCTCGAGAAACACTCCCACTTGGCTTTTTTAAAATTCCACCTTGGCAGGGGCACTGAAGATGTTAGAGGGACACGGATTCCATAACTAACCACAACAGGACGGTGTTGTGAATGGGGAAAATCATCCAATACAATTCTTGAGGCTTTATCGTTAACATTTGTGTTTGGACTTGTCACGAAGCTAAGGTCAGGTGTATAATCCTTCCTCCAGCGAGCTGAGTGGAAGGTGCCCCTGTCTTTTGCGCAGTACAGTAGGTCTAGTGCGCTCACTTGAGCCCATTCACTTATGCTATCCCCATTCTGGTCTGCATGGTCGTATCCCCATGTAGTATGATGACTGTTGAAATCACCCACATAAATTGCCGGGTGTTGATAAAAGGGGAGGGGGGGCGTAGGCCAAATTTCATTTGGTGGTTTGTAAACGTTGGTGATCTTGATTTCGTCCACTTCTATAGTGATGGAGAATATGTTGTTTTCAGTGCTACAATTAAGGACTCTAATTTCATCTAAGTCGGACCTAGCGTAAGTAGCAATACCATACACATCGCTGTGTACAGCCGCCACGAGAGAGAACCCAGGAATTTGTCCTCTCCTGTTCAAGTCCTCATCGTCCTTTGTGTGGGTCTCTTGTAATGCGATCAAATCCACATTATGTTTTGTCAGCAAGCGCGCTAGCAGCTCACATATACGATAGAAAGCACACAAACATTTCTGAATTATTATGTAGATTGTCTGCGTGCCGCTCAGGCTGTGCACACGCATATTTTTTGATCCAATAAAGTTCGCAGTATTTCTTTAATCTCGCCATTTTTATTATCAACGACGCACAGACAGGTATTTAAAGAATCTACACGGCCAAAATTATATTTATGATATATTAGGTTTTTGATGGTGAAAATAAAATAAATAAGACATTTCAGTACATGTACATTTATCTATATCTATAAAATTTAATGTTTGTGTGTGTATGTCTTATAGATTAAAAACCAGTGAACGTATTTCAATGAAACTTTGGTGATCTATTCCACTAATGTCCGGGAAGGTTTAAGCGGAGTATGAGTTCAATAACACTCCTTGGAGGGTAGTTCGAGGGTAAAATGTTTAAATGTAAAAAAACGTTGATATGAGTAAGTAATTGTTATTTTTGGTAACTAGCGAATATATAATGTTGACTTGAGAGTGGGTGAAATGGGTGTAGGAACTGGAGCCTAGGCTATAAGGGGAATTGAGAACGCATCTATATGTCCCGCTATCCAGGTGGGTCGCCCGTTCCACGGGAGCCCGCTAGTTATTTCATAAAAAAATATCCATTAATTATTCATTCTCAATGTCTGAGAGATTTGGCTGCGCTGATTGAAGCATGTCTATTGTTTCAGGCAAAAACGAATTATTTTTTCTTTTTTGTATAATCCTTGAGCAAGGGATCTGAAGTTAAGAGAAGTCTATTTAGTATGTCTCTATTACAGGATTCTCTAGAAAATTTTCTCGAAAAATGCTGTCTGTATACCCTGAAATGCTTATTGCGTGCCTCTGCTGCTTCTTCAGACAGTTGTCCATACCATTTAAAGTATAACATTTAAAGTACCCCCATTTAGGCATCTGCGGTATTCCGCGGTAAAATTTTTCTTCATTCGCTTACATAAGTATTAAAGTTTATATGAAAATAGTCGAACTTATGGGATCTACTGTAATACCAAACAAATCTCCCATTTAAGATACATTTCAAAATAAAAATACCTTATTTTAATCGCTATGTCTCCAACGATGTATGAACAATAAATGAACAATTATTTAAGGTAATATAATTTATTTTTATTGTTACATACCTTTAGTCTCCGAATCCATCCCCATTTTTCACCAGTTAACCGCAGAATATTAATTTTTCTCTCACGAAACAAAATCTATCTGAAAGTAGCAGAGAATAAACACGTACGCAAATTTCAATGATCAACTTCCGACTAATATTATTTAGGGCAGGTGCAACATTGGACGTTCCGCAGGCCAGCATATTGTTCGTTGGGGTTTCCTCTATCTCAGGAAGTCGATGAAAATTTTTTTTTTCAGATTTCATTTTCTGAATATTGGCCGCGTAGAATCTTTAAATACCCGTCTGTGCGACGTTTAGAAATTATAAGACAGTCATCTATTTTTACACAGCAATATTTGCAGCAAGCAAATATAATAAATAAAAAAATATTCAAATTCTCCACGCAACTCTTTTACCTCTATTATGAATGAGAACCTTCTTTTGACAGCAAATAGGGTTTTATTTTTAAATATAGAAGATTTTCAAAGAATGCAGCCTCAGTTTCATGAATAAAAAAATATTTCAATATTTTTTCCCAAACATTGTACCTACTAGCAAAACTTATAATGTAGGATTCACAGCAAAAATTGTTATTCTTAATTTTATTATTCTACTTCTACTTTGATTCACAAAAGACAATAACTTCTTTGATTTTGCGTTGTTTTTGCATAATTAATATCTGAATGGAATTACAGAACAAATTGAAACATTATGCAAATTCTGAGCGTAAAATTTACATTCATCAATCTACAAGAGCAGCGAAGGAACAATAGTTAAGCTGAAAGTCAGCATTTACGATTCAGATGAGGCGAGCTTCTTATTATTAATATCTTAATATCCTGCATTACATCTACAGAGGAAACATTATTTGAAAATGATTGTCCTTTCTGAACATAAAATTTATTGAGAAAAACGAAATCATGAAACTTTTCAAATATCCTTTAAAAATATTATGAAAATTGATATCATTATTAGTACTAGTGGAATTCAACCTTAACTAATTTAATTTAAAAGTTTGAACATTATTATTTTTATATTTGATATATTGGGCGAGCGCTTTTTCACAATTTTCTTTCAAAAACAATGACATGAATACGTCAAATTTGAAATACATCTACAAAGTTTTTTAGGGCTGCATATACAATAACGTTCTCACACCTGTGCCCTTATTCTCGTAGCGGTCTTAATATACGCTCTTATCTTGATTGACAATCATAAAATGGCGGATTGGTATTAACAAAACAAGATATCTAGTAGATATCTTAAAAATTCGTTATGTTTGAAATATCAGTATGAAAATGATCCAGTTCAAGATAGGATTATGATTAGATTCCGATAGTTTTGTGAATACGACTGCTTGCGATCGTGTCTTAATCTTATCGTTAAGTGATTTTTAAAAGCGATTGATTACGAGAATAGCCCTACTGGCACTATCTATCTTTATGTAGTAGTGCGTGAGTTTTGTTGTTTGAAACGGGCGGATACCAAGGAGCACCCCATACAGTTACAGCGTCAGTTCCGTTTTCAATTTTGTGTCATCAAGAGCTTTAAGTAGATACCTAAACGGCCACAATTTTCGCGTCAAAGCGAAATAATAATAATGCGTCACATAGTGACGGATTACCCTTAGTTCCTATAAATGGTTTTTTCAGTATCCACCTTACCTATACCTATATGTTGTATCTGAATGTGTACCTACATGTACATATTACATGAGTACTAGTGTGTACTGTCCACATCTGCGTGGTCGTTCAATATTTTCATTAATTCAGAGGAACAGAGACCATTTTCTAATTCCATTGAATCCAAAAACCTATTAGTTAGTTTTTCTTTTGTTGTTTAGTAACGTATTGTAATTATTTTTTTCTTTTGTTTTTATTGTCACGCACCATTTTGTTTCTACAGCCAATTGTTTGAGAAAATTGAATTTTCTCGCAATTTCGATGAGAAAAAAAACACCGGAAATACGTTTCGAAAAACTTTTTTTTTGGGTTGGATTAGAAATATCCTACATGTAATGAAATCTTCTAGTTCCTACTTTGTCAAAACATTCTGAGTTTACGTCTTCATTAGCCTAAAGGTGGACCAAATGATAAAATGCTCAGTCTTCTTGTGTAAATGGAGGCAGATACTATGGAATTATCTAAGACTGCTTTGAATTTGTTTGATATTAGAAAATAATTGTTTGATAGAAAGGGTGCAAAACTTACAATTGCACTTTCAATCCCAGAACCAGACGTGTACAACTTGCCGCAGACACTTGAAGAAAGTTCATTGAAAATTGATTTACTGTTTAGAGTATATGACCCAGAATTCTATTTCATGCTTTTGATTCATGCTCGTTGACATTTTTAATATATTTGTTGTAAACGCTGGATAAAAGCCTTTGTTTTGTTTGGAAACGTGGGATCAAGACCAAACAGGGCAAAAATCTTTCAAATTGTCCACATTAGTTTATCTTATTATGTGCAATTGATCGGTTGATAATTCGAGAAAGTTCTTCACACTCTACCGCTTTAAGATAAAAAGTGAGGTATTAGACAAACCCCCTCCCAATCACACATCACCCCCCGGGTGGATTGTCTAATAAAAGGAAAAAAACCCTCGCCCATCCTCCTATTTTCCCCAGAAAACTACCTACTTATATTTATTTTTGTTGACAAAAAATCATACCTTATTAATATTATAAAATTCTCACAAAACCACCACCCCTTATAATTTGTTCCAACCTTCCTCCCCCTTTCAACCTGTTTTGATGAACGGACAATGTCTAAACTTAAAAGCAAAACAAATTATTATGAAGAAAGATTTAAAGCATACCTGTTCTATTGACAATATTCATGGCACGACATACGAAATCGCAGGTGCTGGTGGCTTCCATGTTGGCGTCTTTGAGTTGGTAAGCCACTGAGCCGTAGGTAGTCAGGGCCGACGTGAGGGCTCTCGGGGGAGGCAGGTTGTCCCCTGAACTGCCCCCGCCACCCCCTCGGACACTGTCTCCACCCCCGCAAAGACGGCGCTGCTCATCGCCAGAAGCCTGTGGACAAACAACAAACAGAACATCAATAGCCATACAATACCAGGGTCGTAAATAGTTGTAAAGACTTCAAAAAACATCATATTTTTAGTAGATTGCCTCAGCCGAGGACATAAGATTATTTTAGTAGCCCAAACTTTAGAGTGAGTGGTTTTGCAAACTTACTCCCTGTTTAAAAAAAAAGGTTTTGGTTGTACCTTTTTTCTTAGGCAGTTGATAGAAGGGAATTAGGAAACAAAGACCTTTAACAGATTGCAGAGCCAATAAAAACCTGAATAATTTTTAATATCATTGGATTGATCATACGAGTTCTACAGCATTAATACACAGCTTTTTAGTTTTTTTAATTTAATTCTTGTTTTATTTTCGAACCAATTTTTTTGAATTTTGAATCAGTTTTGAAAAATGTAACGCAAAATATACGACCATTTAATTTGACCATATAAGTGTGGTGTAGAAGATACAACACAGAGCTCTTTGATCTCTTCCAGGATATCAGTGTATTCAGTTTTATTAAAGTTAACAGACTGCGCTGAACGAGTCTCTTGCACCGTATGGAGGATCTGGAACTCCCCAAAAAGGTGTTTTATAGTGAACAAATTGGTAAATAAAATGTTCGATAGATCAGTTGAAGCTACGATAGTTGGATGTTGCCAACTGTCGATGTTTGGAGCAGCATATGCATGGAAGGTTTAGCCAGTGACAAATCAGGATGAAGAAGCTTTTTACATTTTGCACATTATGTACATATTAACTGGCCACTTCGGGCTAGAACCACAAGACAACGTCTGTCGGGAAAGCTAGTTTTAAAATAAAAATGAAAGAGTCTTGTATATATTTATTTTTTATTCCAACAAAATAATATACACTTCAATTACAACAACAACATAACACATAATGGAATTTATTGCCTCACTAGACGCAGGTCTGTTCTGAGGCAATATTATAAATCAATTTTATTCTGTTTCATGCGCTTCGCGGAATATATGTTAAATAGGACATGACATAGGCTATTGTTTAACTAGGTGGATGGAGGCTGTGAGGTGAGGTAGACGATGAATAAGTGGGTTTGAGCGTTTGTTTGTTTGAGCACAAACATTAGTTCGTTCTCTGATTCCTCTCTGCCCTTTTGTAGGAGCCATCCAGCAACAAGACGTCCAATATATTTCGGGATAGGTTTATGTTCGTTGGAACTTGAAACAATGTCTGGAATTATCCTGTTACAGATTCGAGGAGCCAGGAACATATATTGTCTCTGTGCAAATGTGGTTCTTAATTTTGCTGGTTGGAGTATAAGTCTATTTTGTGTGTCTGCTTTGAGTATGTACTGTGGAATGTATGGCGCAGGATTTTTGTGTAAGTGTTGGGCAATTGTTCTGATATACAGTTGCCTGACATCAAGAACATCGATCTCTTTAAAAAGTTGCTCAGATGAATATCTATGTATATGGCTTCCTACACATTACCCTCAACAGAGATTTTTGTGCTTTTTTCAGAGGGATAATCATAAATATCATTTTCATTTTTATTTTGAAATGTACTATCACCAAGCACCTTCTGCCCGAAATATCGAAGATCTTAGTTGACTTTGCAGTGATCCCACACTGTAGTTTGAAACTAGCTAGGAACAATATAGAACCAAATAATAAACCCTCTATCCTAGTACTGGAATAAAAGCCTTCCCAAGAAGATGATTGTTCCCCAGTTTTGGCAAACAAGACTTAAGTTCCCAATATTATACCAGAATAGGATACGTTGCCTTTGAAGCGGTCAGAAAAGGACTGTTTGTTTATTCTTTCAAAACTTCCATTGTATGGAAAATATTAATTTGGAGGCAAGATGAAAGAATTGTTATAAAAGTTCACATTGACAATATAATCGCTCTAAATATTGTGGGTCACAAGAAAGTTTAATATGTTTTACTTTAACAAAATACAACATATAGAGAAATACATAGCAACTTGATTGTACCAGTAAAACAATCAGTCAAGTTTTTTCTAAATACGAACAAGTTAAAGAAGTGACTTTTTTTACGAATTAAATGACCTTTTTACATTTCAAAAATGCTAAAATATAAAAAGTTTGAACTCGAGTTAAGGTTATCAAAAACTTTCTTTAGAAATGTTGGAAAATTTTAAAAATAACTGACAAGAGACGGGTTCCCTGATGCTTCACCACATCGTTAGGCGGGACTTCAGCAGCCGATATGAATTAATAATGGTAGGAAAAGTCAAGGGGAGAAGATGACGAAGGAGAGCTCCAATGCAATGGCTGCACCAGTAAGCCTAGACAAATTGCATTTGGCGATCGACTACAAACGAATTCTTCGACAATGTAGAGTAGGGAGAAAATTAACCGTCCACTTTTTATCTTACTCTATAAAAATCTAGCGGTTTTTTTTGTTACCTAACTCCTCCTTTATTACTGGACGGATTTCGATGAAAAAAAATGGAGATGTCGAGGGTTACCCAAGGATGGTTTAGATGAAAACAGGGGCTTTCTAGATACTATATTTCTATTTTAATTAATGTTTTTAGTATTTGCGTTTTTTTCTCCCATTTCAACTTTTATGTCAAAACACATTCGTGTAAAACAACTACGTTCGTAAAAAGGGTGATTTTATTTCTAAAGAGCGTACATAAGACTTAAGAATCGTTTGTGTTTTTTTTAAAACGTTATAAAATTGTCGTTCGTTTTCTAAGCAGGTATTATGTTAAGGTTTTTTTTATATTGAGAGAAAGATATAGGTAGGTATGTACTATCTGTTGAATACTCAATAAACTGAATGCAATTTAGCTAATAAATAAAAAATAATCATGGGTTCAGAGGAGGGACGAAGTTCGACGGGACATCTAGTATTTTTATATTAGTGTCATTGTTTGGTATAAATAATTGATTATACGTTCCAGTGGACAGTTAATTTTTTCGCCCTATACGTTTGCGAAATCTTCGTTTGTAGTCGAACGCCAATTTGAATTTGTCTAGACCGACAGATCGAAGCTGAATCGGGGTCGACGATCGATGAGGCGATACGATTGGCGCAGTGCCGGAAGGGTTGAAAAGGGTCTCGGATTGGCATTAGATCACGACTTTCAGGCGTGAAGAAATAAATATAACTCTATTGTTTCAAAATACAGTGTGGCGACAGTAGTTTTGACAGTTTAAACGGCGGACTTATCCCGAAGGATCTCAGCCAGCCAACCCAGAAAACGACAAAAAAGAAATGTTTGGTGGTAGTATTTGTGTATATTTGTTAGGAAAGAACAACAACTACTGCTTCACTGATTTTAACTAGCTGTATTATTGTTTACAGACTCCCACTACCAGCCATACCGGTAGCAGAAACCGTAAACCAAGAAAATAAACTTAAAAAAATATTAATCACTGAAACAGTTATTGTGTTACTATAATTGTTCTTTACTAACATCAAAATATAGAATAAATTGTGCATTATTGATTATCTTGTTGAATGCTTCAAATAGAGATCCGTTAAAGCCCAGTTTTGACCTAGTCATAAATCGAATTTATACCACACAATTTATTTTCTATCTGATGCCACGAATGTATAGCGCCACCTATAAAGAGACATCCAAGATAAAGAGCCATCTAGCGGAATACGCCGAATACAACTCGTCTTATCAACAACGTAGATTCACCACCGTTTTTACCAAGTTAACTAACTTAGATTATTTCGCACCAGAGGGAGAATACATCACTTTTTGGACAAATTATTTTGCGCGAATAACTTACCTATAAATACCTTTTCACTATGCAATTTTTCTCACTCTTTCCTTCAGAACCTACAGTGCATAACATTGTAATTAGTTTTTAAGTTAAAATATATTTTTTCTGTGATACTTTATTTGAATTCACTAATATAGTGCTTGTGTTTTTTATAATATAAAATTGAGTTTCATTTCGGTAGTTAGTCGAATTCCTTTTTAACTATTTAGACTTGTTCATAAAGAAATAGTGAAAGTTGGTGAGTACTCCAGATACTTCTTAATCTTACCAAACTCATAAGAGAGTTTCTTATCTTCTAATAAAGATCATTTTTCCCACTATCATTCTACCTTGAGAAAAGAAATCAGCACTCCTGCTTCATCTCAATCTCCTCTCTTCTTATGGATCAGATCCAGCCAATCTGAACCCCATACTTTGTAAAATATTGTTCTTATTTTGAAATGTTATCCGACATCTTTTGTAAGTTGTGAAATCTTGTTCTCATCTACTTATACATAATATAATATTTTTATTGTATTGATAGTTTATTGTGAAATGCTAGCAGACATATTTTGTAAGTTGTGAAATGTTATTATCAACAAGGTAAGTGTATAACATTATAATAACATCATTATTTGGCGATGTTTTGAGACATCTGTTATGATTTGTGGAAATATGCAACCAAATATTTAACAAGTGATTACTACTAGCGACTTTTAATGTATCGTTATGAGAGTTTAAAACTTTCATATCCAGTTTTCATTACTTTTCAAGCGCTTAAAAATACGAGTATTTTCATAATCAGTACTTATTTGTTATTCAAGACCGCAGGAATTAAAGGGCCAGAAAGAAACCCGCTTGTATTCCGAATTAGCCTTGGTTTCCTGACTTTATTAAACAGCGTATCTTTTATGTATTTACTAAGAGATTCGTGACAATTTACAGAGGACCAGTCGGAAAAGGAAGTAAAAAACACAGGATGTTTAACTTCAGCCTTAAACCGCTTTTAATTTTTAATTTCTCTCTCTTCTTCTTTATAAAACGTTGTGACCCATAAAGATACAGGACGTAATATGATAAATATGGCGGTAAAACACAGGATTGACAGAATTAGAAAAAAACGTACGAATGAGATTATAAGCAGACAACAGAATATGTTTAAGGTAAGTATATTATGTAACTAACTGACAAATCTTTCTGAAGTAAAATATTTAGAAGTTGTGTGAGAAATGTGTGAGTTATAGCGGTAGAAAATGAAAGAAAACCTTTCTAGATAATGAAAAATGAACATAATGTGATGTGTGAAATTTTGAGTTTTTCATAAGGGAATGGTAAGTTTTCAAAAACTGCAAATAAAAAATGATACAAAAAATTTGAACCTCCTCATTTTCACATAGGAACATTACCAAATTTTCGAAACCTCAAATCAGAAGGGTCATCCTTTCTTGTAGTAGATGTAATATATGTAATATATGTAATAAGTTCTTTATTCATTGGAAAAAAAATCACATTAGATACATTTTCATATCTCCCTCCACTAGGCATAGCCTGTCTTAGAGAGGAGATGTCACATAAGCATACATACTATAGATACATAGGTACAATATAAAACTTGTCGATTACTTTATTTTTTTTTGTTCAATTCATTTTTTTTTCATATATACAAATGAATCTGTGCTCACTCAAAGTGAACACAAATACAATTTTGACATCTTTCACACAAAGCAAAGACTTGTGTCGTGAAAGCAGAAATGGTCGGCTCGGCCGGGATTCGAACCTACGACCTCCAATACGCTGTACGTACGAAAGCCACCGATTGATACCACTGGACTACCAACCACCTCAACCAATTGACTTTAGTTAGATTAAAATATAAAGCATTTAAAATAAATCAATCGAAGAGGGTTTTAAAATGAAATGTTTTTAATATCTCCGAAAAAAATGTACGAAAGAAAGTAAAGTTTCTTCAAAATTTATTCGACGGATTATATTCAAATATTTATGTAAGGTACCTACCTATCTTTATTTTTTTTGATCAAAGAATAAGAGACGAGGAAAGAAGACAAATTGAAAAAGGCGGGATCAAATTTAACTAATAATTGTTTATTTTTCATCCTTTTGGGACAAAAGACGTCGATGAGTAAGAAGAACGCATTATTTTCTTTATTTGAACAGTTGAAATTCGCAAATCTATTTTCTTTTGTCGCAACACGAAACAAAACAATCAGGTTGTTTTCCTTCCTTTGTTTTTCGAGTAATTAACCACAAGTTGAAATATTTGAAATAAATTGGAACAAAATAATGAATCTGATTTATATTTTTATTTTTTATAATTAGGTATTGCAAACGTACAGATTAACAAAAATCCATCACTGTTCGAATAGTAAAACATTTTAATATTTATTTTTCACAATGATCATAATAAAAATTATAAATAAAATTAAGTAAATAAGTGGTTTATAAATTAATATAATCAATATTTCAATTATAGAAATTAAACTATAGAAAAGTAATATAAAAATTAAGAAATAATATAAAAATTGTTTTTTTTTCGATAGGGTTTAATTATGTGACTATACCAGCTCCATTATTGCTTTCTTTTTTGTCTCAAAATATCTTAAATCTTTAAAAGATTATTATCTTATTATAATCATTATTTCGTAAGATCGTTATGTGTATCTTTATTATATTGTTATGTACCAAAGATTGTTTAAAATAAATAAAAATTCTTCGACTCAGGCTATCGTATTTTTACGCCCAGTGAGAAAGATAAAAAGGGTGTTTTTCATCACTTTGGACGATTTTAGATTCATTCATAACCAAAAAAACATCACTCCAAGCTTTGATAACTAATTTAATTAGGTATAAACAAAAAAATTATACAATATTATTTCATAATTTGCCTTGTTTATGAGTTAAGGGCTTATTTTGTCGCCTCAGTCTAATAACTTTCACCGTACAGTATGCTTTACGAGCGTGTGTTGGGAAAACAAAAAAAAAATGAAATAAATTTCGAGCTTCCTACGTACGTAAGGGAAGCATTTTTGAAAAGTGAAAAACGTGATAAATTCAGGTAGGCAAAAAAAAACTTGGAGGTGGAAAATACAGCCATCTCGAATCCAACCGTTCTAAGGGAGATAATATTTCATTGGGTTTTATTACCGAATATTTTCATATCGTGAAATATTATCCGAGAGCATGGAATAAATAATGTACCTATCTCATAAGGACCAACTCTTGCCTCTGGGAGGGCTGTTATTTTAGCGTAAACATCATTTTCGCCCTTATTTTAGAAAGGCACACGTTTAAACCCTTTAAATTCTATCACGTATTTCTTTACCTTGACTTGGAAATAAAATTATACCTACCCTCTATAATAAAGACGTTGCTGTTAGTTCTAAACTGAATACTAAAATTAGGTACCTACTTAATCTAGTGATTAACATTAAGAGTATTTCACCATTTTGTATTAACATGATTATCTTTGAACATTCTTCTTGTTCTATTAGTTCTCAGCCTTGAACCGTCTTCTCCTGAACGTAGACCTCCTCCATGTTCTTCCACTCCCGCCTATCCTGCGCCTTCTTCATCCATGTCCCACCCGCAAAACTCATCAGGTCATGTCTTCATTAGAGTTGGGGTCGTCCGGGGATTTTTTGCAATGTTCTAGGGCGCAAGCATAAAAACACGATTCATCCATTTGTAGTTTGGGCTGCGGGCAAAAGTGAGCAGCCCAGCGCCAATTTAATGTGGCAACTCTTTCGGCACTGTTCTGCACTCCTGTTCTGGCCCTAATAGTCTCATTTCGAATTTTATCCCTAAGATTGATTCCTGGCAAAGCACGTTTCATCGATTTCTGGACAACCCTCAACCGTTCTACATTTTTAACAGCGTAATTGGCTTGAACCCACGAGGACCGGTAAAACGCAGGCATCATAAACTTTCCGCTTTAAATTGATGGGGATTCGGGGGCTTTTAAGTTTTTTTTTTTTTTTTTTACCCATGCATCACGCCGTTTCCCGAAGGGGGTAGGCAGAGAGTACGGATTTCCACTCTTTCCTATCCAAACAAACCTCTTTCGCTTCTTCCAAACACATAACATTCCGCATACATGCTCTTCTATTCCTTTTACTCCTGACTTGGCCCTCCTCTAAGACGGCACCGATATGATCGGACCATGTCATTCGAGGTCGGCCTCGTCTGCGTGCACCCATTCTTTCAGATTTATATATCCTTTTAGTCATTCTATCTTCGTTCATTCTCTCTACATGCCCAATGTAACCTAATTTATTAAGTATGTAACCTAATTTATTAAAGGCTGCCCACCTCAAACAATTATTCTGCGAGTGATTTCTGCGGTTTGATTTTCTCTGACCATAATAATTTTGTGGCCAAGATATATATTCTTCTACGGTCTCAATGGGTGTGTCCTCGATGCAGATGTTAGTAGATAACATAACTTTGAACATTAACTATGAAATATTTGATTCAAATAACTTCATTAAGTCGGAAGTGCAAGGGCGGAAAATTGCAAATGAGGCTGATCAATTCACTGGCTTTCAGCGTCTTCCATTACGCCTCTGAAACCTGGACTCTGGACGGAGGATTGATGCATTCGAGATGTGTTGCTGACTCTGCTCCGTGTTCACTGGTCTGAACACAGGACTAACGATTTTATACTCAGCTAACTCGGCGTCCTCTCTCATTTAATTCTGCGGAATGCCAGCTGCGCATCCTATGCTTTTTGGGGCACATCACACAAAGCGGGCCAAATTCCCTGTGGTGAGATTGCTTGAGGCATGAAGGGAAGTGAAAGATTGCCCATGAATGGTCCGATCATCAAGCATAATAATGGGTTTTGACCGGGAGATATGGAGGAAATTGTTGAGAATGCATAGCTGTCGCCAACTCGGTATCCAAGGACCGGCTGAAGAAAAAGAATAGATAAATAACTACGTAATATGTATATCAGCTAATAAGTTATCAAGCGTGGTGCAAACGGTACACTTTTAAAACTTTCTGTTAAGTATATTAAACAATATTATTTGTAGTAGGTACCTAACGGATGACAGATTTCAACCATTTGGATGACAACCAAAAAATTATTAATCCCATTTACTATCGCTCCAAATGTCTGTCATCCATTTTGACAGATGTGTTTTTTCTTAAATAATAGTGCATAATTATTAATCCTGTCCTAGAATTTTGTATCAAATAAAATTAAATCACATGAGACTGGCAAATATGGTATCGCTTAAAGATTGTGGCCTATTAAGAATGGTATTTTTCAACAGCAGATAAATATACACTTTGCATAAAATGGCCAAAAAAGTGGATGTTTATCGCAAAGAGAGGCACGGGCTCAAAAACGACACAAAGTCACTACAATAAATACTCAGAATAACCAAACAAAGAATTAAAACATTTTGAGTTTGAACAGTACAGGAATGTAACAGCGAAACAAAAATTGACAATATTAAATCCGCATGTTACTTCACCAAAAGTCAAAAGATTCGACGCCTCTCTGCTAAAGCCTACTCAATATTTGCGCAGTATCCTACTTGAGTATGAATGTGAGTATGAACATTATCGTTTGGGATTTTACACAAAGGTTCTGGATATTGCTTTTAGCTACGTGTCAATGAAGAGATTAGGGGCGGTATGTCTCCCCTTCATCCCTTATGGAGTCTTTTCTTGTGATGTGGATTTGCTTATAACACATAAGCTTTAATGAAAAAAAAAACAAGCTACTTCCATCAAGGGATACGTTATTGTCAATACGAATTCAAAGAAAATCGCATTGATTGAGAACATGAAATTTTTATCCAAATTAAGTTAACTCTGCAAGATCCTATGATATGATTGGGAAGTTCGTGCGTCACTGGTATATTCATCACTCCTAACAAACATTTTTTTTTTTTTCATACAAATTACAAAACTAATTTGACTAGGAGAAATTTTTTCATGCTTATAATTATTTCCGTCGGTTGATGGTTTCTATGAAAGTCAATCGACGGAATATGTTCTTATATACATCGAAATACAATAAAATGCAATTAAATAAAATAAAAAAAACTCAAAATTAAAATGTATATATTTTTTTAATATTTTTATTGTTCTGTTTATAAAAAAAACAATTGATTGTTATCTACGAATAAAAATCGCTTTATAAATATGTAAAATAGTAAAGATAAACAAACTCAAACTGAAAACTCCTTTATATACCTACTAGCTTTCCCCACAAACGTTGTCCTGTCCTAACTATGAATATCTAATTTGAATTTGTATAATGATAAATTTGTTACCTATTTAACCAATATAATAATTCAAATCATATTAATTTAGCATCTGCATTCTGTCAATCGCACCAACTATCAAACAACTAACAGTTTCTGTCAAACAACAATGAAACTTCAAAATTTGAAAAAAAAATAGTTGTTGCAGCAAAAAATGTTACCTATGTTAAGTTTTCTCAAACTTTCTAATATAACTCGAAACCTTCTTGCTTTTTCTTTCATAGAAGAACTTTCGTATGACAATAGCAAACACACAACAAAAAGAATAAGCGAAATAATACGGCCGTTCACGCATGATGCAATGACCAACGGAAATAGTGCCCCATTTTTATGTGTTAAAAGATGTAAATAATTGATTGAAGATAGACTTAGGTATAAATAAAGGGGTTGTTTAGATAGTTCAAGTAGCATTATTCATCCACAAAAGGCTCTATTAAAGATCACAGGAGAACGATTTTTTATTCCGCAGCATTCAAAGGGAATTTCTCCCATTTTTCTTCATTCCCCTATCATCAGTTTCTTACCTTGTTTTCCACCCTTCTTCTTCATTACGCCAGATAAACAAGACACTTTATCAATTTCGTACAACAGAAACCCCATAGAGAGGTCTAAAGTGAGTTGAAATATCTCATATTACTAATATTCACGGCTCCCTCTACGCATAGTAAGTAATAAATTCTATCTAAACCTAGTTTAAAAAAATGTTATATTATTATATTTGCTCATAGTTGGCCGGGGGGTTGCCGGCTAAGAATAGCACCTCTGCTCTTTTTGTTGGTTTTTCCGAGCATCCCGTAAGAGGAAGGAATTCGAAAAATCAGATCGGGACCGTGGGATTGACCACCTCGCGTCCTTAAACCTCAATCGGTCAGAAAAGGCACAATGAGCCTCGGACGCCTTCGAGCGCAATGGAGAGCTCTTGATGCCTCCCTATGCTCCTGAGTGGGGCTTAGGCCTTCCGCATGGTGGGTTGGTTTGGGGTGGGGGGTCTGCGGCGGGCTTGATTTGTGTGTGGCTTAGTGTGTGTCAGGTTTGCTGCGGATTGGTCTCCTCCGGGTTGACTTGCGGTGTGCGGGGGGTCTTTAAGGGAGAATGAATGAATCTACATAATAATTCAGTAATGTATGTATATTTATTTGTTTCACTCCAACTGTATGTCGGAGCATCACGCTAAAAGCGTAGGTTCTGCGTTGAATTTTTTTCTTCGCAGTTTTTCGCAAATACAATTGTGGTAATCTGAGATACAAATATTTACATTTCATTAAATATATTTTAAGTTATTAATAAATTTCTAAAATTATGAAATCTTCATAGTAAAATTTCACCAAACACGGAAAGCCATCTTTTGAAAACAAAATTACTCATGTAAAAATTACACGGAATCGGAGTAATGCGGTATGAAAATGTATTTAAAAGATTGAAGATTGATTTGAAATACATACAAATGTAATTCAAATGTTATAAACCTTATAAAATAATGATTTTCATAAAATTTATCAAACGCTACTCCATTTTGAAGGAAATTTTGACATATTATAAGAATATGGCCACCGTTGTTAGAACAGTTGTAGCCATCGGAATCAAAGTTAAATTAGATGCCTCCCTGCATATTGTAATGTACATAATTATTTTTATATAGAACTGATGTAAAATGATTCAAGATAATAGAGTTTAGGTAATAAAATTTATGAATGAAAATTTAATTTGAAATTTGTATGAACATCCATAAAATAGCAAGAATTGAACGGTAAAACAGGTAGGTACTTACCCACATCCGAATCTCAAAACATTACCAAAGTGAATTTGACAGCTCAAATATTATGTTGCAGCAAACAATAGTAAACAAAACTTCCTGTTTATTTTGGAAAAGAATCAGATATGTAATTATTTTGGTAATAAAATTCACTTGATTTATCCACATAAAAATTAATAACAGATATTAGATAATATGTAGGTATTAACGACACTATTCAAAATTCTTATGTAGATAAATGCAAACTTATGTCTTCTTCCTTATTATTTATTTTATTTAATGTTATATTCATCATAAAACAAGGTGGGTAATATTTTTAATAAACACAACACACAACACAGAGTGGATGGAAGCATTCGGTTCGGCAGCGTTTCTTGACATATCCAAAATCCTTGCAATGCTCTCATCTAGAAAAAACATAATTCTATTAATATGTGAAAGCAAAATACAGTGATAACATGGCCATGGTTGTAAATATATAAGGCGACATTAGAAAATTTCGCATTTTGACAGGGATTTGTTTTAAAAATACACATTATGAGAATTTGATTAGAATCGATATTAAGGATTTAGAAATATATCAAACTACTTAAGAACTTCATATAAGAATAAAACAATCTTTGATGTATGTGCTGCTTAAAACTTTAATTTAGAATTTTTAGTAATATTATTTGTTTCAAAGTGTAGCTTTTATACCTTTTTAAGATCTTCTTAAAACCCATTTAGACTGCATAATGCACCAGGTATTATTGTTTCAGATAGACTTGAAGAAAGCTGCAACTCCATGACTAGATCATAAAATACAAAATAAACTTCAAATTCTGTCATAGTTTAGTTATACTAGGGACAGCCAATTTAAATGAGCATATTTTATACTTATATATTTACAATTCACAACTAAAAAAATCATGAAAGGTAGGTAAATGAATAGCCTAATCTTAATAATTAAAATAGCTTAGGTACCTACGTAGAAAATATTTCAATATTAAAAAACTTACAAAATTTTCAAATATAGAATCCCTTTTGTTTTCGTCGGCTGTCAGTGGTCAGGATAATAACATGACAGTAGGAGAATGAGTGAGTACCATAGACGAACTTTTTAAAATGTAATTCTTTGTCTGAGCTTCATAATATGAAAACAAAATAAGATTGATTTTTTCAGGATCTTTTTCCACTTTAATAATTCTTCTACACATTTAAAGTGGTTTTTGTATGAAAAATGTTTTTTTTTATATAAATAAGTAAATCAGAAAATAATTTATCCAGATATTTTTTAGCGTTTTCTATGGTTAATGTATTGTCATATTGTCAATCTATAGATATGTCTATTTTGTTGTAAAACTATAAAAATGTAAACATTGAATTTTTTTACGGCTTATAAAATCATTTTTTTGGGAATAATAAAATAGGTAAGCAAAGTTAATTAAGTAAATATTGTTTCAAAATAATCGCATAATTACAATGCAGCTAGCCTATTATATTAATTTATTTTATGTAACTAAATTTTTACAGGATAGATATTACAAGATATTTTCAACAATCTTCTTCTTACTTCCACTGTGGCAATCCACTCTCGAGAGAGTGATAAAATAACAGAAGTGAATTTCTAAAATGTACAAGTATGCATTTTATTGTTGGAATATGCAAAATCGGTAAGTCCCGTATTATTATTTGATAATTGTAGGTACCTCTTTTCTTATTTTTGTCTATATTTAAATTACATAATGTTTTTTTACAGATTAATGTTAAATAGTTCCCCCAAAATTTATAATGAATGAGTCAAATTATGTATACTGGAAAGTATTCAATGTTTTCGTAGTTTGGAATGTAAAAAACACAATCACAATCGGTAAAAATGAACTGGCAGCCAATGCTCTTAAAAATTGTGCCATCCATATGGATACGCTGTTACAATACTAGACGACATTATTTTGATAAATTAATAACCATCGGTAACAGTACCAGAAACAGGAGGTTGGTAGCCCACTGGTATCAGGTGAAGGCTACGTACTGTGTACTCAATTGTGGCTTTGAATTCTGTTGCGACCATTTCAACTTTTACAACACAAGCATTGTTTTGTGTGGAAGATGTCAAAAGTGTATATTATTATGTGTTAACTTTGGGTGAGTTCAGATTCATTTGTATAAAAAAAGTGTTTTGTTGAGCTGTGATACGCTAGAAGCAACCTCGGTTTCATACATTTAGTATGATTAGTATAATTATCATATTACAAAATGGTAGTTGTGTGTTATATTCATTGAAATTAAATAAACAGAATGTTTTCATTTATTTATAACCAGAAATAAACTGAAAAATATTACATATTGTTTTAATTTTCTATAAAACATCTAATAATATATTCTCCTGAACCATTTCCAAACAATAGATGTTTTATAGCGATTCTTAGTCTTAGTTAAATAATGCCTCCACGACATATTAATGTAAACGATGAGAATTCATGGATTTTGGTAAGTAATTATTTTCAAATGATGTTTCTGTGTTAAAATATCAAATAATGTGATATTTTAAAACAACTTACTATATTATTAGTGGTGGTCGTACCAGCAAGTCATTTCATTATAATAATGTGTCCCATAAACATAGCAGCAAATACTCTCATAAAATGGTACATATTTCTAACTTTTAAAGTTTGCCAATTATAAAAGCATGTAGTTACCTCCTATAACTTACCTAATAATGACTTATGACGTCAAAAGGAGCATATCAGTTTGTGAGATAGCTACACGTAGGTTCGAATCATACACTTTTCAACATGATTACATCACAGTTAAGCTTGCTGTGATGGGTAAAGGATATCAGATTTATAAGAAGAACCACCTACCGAGAACTTTTTTAATGTAAAAGTAGTCACACCTCAATGTGTAGTTACTGCACTTAAACGCAATAGACCTGTTGATGAAAAAGCTAAACGCAGGTTTGAAACTTGGTGTGGGCCTTAAATTCTTCAACTGTTGCGTTAAGTTTTGAAGATTAGGTGCCGACTTCTAAGTTTACTTATATTTGTAGATATATTCCATAGTGAGAAGCTTTACTTTAAGTAAGGAACATAAAAAGCTTTTTTGCAGAATAATAGAATCAACATTGTGGTGAGAGCCCATAGCTCACCACATTCGAGCACTGTCTTATTAACTATGGGGTAAGCATAGAGAGTAAGTCGCCAGGCTATGATTATATCTTGCAGCGCTTTCTTCTTGCTGATGAGGTGTTACAAAAAAATAAGTACAACTAATTAAATAATAATAATAATTTATTCAATGAAAAATAATACATTAAAAATAATACACAATTTAGTGAACATTTAACATTATGTAGGTACACCATACTTTTATAAAGCTCTGTATGTAAACATCCATAGATCAGGTTCTATAACTCCCATTATTCTACAAATTTT
This sequence comes from Mystacides longicornis, assembly GCA_963576905.1. Lineage (NCBI taxonomy): Eukaryota > Metazoa > Arthropoda > Insecta > Trichoptera > Leptoceridae > Mystacides > Mystacides longicornis. Next base: position 21,595,756 of record OY756436.1, on the reverse strand, counting down.
TGGTGGACGGGTAAAAAAAGCTAGTGTATAATATTTAGGGTGGATCTTTTGAACAAGCATTATACAGTCAAATAAGTTTTAATGGAGGATTACTCACTAATGTCCCATAAGAGAAAAAAACGGATCTTTCAACTGTCAAATAGCGGCGATTGGGGCATTAAACACCTTAATGAAAGATTAAATTTAGTGGGCTGCTCTAACAGCCAATAGCACACTAATGGACAATTTAGAACTGTCAAAATGGTTGCCAATTTTGTCTGTTTTCATACCGTTTTTCGAAATTGTTGATGATTCTTATTATGAGAGAGCCCATTTTTTTCGACCAATTTATAAATCGGATTACAATGCTTTCTATAAAGTATCAAAATAGGAACTATGCGGTACTAAAATATCGTCTATTTTATAAAAAATATCTCACTTTTTTAGTAATGCTAAGTGAAATGTCAAAATCACAAGATGACGCACGTAGTACATAATATTATTATAAACCAATGGGAATAATCTCGAAATACTTATTTTTAATACAGAAAATATATAATATATATGTATTATTTTATATATTTGTTTGGGTTCCCTTTTAAAAATATTTAAATAACAGAAATAAAATAAAACTTGACTTGACAGTTGCAGTAAAACAAACACATAAGACCTTGGCTGTCATCTCTTTCTAACGAATGGTGTTTACCGCGCGTCTCGCTCTCACACATGTATAGAGTGAAGATAGCAATAAGTTCAATATTGCCAGTCGCAAAAAAAAAACAAGATAATTGTCAATTAACCAATAGTCCATTAAATTTCTCATGAAAGACCCGTTTTGAGTTAGTGGATCCTTTAAAGTTATATGTCCATTTACTATTAGGCTGTTTAATGCTCATTCGAAATACCGGCCCTTAGAAGACTTAAATGTACATAATACTAGCTTCCCCCACAGACGTTGTCCTGTAGTCCTTACTATGAATATTGATTTTAATTTGTAATTTATAAAAAAATACGTTTAAAATATACATAAATGCAGTTTTAACAATATTTTACATAAAATATCAAAACTTCTACTGTGTAAGTGCATTTGTAAAAATATGAAATAAATTTTACGTGGATCGTTACATACTTGAACTATTGCAATAATTGGGTATTTCGTGCGTCAAAAAAATATGCCATCTGTCCCTTTTTGTATTTTGTGTTTACGATGTGTGACTAGAATTGTAAAAAAAAATAATTACGCTATTTATCAAACTATACGCTATAATAATTTTTCGTAATCATTTTTCATTACCAAAATGCGCTCTTACAGAAAAAAAAACATTTCGCATTTACCAAGCTTTACTCAGAAAGCTTTAACATTAGTCAGAAATATGTGAGACGTTTTTTTTACATATTTATTAAAAAAAAAACCGAGAGAACGCGTTTGAGCAATTTCCAAATTTATTTGTAAGCTTACAAAAATTTTACATACAAGGTTGTAAAAACAGACATAAAGAATAAAGATATACCGATAGGTAGGTATGTATTATTTAGTATTGTTGTGGTTTCGAAATATTGAGAATATTTTTCACCTTGGTGTAAATCAATTATTTATTTTTTACGTAGCTAGTGAAATTTTCAGAATAACCACGACAATACACAAATTTATTTTTTAGCAATTTCATAGCCAGATATTAATTTGTATTTAGCTGTCATACGTTGTCATGTATGGAAACTATGTTCTTCATATTACATTTGCGCTTAACATTTAATAAAAATCTAAACCATGTCAAGTTTATATCGAAAATTAGAAAATGTAGAGTTAAAATATATGGACGTAACTGGGATATGTCAAAGATGACAGTTGGATGAGAATTGAGAAGATTGCTGATGATGATGAAAGAAGTTCTCATACAAGTTGTAAGCAAGTTACGTCGAGGGCAATACAGAGGTCTTGTTGCTTCCTAATGCCTATGTAAGCACTGAAAAAAATAATGTTGATTTATTGATGATTAAACGGTGGAGAGTACCCAAATACTTTGTGCCGATCAAACCAAACGAGCCTTCAGTTATGAAGATTCTAAGCTGTAATGGTACAAAAATAAAATGTAAGTACTCTTTAACTTAATAGTTGCAAGAAAGTAGTTGATAGCTTGGCGAATTCGTCGCTGACTTTCGTACTGTTTCGTACTGGAGGTCATGGATTTGATCCCATGTGTCGACCATTTTCCTCTTTCATGTTACAAGCTTTAAGTAGCTCACTGTGCAAGAGTCAAAGTGTATTTGTGTTCTCTTTGAGTGAGCAGAGGTGGGCATCTTTGTGGGTAGGTAATAAATAAATCAACACTTCTCTATAAAAAAAGTGTCAGTATAGCCGGCGGAACTTATTGCCTGAGCCATATTTTTTCAGCCAATCTGCTCTCCCGTCCGATCTGAGAGAGGCCAACCCCGGGTAGAAATTTAAAACAACAACACTTATAAAAACTCTGATTCGGCTAGAATTGAACCAGGGACGTCTTCATGTGAAGTCCAAGCCTTTACAACTAGGGCTCTTTTGGATGCGATAGAACTGTGGTGTTCCATTTTTAGCTAATCTAACACATTTTGATTTCTATAAAGATAATGTCGCTTTGTGACAGTGTTGAATTCGATGAAGGTTATTCTTAAAAGGTTATGTTTTATTTACTGACAATGTTTTATCCATCTAAGCAGATATTTTCGCGGTAGAAGGTGACAATCTCTTGTAATCCTCAGACGCTTCGAAACGGCCCGAAACTTTTCAACTTGATAATCAACTCCAAATAGAAGCTTAATACAACGAATCCTAGGCTAAAATAATCTTTTCTTGAGCAGAATTTTACCGTTTTAATTATTTTCCTTTAAATTATAACTTTTTATAATACAGGTGATCGAAAGATGCCAAGAATTCTAGAGTCGCAAATAGACTAACAGAAAAAGATTTTCGAGAGACGAGAGCCTTTTTCTGCAAATTTGACTTATGTAAACCGTAATAATAATAAAAACAAACTTAAAGAGTAATAATAATAGCAAAAATTAAAATAATTGTATAATGTTGAGGATCTTCTCTCTACGGCTATAAGATCTCCTCTCATGGTGATAGCATCACACTACAGTATAACATAATATATGGGTAACCGACGAGTTCATCGAAAATCAATTCATCGTATATCAATTCATCGAAAATCAATTCATCGAAAATCAATTCATCGAAAATCAATTCATCGAAAATCAATTCATCGAAAATCAATTCATCGAAAATCAATTCATCGAATGACCAATTCATCGAAAATAAATATTTTGAAGATATTTGTGAGACTAGTCTTTTTGACAACCAAACTCATGTGTTGAAATATTTGGACTTCAATTTAGAAAATGGGCCTATTTTCATATCGTGCGATAAAATAATATCACACACTTTCAAAGTATGCGATATTTATTTTTATCTATCACTTTTCTTTGTTTTTTTGTATCGAAAAGCGTATTTTAGTATTTGTCGTCGATAATTAATTATATAGACAGACGGGCGGACAAACAGACGGACGGACAGACAGACAGACGAACGGACAGATAGACAGACGGGTGACAGACAGACAAGACGGACGGACAGACAGACGGACGGACAGACGGACGGATAGACAGACGGACGGACGGACAGACGGACGGACAGACAGACGGACGGACGGACAGACAGACGGACGGACGGACAGAAAGACAGACGGACGGACAGACGGACAGATAGATAGATAACTAAATATATAAATAAATAAATAATATATATAAATAAATAAATAAACAAACAAACAAACAAACGAACAAACAAATAAATAAATAAACTAACAAACGGACGAGACAGACACACAGACAGACGGACGGACGAACGTGACAAGATCTGACAACATCTTCGAGGGGGGGCGAGGGGTACAGACGCTGTTTTCGGCCATTATATGAGGCACTAATAAAGATATTACAAAAAAATACTCCAACGTATGTCAAAATCGCCGCCATCTTTAATTTATAGGAGTGACCAAACTGAAGCTTTACCTTATTATTAGGTCATAAAAAATTTCTCTAAAATATCTTCAAAATAATGGTTTTCGATGAATTGATCATTCGATGAATTGATTTTCGATGAACTCGTTTTCGATGAATTGATTTTCGATGAATTGATTTTCGATGAATTGATTTTCGATGAATTGATTTTCGATGAATTGATTTTCGATGAATTGATCATTCGATGAATTGATTTTCGATGAACTCGTCGTGAATCTAATATATGGCATTATCAGGCTTGTTTTTAACGTGGCGACAAATTAATCTAAATTATTGTTCGTTATTTTTTAGGTAGGTACGTCATAAATAAAAAAAAATGTTAAAAATTTTGAAATTTCCGTTCCGAAAGTTGCTCAAGCACACATCAATTTGCCCCCTAACAGGAAAATTATAAACACAATTGTAATGACGAAATGTCACTAAATTCTATAGGAAGATTAGGTTGATGAAAGTGGCAAATTGTTTAAAACAAGATGAGAGAAAAATAAATAGGTACTTTGATGTGAGGGATTTATTCATATCTTGTTATTCAAAATATTGTTAAGTCATTTTTTTTTAAAGTTTGGGAATGCGATGGTAAAGAGTTTGAAAAACAGTTGCTTGTTTGTTTATGGCGGATTAGAAAGTTTGGTATTTTTACGCACTGAATGTATGTCCAGGAAACCATTAAATTTTTTATTGTTCACAGCGATTAGTATAGAAGGCAAATTATCCTGTTTTGAGATGAATGCTTTGATTTTTTGTTGACTTCAGTTCAATATCAGATCTCGTTCAGAAAACATCTCTCCAGGAATTTCATATTTAGAACCTTCTAGCAAGCTTACTGTAGAATTTTCATTTATAGAGGTACATCGATCCGTTCCCCGAGAGAGTAATTTTGTTATGAATATCTGGTCGGAATATGATATTCTGAGCTTGCTATTGTCCGCGAATAAGTTAGATTATGTTTTCGCCGCCGTGAGTAAAAATGTAAAGTTATTATCAAGTATGTGTAGGAGGGCTGTTGGCGCAAGCTGAAGACCGTCCCCACATGACTGTCCAAGAGTATGGGCTGTTGCTGGTTTGGACGCTTTTCAGCTCAGTTCATAGACCTCGTGCATGCTTATCAACATAAGCTTGCAGATGTTTAAAATTATCTAATTTCCACATCTTAGTCATAAACGAATCCTTTTTTTTTTCCTTAATTGTAAATACAACAGCTTTTACATAATAATTTATATTTGATATACATTAATTAACATTTCACAGCGCCAATGATAGTATTCACCATTTTTTTTTGATGATAATAATAATTATTTTATTATCTATGACTAATAATTGATCATATTAGAAGATATATTAGATCATATAAGAAAAAGGGAAGAAGGAAAGGAATAGGAGAGGGAAGGGGAGGGAAAGGAGAATTTGGGAAGAACAAATGAAACATAACTGAAAGAAAACTGCCAAAACAAAACAAGTGAACAAACAACCAAACAAGTGCCCAAACAAGTGCCGCCGTTTACAGAGGTGCCAGTTCTCTCAGAGAAGACCTAAATTTGCGGGAAGAGGTAGAGAACAAATCAATGTTTGCTTTCATGCAGACTCCATTATATCCTATACATGCTCTGTTTATAAAATAATTTTTGTCATAGTTAGTCCTGCTGTGGGGAACGTAAAATAGAGATTTATTTCTGACAGCTCTAGTTGGACTCTGTTTGTCGTTTTAGGGCCGATTCACTGCCAAAAAGCGATAGGATTAACGTAAAAGTTTTATGGAGGAGTCTTCATGAGTGAAAAAAACCACAATTCCAACATTCATCGTAAGATACATACATACGTGGATCCCACGCGCTTTCCCTTTCGCTATGTATGTATATACAGTAGCTAACATATCCCGGCTCTTGTGACAGGTTTTTTAATTCCATTAAAATATTCCCCGTTTAGTTGAAAGAAATTCGACTTGAATTGCAAATGTAAGGGTCTAATGCTAATTTAATTAAAAACCTGGTTATTTTTGGTGCAATCGCGCAGGATAACAAAACCTTTTAAATTTACTTTAAACTAATGGTTTACTTCAATTATAACCAAACTCTTAATGAAGTTCAAGTCTTTTTTAACGTAGGTATATAAAATAAATAAGAATAAGTTTAGTAAACATGGATTTGAAATGTGGAATAATATAAAAAAAAAACTGCGTATCCCATGAACAAATGGTAATCAAGACCGAGGTTCTCATATAAGAAATGAAAAAACGAGTCTAAATTTTGTAATACCACGTTTTATTTTTAACTAGCTTTCCCGACAGACGTTGTCCTGTAGTCCTTACTATACTTAAATATTGATTTCGAATTTGTAATTTACTTATACAAAAATGCGTTTAAAATATGTTTGAATGTTAAATGTTATGTCTGAAAAATCGAAAGAAATTCTATCAAAAAAATCTGCGTACCAATGTTTTGATACGCAATGATTATCAAGTAAATACAAATTGTGTTGTTTTGGAATTTTTCACAGATGGCGTTCTTGTTATTAAATCCGTTCCATACTATCTTCAATATTATTTTATATTATTTCTTATGCATTTTTTTAACTTTTTAATAGTTATTCTGTTATCCTTCTAATATAATGAATAAATACCCTTGGCTCAAACAATTAAATAACGAAGGTTCTTGCTAGAACCAGAACAGTATGGGCATAGCCAAGATAATACGAGACCACTATCCATACATATATTTTTAAGCCTTCACTCGTTTGAAAGTGTTATAGTTGTTGTCACAAAGTTCTATTATTTTTTGTCGTTATTGCGTCGATGGTGTCAATCAATCTTAGTAGCACAGCCGTGTTTCCGCTTTTATCCACAATTTACGGTAATATAAATTTTATTAATTAAAACGGACAACCTTTTGCAGAAGAAATCCTGAAAATAATACATACAAATTGTTATAAAATAACATTGATCGTTTTTGAAGTTTATTCATCTCACAATTTCATCATTTAGTTACTGTATAAAAATCTACAAAAAAAAAAATGTTAGTTTCATTAGGCTAATCAAAAATTCCGTTTGAGGTTTGTGTGACATAACAAATTCAATTAAAAATATTTAGTCCCGAAACGAACATTTTTCGGTTTATTATTGACAAATTGAACGTAATATTTTTTATTTATTTTATTTTTATTTATTTTATTCCCAAAAAATACAAAAAAAACATAAGCATTTTACAATGTGTGTATATATATATATAATTTGTATAAAGGGTTTATTACCTCACTAGACGAGAGTCTGTGCTGAGGCAATACTACTTATAATATAAAAAGAAAAAGAAACCATGCACCCATCAACCATATATGAAGTTTTCAACTTGCATTAGAAAATCGCAAATACAGAATAAGCACGCACACAAAATAGAACACACATACATTCATAAAGTCTTTTCAGCACACTTCACAAGCATCATCCATCACCAATTTAACCATTCGTAACTGCAAAAAACAAAAATAATAACTACTACGCAACACGTCGTCCAACTCAGAAGTAACAAGGAACTTTGTATTTGAAGTAAATACCGTTGTTATTAATCATAATATAACAGAGCACAAAGTTCTACAACAGCCCCTGAATCAATAGACAAAGTTTTCAGGGCTTAATTCAATCAATTACATTCACATTTGTAGGAAAGTTCGTATATAACTTGTAAGAAAAAATACCTTATAATCAAGATTATTCGATAAACATTAATGAATTATATTATTGAACGCTTTATTCCAAATATTTTTTATAGATTATTGCGACGTTTTCCAGACTCAAACTAAAAAAATAAATAAATTAATAGTTGATTCTTTTAATTGTAGATGTATGCCGTGACGAGCTGTGGTTAACACAGGGGGGGACACCAGCTGCCTGAACCCAGCCCCCCCTGATGGAGTCCAGGCGTCCGAGGATTCATCCTATTGCCTTTTCTGACCGATGTTGGTTTAAGGACCTGAGGTGGTCAACCCCACGGTCCCGATTGACACTGATTTTTCGATTTCCTGCCTCTTACAGGATGCCCGAAAAACCAGCAAAAAGAACAGAGCTGCTATTTTAACCCGGATTTGGACATGGTGTGGGAGGAGGTCTTAAACATTGCGCAAGATCGAGCGCAATGGAGAGCTCTTGTTGCCTCCCTTGCTCCTGAGTGGGGTGTAAAAGGGAAAATTGATTGATTGATTGATAGGTACCATGACGAGATTAGACAAGATTCTAAAGGAATCTCAAGAAACACAAAAGTTCGTTTGTTTAGGGCATTATTCCTCCCAATATATTTTTACGGGGGCTAGACATGGACAAAACCCCTGGAAAGACAAAAAAAACATGCTTTTGAGATGTGGTGCTGGAGACGTTTGCTTCATATTTGCTGAACGGCCAAAAGAACCAATGATAGTAATGAGCATAACACATGTACAGACATTCAGAGGATAATATGTTTGAAGAGGATTCTCCAGTAGTACTTCGGACAAATTGCCAGACGAGATGAAGAGAGCCTGGAAATTTGGTAGTCCTTGGTGGTGTTGAAGGATCTAAAGGCGGAGGAAGAGCACCCACTAGATGGACAGACCAAATTAGGGCTGCGACGGGCACAACAGCTGTTGGAGCAGTGCGCACGGCGATGTGTCGAGAGAGTTGGAGGACAGCCCTTAATGGTGTTATTGCGAACGAGAGAATGCCAGGTCACCACCCTCATGTCAGGAGTATCATAAATCTCAAGCCACAATATTGAAAAAACGATTGGAGAAGTAGATACTAAAATAACGGAAATTTACTAAGAATACCTAGATCATCATCTACTCAACCAAGAAACGCGAATCAGTATTGATTTCTTATTTTATAACCGTTAATATTTTGTATTAAAATAATTGATAATTATCAAACGTTCATATATCGCTAAACTAACAATACGAAATAAGTTATTTCTACGGCGTTACATACCGTAAAGTAATTAATATTTTAACACTACGTGACAAATTTGTAATATCACACAATCCTACGCTAATACAGTAAGAGCGTATTAATTTGGCCAACCCTATATAATTATTGTTTTAAGCAAATTTAGATTTTTCATCACAAATCACTAATTTGATATCATGAAGAGCCCCTCAGTTCTTGGAGTATACTACTAGGATTCTATAAGATAAGTTTCTATGACAAACTCCTTCAAGTATTACGTTTAAATTTACTTTGCGATACTCTGACGTTTATTGAACTTGGTATGTCAACGATTTTTGTTTTTGAAAATAGCATATCTAACTTTTACTGGACACGTGTAACGTTGAGACTGGAGACCATCTATCCGTCCATTCCTAGTCAAAGACCTCATCCAACTATAACTGCCCATCTCCTTGATCGTCATAACATTTATAACAAGTTCTACTCGTTGTTTTGCCTTTTCCTTTCGTGCGTAGCATTTCGGTCAGTTCTTCCAGAGTTTTGCTCAAGACAACAATTTCATAAGCGGGGCTTGGGTAGTTTATATATTTACCATCCATATGTCCTCTTTGATTACTAGTTTAAGTTTTAAGTGCGTATTCTAGTGCTATACGCCGGCGCACCCAGCGTGAGCGCATCACTTCTACCATTATGGGGAGGAGATGGACATGGCTGGGACATGTGTTAAGGATGCCGAATGACAGTTGGCCGAGGAGAGCGCTGTTCTTCTTCCCATCAGGGTCCCAAAGACGAAGAAGACCCTTTCATATTGTGTTCCGCTCCTTCGAAGCTGAGTTGAAAAATTGCGCAAGATCGAGCGCAATGGAGAGCTCTTATTGCCTCCCTATGCCCCTAAGTGGGGTGTTAAGGTGTTTTGGGGGATTCTAGTCCATATGTGAATAGTTTCAGAGATAAGATTGCTAATAGATATTTGTTGGATGCACATTCTTGGAAAATTTAAAAATCGAACACAAATTCACGAATACAAAACACCAACCATACGCTTCAATCTACTGACGAACACGCCCACTTAAAAGGTCATTCAATTCAAAAAGTTTGATTCGAATTTAAAATTCGAACGGGCGCTAAAATCCGACAGTTACTTATTTTGTTCTACCGAACAAAAGGTGGCGCGATGTAGATGTTCATTATGTCAAAATTAATGAGATTGTTCGTGTGGTGATTTATCAAACAATAGTATCACATTAGTTATATTAAAACGTAGTTTCCAGCCTGGATAGGTAGGTACTAATATTACATCACAGAAATTATATACGTAATAAATAAAGTGACCCCATGTTCAGATACAGGCTGCGTACTTGCTAGTAAACTACGATTCGTGGAAGGATGCCTAACATTGAATTGATGTACATAGGTATAGAATACGCTTGTTCTACACGAATACGTAAAAAGCGGGGTTATATATGTGAAATTCGGCTCTATAGGAATTATTAACCCAACTTTGTAAACTTATTGTCCAACGAACAATGCATTAGGCGTGCAACTGAAAACTCATGTGACCCAGGTTAAAAAACGTCCGGCATCATAATATATTGCTTTACAAGGATGACGTAATTATATGGGACACAACGTGGCGCACCTGAGCAAATTGTAAGGTTATAGGGTGAAAACACGTAGAACGGTGCCGAACGGCGAAAATAATGTTTCTATGCATTTGAATCAACACCACCTATATAAGAAAACCTTAGCGCTGAGAGTATGACGTCACATTGTAAGGCCCAGTATGCACATGCCTTATATCTGTATGTACTTACCTGTACTCTATGATATCTATCTGTGTTGGTCCACTAACTGTCTATTGTTAAGAGTTAATATGTTTTGTAAATGACTGTTTGTTTACATTGATAAATAAAATAAAAATAAAAAATAAAAATATAGCACGGGTCGGGTGTGACGTTAGAGGAAAAATGGCCGCCAGCGCTAAGGCCTTCTTATATAGGTGGTGTTGATTTCAATGGGAACGCGCACAGTAAAAGCACGAACCCGCTTTCCGACATACCCATTTAATGCATTGAAACCATAGACAATATTCTTTGCGGCGATCGGAATCGGCTTTCTACGTGTTTTTTTTTTATGTTTTTGGTGTTCACACATAATATGAAGGTGTAGGAACAGGGGCAACTAGTAACGGTTCAACGTGATGCCCGCCAAACTGACGATGACGGTTCAACGTGAACAACTCATCATAATCCAAAATTACTCGAGCTCGGGTGGAAGTCTTTAATTTAAAAAAAAATATGGATGGTTGTTAAACGTGGCATCTATTTCATAGCAAATGAACGCCCCAGATCCCTGTCAAATACAAGCATCCATATTGATAAAAACAGCAATCTTTTACTACTTTACCGAAAAGATAACTTTAATGACAATTGAACTATTTCCTACTATATATTCTCCGCATTTATAAAAAAAAAAATATAACCAACAAAATAACAAGCAAATAGGATGTTGACTGCGTAAATAAATTATTGTACTTGATAATCCTTCGTCTGGAAAAAAAACAAAATATTATTGAATAAAGAACCTATGTAATCAGCATTTGAAAAAAATAAAGCGTGGTGTATTTTTTTTACAAAAAGCTCCTTAAAACTTGAATATTAATAATAATAAAAAACACTTTATTAACGCAAACAAAATGAAATCTTAAAAGGTTGTTTTGCGTTTTTAATGTTGCGGAAAAAAAATAAACAAATTGTCAATAATGAAACGTTTTTATTTGAGCCTACCTATTTTATGAATAAACAAAACGAAAAATACAAATCATTTTACTTTGAATTATTTAACATTTTTTTTATTCTTTCATTTAATGGTAAACAGTTTAATACCTACAGAGGTGTATTGCGAAGTATATATTTTATTTATAGGGGTTGAATAAGTGTGTAGGTACCTACTTATTTATTTGCAATCAAATATATAAAACACGAATTGAAGCAAGAAATGAAATATCTATAATAATAAAGGAAAGTGCCTGACTGACTGACTGATTGACTGACTGATTGACTGACTGACTCATCAACGCACAGCCCAAACGGCTAATCGTAGAGAAGTGAAATTTGGAAATCAGGTAGGTCTCAATACAAAACCTTCCACTAAGAAAGGATTTTTGGAAATTCCACCCCTAAGGGGGTGAAAAATAGGGTTGAATGTTTTTCAAAGTATGCAAATATCTCGGAAACTAGACATGGTACGAACTTGAGATTTGGCATATGAATTCTTCTATAGAAATGAGTGTTAGCGTATTCGGCAATTTTTCCAAAATTTAACTAAAAGGGACGAAAAAGGGCACATATAAAAAGGGATGATTTTTAAGTGCCTCCTAAAAAGTTTAAAACTGGTTTTATCGAAATTTCAAAAAAATAATTTCTTCAGAAAGAGTCAAATTATACTATTTCGTTTTCAAAAGATATCATTAATTAGAGGGGAGGGGGTGAGGGGCACTTTTCCAACGTATATGTGTGTGTATCCGTCCCCTCTTTATAACTTTTGATTCGCTTGATGCACGGATCCTAAAATTTCATAAAATATTGAATACTTTAAGCATACAAAATTTGTATACTCAGAATTTTGATTTTTTTTTTCAGTCAGGGGTTATCAACCTTTGAATTTTTATTTAATTTTTCCATATATCTCGAAAACCATAAAATCTAGAACCCTAAAATTGTGTATGTATATAGAAAAATACAATATCTAAAATTTAATTTAATGAAGAAGTTCCAGGATTTCTCAAACTTTTTTTATAAAGAAAAATATTTTTTTTATGACAAATTTACGAGTTTCAGTGCCTATATTTCAGAATTTTATAAAAATATCGAAAAACGCTGAAACGCTACAACTAGATAATTTATTTTTCTATTAAAAATACATACATCATAGCAGTACATCTCAAACTTTTCTTAACAATTTTTGTAAAAATTTAATTTATTGACGACATCGTTTCTTACAATAAACATACCAGCAGACATTGAGTGTCGTAACTTTGACCTTGAGACCTACCTAACGGTGCACGTGCTGCCAGCTAATATTTGTACAGTCCCACCGCCAGTGGCTTTCAAAATTAAAGAGTTTTTTTGTGAAATTTAAAATAAGTTGAAAATATCCATTGTCAAAAAAAAAATAATAAAAAGAGATAGGTATTTTTAGTAGGTATGAGATATTTAAAAGTTTCCATTTTCACCACAAAGTAAAATAAATAAATTTAAAAAAAAACTTAAATAATACAGGAACGTGAAAGGTCTAAAAACAACGCAAATATTTTTTTTATTTTGCGGTTTTTAGGTAAAAAAAATTTTTTTCAATTTTTTTTACGGCAAGTACATGGGAAGAACCTGGGTTATATAATAATTCGTTATTTCTTGATCTGTCAAATTATTTGAAGTCATTTTAGTAAAAAAAAAATATACCCATTTAATGGAAAAACTAACTAAATGGTTATAAAAAAAATATTAAAAACCTTACTTTGAATTTTTTGCGTAATCCATGAGTATAGGTAATATTGAAAAAATGTAAATCGAATAAGTCAATAGATTATTTAATATGAAAAATTGTAGCTAATTTGAAAATATTACATTTTAAAAGTATCTACAAAATAATCATAAATTTAAGATAGATCGTAAATAATAATTTTGGAACTGCAGAGGGCCTACCTACATGCAATTGCTTGAACGACGCAAAATTAAGGCCTGGTTCACACAAGCGCCTATTCAACGCGCGTTTAAAATGCGTTGAAATAGAACAAAAATACATTCACAAGTTTATGTTCTCAAGTCAGCGCTTTAAAAACTCTTTTTTAAAACGCTTTTACCGCGCAGAATTATATTTATATTCATAGTATAGTTGTATATCTATAATAATAAAGGAAAGTGCCTGACTGACTGACTGACTGACATACTCACTCATCAACGCACAGCCCAAACGGCTAATCGTAGAGAAGTGAAATTTGGAAATCAGGTAGGTCTCAATACAAAACCTTCCACTAAGAAAGAATTTTTGGAAATTCCACCCCTAAGGGGGTGAAAAATAGGGTTGAATGTTTTTCAAAGTATGTGAATATCTCGGAAACTAGACATGGTACGAACTTGAGATTTGGCATATGAATTTTCCTATAGAAATAAGTAGTAGTTTTCTTGGACAGTTTTTCCAAATTTTCACTAAAAGGGACGAAAAAGGGCACATATAAAAAGGGATGATTTTTAAGTGGCTCCTAAAAAGTTTAAAACTGGTTTTATCGAAATTTCAAAAAAATGATGTCTACAAAAAGAGTCAAATTATACTATTTTGTTTTCAAAAGATATCATTAATTAGAGGGGAGGGGGTGAGGGACACTTTTCCAATGTGTGTGTGTGTGTGTGTCCGTCCCCCCCTTATAACTTTTGATTCGCTTGATGCAGAGTTCCTAAAATTTCAGAAAATATTTAATACTTTAAGCCTACAAAACTTGTATACTCAGAATTTTGAATTTTTTTTTCAGTCAGGGGTAATAAACCTTTGAATTTTTACTTAATTTTTTCGAATATCTCGAAAACTATAAAAGCTAGAACACTAAAAATGTGTATGTGTATAGAAAAATACAATATCTCAAACAGAATTTAATGAAAAAGTTCCAGGGTTTCTCAAACTTTTTTTATAAAGAAAATATTTTTTTTATGACAAATTTACGAGTTTCAGTGCATATATTTCAGAATTTTATAAAAATATCGATAAACGCCGAAACCCTCCAACTAAATAATTGATTTTTCTATTTATTTATTTATCGTATGGTCATATGTACATCACAAAATGTTTACAGCTAGAAACAATGCAGATAATTATATTGTATATTAAAATATATCATAAGCGTCAGATGTAATCGCTTGTAGTTTCTTGTACCAATATTCAGTATCTTCTGTATTCATTGAAAAATACATACATCATAGCAGTACATCTCAAACTTTTCTTAACAATTTTTGTAAAAATTTAATTTATTGACGACATCGTTTCATATAATAAACATACCGACTCAGGCCATCGACAGTTGGATCTCATTTTTACATGTAACTTTTTTTATAAAGTAAAACATTTTTTATGACAAATTTACGAGTTTCGGTGCCTATACCTATTTCAGAATTTTATAAAAATATCGAAAAAAGCCGAAACGTTTAAAACTGGTTTTATCGAAATTTCAACTGCAGATAGAGTCAAATTTTATAATTCCGATTAGAGTGCGTGGTAGTTTTTTTCGAAAAACCATATCTCTTAGATAAATTAAGTGAGAAAGCTGTAAATTAATATACCGATTCTTACTTTAAAATAAAAATCGACCGGTTTCATTGTTTTGTCAAAGATTTATTTTAAGCAGTGTTATGGTATGATAAAGATTTTTGCAACAAACAAAATAATACTATTGAGATCCTAAGCTTGAAACGCGGCACGATGAAGTTACACGTGCGGCTAGGTATATACATACTTCATGTACCTTATTGTAATGCCCAGAACAGTGGTTTCCAAAATTAAAGATTATTTTTGTGAAATTAAAAATACGTTGAAAATATCCTGCATCCAAATAAAATTGTAACTTATTTAATTAATTTCGCTAAAACGATCAAATTTTATTTCGAATGCAAAAACTTCTTGCATTCTTTTTGCACTGCCATGTTTTTGAGGTGATGGCAATACCAGTACTTCATTATTTTGTAATTGAACAGCCTGGCGAATTTTTGTTTAATAATTCCTTATTCAATTTATATTTTTTTATCCTTAATCTCGGCATCTATAAAAAATACATTACAGCTTCAATATTTCATTGATTTGATAAAAAATAACTAATTGTGCAAAAATATTCACATACAGGAGGTATGGAGTATGTCCGATACCTCACTCAATGAACTGTCCGAAACCTCCACCATGAACAATAAAATGGTAAATGACATAATTTAAAACAATAAGTTTTAAGTTATGTTAAAACAATGCGTTAATATGACGAATAATTATCGCAGGTTTAGGAATAAAACATAAAAATAATCTTACCTTTGGTTTACTTTCCCCCAAAAGGATGGGTTGTAAAAGGTATACTTTTATACTTTTTATGTCGTCAATGATTTTTTACTAAACGTACCCCTATATACATCGTTTGACAAGTATATGAATATATAACTGCGCCAAATATTAATAATACGAGTACTGTCCCATACCTCCACACTCTCCCCTACTAAATTATTCGTCACTCGACTAAAACACTCAACCAACGTAAACTACCCTACTGTGAACTAGGCTAACGTACCTAACTGTATTAATTGATCACCAGTATTTCTTTATCCTTATGTAGGTACCTACATACGTACCCGGTGTTATTTTTATAGCAACACGAGCACGCCTCATGGCCGTGAAAGCCAACAAGGACACTGTTCTGTTGTGTAATCGGGAGTTAGCTGGGTAGGTAGGTACCTACCTACCAATGACGTCATTAAATTATTTTTATGAATAGGTACGACTTTTTCCCAAACTGTAGGTAATTTACATACGGCTGTTATTGTGTGCTATAAGTTTGCCTATATTGATGGTACCTACATTGAAAAAAAAAGAATAAATGCACGTGATTTTCCCAAAAGGCGCCCCTCTTCCCTGGTTATGTTTCGTGATTGTTTTCTTTTAACAAACTCCACCGTTTACGCCGTTTTAGAAATTTTCATACAAAATCAACCGAATTCTCGGGCACGTTCAAATGTTAACTCGCAGTACTGTAGTAATATTTCATAGGCGAGGTATATTTTCTCGCCTATTTGTTCCCACCTGGGATACGATTAAAATAAAATATGGATGTTGTTTCCGAAATATTTTAATGATGATTTTAATTTATTAGTTTAAATAAGACGAATTAATAATGTATTTTTAGCAGGGAGCACAGTGCACATTATGCAGATATATCAACGAACCGCCTCTTCGTTAGTTTACTCACGATACATACAAGAGTTATCTTCTTTGACGAATTAGAAAATGCTGATACACAGTGAATGTAGGTGTCAGCGTTCCCCCAGTTTAGGAAGAGAAACCAAAAAGCACGTGAGCGAAGCCACGGGTAACTAGCTAGTATAGGAATAAACTCAAGTTAAAAACTTAAATTCCCAACAAAAGTAACACTGTCAAAAATTATTCAATTTGTCAAAAAAATAATAAAATATATACACAAATCGAAATGACAAGTGGCGCCATTAACGACATAATATTTAGGTAACTAAGGCATAGAAAGTGTCGGAAATAAATGTGAACATCTGTTTGATGACATCCCATTATCCATATTGATAAGAAATATCTTGTTAACTTGTTCTACGTTTATGCTGAAAAGCCGATCACTCATGTTTTCTTCATAGGCAATAAGGTTGCACAAGTACCTACTCTAAACTAAAAAAAGGTTATCGGAAGCTCTTGTATCCTTCCATAACCTATTTGCCATCTTTCTAAGAACCTCTTGATATTTTAGTTGGGCTACAATACAGTGTCGAGACGAAATTTAAACTGTTTGATGCGTGTGTGTTGCCCATTCTCCTGTATGGGTGTGAGTCCTGGCACCTGACTAAAGCCCAAGCACAAAAAGTCTATGCGTTCGAAACAAAGTGCCTCTGGAGAATCTTGGGTATAATAGAAGTGGTTGGTGACCCAGCGGTTACAACGCCGGCTTTCGTACTGCGGACGTCGTGGTTCGATCCCAGGTGCCGACCATCTTCCTCTTTCACGACACAAGCTTTCAGTAGCTTACTGTGAAAGAGTCAAGGAGTGTATTTGTGTTCACTTTGAGTGAGCACAGATTCATTTTATATAAAAAAAAATGGTACCACCGCATCACGAACGAAGCTATACGCCGGCGCACCTAGTGCAGGCCCAACACTTTCACCATTACGGAGAGGAGATGGGCATGACTGGGACATGTGTTGAGGATGCCGAATGACCCGAGGCGAATTGGCCGAGGAGAGCGCTGTTTTTCCTCCCATCAGGGTCTCGAAGACATGGAAGACTCTCTCAAACCGTATTCCGTTTCTTCGAGGCAGAGCTGAGGGTGTTGGAAATGGTGTGGGAGGAGGTCATAAGCATTGCGCAAGATCGAGCGCAGTGGAGAGCTCTTGTTGCCTCCCTATGCTCCAGAGTGGAGTTCAAAGGGAGTTTTGGTTTGTTTTGAGAATACAATAAAAATATGTTTAGAAACGGAAATGAGTTTATTTAAAACTAGCTCACCCATCGGACTTATAAGCTGAATTCGAATTAGAAGAATTTTCGTTTTGTTACTTTCGGCCTCGAAAAGTTTTCTAGGGCATTTAAAATGATGAATAACATAAATAATGCGTGAACTTAGTATTCACAGCGCTAAATTCAATTCAGCTAATAAGTTAATGCATCAATAATTATTATTCATTTCGATGCGGGACGAGGTGTGACGAGTCAGCTTGTTTGTTTTCCTCATCATTTCTACGACGATTTAGATACTTAACTTCTTTCAAGAGATGGCGATGTTCTAAAATATAAGTCACATATGAAATATGTTAAGTGAAATAAGTAATTGGTAACCTAGCGGTCCTAGTGTTCTACTAATTGGTACTGGAGGTCGTGGATTCGATCACGGGTGCCGACCATCTTCCTCTATCACGACTCAAGCTTTTAGTAGCTTACTGTGAAAGGGTCCAAGCGTGTGTTTGTGTTCACTTTTAGTGAGCATAGTTTCATATGTTCGATTTCAACCGAATTATTATTAATTAATAACCGTCTTACTTATAAAAAAATCGTTAATCGTAAGATTACGATGATTACACTGATCAGTTTTTACTTCATTTGTAAAAATATATTTTATCCGAGTTTGTTATGTATGAAGATTTCAGACATTTCATACAAATTTTTGTAAACAAACAAAATAGTAGCCTGGCAACGCGACTGCTTACAGCCGAGATGCGCTATGTCAGATTTGAATGATTTCGAGTAGGTACAGAATTGGTGCCAGACCTTATTTTTTAATTTTTTATTTTATATTATCAAAATATTGTTAAGTCCTTATAAAATCACACGAAACCTTTATGTTTTGGCCAAAATGAACTAATTTATGTTAATTTTAATATTTGTATCTACATACTTTAAAAGTACTCTTTTAATATTTTCTTCAAAACGTCATTACATTTATCATAAATTTAGTTGGTGCATCATGGATGTAAGATCTCGATAATTACGGAAATGCAATAGTTGCTTTATTTGTTTAAAATTTCTATTATCAAACTGATAAACCAAAACAAAATGGACCAAAATATGAAGGGAGAACCTAATTGGACGGGAAAAAAAACTTAAAATACAGATATATTTATTACAGAAAGCGTTGTTGTACAGTTGTACACTTGAAACCATTGTGAGTTGACATAAAATCCAACATGGCGGGCCAAAATCTACAGAGATCAGCTCGCAATCAATCGATATGGTAAACTACCTCGACGACGGCTTGATCGCAAATTTTCTACCGCTGAACTCTTTTTTTTTTTTTTTCCACTGATCAGAGTTTTTAAATAAAGCAGTAAGTGTTTCAACTCAAAGATCTAAAATTCACATTGTTCTAAAAAGCATATTTTAGGATTGCGTGCTGGATAGAAATCTACCAATAGGCGTGCTTTGATGATTTAAATGGAATGCTTTTGCCAAGAGTAGGTACTTACCTCTTTGTTGATCGACAAAATTTATAACTGAATTTGGCTATGGTGACCGATATTTTATAATCTGTACCAAATCAATTATTGTGTATAAATATTAAATATATACTCTATGAGGTTTTCAATAGAATCTCTTCAAATAAATGAATATTTTGGATTCTTTTTTAGTATTAAGCATTTTTTTTATGCAATTACCGTTTCATAAAAAAAGATCGTGATGCAGATCGCCGATATCAGTGGGCCTATAGACAAAATGCAGTTGGCGATCGACTACAAACGAATTCTTCGACAATGTAGAGTAGGAAGAAAATTAGATGTCCACTTTTTATATTTTTATATAAGTGTCATTGCTTGGTTTAAATAATTGTTTATATGTTCCGGTGGACAGTTAATTTTGTCACACTATACATTGGCGAAATCTTCGTTTGTAGTCGAACGCCACTTTGAATTTGTCTACGGGGGCTGAACCGTCAAAATTAAACAAAATATCCACTCGACGGCGAAAAGAACAAACAACTCCATTCTTCGAAAACTCCGTATCACGGTGCGTTTCTCTGTGTCAAACTAATAATACCTGATGATTTTTTGGACATAGGTATAGCTCGTAGAGGGGAAGACAACTTTGAAACGGTGATAACGGTTGGAAGAGCACCAGGTTATCGAACAAATAATTTAAAATAACCTGTCGACGATACTACAAAGAGCCGTGCATGTGGCAGCAAACAGAATATCCTGGAGAACAATGATTCAAAGTAGAATCCGTACATCCGCGAATAAAAAATTAGACTGGTTAATCCATTATTTGGGCACATACAAGAGATAGTACCTACTACTACGGGTGGGTTTTTCGATCATTAGTAATAGCATAGCAATAGGAAAATAATGGCAATATTTTAGTCATTAAAAAATGTCATTTTATCATAATTTTGCATCATGACAAAAACGATTTTTAAGCATAGTGATGTTTGTATGCATGCTACTAATCGATTGCCATTTACTTAGACATTCCTTACGTTCGAGTAACACTAGTGCTAATACTTTACTATTACTCGCGGGGTCGAAAAATTCACCCTACTAGATAATACTACTCGTAGCTATACATACATACATTCTCCCTTTAAGGCCCCCAGCACACCGCAAGCCAGCCCGGAGGAGACAAATCCGCAGCAAACCCAACCCGCACAAAACCAACCCTTTAGTTCGATCGAAGCAATCAAACCAAAAAGCCGATCCCACACAAATCAAGCCCGCCGCAGAGCTATACACAGAGTCAAAATAACCTTTAGACTATTGTGAGTTCTGTGGACCCCACAAGTAAGTAGTATGAAAAGAACACCAACCAAGTGATATCACTGAATTTATTGAAACACAGATAGCCCGTGAAAACAGCAGCAATGAAAATCTGAACACTTTTTCTCAATCTAGGGTTGAACAATTTCACAGCTTGTGACAAAATGTGTCAGCCACAAATTTATGAAAGAAGGCGAATTGGAGAGGACTGAAAAGAGATCGAACGCGATGGCTGGATCGAATCAAGGCTGAATTAGTGGAACGGAGAACCCAAAAGAGAGATTGGTTTATACAGATCTGAGCTTTCGAATGTGAGGAGAACGATCAAAATGCCTTTAGCCATTTAAACCCTTGGAAACGGGATGGTTTTTCAAGAATGTTAAGTCGTAAGACTTGAAAGAACCCAAAACCAATAACAGTTTCCATCTTGTATTATCATTATTCGAAATAATAAAATGTTATGTAAACAATTTACATAATAAATGTGGAACAAGCCTCGTACGACTCCCACGGGAAATACATGTGTTTACGATTAGTACAAAGGAATATATCATGGCCGTCACATGGCACTCGAGAACAAAATTACGTAGTTTCTAAGTGTTGTGTGTAAGAGTACTTAGAATTGTACTTTTAATGTCACTTGAAACCTCTCTGGGGAGGAAGACCCCCACTCAGAAATCTTCCTGTTCTTATAAATTTGGTATTTTTAGACCTTTCATTATAATAATATTGGGGAAAGCTGAAAGATCTTTTTGAGAACAAATCTTTCTAGAAAAAAATAATGCAATGATTATTCATGAAAGAAATTAGGGATAACAGATTTACCTACGCTTATTTTTATTTTTAGAAGTTTTACTTCTTTTAGGTATATCTTTTACATCTCAAATATATCTTTTATTTCTGAAAACACAAATTATAATTTGGTTGATTACTTTCTTGAAGCTTGTTTCATTTCGTTATTAGTTACTCAATGTTCTAGTTTACTTTTTATATACTGATTATATTAACTGATTTCAACTGATTTTCAAACATTTTTATAGCGATATTCTCAATTTATTTATACGATTTTATGGTTTTCTACCCTTGGTAGCATACACATAATCTCTTTTATGATTTACCAAGGATTTACAGTCATGTTAAAAACTAAACGTAGATTCTTTTAGATTTTTTAAATGTACATTGATACAATGTACTTGAACGAACGAGTAAATCTTGGGTTTATTTGAATTTATTCATTCAAAACATACCTGTTTTATGTTGGTTGTCTTTAACTCTGTCTTTATCACAATTTGATTGGATTGGAGTGAAATAGCATTTGGTACGGCTAAGGTTGATAAAGAGTTGCTGACAAATATCAAAGTCCGGAAGGTGTCCTACTTGGGTCATGTACTTAGAAGAGAAAAATACTATTTGCTGCACTTGATTATTAAGGGAAAAATACAGGGTCGACGAGGGGAGGACTGACGGCAGATATCCTGGCTCCAAAATATTCGTGAGTGGACGGGGATCACGAGTGTTATGACCCTACCACACGCTCCGTCTTACCTGTGGTCTTGCCTGCGCAGGCAAGACCACAGGTAAGACGGAGCGTTTGGTAGGGGCATATATCTCTTCTATGGGTGGATGTACATTTTTAGGAAATCAAATAATAATAAATAAATAAGTTGCCCTATCTAGGAACTGTTTCGTGCCGCACAGGACCGGGATACATTCTCCAGAATGATAGTCAACGTTGGAGTGACCTAACACGATACAGAAAAAGAAAGAAAATGGAATTTCATAGCCCACTGGAATTTGTAAGGTCATTCAGAATGGTTATTCAGATCGCAGTGTAGCTTTTAATGTGAAAGTTTAACGTATTGAAGATTCTGCTTGGGTGACCAGCAAGAGGAATTGATGAGCGTCTTCCGTTATGCAACATGGCGATTTGCACTTTTGATGTACCTACCCGTCAAGAAACAGAAGACCTTAAAATGGCAAGTGACAAGACGAAATCCATTGCTGCACATTAGAGTGGCAAAATCTGAAGTCCAGACTCGTAAAACCCATAAGGAAGTTATGTAATCAAATTTAAATAAAAAACTTTTTAACTATTCCACAAATTTATTGTACCTGACATGAAACTTGAGTTTCAAATATGTAACCTGTGACCATGAAGGGCGTGCCCCTTCGAAACATGTCAGGTACAATAAATTTGTGGAATAGTTAAAAAGTTTTTTTTTTTAATTTGATTATTGAAATAACTTCCACCAAGAAAAATGCATGTTCAACAACTTATAGAAGTTATGTAACTTGGTTTTTACAAGATCCTAGGCGTTCTGGTGCTATATCTAAAGAGAAGCATAAAGCGGGGGATTCTAAATGAGTGAAAAGCTGTCTTACTTGACTTACGCTACTGCTGGCGCGTCTGCTTCCTGAATCTCCCTGGTTTCCGTCATACCCTTGATATTTGCCGCTCTGGTAGCCTCCGTAGGGAGATGAACGACCTCGAGATACTGCAACGAAAAATAAAACCATCGTTACAATCAACTTAATTCTGCTTTCTGTGAAAAAAAAAACAATTTTTTACATATGTATAACAGTTCTTCTAATGAAAATTAAACCTTCCACAGCGGTGTATGAGAGTTGGTATTGTAAAGTATCTTCCAAATGAATAATGTCTAATGATTCACTGTCGTCTTAAAGTTAATCATAGGCACTAAAAAACGTAGCTATAACGTGTTAAAATTTTAGTTTCAAGCTGTCAATTCAATGGTTGATTCTTGATAGGTATCTCTTTTTATAAACCAATTATTGTTCTGAGACAGCACAAAGTTCAGTAACACTATTGAAGAAAAGACTTGTCTCTAAAAAAATATCATCTTGAGAACATTTTTTTAGGTTAATTTTAAAAAAAAAAACTTTGTATGTTCTACTTTTTATTTTGAATAAATAAGGTTAAAACGTTTTCGGACTACCGTCCATCATCAGTAACCTAAACTATACTAATGAAGATTTTTTTAGGATTATAGAAACCAATAACAGGTGTCTTTAAACAAGTTACAGACACCTGTTATTGGAGCATTCAGGATTTTATGTGTTTGATATGTAAAATTGATAAAAAATAGTATAAAATATAACATTTATGCTAGTATGGATGGACTTCCTATCAACAACGCCATTTGTGAAAATTCTGAATATAACAATACAATAATTTTTGTTTACCTGACAACCGTTGAGTTTCAAAACACTGGTACGCAAATTATTATTGATAGATTTTACTCATAGTATATGGAAAAAAAAAAAAAAGATTTCGCTGAAATTAATTTTCTCGACGTTTTCGAGGGTGTAGATTCCAAAAATAAATTAATTTCCGCGTGCCCGTACGAGTACACGTACGCCAAAAATGTGTGCGCACCCATAACTCATAGTAATTCTTATCCGATTTGATTGAAATTTGGTAGAACGGTTAGCCCCTCGATGTAGATGAGTTAGTAAAATGTTGAGATCTGTACCTTCAGGGGAACCCTCTTAAAGTATCCAAAGAAAATTTCACTTATTTTAGGAAAAGGGCTAAAAAAAAATTCTCCAATTTTCATAAAATTTGGTATACGGTTGGCCTTATGCTCCTACACAAGCACGTAAAATTTGAGGTACGTAATTTCAGTGGGTCCCCTTAAAGTACCGATTAATATTGAATATGTAGTTCTAAAGCAGATAATAAAAAAGCTCCAATAGTCGATATCATTTCAAAGTTTCTATATAATAATTCCAAGGATAAATTCATTTTAATCGTAAAATTATGAATTTTTATGCAAAGATATGTTTTACACGAAAAGGCTGTTATAATATACTATGAGTTCTGGGCTACCCTAGGTTAGCAGCTTTTTCTTTCAAGCTTTTAGAAATAATTATTTGTTACCATTCAAACATAATATTTTAAACGTATTTTTGTATAAATTACAAATTCAAAATCATTATTCACAGTAAAGACTACTACAGGACAACGTATGTCGGGAAAGTTAGTTTTGAATATTTCAAACAATTCATTAAAACATTCCTCGTCTCGAATACTGAGCCCACCTACTAAGCGAACTGCACCTTTTCGAACAATTCATTTAATATGAAACCCCATGCGCGCTGCATTTCAGAAATATTAAACCTCGATGTTGATGAAGGAATATTTTTGAAATGCGGATATTTTTCACACAAAGAAATAAAAACATTCTGCATAATATGCGCTAGACGTGTTAGTATTTCGAAATCAAACTCGCATATTTCGAGATATTGCACCGGCAGTTAGTTGTTGTTAGTTACTTTCTAACCTAACCAATACTTTCTCGGCTTGCATTAAAGCTGAATTATCTGTTGATAGCTGTTCAATGAAGCGAAGAAGGGGTCCAAATGAAAGTTTATTCTTAAGAGATCAGGAAAATAAGATACTGAAATGAAGTAATATAAAAAGAAGGTTTAATGGCATTAAATCATCGACAGCACTCGTTAAGTTCGGTGTCCCCCAGGGCTCCATCCTGGGTCCATTGCTCTTCTTAGTTTATGTTAACGATTTGCCGTTTTCCTTAAACCGGAATGACACAATTGTAATGTTCGCCGATGATACTTCTTTATTGGTAAAATATTCTAAAGATACACTCACCACAAAGAACAAAATCTTAGAGTCACTGGTTGGGGTGAGTCAATGGTTTGACGACAATAATCTTTTATTAAATTTGACGAAAACCAGCGCGATGCACTTCTCTCTGAAACGATCGCGGGAATCAGATGTGATAGTCGATACCCTTGCCGAGCAAGGCATCGACACAAACGCTACTTATAAATTTTTAGGAATAACTATAGACAGAACCCTGCAGTGGAGTTCCCACATAGAAAGTATCTCGCCTAAGCTTTGTTCAGCGGTATACGCAATAAAAAAAATTAGAGATATATGTGGAACAAGTACAGCAAGATCTGTGTATTTTGCGTACTTTCAAAGTATTTTAGCATATGGCATACTATTCTGGGGCAGAAGCGCGGAGATAAATCGTGTATTTGTTATACAGAAACGAGCTATAAGAGCCTTAGACGGACTAAAGCCTCGTGACTCATGTAGGGACGCGTTTAGAAAGCACGGTATTCTCACGTTGAGCGGACTCTTTATATATGAGTGCCTTCTTTACGCTCACAAGAATATTCAAAACACTCCCTTGAACCAAGACTTCCACAACTATAACACCAGAAAGAAAAATGACATCAGACCAATCAATCATAGACTGGCTAAGGTGGACAAAAGTTTTGTCTGTCTCAGTGTCAGATTGTTTAATAAACTGAATGACAAATTAAAGTCTGATGACTTGGGGGTTTTTCGGAGAGGGGTGAAATCGTGTCTGGTCGATAAATCCTACTACACGGTTGACGAGATGCTAAGCGAGAATGAATCCTCGATAGCATCGTAACAACATTGTAAACATGTATTGTATTTGACGTAATACCAGGGGAACCCTTTACATTCTCCTGGTATTGAAAAATATCTTTCATTGTGATTTTCTTGGATTCTTTGTAACTGTTGCCTGTTATTTTTTTTTTGTTGCCTGATTTCATGTTTACTGTAAAAAAATTAATGAACCCAAGTGTCTCGCAAGAGACCTAAGGGGGATGAAGTAAATAATAATAATAATAATTACTCAATCTAAACAGCCGCATTTCACATAACATTTTAAAGATATTTGATAGATGTTTGTTAGGATACATGTTATTTGTAAGATGTTTGTTAGGATACTCATGTAATTTGTAAAATGTTTGTTAGGAATAGGATACATGTAATTTTTAAGATATTTTTTAGGATACATGTAATTTGTAAGATGTTTCTTAGGATACTCATGTAATTTGTAAGATGTTTGTTAGGATAGGTACGTGTAATTTTTAAGATGTTTTTAGGATACATGTAATTTGTAAGATGTTTGTTAGGATACATGCAATTTGTAAGATGTTTGTTAGGATACATGTAACTTGTAAGATGTTTGTTAGGATACATGTAATTTGTAAGATGTTTGTTAGGATACATGTAATTTGTAAGATGTTTGTTAGGATACATGTAATTTGTAAGATGTTTGTTAGGATACATGTAATTTGTAAGATGTTTGTTAGGATACATGCAATTTGTAAGATGTTTGTTAGGATACATGTAACTTGTAAGATGTTTGTTAGGATACATGTAATTTGTAAGATGTTTGTTAGGATACATGTAATTTGTAAGATGTTTGTTAGGATACATGTAATTTGTAAGATGTTTGTTAGGATACATGTAATTTTACAGAAAATTCATAGTGCTTACTTATTAAGAATTATGTAAGTATATTATTACGTTTATTTTAGGTAACGTTTATTCATATGGACACGTCATTTATTTTCCAGAAATTACACGGCGCTTACTTTTAAGAACTACGTATCTACCATGACACTGTCTATGGAGGCAGAAACCATCCTTTTAGAAGAAATAATACCTACTAGAGAAATAATGAGCTACTGCGCATGGTTCTACCAAGTACCACGTGACTGCTGTTAAACTCATCAGACTGTGTCGTTTGTCGGTAGCGGTGTGTGACATTTGACTTTTTATTTTTAATATTTTAGCGTAAACACAGAGAAATTTTATGTTTTAATCATACCTATAATTAGTTAAAGGATGTACCTATTGGCATTGTTGTGTTATCTTGTGCTTGTTGTGGATGAAAGTAAAATGAATTATTATTGATAATTTATGATTTGGTTTATTGGAGTCGTCTTCTCCACTCCGGATAACAGAATAATTATTAAAAATTCGAAATATAAATATAATATTAAATTTAGTATGGAACGGATTTACTAACAACACCATCTTTGGAAAATTCCATAACAACACAATTATTTGTTTACTTGACGACCAGTGAGATTCGAAACATTGGTACGCAGATTTTTTTATACAATTTCTTTTAAGCTTTCAAACATATTTTAAACGTATTTTTGTATAAATAACATATTCGAAATCAATATTCGTAGTAAGGACTACAGGTAAACGTCTGTCGGGAAAGCTAGTAATAAATAAAGGAACCAATTTTCGATTCTGTGCATCCAAAAAAGTTATCTAATAATATTTTTGTACTCAGTGATGCCATCTTCAGAAGTTGTATACAAGATCCATGTCTTTTTTTGTTTTATAAACTGACTATGCTCTAATTTCAAACCCTTTTACATCTGAATTAGAGCAAATCTTTAATATTTGAACTTTTGTTAGCCTTGTGTTATTTTATTTTATTAAGTTAGGTATTTATACCCCGCTTCGAAAGCGAATATATTTATTTTTGCTTTGTATTTTTCTTGTTAATAATAGTCATTATGCACTTTATCATGAGGTGCCAAAGTGCACTTAATGGGTCGCAAGCAAATAATAATAATAATAAAAAAGCAAAATTAGAAAGTATAGAATTCACAAATACTGCGTGTAACCACGGCCTTTTTCTGAACGCGGGTGCATGACCAACTATTAAAACAGTGAAAAACAATAACTAACCAACATAAATCTACAGGATATTAAAAAAAACGATACCGCAGTATCATAACCAGCTGTTCTTGGATGATGTTGAAAACATGAATCCAGCTGAAATTTCATACAAGTAGCTACTCGAGGCTGTCAAAATGTACGAATTTCAAAAGCTTTTACTGCAAAATATTAAATACATACCTACGTATTTCCCATTTAAATTAGCTTCTGGGAGCTTAGACAACTTAAATGTTAAATTTTATCATTTCGTTTCTAACAACAGACAGCTTCGCTTTGCGGATATAGAAATAATTAATTTGAATATCAATCAAACTTAATGAAAATTGCATTAGAAAATGCCATGTGCATCGATGTATTCATAATAGTAACTTAAGTGAATTCAAAGTATAAAATATCTAAATAAACAATGATTCCGTAAAATCAAGCACTAATTTTGATATTTGATAATATTATCCATTTACGTGTTACGAAATGGTTTTTTTTTAATGAATATAGGTTTTGGATAACTTAAAAACTAATTAAAACCTGAGATATCATACATAAATGGCAAAGTAAAATAATAAAAACTGTAATGCGCATTTCAGTAATGTTTCCAAAACAGATTATTAAGGATGTTTTATCTTCTCAAAATCATTCGGTCTCGGGTGAAAAATAATTTCAAGAATTTTTCTTGGCTTTTTTTGCTAAAGGAGTCACAAACTAAGTACGTCTTTTTCAAGTATTTTTTTTTCAAGACGAACTCTTTTACATGTACTATACACTTGACGTACAAGTCGATGTCGAACTAATATAAAACTAACATTCTTAAAAATATGTGGAAGGTTTAATATTTGATAATATCGCGAGCTAGAGACGATGTTCTAATAATACCTACAGCGGCCAATATCGCTGTATTCCGTTGGCCATAAAACTGCACATTTGAGGAAGGCGGAATACTTAGGTAGCTACTTAGTAGAGATAGAATCAAACCCTGTGCAAATTGTCACCACTAAAATTTCTAGTGTAATTTCGCTCACTACAAAGAAAATCATCAAACTCCGTACAAATAATGTACCTATGTACTAAAAACTTCAGATCAAACAATACATCGTATCTCTTTTATGTTCCGACTCTTAAAATGACGAAGTATGACAATAATAAACACTACAATTTTAATGAGAAGGTATCACAGAATATATTACTATATTATCTTCTGTATTATTGTAGAAGGTAAAAATCAGGTCAAGAGTTATCTGCTCATACTCGGTGCTTGTGACATTATCGAACGCTGACAAATGGATATTATATTTTTTTAATGAACTTATAATACCCTACACTTGGTAGTAATAATTGCCCAATACATCGCAGGTAGTATTCATAAACAAGAAAATAAATTGTGATTCTTATATTCCCCGATACACAGCTACCGATAATCGTCGATGGTCACCAGGTTTCTCAGACGAATAAATTTAAATACCTGGGTGCAACCATTACCACCTTTGATGACCTCGGGACTGAGCTCCCGATACGTATCGGTATGGCAAATGCAAGATATGGAAAGTATCGGCGTTTATATTGTGTCGAGACGAAATATAAAGACGCGTGTGTTTTGCCCATTCTTCTTTATGGGTGTGATTTCTGGCACCTGAACAAAGCCCAGGCACTATATTATGAATTAGTTATTTCAAAAGCACCAAAAGTCACACATTTTATATATTAGATATTTATATTGATTTTTTTAAAGTCAGATAATACAGACTTTTTATGAGTCATAAAAAAAATAAACGCCCAATTTTTATGCACAACAAAACACCAGAAAAGGAATCATTCAATAGTTTAAAAATACGAGCTGTAATCAATCTTTCATGATTAACAATTAATATTTTTTAGAATTATTATAAAATGATGAAATGTACATGCATCGATTGATTATTTCAAATAATATGCTTATATTTTATTTGAAATTTAATATATCCTTATAATATGTTTGAATAATCTGCGTACCAAAGTTTTAAAACTCGATGGTTGTCAGGAATATAGAAATTGGGATATGGAATTTTTCACACACGGCGTTTTTGTTAGGAAGTCCGTTCCATACTAGGTAACTTTAATATTATATTTTATACTATTTTCTAACCATTTTTCTATATTTTTAATAGTTATTCTGTTATCCGGAGCGGAGAAGAATCCATTTAACCAAGCATCATAAAAATCGATTTAGCCAATCTCGAGTTATAAGTGTGTGACTTTTATATCTTAAGATTATTGCGTACCTGGTATCAAGTAAGTGACAAATTATGACATAAAGCTTTTGACAATTACGCTTTTATAGAGGCAATAAGAAACCATTGTTACAACAATTATTAGAGCTAATGATATAATTTGACCACCTGTGACTGTTTTGTGGTCTCTCTCAGCCATTTCCAGACGTAGCAATTCCATTAGTTTGAGAAATGCCAGAATGATATTAGCTTAATTACTTATAGTAATTGCTGGAACTATGCTCTTATCGATTTTATGTAATAAATGACCAAAAATAAGGTTTTTATTATTACGGTAATGGTGATTGGTAGGTACATTCATTTGTTCGTCGAAAAGGACTTTACAAAAAGGTAATTACAATTTTACCTATCTTTGAACTACACTCGTTTGAATTCAGCCATTTTAAAAGAAGCATATGTAAGGTCACTTGCTATTCAATTATTATTTTATTTTATTAAGTCAATATAGACCCCGTTTCTAAAGCGAAAAGACGCTTGCGTGAAACGGGGATTGCATGTGTTGCCTCCCTATGTCCCTACGTGGGAAAAAAAGGGAAAATTGTATTGTGGTTGTATTTTTAGGGACGTTTATTGATGCATACATATACACAGTTGCCATAACTTCTAGAAATTGTATAACAAGCTCCCAGACACAATAAAATGTGACGATGTGTTGGTCTTTCGGAGAACTGTGAAATCGTATCTGGTTGATAAATCTTGTTATACTATTGACGAAATACTAAATGAATAAACTATATATTTTCCATGCTCTTAAATTGAATAATTATGTATCAACTTATTTTTATATTTGACGTTGCAGATCCGGACTCTTTACACCCGCGACTGCATAATGTACCCAATGTTCACAATGACTTTGTTTTGAATCTTTCTTTGACTATTTATTGCTATTGTTTTATATAAACTGTGTATTTTGTATGATGAGTCCAAGCGCCTGCAAAGTAAGGGCCCAAGGACGATAGAAAAATAAATAAATAAAAATAAATAAAATCAATACGGGACGTTTTATCTGGATGCGCAAAGCTAATTCCTTCATTCATCGTGGATTTATTTATTTATTTATTTACAATATCTCCCGTAGGTCCTTCACAGGACTCTTGGGTTCATCATTCTAAATAACAATCTTATAAAATTATAGGAGGGAAGTTATGAACATACAGTTTACTATAATAACAAAACAAAAAAATCCATATCAAAACAATCAAAATTTCTGGATATTATGGTACAGTGGAGAATAAAGTCATATTAATTAATTGCAGTACTAAAAGGATGTAAAGGGTCCCTTTAGTACCATGTCAGAGTGTGAAGAAGTACATACATAATAAATAGTATTGCAATGAGAGCATTAGAACAAGGCCATTTCCCAAGAACAAAGTCAGGGTTAGACTAGTCAAATTTATGTTAGTATTATTACAATATTAGGGAGTTACTGGGCTGAATCCTCGGTAAACATTTCGTCAATGGAATAGAAGCCATTGCAAACAAGATACTTTTTTACTTCTCTCTTAAAGCATATAAGTTCAAGTGATTTGAGGTAGAGCGGAAGGTTGTTGAATAGTCTCACACTCATGCAGACGAAGCTTTTAGATATTTTTGTCGATCTGTGGCCAGGAGGACGAATCAGTTCTTTTGCTCTCGTATTATAGTTGTGATAATTTGAATTTAGTGGTGTATTTTGAAGATTTTTGTATGCGTACAACAGACACTCAAAAGCAAAAGCACAGGGCACGGTTAGTATTTCCTGCTCCTTGAACACCGTTCTACAAGAGTCTCTAGGACTCATGTCGAAGAGCGCTCTAAGTGCTCGCTTCTGTAGTATAAATACTCTGCTTGATCCAGAGCCCATTCCCCAAAACAATATCCCATAAGACATAATTGAATGAAAGTATGCATAATATACCGTTTTGGCAGTTTCTTTCCCACAGATATCCCTAACTTTTTTGATGGCGTAGATTGCAGAATTAAGTCTTTTACATAAATGCTCAATATGATTGTCCCATTGCAATTTCCTGTCGAGTATCACTCCCAGGAATTTGCTTTCGTTGACTAGCCCCACTCCTTTCTCACAGAGGGCGGCAGCCAGAGGGTCCAAAGTATCAGGTCCACCAAGAGAGAAGCTCATAGCATTTGTTTTTGTCATATTTAAAACTAGGAAATTATCGCTAAACCAATTTTCCAAAAGTGTTAGTGTTTCTATGGCATTATCTACATTATTCATGTCATTTTTCTTACCTTTGAGAATCAGTGAGGTGTCGTCAGCAAACATAATTATTTCAGAGTTATTATTAGTGCAATTAGGAAGGTCATTTATGTAAATAAGGAACAAAAGTGGTCCAAGCACCGATCCTTGAGGAACTCCACAGTTTATTCCAGCTGTGCTTGATTTAGAGCCATTGACTTCAACGTATTGTTGGCGGTCACTTAGATAGGACTTAAAGAACTCATTCTCTGTATTGACGATTCCGTAGCATTCAAGTTTCTTAAGTAGAATAGTGTGATTCACACAGTCAAATGCCTTTGATAGGTCGCAGAAGATTCCACATGTGGACTCTTTCCCATCCAAGGACTCCAGAATTATTTTGAGCAGTGAAGCGATTCCATCAGAGGTACTCTTGCCCTTTTGGAATCCAAATTGACCATAGTGTATTATTTTGTTAAGTTCTAGGAAATGTGTTAGTTGGTTAGTGACTATTTTTTCTATTATTTTACTTATTGCCGGTAAGATTGATATGGGGCGGTAGTTACCAGCATCCAATTTGTCGCCTTTTTTGAAAATAGGGATGACTTTGGCAATTTTCTGACAATTAGGGAAGACACCCTTTTCGAAACAGACATTGATTACATCTGTCAACACAGGAGCTAGGCCGTTTATTATAGACTTGAGTAGACGGGTCGACATATACCAGGTATCATCAGATGTCTTAGCTTTTATAAGTTTACAAACTGTCAGAATATCATCTTTTGTAACTTTTTTAAATTTGAAATTAGCTAGGTTTTGTGGTTTATTCATGTGCTTCAAGGACTGTTCAATAGAATGCTGGGAGTTACTTGTTAGTAAGGACGCTACATTCACAAAATAATTATTGAAGAGGTTTGTGGTATCTAAGTTAGTCAAGTTTTTTGTTTCTCTAAGGGTTATTTCACTACTTGAGTTATTATCACTTATCGATCGTCCAGTTTCATTTTTGATTATTTCCCAGGTAGTCTTTATTTGATTTTTAGAGTTTGTTATCTGATTACTCAAAAATAAACGTTTAGCTTCTTTACAAGCTTTTTTAAATATTGCACTATAATTGCTTATGTATTTTTTCGTGACTTCCGAATCTGAATGTTTTCTTACCTCATATAGTTCAAATAATTTTTTTCTCGCGTATTTCCACTAAATCATTTTGTACATATTATGTAATGCACGCATGTGCGCAAAATGACAGCAAACAATGAAGAATATGGATCTAAGCAATCTTCAAACTCTGTCTGTCTGTATGTGTACCTACCAATAATACTTGTATTCGTTTTAAGCTTAAGTTTCTAAATCATCTGTGACAATGCATACCTGTGCCCACGAAACTAGTCAGGTTATTTATTATATTTGTGGAGTAACAAAAAAATTGTTTTATTTTAATTACTAATTAGGTATGTCGATAGGGCATATAAAGTCTCTGGACCTAAGGCTTGGAATGAGCTATCTTCTCATATCATAAATCCTGAGAACATTAATGAGTTTAAGAAACTTTAAAAAACTCATCTTTTTACGCGTTCTTTTCCAGGCTATTCTTGATTTCAATTCTTTTGTTAATTTATTTATACTAATTTGTATCTTTTAATTTATCAATAGATTTTTAGTTTTTATTTAACCTTAGTACCATTTCTTGTAAACTGTAACTTGATTTTATTTTTTAGCTAGCGCCCTTGAGGTGGCTTTAATGTCACAAAACGGCGCTATAAAAATCATCTTTGTTATTATTATTATAATTATTCCGTCGAAATACGGGATGAATTCGGTACATGTACTTGTAGGGAATGAGGATGATCAAATATCAGGTGACAGGTTCCGTATATACGGGACGTATGGCAACCCTGACCATACAATTCCTGCAGAGTTTTGGCCTCCTGAACAATTTGTATTTCAAATTGAAGTATATACTCAAGTAGAAAGTACTAAATACAGTACAGTAATAAGGTACAACGATTATAATATATGCTTGTGACATTTGAATGTTTTTACCATACATAGCAAAAAGAGTAAAGTAGCTCACTTTTTGGCGAGATCTGGCAAAATAATTTTTTCGACAATAATATCTCCCGGTTTTTTTATTTCATACTTACAATATACCAAAATATAATATTATAAACTAGCGTTCATTCAGGTTATGACGACCGCTCAACCAATAATCTGCCTCGAGAGTTGAAGAGACTTCGTTAGAATTCGATTCTGTTAATATCGGAACCCTAAATCCTTCCTCAAATATTTGTGCAGCAACTTTTCAAAATAATGGTGATTTCTGTAAGAAAAAGAAAACCCTCACTTATAAAATAAAACAGTTGTTTCACTAAGACTTAAGCTACTCGGCAACATAAAGAACATTTCGCTGTGAAGCTTACTACATTAAGGTTTCTATGAAATAACGTCAAGTTTTGCCCGTGAACAGAGTTCTGGATTAAAACTTTTCGATTCGGGGGCAAACTTTTTGAGTGATCCGTTAGCAATGAGTTTCCTCGCTATAAGTTTAGAGATAGTATTTTGTTATATTTCAAACTACCTATGCTTTTGTCTTTTATTCAGCCTGCATCCCGTCTCCATAGCTGCGGGCTGCGATTCTCACTAGAATTTTCACGAACTGGCTGATCTTTTACCGTCTTATTAATAACACAAGATTAAAATTTAAGTAAGGCTTAAGTCAGAAATTTTATCAATAAAAGATGCTTAGCCAGTGATGCATTTTAATCTAGACAAAAAGTTAAGCAATACCTTAAGCGAAGTGTGGATAACGCATGCGCATTGTCCCGGTTTCGCCATTTGACATATCGTGAATTGGTTTTTTGTTTTCAAAAAGCTACGTATGAGTAAGAGTCTTGTACAGTTCTATCACATATAAAACATCTCTGATAGAACTATACAAGACTCTTTTCATTTTTATTTTAAAATGGATCATTCTACTCTTTTGACTTACCTACCCAGATTTCACTATACAAATTTCCGCCATTGTTGCAAATTAAGTTGTTTCTCAGCTAAGTCTTGTCTAATCGGACATTATTGATAAGAGAAAGGTTAGCAAAAGATTAACGAGTTAAGTCACGATTAATTAAGTCAAACTTAAGTATTAATTATGCGTGTGATTAATAATAAGACAGTAATTCAATTTATTTTTCACAATTTCCCTCACTACTTAACAAATATTCTCTGTAACTCTTTTCCTTTCTTCCGGGAATCTTCTATCAGAAATTTTTGATATGTCATTGTGACAGTAGAGTGAACAAGACTCTTTCATTTTTATAGACAATGTTTACTGCACTACAGATTTAATTAAAATAATCATTTTTTCATTTTAAAATTTTAAATAGGTAAGTATATTGGAAAAATAATTATTTTAAAATCATAATCTTAGCTTTTTGAAAACAAATAACCAATCCCGATATGTCAAATCAAAGATAATATAAATATATCTAGTGTAGTATGTCAATTGGCATGATTATGATTTATGATTCTAAATAAAAAAAATTGGTGAAAGCAGCACAATGCGCATGAGTTATCCACACTCCCTAGTAGACTTTAAACTACCCCCTGCAGTCGCTCAAGGTATTGCTTAACTTTTTGTCTAGATTAAGATGCATCACTGGCTAAGCATCTTTTATTGATAAAATTTCTGACTTAAGCTTTACTTAAATTTTAATCTTGTGTTATTAATAGGACGGATGATAAGAGAAAGGGTAGCAAAAGATTAACGAGTTAAGTCACGATTAATTAAGTTAAACTTAAGTATGAATTAAGCGTTTGATTATTAATAAGACAGTTAGTAGTTCATCTTTCATAAGACCGAATGCAAAAACTCTTAACAGTTCCATAGATAATAGATCTGTAAATTTGCTGTAAATAAGTTATTGCTAACAAACAAGCAAACCAGCCCGGAGGAGACCAATCCGCCCAATTATATAACAGTTTTCCAGGAATAAATCTTAGGGATTTGAGCCACTACGGGCTTGCGACCATCGTATATTGCTGTTTCGAATGCGTTTTTTTTATATTAGAGGAAATCCGTCATGGACACCTAAACCTTAGTGCCGGACTCGGCTAAAACCCCCAATTCTCCTTTAAAATACTGAATATCTTATATATAAAAATGGAGAGCTATTTCGCGTTGTCATCGGATGGCGCCTAAACGGCTGGACCGATTTCGCTAATTCT
This sequence comes from Mystacides longicornis, assembly GCA_963576905.1. Classification (NCBI taxonomy): domain Eukaryota; kingdom Metazoa; phylum Arthropoda; class Insecta; order Trichoptera; family Leptoceridae; genus Mystacides; species Mystacides longicornis. The sequence goes on along the minus strand of OY756436.1, from coordinate 21,558,648 downwards.
TTCTTTGTCGTGTAGGCTTTTATCAGGAGAGTGTCCTATTAGAACAAAAAAATTAAGAAAAATACATAGGAAATTAGAAAATTTAAGAAAACTATAAAAATGGAGATTTATTTCCCGATATCATCGCATCACGCCTAAACGGCTGGACCGATTTCGCTAATTTTTTTTGTCGTGTAGGTTTTTATCGGCAGAAGGTTGATTTAGAAGAAAAAAATATTAAAAATGCATGGAATTTTAGAAAATTTAAGAAAACTATAAAAATGGAGAACTATTTCCCGATGTTATCGCATCACGCCTAAACGGCTGGACCGATTTCGCTTATTCTTTTTTGTCGTGTAGGCTTTTATCAGGAGAAGGTTGATTTAGAAGAAAAAATTAAGAAAAATTCATGGAAAATTAGGAAATTTAAGAAAACACAGGAAGTAGGTAATCTTTTTAGTACTTTTTACAATATAATTTTGTTCTACTTTTGAATTTTTATTAATTGACATTTGAAAGAACTGTCAATGGATTGATTGTTGTTGCAATTGATAGAATGCGAATATAAAACATATCGTATGAAATAGATTGATTGGATAAGTCATATAATATTCATTGCAATTAATTTTTATAAGGAGTTTTGGTAAGTTTTAATACAAGGAATACATTGTTGTAATGAAGCGTAAGGAGTTTTGAAACTTTCATTATTTACAGAGATTTTTAAAACCGCCAGCAAACAGAATCGTATACATAACATTGCTATTAAGGAGTTATACTTAATTGAAGTTCATTTTATAAGGAGTTTTGGTATGTTTTAATACAAGGAATACATGATTATATTGAAGAACAAGTAGAATTTTTTGTTTGTTTGTTTGAAAATCAATTCTTCGTTTATGGGCTGATTTTTACAGAGGATGAGTACATACATATAACGTAAATATAATCTGCATCGTTAATATGTAAAAAAGCTGGATATTATTTGCTAATGACCTAGCATGTGTTTCTTTATTGAAAATAAAAATTGTTACACTTCCACCATGTTGTAATAGAAGATAGAAAAAAAATCACAAATACTGCATTAAATTAGCTTTTTAATTATTTCTGCTGTTTTGAAAGAGAAGATTTAAGAACGCAATGTTATGTGAAAGTGATTGTTGAGAACTTGGAAGTATGTCTATAGAGGTAGTTTATTAAGAAGAGATGGAAGGTGTGAAAAAGAGATTGAAAGAAGGAAATTGGCTGGGAGAAGGGTTGGCGGTGCACTAAGACCTCTAAGGTATCTCTTAAAACCACAGTTGATGCAAAATACAATCCTTATACCATCCCTGATTTATGGGAGTGAAACTTAGACGTGGACAAATAATTTGGAAGTTGGAATAAATGTTGTGGAATTAAGATCACTGCGTAGGATATGCGGAAAGAGACGGATTGCTAAGGTGAGGAATGATAGTGACTAGAATGAAAGTGAATAAAGGGAGGTTTGGGCATGTAAAGAAAATGAACGAAGAGAGAATTACTAAAAGGATATATGAATCTGAAAGAATACGTGCAGGCAGACGAGGCCGACCTCGAATGACATAGACCGACCATATCGTTGCCGTCTTACAGGAGGGCCAAGTCCGAAGCAAAAGGAATATAAGAGCATGTATCCGGAATGTTATGCGTTTGGAGGAAGCGAATGAGTTTGGATTGAAAAGAATGGAAGTCCATACTCTCTGCCTACCTCCTTCGGGAATCAGCGTGATGGGTAAAAAAAAGTATTGACACCTCAATGCGTATTTTGAATCGGTACGGAGATATTCCTTATCGTACTTTGATCAATCAATCAATATTATTTTAACTGAGCTACATAACCATTAAAATATCGAATATAATGACAAACTTAAATTCTCTTTTTTACATATTAACATCAAATCAATCAAAATTAAAACTCTCTTTGAACTCCACTTAGGAGCAAAGTGAAGCAATAAGAGCTCTCCAGTGCACTCGATCTTGCACAATGATGACCTCCTCCCACACCATATTAACATAGGTTAAAAGTTTTTAAAATGAAAAAATAAACTCAGACCCAATGAAAGCAGGTTTTGCTAATGCCAGTAAAAAACGAATTTGAGCTCTGTTGCATAAAACCTAGAGTACCCATAATATTTGTTTCGATACGAAGTTCGACGGGTCAGCTAGTATTTTATAATAATATGTTTGGAAAGCTGTTTTAGTGTGATGACTCAAAGTTCGCCAATTGGGTGGTCAAATTCGTCGAAATCCCCGAAATTCCGAAATCATGAGAATCTTTTGACATTTTAGGTATTATTCTTCTATTCAGTAAGTACACAGATACAGACAGGTTCCCCAACGTTGGCAATCACATGGACAAAAGACTTCCCTTTCTTTAGCTGTATAAATCAGATTATCGGTTAAAAGCAATAAGGCTATGCGGCAAAAACAGGAGCGACACGTTGGGTTAGGACAAGAACACGTAGAAAGCCGATTCCGACCCGCGCCGATGGCTCAAAGATTGTTGTCTATGGTTTCAATGCATTTAAATGGGCATGCCGGAAAGCGGGTTCCTGCTTTTTCTGTGGGTACCCCCATTCAAATGCATAGTAACATTCTTTGCGCCGGTCGGCGCTTGTCGGAATCGGCTTTCTACGTGTTCTTACCCTTAGGACGTACTGTGCGGGTACTAACAGTTAAACGTACATAGGGCCGTTTGGTTTGCTCTTCCTCCCTTTTTGCAATTCATCTTTATCTTATTTGCTTTAAATGGCTTCAAAACGAAAATGTATAGTAAAACAAAACAGCCGTACACACCGCCATTGTTTATCTGACATTTCAATGTCAGCGATTCTACACGTCAAGAGTCTGTGCGTCTGCGAGTGTTGCCTGAAGGCGAAAAATTACATTATTGTAAGAAATAAAAAAGTACTCTATTAATAGGAACGTCCATACTTTGACAGTTAAAAGGGGCCATTTAGCTGAAGTGAAATACTTCAAAATGGCTCTCATTTTTTCTATTTTCTTTGCCAAATTTAAAAAATGAAAAAAATATGTGTATATTTTATCCGAAAAGGTATCACCTAAAGCCATACGCTCACTATTGGATAAATGAGTGTAAAAACCCTATATTTTAATAGGTAAGGTGGTTCGTAAGGACAATCCTCTTCAGGTTTCATGGAATGGAGTTGCGGGTTTTTTAAATCATATTTCGGATAAAAAGTGTGCCGGGCCGCACAGAAAAGCTTGGCAGCAGGTTGAGTATCGATGGTATAGATAGACCATTAACGGCCTCGTGGATTTTGACATTTGCCGGGAGGCATCAACATAAACAAAAAGTTTAATAGTTGGTATGAGTGTGTTTATACATAAACCCATCACTATGGTTTGTGTATGTGTGGTGTGTGTGTGTCGCCATGGCCGCCATTTTGCATCCAGCCTAATGTCAGATGACGTCATCCTTTAATGGTCTATTATGGCTGGTTTCTGTAAAATAATGAATGTATCTAAATGTATTAAATGCTTTGAATTATTATTCTATTCCTGCTTAAGTTACTGTTTTGGTTGGTTTCTGTAAATGAACTGTATTATGTACCTATAGACCATTAACGGCCACGTGGATTTTGACATTAGCCGGGAGGCATTAACATAAACGAGTTGGTATGAGTGTGTTTATACATAAACCCATCACTATGGTTTGTGTATGTGTGGTGTGTGTGTGTCGCCATGGCCGCCATTTTGCATCCAGCCTAATGTCAGATGACGTCATCCTTTAATGGTCTATTATGGCTGGTTTCTGTAAAATAATGAATGTATCTAAATGTATTAAATGCTTTGAATTATTATTCTATTCCTGCTTAAGTTACTGTTTTGGTTGGTTTCTGTAAATGAACTGTATTATGTACCTATAGACCATTAACGGCCACGTGGATTTTGACATTAGCCGGGAGGCATTAACATAAACGAGTTGGTATGAGTGTGTTTATACATAAACCCATCACTATGGTTTGTGTATGTGTGGTGTGTGTGTGTCGCCATGGCCGCCATTTTGCATCCAGCCTAATGTCAGATGACGTCATCCTTTAATGGTCTATTATGGCTGGTTTCTGTAAAATAATGAATGTATCTAAATGTATTAAATGCTTTGAATTATTATTCTATTCCTGCTTAAGTTACTGTTTTGGTTGGTTTCTGTAAATGAACTGTATTATGTACCTATAGACCATTAACGGCCACGTGGATTTTGACATTAGCCGGGAGGCATTAAGATAAACGAGTTGGTATGAGTGTGTTTATACATAAACCCATCACTATGGTTTGTGTATGTGTGGTGTGTGTGTGTCGCCATGGCCGCCATTTTGCATCCAGCCTAATGTCAGATGACGTCATCCTTTAATGGTCTATTATGGCTGGTTTCTGTAAAATAATGAATGTATCTAAATGTATTAAATGCTTTGAATTATTATTCTATTCCTGCTTAAGTTACTGTTTTGGTTGGTTTCTGTAAATGAACTGTATTATGTACCTATAGACCATTAACGGCCACGTGGATTTTGACATTAGCCGGGAGGCATTAACATAAACGAGTTGGTATGAGTGTGTTTATACATAAACCCATCACTATGGTTTGTGTATGTGTGGTGTGTGTGTGTCGCCATGGCCGCCATTTTGCATCCAGCCTAATGTCAGATGACGTCATCCTTTAATGGTCTATTATGGCTGGTTTCTGTAAAATAATGAATGTATCTAAATGTATTAAATGCTTTGAATTATTGTTACTGTTTTGGTTGGTTTCTGTAAAGGAACTGTATTATGTACCTATAGACCATTAACGGCCACGTGGATTTTGACATTAGCCGGGAGGCATTAACATAAACGAGTTGGTATGAGTGTGTTTATACATAAACCCATCACTATGGTTTGTGTATGTGTGGTGTGTGTGTCGCCATGGCCGCCATTTTGCATCCAGCCTAATGTCAGATGACGTCATCCTTTAATGGTCTATTATGGCTGGTTTCTGTAAAATAATGAATGTATCTAAATGTATTAAATGCTTTGAATTATTGTTACTGTTTTGGTTGGTTTCTGTAAAGGAACTGTATTATGTACCTATAGACCATTAACGGCCACGTGGATTTTGACATTAGCCGGGAGGCATTAACATAAACGAGTTGGTATGAGTGTGTTTATACATAAACCCATCACTATGGTTTGTGTATGTGTGGTGTGTGTGTCGCCATGGCCGCCATTTTGCATCCAGCCTAATGTCAGATGACGTCATCCTTTAATGGTCTATTATGGCTGGTTTCTGTAAAATAATGAATGTATCTAAATGTATTAAATGCTTTGAATTATTGTTACTGTTTTGGTTGGTTTCTGTAAAGGAACTGTATTATGTACCTATAGACTATTAACGGCCACGTGGATTTTGACATTAGCCGGGAGGCATTAACATAAACGAGTTGGTATGAGTGTGTTTATACATAAACCCATCACTATGGTTTGTGTATGTGTGGTGTGTGTGTCGCCATGGCCGCCATTTTGCATCCAGCCTAATGTCAGATGACGTCATCCTTTAATGGTCTATTATGGCTGGTTTCTGTAAAATAATGAATGTATCTAAATGTATTAAATGCTTTGAATTATTGTTACTGTTTTGGTTGGTTTCTGTAAAGGAACTGTATTATGTACCTATAGACCATTAACGGCCACGTGGATTTTGACATTAGCCGGGAGGCATTAACATAAACGAGTTGGTATGAGTGTGTTTATACATAAACCCATCACTATGGTTTGTGTATGTGTGGTGTGTGTGTCGCCATGGCCGCCATTTTGCATCCAGCCTAATGTCAGATGACGTCATCCTTTAATGGTCTATTATGGCTGGTTTCTGTAAAATAATGAATGTATCTAAATGTATTAAATGCTTTGAATTATTGTTACTGTTTTGGTTGGTTTCTGTAAAGGAACTGTATTATGTACCTATAGACCATTAACGGCCACGTGGATTTTGACATTAGCCGGGAGGCATTAACATAAACGAGTTGGTATGAGTGTGTTTATACATAAACCCATCACTATGGTTTGTGTATGTGTGGTGTGTGTGTCGCCATGGCCGCCATTTTGCATCCAGCCTAATGTCAGATGACGTCATCCTTTAATGGTCTATTATGGCTGGTTTCTGTAAAATAATGAATGTATCTAAATGTATTAAATGCTTTGAATTATTGTTACTGTTTTGGTTGGTTTCTGTACAGGAACTGTATTATGTACCTATAGACCATTAACGGCCACGTGGATTTTGACATTAGCCGGGAGGCATTAACATAAACGAGTTGGTATGAGTGTGTTTATACATAAACCCATCACTATGGTTTGTGTATGTGTGGTGTGTGTGTCGCCATGGCCGCCATTTTGCATCCAGCCTAATGTCAGATGACGTCATCCTTTAATGGTCTATTATGGCTGGTTTCTGTAAAATAATGAATGTATCTAAATGTATTAAATGCTTTGAATTATTGTTACTGTTTTGGTTGGTTTCTGTAAAGGAACTGTATTATGTACCTATAGACCATTAACGGCCACGTGGATTTTGACATTAGCCGGGAGGCATTAACATAAACGAGTTGGTATGAGTGTGTTTATACATAAACCCATCACTATGGTTTGTGTATGTGTGGTGTGTGTGTCGCCATGGCCGCCATTTTGCATCCAGCCTAATGTCAGATGACGTCATCCTTTAATGGTCTATTATGGCTGGTTTCTGTAAAATAATGAATGTATCTAAATGTATTAAATGCTTTGAATTATTGTTACTGTTTTGGTTGGTTTCTGTAAAGGAACTGTATTATGTACCTATAGACCATTAACGGCCACGTGGATTTTGACATTAGCCGGGAGGCATTAACATAAACGAGTTGGTATGAGTGTGTTTATACATAAACCCATCACTATGGTTTGTGTATGTGTGGTGTGTGTGTCGCCATGGCCGCCATTTTGCATCCAGCCTAATGTCAGATGACGTCATCCTTTAATGGTCTATTATGGCTGGTTTCTGTAAAATAATGAATGTATCTAAATGTATTAAATGCTTTGAATTATTGTTACTGTTTTGGTTGGTTTCTGTAAAGGAACTGTATTATGTACCTATAGACCATTAACGGCCACGTGGATTTTGACATTAGCCGGGAGGCATTAACATAAACGAGTTGGTATGAGTGTGTTTATACATAAACCCATCACTATGGTTTGTGTATGTGTGGTGTGTGTGTCGCCATGGCCGCCATTTTGCATCCAGCCTAATGTCAGATGACGTCATCCTTTAATGGTCTATTATGGCTGGTTTCTGTAAAATAATGAATGTATCTAAATGTATTAAATGCTTTGAATTATTGTTACTGTTTTGGTTGGTTTCTGTAAAGGAACTGTATTATGTACCTATAGACCATTAACGGCCACGTGGATTTTGACATTAGCCGGGAGGCATTAACATAAACGAGTTGGTATGAGTGTGTTTATACATAAACCCATCACTATGGTTTGTGTATGTGTGGTGTGTGTGTCGCCATGGCCGCCATTTTGCATCCAGCCTAATGTCAGATGACGTCATCCTTTAATGGTCTATTATGGCTGGTTTCTGTAAAATAATGAATGTATCTAAATGTATTAAATGCTTTGAATTATTGTTACTGTTTTGGTTGGTTTCTGTACAGGAACTGTATTATGTACCTATAGACCATTAACGGCCACGTGGATTTTGACATTAGCCGGGAGGCATTAACATAAACGAGTTGGTATGAGTGTGTTTATACATAAACCCATCACTATGGTTTGTGTATGTGTGGTGTGTGTGTCGCCATGGCCGCCATTTTGCATCCAGCCTAATGTCAGATGACGTCATCCTTTAATGGTCTATTATGGCTGGTTTCTGTAAAATAATGAATGTATCTAAATGTATTAAATGCTTTGAATTATTATTCTATTCCTGCTTAAGTTACTGTTTTGGTTGGTTTCTGTAAATGAACTGTATTATGTACCTATAGACCATTAACGGCCACGTGGATTTTGACGTTTGCGGGGCGAGAGTTGGTATGAATGTGTTTATCGGGTCACGGAAAGAGTGAATCTACAGATTGCTACAGATGTTACGGGTCAAATAGAGTATGAGATCTGTATGAGCCGTAATGATCTATTTGTACATGTTTTGTACACGAATTTAATAGAATTACCGTTTGTACACAGAGATCCATATTTTTTTCGAGATTACCGGCGACTCGTTCAATAATATTTAGGAACGTATTGTGCCGTTGTTTAGAAATCCATATTCTAATATTATTATTTTCTTCACTTCGACCTATCTGACATCATAGATCTTTTGTTTATCTATGGTCAAATTGAGTTGATTAATATTTTTTGTATTAAATAACCATATGATTGATTAATATTTTTTGTATTAAATAACCATAGAAAAAACTTTGAACTTATCAACATTTCAAATTCGACATATCCATGTCATTATTTTTGAAAGAAAATAAGTTACGATCGAATTTCGAGTACCTACTGACCGACAACAATGAAACATTTCTAGTTTTGCTACCTTTCAGTTATCTTTCAAATAATGCCTCCATAACTTAACTCTGACACGAAGAAACAAGGTTGAAGGTCGCCCTGTTATGAATTGCAAATCAATAATAGTTTTCTATGGGAAGCTACACACTCTTTGATGAACACGAACTTATGGCAGTTATTTATGGCACACGATTAGAGATATTTGAAGGGCAAACAATGAATATTGTAGGCATCCCTATATAACTACATAGCTATTCATCATTGCAGTGAAGTGTTTATCCGGTGCAAACCATGAAATCAATCTTTGGCTTTCTTCCGTAGAAGCTTAATAATAATTTGAAACATATACAACAACTAATCAGAACACGACATAAAGCACTATTTTAAATACTTACTTGAATTGAATTTATTTTCAGTAGAGTTTTTTATGAGGTAATTCCTGTACGTTATCAGTGCGCTTAACTATAAAAATGTACACAACGTTTTAATTATGTCTATGATTCTTGTGACCTTTTTTCAGGACTAGATCTTAAAGAAGAAATAACAACTAATGACTCTGACAATTCATTACTAATGTTCGATTTTTAAATAGAACAAACCGCTACGGGCTTACGACCGTCTTCTACTGTTATTTCGAAGGCTAGCTTTGTGTGATCACTTTACGTTAACAACGGTCGCCATTAGTTAGTAATGTTTGTCTCCGAAACTCCTAATCATGAGAATTCTCAACATGTTCAACATGCCGAAAAATCCCATGTATGCAACAAGTAGAAATTTAATAATAAATGAAATATAGAGATAAAAGTTGGAAATTATTGAGAACAATAGAGCAACCAAATTTAAAGACTGCGACTGCTGTCAATATCTTGTATATAAAAATGGAGAGCTATTCCCCGATGTCATTGCATCACGCCTAAACGGCTGAACCGATTTCGCTAATTCTTTTTTTGTCGTGTAGGCTTTTATCAGGAAAATGTCCTTTTACAAGAAAAAAATTAAGAAACAAGCGTGGAAAATTAGAAAATTATAAAAAAACTCTAAGTAGGTAATCTTTTTAGTACTTTTTACAATATGATTTTGTAATAATTTTGAATTTTAATTGACATTTGAAAGAACTGTCAGTTGTTAGATAGTTGGTGCTATTGAAAGAATGGGAATGGAAAATACATGGTTTCTAACAAGTGCATCGGACGGAATTACATTGGTCAAAAGATAATTTGTTTATCACCACACAAATTCGAATTCTTATTCAAAGTTAGGACCATAGGACAATGTCTGTCGGGAAAGCTAGTAGAATATAGTTTTATTGTTTATGCAACGCTGATACATCTATTGAAATTTTGCGATTGCATAGATAACTGCATACATGCAACTAGTTGAGACTTATTTCTTAAAAACTTTGCAAGGACAAAAGCTGCCGGGAAAAAAGCTCATAAATAATGTCTTGTAACATCCATATTACGAGATAACCAATTACCGCCACCTACTGCGTGTAATATGAAGAGTTCATTTCATTAAGTGAAACTGATCAGTTGGTATATTTTTATAGTAGATAAGGAAGAGAGCTATGGGAATTGAAATACTCAGAACATAATAGAACTAGAGGGTAAGTTGATGAAGAGACACGTGTAAGATACAACATCTTATAACTACCTACTGTAAATATTGCTGCATTGTCTTTCCGTTTAACTCTAAGGCCCCCTTGGTGGCCCCAAATCGTTCAACAAGTTTGCGGCTATGAATAATTTGAACATTTTGATTTGAAAAAATATTATGAAAACAAATATTAATTACCAATACAAACTTTCCACTTCAATACAAAAAAAACTCATTAAGTGTAGGTTAAAAACAATAATTTATAAAAAATAAACAAATTTCATAAAATCTCAAATTATGTGTGTGTTTGGGGCACTTAATATCAATATTTTTTACTTTTTGAATAAAAAATTTGTTTAGATAATGTGTTGAAAATGTTAGCTTAGATAAAATTCAGTATGTAATAATTGATCGTTTGTAAAAACCATTTCTTTTAATTATATTTCTCTTTTTTAGAACAAATTAGACTATACGAAATGGATATTTTGTTCATAAAAAAGACTGCTCAAATCTTTGCATAATTGATAAAAGATTTTTATTTCAATATTTGACAAACATTCTAATATACCTACCCTCAGTTGGCAACTATCCAACCAAAAAACATGCATCTTAATATGATTCTTAAGCATCTAAAGTGCGCTTTTAAGCCGATATTCATGTCACCTAAACTTCCTCTAAAAACAAAATCAGAATTCAAGTTGAACAGCATAGGTGAAAGTATGCACCATTAATTGACGCCTTTCTGTTCTAATAAAGTATGCCATAAACCCCATTTTAGATGTGAAGTAGTTTCTAAAAGCTTCTCGCGATTTACACTATCGAAAGCTTTCTCATAATCTATAAAGCATAAGTACCTATACCTACAACTGTTTGTAGATCAAGTCATTTTTGGGTGAGAATTTCTATAGAAAAAATATTCAAATCCATTTTGGAAGAGCCACACAAAAGTGTTACGCCAATTGACATTAAAAAAAAAAAACAAAAAGAATTGGCGATATCCTTCACGCGTGATGCGACAGGTGGAACACAGCTCTTAGGGTGCGTTCACACCATAGGTTCGATCTCGCTCCGTTCTCGGTCCAGTCTCGCTCTGTTCTCGGACCCGTCTCGCTCCGTTCTCGGTCTGTTCTCGTTCTCGGTCTGTTCTCGTTCTCGATCTGATCACAGTTCGTTTGCGGTATGTTCTCGCTCCGAACAATAATATTATATTTGACTCAGTCGTCACTTCGACGGAGCGAGATGGAACCTATGGTGTGAACGCTCCCTTATACTACAAGATCGGGTAGAATAAGTAAACCTCCTGAAAGATTAGGTTTTTGATATCTTGAAAAGGGAGATGTTGGGTTATTGTCACACTGTATATATGTATAGATTAATATATTATAATGTTACAATAAATAGGCAGTCTAGCGCTGTGTCTTATTTCACTCTTAATACCTATTACATTCTTTGTCAAGTCTTGTCTTTATTATATGGTGTCAGGTGTCTTTCATTTTAAAGTGTCCAGCATAAGTTCTTCGTCAAATTTGTCTGTCTGTCCACATTTTTTTTTCCATATTTTTGTATGTGTCCGCATTTTTGTTAAGTGTTATTGTCGTGCATTTGTGCAATTTAAAAAAAAAAAGTTATCATACAAGATGACTACATCGGGAAAGCAGGCTATCATCTCCAATTTGACCGTGGAAAAACCGCATATGGAAAGTGGAGAGAATCACGATCAAGAGTGGAGAAGATGGATACAGAGATTCAAACTCTACATGATGGCGAGTGGATTGGATGGAGAAGCTACTGACAGTAGAAAGATAGCAATTTTATTACATTCAACTGGAGAGAAAGGGGTGGAAATATTCAACTCATTTGGCATGGAAATTGAAAAAATAACCTAACACTGACCAAGGAAAAAAGGGCGATATTTTTACAAAATAGACATTATAGGAACCTATATGTAAGATAACAACTTCATTCATCTTTAGAAGCTGCGCGAGCATGAACAAGTTTCATAAAGCAATAACCGCTTTAATATTCAGACTAAGTAATTAGCAAATTACTATTAAAATTATTACGAACTACTAATTATGACATTTGGAGGTACATTAAACGCAAAACGAAACCAGGTATGAAGTTGTGCGGGCAAAGTTGGCTAAACTGTTCAAAATACCAACATGTTATTTGAATTGCAGCAGTTTTCATGTTTTCCGTTAAAACTTTTTGTTTGTGAATGCAGTTTGCTTTCCAGGATTATAATATGTTCAAGGGATGTTTACTTGGAAGTTAATTTCAACTAAAAACATCCACCTGTGGAGATGAGGTGTGGATTAACGTATAATATTAAGAAAAAACCTGTCGTTACAAATTGTGATTTGAATCATTACATTTATATGTTTTTAATTATATAAACTACCTAATTATATGTAAAAGAAGAAAAGAAAGAAATATTTTAGTGCCTTAGGCTAATCCTAATCCTTTATGTAAAAGAGAAAAGTGTTTCATAGAAAAAAAAAATTGTGATAGAACTATACAAGACTCTTTCATTTTTATTTTGAAATGGACTATCACCAAGCACCTTCCGCCCAAAACATCGAAGATCTGTTTCATAGAATTTTATCGACTGGAAGGTAAGTGTCCCAATTATTATGTATCGGTTCAACCAACTAAAATTTTGAATTTGGCGGGTGAATGTCAAGTGATTTAAATCAACCCGAGCAATATTGCATAAGGAATCGATCGATCGAAGTGAATATAGCTGCAAGTGATTTCAAGCGAAGGATTTCCAAATGTCAAAATTCTCGTTATGACCTCCAATTTGACTTCTTCTCAAACCAATTCATCTTGATCAAGAAATATAACATTATTCAAGTAGTTTTTATTATGAAAACAAAGTCACAATAATTATTTATACTTTTTTTTCATATATTTTAGCGCAATTCTCATGGAATCAGGATGAATTCCTGCGAAAAACAAGATCATAATAATATTTTCTTTTTTTATAAAAATGAATCTGTGCTCACTCAAAGTGAACACAAATACACTCTTTGACTCTTTTACAGTAAACTACTTAAGGCTTGTGTCGTGTAGAGGAAGATGGTCGGCATCTGGGATCGAAACCTCGAAACATAACAATACTATGCTCTATTTAGTTATTTTAATAACATGACCAAGATTTGGAAAGCGTCGGCGTTTAGTGGCGAGACGAAATGTAAGCTGTTTGATGCGTGTGTATTGCCCATTCTCCTGTATGAGTGTGAGTCCTAGCACCTGACCAAAGCCCAGGCACAAAAAATCTCTGCATTTGAAATGAAGGGCCTCAGGAGAATTTCGGATATAAGATGGTACCACCGCATCACGAACGACGCTATACGCCGGCGCACCCAGCGTGAGCCCATCACCTCTACCATTGTGGAGAGGAGATGGTTTTCCCCCCGTTAGGATCCCGAAGACCCTCTCACTCTGTGTTCCGCTCGTTCGAAGCAGAGCTGAGGGATTTGGACATGGTGATGATGATGCTGGATAATTTGTTTGGCGCCGTTTAATGGATTTCCATCTCAAGGGCGCACGGGAAGCTTTGTGGGAAGATCAGTGTCTTCAGTTTGTTCCTGAATGTGCTGATGGGCTGGTCCTTTCTAAGTTCTTCAGGAAGTCGGTTCCAGGTGACAGGTCCTGCTACGCTGAAAGCCCTGTCGTGGAAGTTCGACTTGTTGCTCCTGTTGATCTCCTTTAGTATGTTGGTAGATATCATGGCTGAACGTAAGGGTCTTGTTGCTGGCTCCTTGGTGATGCAGAGTTCAGAGAGTGTACGGGGTGCCATGTCATTTATGGCCTTGTATACCGTGAGGCACAATTTATATTGGATTCTCTCGCGTACTTTTAGCCAGTGTAGTTTCTCCAGCAGAGGTGTGATGTGACAGCCCTTATCCTCGCGGAAAATAAGCCTTGCAGCGCAGTTAAAAGCCATCTGTACGCGATTCAGCTGTATTTGAGGCAGGCCGACGTACAGAATGTTGCAGTAATCAAGTCTCGAAACTACAAAGGCGGATATTAGTGATTTGACGCTGTCAGATGTGAGATTTTTCGACACCGATCGTATTTCGCGGATGTGATAAAATGCGGATCTTACTGTTTTCGAGATCTGGGATTCCATAGACAGGGCCTTGTCGATTCGTGTTCCGAGTATTGAGACTTGATTGGATGGTGAGATAGTCGTGTTGACTATCGAGATGGGGTCGTTGTCCAAGAGATGTTGTCGGCCAGGCGATGCGACCCATAAGAACTCTGTTTTACCTGGGTTCAGCTAGAGACGTCTCTTGGCGTGGGAGGAAGTCATAAAGATTGCCCAAGATCGAGCGCAATGGAGAGCTCTTGTTGCCTCCCTATGCTCCTGAGTGGGGTGTTAAAGTGAGAATTGATTGATTTGATTGATTTACTTATAGGAGATTGATGACAACGAAAAATATCGCTTATATTTCGTTAATTTTTTTTCTAATTCATACATTAAGTAGGTACATATATCGCAAACATCAACCTTAAAAAAATTCAATGCTTATAAGCTTATTCTCGTAAGAAAACCAAATGTAACTTAATGAATGATAACCGTCATTTGCTGTCATATCAAAACCTGACTAAAAGTTATCACATGACGTTCATAGCGTGCCCAATTAGCTGCTTCATTAATCTGACAAATTGTAATCCTTACCAACTGAGGTATTATCATAATATTTCAATACAACCTCTTATAGTGTGAGACATCGTATGTACAGGGTGACTGGTAATTCGACCATTCTGATTTGCCTTCTGATCGTTTAAAAAGCTTTATTTTCCAAACCTGTCTTAAAATGGGCAACATTTCTACCTTTTCGGAAATTTTATTAATTGGAGAGGTTTTCTCTGTGGTTTTTACGCCTTGTATTTTTTTATTTTTTTTATTTTATTATATCAATATAGACCTCGTTTCTAAAGCGAAAAGACGCTTGCGTGAAACGGGGATATAACAATCATACTACATTTAGGTACAATGCATTTTAAACATCAAACTTATATCTAGTTACATTTAAAGATTTATTTCTCGAAACAATGCATCAACCAACGCCAAGACGCGGGGAGAAAAATCGTTTTATTTTATTCCTCAACAGGGTTTAACTCGTGATTTTCCTAATATTAATTGGCAGCTTATTGTATTATTTTATACCAATATACTGAAAGTGGTGCTGAGCCGCAGCGGAGTTGCACCTCGGAATTCGGAGTGTTTCCATATGTCTGGAGCCGGTTAAATTTTGTGCCGGTTAAACTTTCAAAATGGCAGTTTTTTTATAAATTATATCTAGGCTACAAAAGTTCCCGAATTATTACCTATATCTTTTTTGAATTAATTTTCTTCGGAAAAATCTAAATTAAGAAAGAAAAAAAAACGAATTTTAATTTAAAAACTTTTTATATTTCTGAGGTTTCTGAAAAATTTATTTGGCTTTTTATTTAAAACATTCCTTCATTTGAGTATAATCTACTCGAAAAATGTTATTTTTGTTCCCAAAATGAAGTAATTTTTTCACAATTTTCAGTCTAAAAAACTCAGTTTAGTTTAACCCTTTTCAAGGTATTGATTACCAGTCCCCCTGTATAAGAACGAGTCAAAATATCAAAAAATGTAGGGGTATAGTTTTTAAGAATGTTCTACGCATTAGTATTGGTTGGTATTTCTCTCTCTTTCTAAAAGTGAGCCTCTTCTTTACTAAGGTTTCCAAACTACGCTTTATGACACTAAATGTCCAGCTAGCACTATCTCTTTCGCACTTTCCTTATTACACTGTCGGGAGTGAAAGAGATAAAAGTAGAATGCTTTATATTTTTCTTCATGAATACTTCTTACGTACTAAAATAAAGCACGTTATTTGCTAGCTTTCACTTCAAACGTAAAAAAAATCATTGTCCCTTTCTATCGAATGATTTGTAAATCCAAGAAAATATTATACCGTTGTATAAGAAAGTACCTACTATGTATATCCCTTAACAGGAAGTCCTTTGAATGGAAATTATATATTTCACAGTACATATTGAATTTCAAATATTTTTCTTTTGAACCGTATCATCTTTAAAAGCAAATTTGATAGAGTTTGCATAACTTTATCTTTTTTCAAAGTGTTCCCTGAAAGTAAATTTTTACATAGGTCCCTTTGACTTTTAAAAAATATATTGTAGTTTCTACATAGATATATTTTTATGTCACGAACCAGTCAGTGAACACTCTTTCGTTCCTGCTTCAGTCAGCTTTTAACCGTTGAAGTGACGACTGTGTCAAATACATATCCAATCCAATCCAAACTCCCTTTAGACCCCACAAATACATATAATATTACTTATTGTTAAATAATTCGTATTGAATAATTGAAAAAAATATTGATTATTTAAGTTATCTATGTAATAACGATGTCTGTTTGGACTTTTGAAAAAGGTTATTTATGCGTAAACAATAATTGATTTTTTAAATGATATTAAAAAATTACATAAGAATAACACACTTCCTTTGTAACCCCACTTAGGGGCATAGGGAGGCAACAATGGCCTTCCACTGCACTCGATCATGCGCAGTTTCAATGACCTCCTCCCACACCATGTCCAGATCCCTCAGCTCTGCTTCGAAGGAGAGAAACAGAGTTTGAGAGGGTCTTTCTCGCCTTCGGGAACCCGATGTCAATCGGCATCCTCAACACATGTCCTAACACATCATATTAACGGAATTTTATTACAATTGCGAATGGTGCAAATTTAATAAATTATTATGTTTTATATTATAGAACCAACATTTGATGCAAATCATTGAATCAATAATTACTTAGGTAGTGTTCGATTTTAAGAGGTATTTTTTTTATATTTGAACCACTAAGGGCTTACTTAACTTAGCCTTCTTAACGTTTTCTTCTTTGTCGAGAATTAAACACATAACACCTAATTCTTCAATCGAAAAGTTCAACAACATTTTCGGATGCGAATAATATTATGTAGGAACAAGCAATTAAATATCAAACACACCCAACTTCGTTGATTGACGGTTGAAGACTGAATGTTACCAGAGCACGCTCGGAGCGAGAACAGACCGCGAACGAACTGTGATCAGATCGAGAACGGAGCGAGAACAGACCGAGAACGGCGCGAGACCAGACGAGAACGGAGCGAGACGGGACCGAGATCGAAACTATGGAGTGAGACGCTCCCTAAGTATTCAAGAGATTCATACAATAAATCTTATGATATAAAAGAAAGTCGAGTTAGTGCGAACACTTATAACTCGAGATCGCCTGAAAAATTCCTTCCGATGTTTGATTTATTGGTTTCTTCTCCACCCCGGATAACAGAAAAACTATTAAAAAAAAGAAAAGTGCATAAGAAATAATATTATGAAATATAATATTAAAGTTAGTATGGAACGGATTTCCTGTGATGCCAACACCATCTATGAAAACGTCCATAACAACAAAATAAATGTTTACCTGACAACCATTAGCTGCATACACACGTAACGATTTATCTTTACGATTCGAACGATAATCCCTCATTTTTCAATTGTTTTCTTCGCTAAGATTTGAAAAATGAGCGATTATCGGTCAAATCTTAAAGACAAAACCGTTACGTGTGTATCCTGCTATTGACATTAAAAATATAGTCGTTTGACACAAACTGTCAGTTGTTTGATAGTTGGTGCGATTGACAGAATTCGCATGGAAAATATGTGGCTTAAAACCAATTAAAACATATTATGACGATGTCTTGGTTAAAAGTCATTTTATCATTCTTTTAAATTGTAATTCAATATACATGACCACAGGACAGAGTCTGTCGGGAAAGCTATTTTATAACAAAACAAAGTGATGTTCTTTCACTTACTCCACCGTTTATGGCGTTTTAAATTTTTTTTATACAAAGTCAACCAAATTGCGCGCATATAATTATATTCTCGCGTTAATCCCGCCTGAGCTTTGAATACGAATGAAATATGGACGTTTTAGAATAATTATTTTAATGTTATTATTTAGTTAGTTTTTTTTCTGGTGGCGCAGTGCACAATGAACGGGCCGCCTCTGGTTAGGACCAAAGGGTCCACAGGACAACGTCTGTCGGGAAAGCTAGTAGGTACAATATCAAATTCAATACTGATAGTAAAGGCTCATTTACACAATGCAAGTTTCTTGCATGTTCCGTACAATAATGCCATAGCAATAATTGAATGCAATTTTTTTACCTTCAAGAATTGCACGGTCCTGTTTAGACACAGATATTTTCAAAAATATGGAATGCACCTCTTGACAATCAATAGTTGAAAGTAGCTCATGTTTACACCAATGCAAGTGTTGCGAGGTCGACAATTGCTTTCAAGTCTTGAAACGTCTAAACATAAGAGTTCTACCATTTTTTTTTTCTGTTTGATTCAAGAATTGCATGTAGTTGCGCTGTCAGATATTTCATTCAAGTGTTGAACGTTTAAGAGAAAAGTGTTGTTGAAAAAATGAGTCAAAAAGCGATCAAATTCGGTTCTTCCGATATAATTAAATTTATAGAGATTTATCGTAGTCATGAGTGCTTGTGGGATACAGAAAATATTAATTAAGTATTAAAATTTAATCAATATTTATTTTTGTCTAGGTATATTTTTTTTTATCTTTACTCAATATATCTTGCCTCAGAAGAGAAACAACAATTGACACACCCTCACTCACCGCACTCATACTTGCAAATGAAGGAGAATCAAATTGAATATAAGAATTGAATGCAATTATTGTAAGTTCTGTTTAGACCAAGAAAATTTTTAAATGCAAAACTTGCCTAAAAGAGCGAGAATTGAACACAAGTAAATTATTGCTGTGACATTATTGTATGGAACAGGCAAGAGACTTGCATCGTGTAAATGAGTCTTAAGGGTATTACAACTGGAAATCTAGCTATTATAATTCTATGTTTTTTCCTTACAACCAACTTTTTTGTATTCAAACCCTCTACAAACCAACTTTCCGTAATATCAATAATTTGGGGGTAAGCTAAGCCCCAAAATAAGCCATCTACAAGTAGTAATGCGAATTTGATTTCTCTGCGTATTGTAATCCGAATGGATTGATTTTAATACAATATTATTTTGTTTGTTTTGATTCAATATAAATTCGGCCCCACGAGAAGGAAAGGATGCCCAATTTGTCCCAAACCGCTTATAATAATACCATTTCGTGGAAAACTTCAAATATTTATGTATTATTATTTGATCACGAGGAAAAATTGTTACATGATTGTCATGAGTAAAAATAATTTGATCTAGTCCTGATAAATAGTCACAAGAATCTAGACACAATTAGAACGTTGTGCACCAACAAAACTAATAGGCGCTAAAGACATGTAGAACATGTCGAAAAATCTCATGATTAGGAGTTTCGGAGACTTAAACAATACCACCTAATGCCGAACGTTGTAAACGTAAAACTGTTCCATTTAAAAATCGAACATAGTAATGAATTGTTAGAATCATTAGTTGTTACATATTTGGTAAAAATAATTTGGATATATAATAGATCTTGCTCGCAATAATCTTAACCTTATACATTATATTTATATTCTTATTCCATGATACACTTATTAATGTGTAAGGTTCTGCGATCTTCCTGTTGAAATCCTCTCGTTGCGATTCTCGTTAATTGAATAAACTTATTTACAATCGGAAGGTGATGATATTGAGATTCTTTTCGAGGATTTTTTTAAAGAAATACATAGTTTTTACGACTCGATTCGATAAGATGCTCATTTAATCGAACATTAAAGTTACATTACAATCGTTTCGATAATGTTAATGTTTGAAACTCTCACAGATCATTTCTTTTTTTAGATTTTTTTAGAAGTTTTTCAAATTGTATGAAAATCACAAATTTCGAGACGATTATGGAGATACTTAAACCAATCTTAAAGTAAACCATATTTTTCCACAAAATATATTGATTATAAAAGTAATTTTTAATTTTTAACAAGATCAACTAGCTGATGTTGATAAATTACTTTAGAATTATAAAATGATTTGGTGTATGTACTTATTTATTATTAATTTATTTTAACTTCTCATTTTAGAGTTAAAAAAATATTTAGTTAACACGCCACTTACGATGATTAAAAGTAAAAATAATTGGACAAGTACATAGTGAATATCTTTATCATAGATACGTTTTAATTAGTACTTAATCAAGTTAACCTTTTTGAAATTTGAAATGCCTCACTAAATAAACAAAAACAAACTTTACCGTAGGTAAAGTATATCAAAAGTTAAGCATGGTTTAACAAGTAGTCTTAGAGACTTTGTTGTAATTCTTGTTTTTCGATAGTTAAAAAGTTGAAAATCAATTAATTTGTTGTGAAATTGAGAAAAACACCCGGGAAGGAGAGGAAGACTCTTGGCAACCATATGGTCCACAATTGAGAGCGAGTTAGTAGCACAGAATGTCCATCAATCGACAACCCAGGACAGAAGACCAGAACATAATGGGGAAAAAAAGAACTTACCACTTGCTCCGTTATCGTCACTGCATCTTCTTCCTGGTGGCTCCTGGAAGGTCAGGGTAAGACTTCCTCGCGCCCCTCTTGATTCACCACCTAAACTGCCACGAGGACTCCTAGAGCACATATCCTGCATAATCCCACCCCCTATGCTCCCCCTTGGACTTCTTCCTATATCTAGGGCAAGAATCCCTCCAATGCTTCCTCTCGGACTCCTATCAGCTCCAAAATTAAATTCCTTTTTGTTTAAATCATTTAACAAAGTCCCAGCTATACTTCCTCGCGGGCTTCTGCTGCCATCTGCAAAACTTCCCCGTGGACTGATTCTCATACCATCACCAGCTATACTACCTCTTGGACTTTTGTTGAAATCTACCTGTGACGGAGTTAAAGAATGTCGGGGACTTTTACTTATTTCAGGTGCTAAGGAATTTCTATGTTGACTCCATCCAGAACCATCTGGAACTAAACTATTCCTTGCACTCCTAGATGAGTCCGGCACCAAACTATTTCTAGGGCTTTTATTGAAGTCGGGTGGATTTAAACTCAGTCTTGAACCGTGAGCAATATCAGGAGTAAGACTATGTCTAGGACTCCGATCCATTCCAGGGCAGAGGCTATTTCTTGGACTTAGTGCACTTTCTGGCACTAAAGAATTTCTGTGACTTCTCCTCCCCTCGGCGACATCATCAGGAAGCAAAGAGTTTCTGCCGGTCCTATTGTAATCTGGAGCCAAACTATGTCGTGGACTTTTATTGAAACTTGGTATATCCGGACATATGCTATTCCTTGGACTCCTATCCAATATTGGTATCGTCATCATATTGTCATCTCTATCTGGTGTGCTGGGACTTATATCGAGATTTGGTGCAAGACTATGTCGTGGGCTACGCCGGGGACTTTTTGGAATTTGCAATGTTTCGGAAGAGTTTGTGATGGCAACACTAGCCCTTCTTGCGGGGGATACGGAGGGAGATGGTGGCGCTCTTTGGCGTCCTTGAGGAGACGACGCTGCGCTGCGAGACGCTCTACGTCGCCGCGACGAAGAGCTTCTCGCCAACATGTTTCCCTTTTTTTAGTTCTTACACTCCATATAAAAAGATCACATTTATAAAATTTTTATGCGTTATCATTTTTAGAGCACTTCACAGAAATATCTACAGGCAAATATGCCGAATCACATTTTATCTGCTAGAACACAGAAACACGTTGAATTTTTCTCACTGTTTTTCACTGCTCATCTGAAACAAATAAAAAAAATAGATATTTTTTTTTCGTATAAAGAACATTAAAAGCATTAATCAATACTTTATAAGTAAATCTGTAATATCAAAATAGTTTAATTTTCAAAAAATTATTTCGAATTAAATCAGCTTCTAAAAAATATGGTATAAAATCATCTGAATATAATATAGGAGTGCTGCTCTTCTCGAAGACGAGGAAGACATTCTTACACGTTGATCCGTTCCTTCGAAGCAGAACGGAGGAATTTTGACATGGTGTAGCAGAAGGCTATCAAAAAAACTGTAAAACTGCATATTCTTGTTGGAAATAAAATTTAAATAAAGAGAATCATTCGATAATAAAAATAGCACCAACTAATCGAGTATCAAATATAGAATATAAGTTTTTTTCTCAAGAAATAATTCCATAAGATTCACCTCTCCCAAAAATCTTTCTTCGTCAACGTTGTGATATTTTTCCATTTTAATGGCTTCAATAAAAAACAACTTTGCAATATCACTTATTTTATATTTTAATTTTGCCAAAATATAAAATAAGTAATATTGCAAAGTTTTTTTTTATTCATACATACATTCTCCCTTCAAACCCCATTTAGGGGCATAGGGAGGCCACAAGAGCTCTCCATTGCGCTCAATCTTGCGCCATCATAGGGGGATACTAGTTGCCTGAACCTCCTTCCCCCTTATGGGGTCCAGGCGTCCCCGGGGCTTATTCCTTGTGTCTTTTTTGACCTGTGGAGGTTTAAGGAAGTTAAGTGGTCAACCTCATGCTCCCGATCTGATTTTTCGAATTCCTGCCTCTTACAGGATGCTCGAAAAACCAGCAAAAAGAGCAGAGGTGCTATTCTTAGCCGGCGACCCCACGGCTATTCAAACTCATTAAAATTCCATTAGATATTGCAGGGCTTGCATGCAATGGAACTTTAATGATCTGGTACTCCCATTATTTGGAATTACATCAACCTCGAAAAATTGATTGTAGTAGAATAGAGGTGTAGAAAGCTCCATTGTAAGGGATATAGCAAATCAAGGCTAAACTGGGGTCGATGGTCTCCGAAACGATGCAATTGATCCAGTGCCGGGAGTATTAAAGAGACGTTTTCAAGTAAGTGGAAGACACGTTGCCATTGTTTCATGACGATGAACACAAAGGAAATGACCAGGAAGAAGAAAAAGTATATTATATCAATGAACTTTGTGAGGGGGAGTAAGAAATTTCGCACACTTATAGGTTATATAGATGAATTTGCCCTTTCACTATTTTGATCTTGAGGTGATTTTCCGATGGAAATAGATTCGTTCTGGAAAATAATTTGCTGTAATCCGATAAAAGTATGGTGTCACCTGGGAATGAAATTTAGTGGTTCCTCGGGGAAGGGTAGTTATTTTAAATTGCAAATTTGTCCGTAAAGATGTTACGTGATGGAAATGAATATGGAAAAGGGATGGATTTATGGTGATTAGTTTCAAGCAAAAGTTATCGCGTTACAGCAAACAATTTCATTTTTTTTTTCAACCAAATGACCGCTAATGATTATTTGACAGTTTCTAACATACTCTAATTTTTTACATCTACTAATTTTACCATTATCTATGTTTTTGTTCCACAACGCCACTTTTTATCAATATATAGGTAGGTATACGAGTTTCTCTTTTTTTTCTATTTTTTTTTTTACGAAAATTCACCTAAACAAATCAATAATCCAAAGGATAGTCGAGGTCTGCGCAATTTTGTGAATGGTATTAGGAAAGATCAGGTTGTGGTATCAATAACCTTTAATATTGACAACCAATACTCAAGATTACTTCAAGATTCAGTCAATTTGACTCATTCTTTCGGATTGTTTAAAATCCCCAATCAACACAGATCGACTCCGATTTTTCCTCAGAAGTGGTTATCGATTTGCCTTACATTAAAATCTCCGTTGACAACATCTAATATAATAATATAAAAAAACTCAGGTTATTGCGAACTCTTATAACTCGAGATCGGCTTAACGGATTTTTATCATTTTTGTGTTATTGGATTCTTCTCCGCTCCGGATACTATAATATTTAATAATACATCGAAAAATGGATAACAAATAATAATATAAAATATAATATTAAAGTTAGTATGGAATGGATTTACTGACAACAACGCCATCTGTGAAAAATTACATTACAACACATTTTTTATTTACCTACTGAATTTCAAAACATTGGTACGCAGATTTTTGATAGAATTTCTTTAGCTTCTAGAAATAATAATATTGTTTAACATTCAAACATATTTAAACGAATTTTTTTCCCTTTATTATGGCAATCACCCTACGTTTGTATAAATTACAAATTCGAAAACCATATTCATCGTAAGGACTACAGGACAACGTCTGTCGGGAGAGCTAGTGAGGAATATTTTTAGCTATTAATATAAAGTAGTAGTAATCATATTTTTCTTCGAATACGAAGCAATAACATCACCACACCTTCGGTTGTTCTGTAAAAATAAACAGAGTTGCGCCCTATTTTCCTCACAACCGAACTAATTTGGAACAATTTACTATCGATCGTTGTTGTTTGGACTAGACCAGTCGAGCGTTAATTATTAATGGAGAGTTCGCCTCAGAAACAACACTTCAAACGTTACGTGTACAACCTTCATAATCTAGGGAAAAAATCTTTCACATCAAAGAATCTATGACTTTGGGGCTTTTCTACTTAAATCTTTATAAATACATTTGGAAATTTGAACAACAATTTTACTTAATAATTTTTTTCTGTACGTTTTAGAACATTTACGTTCTGTAGTTTAATCGAACAGAGGTCTGTGCCCTTATTCTTGTAGCGGTCTTAATACGCTCTTATCTTGATTGACAATCATAAAATGGCGGATTGGTATTCACAAAACAAGATATCTAGTAGCTATCTTAAAAATTCGTTATGTTTGAAATATCAGTATGAAAATGATTCAGTTCAAGATGGGATTTAAGATTAGATTCCGATAGTTTTGTGAATACGACTGCTTGCGATCGTGTCTTAATCTTATCGTTAAGTGATTTTTAAAAGCGGTTGATTATGAGTATAGCCCTGATGGTTTCGTGCGGGTTGGCTTTGCTGCGGATTTGTCTCCTTCGAGCTAACTCGTGGTGTGCTGGGGGCATTAAAGGGAGAATGTATGTATGTATGTATGTATTATTAGAAATTACACAATTTCTTTTATTCAACATGTTCATGTAAGGGTCTGTACAGACCTGAACACGCGCGGTAATCTAACCAATGTAACGTTGCATGCAACGTATCAAATTTCCATATTATCTAATTAACGCATCAAATTACTGTGGTTCGTGACGAACCACCGTGTACTATGGAATTTTGATACGTTGCATTACTAGGGATGCCAGATGTACGGTTTTCGACCGAACAGTCCGGTTTTCGTTATACTTGTCCAGTCAAGAAAATCTCGATAAACCGGACAAAAGATTGATCCGCGTTTGTTGTGTATGACATTTCACACGAAATTCTGTAAACAAACAAAATAGTAGCCCGGCAACGGGAGTGCTTACAGCCGAGATGCGCTATGTCAGATTTGAATGATTTCGAGTAGGTGCAGAATAGGTGCCAGACCTTTTGTTTTAATTTTTATTTTATATTATCAAAATATTGTTATGTCCTTATAAAATCACACGAAACCTTTATTTTTTGGCCAAAATGAACAAATTTATGTTAATTTTAATATTTGTACCTACTTTAAAAAGTAATCTTTGAATACTGACCGACCTCAGTAGCCTAGTTATACTAGCGTGGACTTCAGATCCGAGGTCCCGGGTTCGATTCTCGGTCGGGTCAGAGTTTTTCTAAGTGTTTTTTCACTTGAAAATTCTACCCGGGGTAGGCCAGTCTCAGATTGGACGGGACCGGTTGACTGGAAAAGATTGCCTCAGGCAATAAGTTCCGCCGGCTATACTGACACCTTTGTATAGAAAAGTGTTATATTATATTATTATTAATATTTTCTTCAAAACGCCATTATATGTATCATAAATTTAGTTGGTGCATCATGGTTGTAAGACATCGATGATTACGGGAATGCAATATTTGCTTTATTTGTTTAAAATTTCTATTATCAAAATGACAAACCAAAACAAAATGGACCAAAATATGAAGGGAGCACCTAATTGGACGGGAAAAAAACTTAAAAACAGTATATTGATTAAAGAAAGCGTTGTTGTACACTCGAAACTTGACATAAAATCCAACATGGCGGGCTAAAACCTACAGAGATCAGCTCGCAATCGATCGATATGGGTTAAACTACCTCGACGACGGCTTGATCGCAAATTTTCTACCGCTGAACTCTTATTTTTCACTGATCACAGTTTTTTTTATAAAACAGTTAGAGACAAATCAATTATATTAGAGCTATCACACTCGCAAACGAGACTGGACGATTTTGATAGAAAGATTTTGTCTCGAATATAATGGGCCATTTAGACACTGAGAACATTGGTGAATCAAGTTATGCTGTGAATTATATGACATGTAATCTATAATCAGTGACAAAATCATTAGTAAAAAACCTCATGGAAGGATTGGCAACGGAAGATCAAAGCTACGATGGCAGATGCGGCTAAAAAATTTTGGTAAATAATTATGGACAATACCGGCGGTTATAGTGGCTCGAAGATTTTTTTTGCGAAGGGATGTTGGCAATCGTTCCAAAAATGATTACCACCGACTGATGGAATAGAAAAGAAAATCAAGGAGATGGTAGATTTTTTTACCACAATGGTAGGACAAGTCATAATACACATTCAGTATACCAAGAATGAAATTTTATTGTTAGATATCTAAAAAAGGACTTAAATGAAATAACAGTAGAAGACGGTCGTAAGCCCGTAGAGGTTTGTTTCATTTAAAAATCGAACATTAGTAATGAATTGTTAGAGTCATTAGTTGTTACATATACTTAAACGAAGGTTTCCAGGACAATGGTCTAATATAATAAAGTTAATCAGTATTTGGATCTTCTGTATACGAAATATACCAATATTACGTTAATGAAAAACATCAGATAGTAAATAGTTTGACAAACTTGAAACATTTTCATGTTCGAAAAAAAAATTATTTTTCTTGGTACTTTGCCAAGATTTCTTAATTTTTTCTATCTAAGAATTATCAAACTGATTAAAACTTTTCATATTGAAGCAAACATTGAGGATTTCTCGATTACATTTTTTTTCCACAACAATTTTCCAAAACCATCACCTCTGACATTTTGATAACATAACATTTACCTTTAAATATAATAATTTACTTTCAAATTTCACTCAAATTCCTCATCAAACGTCAACTTTGACGTTTAAAAGTATCGATTATTAACATTTTTTATATTCTATAATATTTCATAGAAAATAAATTTTTTTCTTGTAGAAGATCGTCGATTATTTTTTTAACTATTGGAATATTTTTTAAAACGGTTCCCTATATCGAAAATGTCATTAATTATGCAAACCAGACTTGTAGTGTCGTTTGTACGGAAAGTGGCCGCTCTGCGATGGGGTTAGAGAGGTAAGGGAAGCAAGACAGCACCATGGATAGGTAGCTACACCATAACTCCTCCATTTCTCCTAATCAATATCTGACCGCTACGAACTGTGGTATATTTTGAGCAGCAAACAGTGTTGAAGTTATATCATTAGTTTCTGTATATTGGAGCTAGCAATCTATAGAGCAACTTTTGTGCTTCGTACAAATGGATTAAGTTCTATAACAGACTTCTGAGTTGTAATAATTTTGAGCTAATGAATGAGATATGTGGTGAGTATTTTCAGAAATGAAAAGTGTTATTGAGATTATTTTAAGTAAACTGTTTATATTATAATATTATTCAAAGATAAAATTCATTAAACATTATTATTATCACTTCAATTATATTCTTAACTAGCTTTCCCGACAGACGTTGTCCTGTAGTCCTTACTATGAATATTGATTTCGAATTTATAATTGATACAAAAATACCTACGTTTTAAAAATTATGTTTGAATGTTGAAAAATTATTTCTGAAAGTTTGAAAGAAATTATATCTACATATAATCTGCGTGCCAGTGTTTTCAAACTCTATGGATGTAGGTAAATAGAAATTGCGTTGTTATGGATTTTTCATAGATGGCGTTGGCGTCGCAAGAAATCAGTTCCATACTCACTTTAATATTTCAGCTTTTACATTTTATTTCAACTTTTTATTTACTTATTCTGTTATCCGGAGCGGAGAAGAATCCAATAAATCAAACATCGAAAGAATCTGTTCAGCCGATCTCGAGTTAGAAGTGCTCGCTCTAACCCGACTTTTGTCGTTTTGTCTTTTGTAGCTATTCTGAAAAGACAAATTGAAGATTGAGATAAATTTAATAGCTATTGGGTCTTTTGACAATTAGATAATATAAACACATAGATATATAGATTACAATTATAGAATACTAGCTTATACCCGTTTTGCTTTACGTTTTTGATTCCGATTGTCAGGCTTGATCGGTAGGTAATTAAATAGGTTCTAGTCTAGCTTCCCATTGCTTAACAGACCTCTATAACTGACATAAGCACAGAAAAAGAAGAATGACTTTTTTACCGACCTCATAATATTATACGAACCTACCGACATAATTTGCAAGTTTTCATAGAGAGCTCTGTGGTTTGAATCTTAGCTACATTCCCTACATTGATAATTAATTGGGCATTCCACCCATAGAGGGTGATTTGTGAATAAGCTCAAAGCTTGCAAAAGGACAATACTTGTGTGGTGGTAAAAGAAAAAAACGTCTTGCTACTTTGGATGTTCGGTTTATAACAATGAATAATAAAAAATCACAATACTATTTTACAGACTTGCTTAAAGTCGGTAGGCAACAATAATACCAAAAATTTAAACAATCAAGTCACCACCGCCATCTGTGGAACCAACGCCAAAACACTCAAGGATCGTAGAATCGATATCAATTCATAACACATTTATTTATCTTTTCAACAGATGGCGATGCTGGTACTATTTTGTAATTTAATATGTGTTTATTCAATTTGTACCTGTCAAACTTCAAAATCAAACTGCAAATTTTTTCATTTAATCTTTATTTATTGAGAATAACAAGATTTGAATAACATTTATATGTATAACAAATCAATCTACAATTATTTTATTACATTTTCATACCGTAATACCAAGATTCCATTCAACGTTTACATGAGTAATTTTGTTTCCAAAAATCTTTTTGAGAAATTTGTATGAAGATCCTAAAAAAATAGAGTTTTTTTAAATAGCTCTAAATATATTAAAGTTAATGCAGCAAATTGTATTTAAGAACCTTCTCAAGCAAATTGCACCGCTCTGCGCAGCATTTGTATTTTGAGCGTGATGTTCACATATACGATAGAAAGCACACAAACATTTCTGAATTATTATGTAGATAAACGCATAAATAGAGATTATAAACGCATTTTCCAATACAACAATTGCGTAACAAACTATTGACTACCGATTGCCTTCTACCCAAGATAATTTTTGGTGTTGTTTCGCTTGTGAAAGTATTTATTTGCTGTCATTCCCGTGCATGTTGTCGTTTTGACGATAGATTAAACTACACCTCGTTCATAATAGATATTTTATTGACTATTGAATTGTTATAGTCAATCGATCAATTGCAATCACAACTCAATAGCGATTGAGTTGAGTCGGTTCTTTGAATTTCAGAATAGCAGTCAATGTAAGTAATTACTTTTTAGCTAAATAAACATGCACAGTGTAAAATGC
The DNA here is from genome assembly GCA_963576905.1 of Mystacides longicornis. Lineage (NCBI taxonomy): Eukaryota > Metazoa > Arthropoda > Insecta > Trichoptera > Leptoceridae > Mystacides > Mystacides longicornis. The sequence goes on along the minus strand of OY756436.1, from coordinate 21,528,972 downwards.
AAATTGTGTTTAGGATCAGAATCTATCAATTTTAAAAAGTTGTCAATGAAAATAGGGTGTATAAACTTTTATGCTGAACCATTTTTTGGAAACTGCAGTTTTCGCACTCGATTTTTTACCAAAGCACCAGATTATGAAGAATATTTCGGACTTTGATAAGCTTCTGTAGCACTAACCCATTTATAACAGAATTGATTATTGTGGGTTAAAATTTATTCCTTCAATATATATGTATCTAAAACTATGGACATTTATTTTATGAGATGAGAATACGTAGGTAAATTCATGTAGGTACTTAAAATTATGTTGAAAAATTGATTTCCTTAAAAGAGAAGATTTCAATCAAAAAAATAATTAGAAGATCTTCTTTAATTCAGTTTTATTTAAAAATTAAAAGTTCAGGTGGCATAAGAAAATTACTGGACTTATTTAGACTTCGCAAGTGGGGATGGGAAATATATCCAATAGTGGACTGAAAAGGACTGATGATGAAAATTCAGTTAACTCATTTTTTGAAAGAGCAAAGGTCTTGAATATTTTGACATGAATCAATTTAAAATTAAAATAATTAACATTCCGTTTATAATTCGATGAAATTCAAAAGTTTCTAACTATTATAAAGAGAGGTATTCGAGTGGATGATTTGTTTTTTTTTTATAGGTATTTTTAATTTACAAAAATAAACACCCACGCAAGCAAACTCTTTGATCCTTTTTGTAATTATTTATCATCCAGCTTAAATCCCTCTTAAATTCTCTTTTTGAATTTTTTTCTGTTCATCGGTTTAGATTTCATCTACCGCAAACATTATTCAATTCCATAAACCATTACGACATCTCTTTAAAATGATGATGAGCATTAGGTATCCATGAGTGTTAGGGTGTGATTTTGATCTGGGCTAAAGTGGCTAAAATAAACACACATTAAGCAATGCTCGTATCGTAAAAGAGGAAGATTCATCAGCTTCTTTGAAACTTAAATTGAGTCTTATTTTGCACTAGCTAATACCCGTCTAAATTTACGTTGTTGATTTGGCTAGTCAGACTTGAGCAGTATAGGTTATTGAACAGGTTTTATCTGCAGCTTTACCTTATTCAGGACCAGGAGTCTATATATTTTCAAAATGTTTCAAAAGGAAAAAAATTGTGTCACCGCTAAATATGCGAAAAAGTTAAAAAAAATAATCTCTCTTTCAATGTTTATAAAAAAAGAAACAACAAAATGTGAGTCCTCGATTCTACTGCGTGTAAATATACCTAGGTACCTACCTACGTACATAGTATAATATAGTTAGATTGACCTACTTAACAGGCTGTCATGATCATTTTGGTAACATACCAGAAAGCTGGTGCAAGCGAGCCCTGCTTAACCAGCTTTACGCATCTGTCATGGCGTACCTTATAGGTACTTTAGACTTTTCTTTGAAAATCTTTATAAAATAAGAATCATAAGACTTAGGTATATTTTTGTATATCAAATCAAACTTCAATATTTTTTATACATTTTCATACAGTAATGCTACAGTTCTGCATAAAATTTACACGAATAATTTAACTTTTAAAACATGACTTTATCATTATGTAATTGAAATTTAAGTATGATGGTTTAAAATTTTTAGAAATTTGTAAATAACATTAAATATATTTGAGAAATTGGAAAATTTTGTATCAATGATTACCATTAATATAGGATCCATGACGATTAAAATCAAACCTAAAGTCTGCGGTTTATGCGTGATATGTCAACATACGAAAATATCTACATAATATTTTAGTCCGTTTATTTATATTTTTGTAACAGCATCAATCATAGAAAACATACATTAAGGTCAGATATTAATATGCCCAGAGCCGTACAAAATGCTGGAGAAGGTTCTTAAATACAATTTGCTGCATTAACTTTAATATATTTAGAGCTATTTAAAAAACTCTATTTTTTTAGGAACTTCATACAAATTTCTCAAAAAAAGACAGTAAGCCATCATTTGGAAACAAAATTACTCATGTAAAAGTTGAATGGAATCTTGGTACTACGGTATGAAAATGTAATAAAATAATTGTAGATTGATTTGTTATACATATAAATGTTATTCAAATCTTATTATTCTAAATAAATAAAGATTTAATGAAAAAAAAAAGCAAAATAGGTCCTCCATTTTGAAGTTTGACAGCTGCATTTATCACACATAGCGCAAATCACCCTCTATGGGTGGAACGCCTAATTAATTATCACAGGGTGTATGGAATGTAGCTAAGATTCAAACCACAGAGCTCTCCCTCTATGAAAACTTGCAAATTTTGTCGGCCGTACCAAAGTCGCCGACTAATACCGCTGATCTACCACCCACATCTTCTACTTTTATAAAGACACAGTTTTGAAAATTGAAAAATTCAAACATTTTATTTTATTTAAATTCTCTTCAACTATGTAAGCGGCATATTTCCTTAAATTAATCTCATTTGAAAGCCAGAAAATTTATATTGCTTCGACGCAGAACCTTCCTTTCAAAGATGTCCAGCATATCTGCCATTATCACTGTCACTGTTAGTGCCTCGCACCCATAGGTCAACACAGTACGTATGACTGTTTTGTAGATGATTATTTTTGTTTTCCTGTAAACGCTACGCGATTTGAACACTGGCAGCAGGGAGAAGTAAGTTTTGTTGGCCTCTGTGATTCTGAGTGAGACAAGATGCTAAATAGGTGAACTGTGCCCTTATTCTTATAGCGGTCTTAATACGCTCTTATCTTGATTGACAATCATAAAATGGCGGATTGGTATTCACAAAACAAGATATCTATTAGATATCTTAAAAATTCGTTATGTTTGAAATATCAGTATGAAAATGATCCAGTTCAAGATAGGATTAACATTAGATTCCGATAGTTTTGTGAATACGACTGCTTGCGATCGTGTCTTAATCTAATCGTTAAGTGATTTTTAAAAGCGATTGATTACGAGAATAGCCCTACTGTTCCTACTTTTGATACACCTACATCAAAATATTGTGCTATTTCTGGCTTCGGTTTGCTCGGGATAAGAATCCTGTCTTATATTGAACTGGATCACGTGCGAGTAGATTCTGTTAGACAATAAGTGACGCCGAAAATGTTGATATTTATTAGGCTAATATACATATTTAAAAAAAAATGATGGCACAGTGTGTGTATGACCGTACGGTTTCGCAAATCCCCTGGATGAACCCTTTAAGAAAGCTGAATATATTTACATAAAATCTGCTTACCTGCTCCGAGTATATTGGCTTAACTTTTGGGATTTCAATTCTTCTCAGAAGCCCGCCTAATAATATTATTATTAGGGAGAGAGATACGCATTTCATTTAGCTAAGATACCAACCAAAAATGATTCTGTAATATTCTGGAATAACTAGATTTGTTTCTTACTTGGTGGACGATGTCTTTTACATATTATCTTTTCGTACAAAAAATCTTTTACGTAGGTACTTTTTTAGGATTATGATAAAATTATCCCAAAATTTTTATACAAAAACATAACATTTTGTAGTGTTTAAACTTCGAATGCATTCTCATTTTTTTTTTTTTAAAAGATGCCTATGCCATTTTATACTGCCGAATCTTACTGTTGACAACTTTTAGATAGTAATTATACACCTATATTATTTATAAAATTATCTTTTCGACCGTGAATAAGACCGAACGTCTTCTTCTTCAGGCTAACATAAATAAATAAATTAATTATTAAACACTTTTCTATACAAAGGTGTCAGTATAGCCGGCGGAACTTATTACCTGAGTCAATTTTTTCTAATCAACCGGTCCCGTCCAATCTGAGACAGGCCAACCCCGGGTAAAAATTTCAAGTGAAAAAACACTTAGAAAAACTCTGACAAAATCAACTAAACTGTTGAAGAAGCCGTTCGGTCGTCTAAAAACCGGTTAGCTCGGTAGTAAAATTGTGGAAAAACTTCTACTTAGTTATGCTGTTTTAAAGGCTGGCTGTTCACTTCACTTTAACAACGTTCGTCAAGAAAGTGCGCAAATTTAATGCGCTGATATTTCCCATCATGGGATTTTTAACGTTTTCGACTTAACGAAGACCCGTATGACCCCGACAGGACTCGAACCCGCACCCCTGTCAGTCATACGCAATGACACTAGCCACTTGATATGTGAGTTTTAATAATCACTCTCTTTTAGTGTGACAACATCCTCTGATTTTACTATAATGTGCACATATTTTAAGGTATTCGAGCAAAAAAACGCTCGTCTTCACAGTTCAAATCCAAATTTATATTTGAATAGCTAATTTTGAAATCGGCAGTCGAATACGTTACACGGTGATACTTACTTTACTTCCGATGGCCATATAACTCCGACAGAGTTTTGGCCTCCTGAACAATGTTTCTCCAAGCCGTCCTGTCCTGCATAATGGACTCCCACTGATCTCCCACACCCAGCACGTCCAGGTCCCGGGCAACGTTGTCCATAAGCCGCTGCCTTGGTCTTCCAGGTGGTCTTCTACCCGTGGGCCTGCTATCCACAAGACTCTTTGTGGTAGGCTTACTCGGTGATAGGTTACATTTATCGCATTTTCACAATCGGCAGAGGTAAAAAACTCAAATGAATATGTACAAACACGTGAACATTTTTTATTAATCCTTGGTTAATATTGAGATAGGTAGAAGTGTAACATCAAATTATTATGCCTATTAATCCTTCGAAATCCGGGTTGCTGCAAATTCGAAATTACAAATAATTTCGCCAGGGTTAAAAGGAAAAATAATATTTATTTACTTGGGTGATGAGGTTAGGTGGAAAAAAAGGGTTTTTTTCGTTTATGAAATTTTTTTAAATTACGGATATTTTCGTCCCAGCCCAAATAAATATACGGATAACCACGAAATTTTGTACCTATATGGCGGGAAAAGATCAAATTTTCAAATTACATTTTCGTCCATTTTGAAATCAAATTTTGTTATTTATTTTTTTTAATTCATATAAATTTTGTTTTTTTTTCTGCATTTATTTGATTTATTATTAACTGAGTGAAACGTTTTATTGAGTTGAAATTATGCATTATTTCATTAATTGTTGGTATAACAGAGATGAAGACTCTCCGCGCAGGGACAACACTCCAAGATAGAATAAGCAACTCCGATATCAAGATAACATGAGATGTCGAATGTTGAGAACTGGAGTTCATCTAAAAGGCGTTTCTGGAGGACCGCACCGCAAGACTGGGGAATCTTCTTATTTTATCTTTATTTCATCCCCCATAGACCGCTTACGAGGCACTAGGGTTCATTAATATAATTTACATTTATGCATTATATTTAATGCATTACAAAATAATACCATAAACAATAAAAAAAATGACAAAGCAAACACAACAAAGGCAATGGAGAATATGAGATTCGATATCAATGGGGTGTGAAGGGTGCACTAGTCCAAAACTAAGAACATTTCGTTTAGTATAGTTGCACTGTTGCAGTAGCGACAAGAGCGAAGTCATGACGAATAATGATAATGTTAATAAGTAGGTATATTAAATGTCAGACAACGCGTGAATAAGAGGTTAAGTTGCTAACATGTCATTAATCGAATAAAAAGCTTTCTCGACAAGATACTGTTTATCCTCTCAATTGTCAGCCAATTTAAGGTTTGACGGGAGGTGGTTATATATTTTGTCAGTCTATATATGTCCTATAACAGGCCTCAGTTGGGTGTTATGTAATGAGACGAAATGGGTTCAATTTGAATGGTCGAGGGTTCGGTTGGAAAGGGACGCCCGCGTCAGGAAACTTTGCAACAGATATGCCAGGAAATAGAGTGCAGTTCATACATCGAACTGAAGAGAACAGCGGAGAACCGAGATGAGTGGAGGAGAAGATGTTCGCGCTTGCTGCAAACCAATTCACGGGATTGCAACCATAAAAGAAGACAGGGTTTTTTAGTGAATGTTCTGCATTTAAGTAAGTAAATAAGAGGGAAAAGCATAATCTATTTCCAGTTACCACCCTCAAATTTATTTCTACATGGTCTTCATTTTATTTTATTACTAGCTTTCCCGACAGACGTTGTCCTGTAGTCCTTACTATGAATATTGATTTCATATTTGTTATTTATACAAAAATACGTTTAAAATTATTAGTATGTTTGAATGTTATGAAATTATTTCTGAAAGTTTGAAAGAAATTCTATCAAAAATCTGCGGACCAATGCTATAAAACTCAATGGTTATCAAGTAAATTGAAATTGTGTTGTTATGGAATTTTTCACAGATGGCGTTGTTGTCAGTAAATCTGTTCCATACTAACTTTGATATAGTATTTTATATTATTTGATACACATTTTTCGATTTTTTTTATAATTATTCTGTTATTCGGAGCAGAGAAGAATTCAATAAACTCAGCATCATAAAAATCTGTTCAACCAATCTCGAGTTATAAGCGTTCGCACTAACCCGCCATTCTTTTATATTATAGATGGTTTTTAAATTCATTACTACCTTCTACAAATTTATACGTGTCTTTGAATTTGATGTAGGAACAAATATTTATTTTTATGTTAACAAAAAATAAGCTTGTATTTTAACATACCTAATACAAAATTAAGTCATTTTTATATGGCGACAAAAATAAAATCCACTCCGTAAACACTATTCCTTGTCGTCTTAGGGGTATTAATAAAACATGTCAACTATTTTAAAGAGACCCGTATCAGTCGTGAAAACATCCCCAACGGAATTTACAAAATGAAAAATATAATATCATCCCTTGACTTACATAGATACTCGCACAATAAGACGTGTTATGCAAAATTACCACTAGATAAAAAACCTGTAAAAATTCGCTTGAACACAAACACAAAAATAAAACCACCCACTTAAAAAAAACAATTAGTTCTTTTGTTTGCTGTGGATAGATAAGAAATTTTTGTACTTACCGTAATGATACAGATTCATTAATTTTTTTATATATTTTAGCTTTTTTTTGTTTTGTTTATTATTGTCACCGGGTCTCACGGGGGGATAAATTTAAGAGTACATGGGAGCAACCATTACCACCAGTATAAGGTACTTATTATTTTCAGGAGAAGGTTCTATGAAAAGGAAAAATAATTAATTGTAAAGAGTAATCAAATTTTATTTTTTCAAACAAAACATACCTTTTGTTTAAAAACATACTCATTTTAGACGAAAGAGAAATGTATAAATAACTTAATAATATAAATATTGCTATCTAATTAAAATGATTGACACCTTAGATAATTTCAAAATTTAAAAAAAAATCAAACACAAAAAGTCAATTTACTAAATATTAAAAAATGTTGCCTCCAGCAGATGATTCCAGCGCAATATTTTATTAAATGCAAGGGGTTGGTAGTCTAGCGGTTACGACGCCGGCTTTCAAACTCTTTCGTATAGGAGGTCGTGGGTTCGATCCCAGGTGCCGACCATCTTCCTCTTTCACTACACAAGCTTTAAGTAACTTACTGTGAAAGTGTCAAAGGGTGTATTTGTGTTTACTTTGAGTGAGCACAGATTCATTTATTAAAAAAAAATCCCAGTTATTATGACTATCATAGGTGGGGTCCACCGTCCCAAGTTTGCCTAAGGTACTGTTTGAGAAAATTAAATTAGTAACACATCCCCCATAGCAACCCTGAACCACCATTATGCTTGTTATATTATTGAGAAATTGTACTTTTGCAAAAATAGGATCAAGTACCTACCCAATTGTCGCTGATCAGCATTCTTAAGTTAAGAAAACCAACCACATTATTATGTTTCATTTGTACAATATCACATCCTTTATAGCACTAACACTCAAATGAATTCTCCAAAAAATCTGTCACTCGAATAAGTTTACGAATGAACAAAATATGATAAAAGAAAAAAATAATGTATTAAGTACATAACACAATTTCATACAAAACGGTACTGTATTATTTAACACCTTCTGTCGACTTTGCTTCTAAAGCTCAGAGAGTGAGAAATATTTCGAGCCTAAAACAAAACGCTAAGCGTTATTTTCGCTTATTTTGAATAGCTTGCAATCGTTATGATACGAGCTTACTTCATAAAGTGTTAACGCTCTAAGTTATGTACGTACAGAAAATATAAACGATGAAAATATAAATCTTTATATTCGCGACAACAGGTTACGGAGTCTGTGAAGTTTATACGGCACAAATTAACTACAGCTCTTAGAAATTTGTTTAATTAAGTATCTACGATGAATATAAATTATTTTTCTACCAAAAGTACGAAACTACATAAGTCATAAAAATAACTTTTTTTTATTTTATATCATACCTACTAGCTGATCGTTAAGTGATTTTAAATATCCTAAAGCCTTTACCAATAAACATGATATCAAAAATGATAATATTGTCTAATGGGGCAGTAAATTATAATACTTGTTTTGATGATGGAAATCTACATAATATTTTAGTCCATTTATTTATATTTTTGTAAGAGCATCAATCATAGAAAACATACATTAAGGTCAGATATTAATATGCCCAGAGCCGTACAAAATGCTGGAGAAGGTTCTTATATACAATTTGCTGCATTAACTTTAATATATTTAGAGCAATTTAAAAAACTCTTTTTTTTAGGATCTTCATACAAATTTCTCAAAAAGACAGTAAGCCATCTTTTGGAAACAAAATTACTCATGTAAAAGTTGAATGGAATCTTGGTATTACAGTATAAAAATGTAATAAAATAATTGTAGATTGATTTGTTATACATATAAATGTTATTCAAATCTTATTATTCTCAATGAATAAAGATTTAATGAAAAAAATTGCAAAATGATTCCTCCATTTTGAAGTTTGACAGCGGCTTATAAACTCATAGCACATATCACCCTCTATGGGTGGAATGCCTAATTAATTATCACACATGGGTGTAGGGAATGTAGCTAAGATTCAAACCATATAGCTCTCTCTATGAAAACTTGCAAATTATGTCGGTAGATTCGTATAATAATAATATGAGGTCGGTAAAACAAAATTTGTAAAAGTGTCATTCTTCTTTTTATGTGCTTATGTCAGTTAAGCAATGGGAAGTTAGACTAGAACGGGTAGCCTAGTAAATAATAATTCATTTTCTCGACCGTACTCGTAACTACTTAGTGGAACGAATTTTTTAGTTTTTCCACATTTTTTTATTGATTTTTTATTTTTACATCTAAGAAGACGTTCGGTTAGCTTGATAATAAAATTGTGTAAAAAAAACTAAATATTTTGTATTAGGTAGGTACCTACTTGTTTTAATATGTTCCAGGATATCAAATACAAAAATATATTTTTAAATCTAATGGATAATTTCTCAGATCATAATATAAAATGGTTTCAGTTTTATAGTTTTACAATACATCATAGGAAACCAACAAAAGCTCTTTATTTCGCTCGATCTTGCGTTATGTTTATGACCTCCTCCCGCACCATGTCCAAATCCCGGAGCTCTTCTTTGAAGGAGCGGAACACAGTATGAGAGTGTCTTCCTCATCTTTATATACCTAATAGTATAGATTAATTTCAAGAACTTTTTTCATATTTGTATTATACACAAGTTTTTTTTCTATAAGGCGTCCTCTGAAATTGACCTTTTCAGTTTCCTCTTCAATCAAATTATAAAGAAAGTTTTCATAAGTACAACCGATCTATTTTACTCCGGAAAAGTCATTTTAAGGTGCCTACTTTGTTTCATTACATTGAAAGGTAGGAAGCTCATGATCCGAGATTTCATACTCTTAAGGAAATATTTAGGATTTTTCTATCTCCGTGGCATCTTTTCTATCATTCTGGTGTAAGTTATTCTATACTAGCTATTATGAGAATGAGATTTCGAATTTGATATTTATACAAAAATACCCACGTTTAAAATATTTTGAATGTTAAACAAAATTATCAGAAAGATCGAAAAAAATCCATCAAAAATCTGCGTACCAATATTTTTAATGTCAACGGTTGTCAGGTAAACAATCATTTTGTTGTAAGAGCATTTTTCATAGATGACGTTGGCGTCGCAGGAAATCTGTCTCAAACTAACGTTAATATCATATTTTTTTATAATATCATTTTATCAACTTTTTATTAGGTATTCTGTTATCCGAAGTAAAGATGAATCCTATAAATTAAACATCGGAAGAATGTGTTCGGCCGATCTCGAGTTATAAGTGTTCACACTAACCCGAATTTCTTTTATATTATAGACTGAATTTCTAGAACAGTTGTTTCATTTGTTGGAATCGGGCCTATTCTACATACTTTGAAGCTTAGACACCTGTAACGTTTCCTTTACATCTTCTAAATTATTCTACAATTCTTATTTCGTATTTTTTCAGCAACTCACCATATCGCCCATCTTACATTTTAACAAGTACAAACTAAAAAAAAAACAATTCTTCCAGCAGAATTCCGTTATTTAAAAAGAAACCTTTCAAAAATCAACAAGGATTTTGATTAAACAGAGAGATACAGCGACGATATTTGGTATCAGATCAACTTATCAGATATATCAATGACCTCTTGTAACCATGTCCTTATCTTTTCAGTCCTTTCCTTGTTTCAAAGGGTCTTCAGAGATTTCTTAACCTCGATAAATTTGAAAAGACTACTTTCTTTAATAAACTAACATAATAATATGTAAGGCTTCTTTGTTGATTATTCATCTTTGAATGTAGGGATGATGGACTTTAAGGGTTCTTCAGCATCTTATAGGGTTATTTAAACCCCATAAAGTTCAAATATTGTGGAACCTGTATTACAGGGACAGCTACGAATGTCATTCCTCGAACTTCTCGCATAATTAATCTAATCACCACTACAAAAAAATATAAATTCTCTCATTATACCCCCAAAAAGAGCCTTTCAAACATGATTTTTCATCATGACAAAGTCCTTCACTTAAACCATTTCTAATCTCTCAACTGCAGTATAAAGGATCGTACCAATCACGATAAAAATGACGGTAAACTTTTTCGTACACACCCAAAAACATTTGATTACTCATCTTTTTTTATACAACGTTCTATCGAAAACAAAATTATTTTATTTGAATAAAAAAAATACCCATGCTGGTACCTTTAAAGGAGTATAAGATCCCTCAAGGTGACATTTAGTTCCCCTTAAGACATTAAGGAACATCGCTTTGTATACATACACACCTACACCGCAAACCCGCCCGTAGTTATACCTATTCTCGCATTGTTTACTTTAATTGATTCCGATAAATTATACCAGAGTTATCGAAACAACCCTCAGACATATTATAAAGTTACGTATGTAGGTACCTAGCTACAAGATTCCGGCCTCATAACTCATGAAATATGTGCGAGGAAATATTATGATAATCCAAAATCCAACTGATGTTAGAAATAGTTTACTGCAATTAAACTAATATATTTAACGGTTAAAAGACATTTCTAGTAAATACGTTACAGGTGTCTAAGCTTTAAAGTGTTACACGTAATTGTATTGTACCTATTATGAATAGATATAGTACATAATACAAATTTTATAATCCATATTTAAATATTAATTTATTGTTATTGAACTAATATATTTAACGCTTTTAAGACATTTCTAGTAATTAATCTGAAAATGTTGCACGTAATTGTTTTGTATTATAAATAGATATAGTCATACAAATTTTATATTCCATATTTTATTATTAAACATTTGTATGAAAATATTAATAAAATACGACATATTATTATTCCTTAACTCAGTTGTTCTTAAGTTGGTCGGTAAAACAGTAACTTTAAAAACAGATAATGTTGCCTAGATACTCAAAACATCATCTTTGGGTGGGATGCTTAATTAATTTGAAATATTGTATGTATGTAGCTCAAACCATGGGAGAGAATAGATTGAACAAAAGTCAGCTTATTTTTTTTACCCATCATGCCGTGTCGGACCTCCACTCTCTCTCCTATTTCTCGTACTTCTTCCCTGGCCTTCCTTGAGGACGGAATCGATGTGTTCAATCCACTTCATTCTCGGTCGGCCACGCTTTCTTACACCTTTCCTTTCAGCCTTGTAAACTTTCTTTGTCATTCTGTTTTCATCCATTCTTTCCACATGCCCTAACCATCTCAACTTATTGACTTTCATCTTTGTCACAACACTTACTTCCATACCACATCCCTTCCTTACATTCTCATTCCTTTTCATATCCCACAGAGTCTTTCCGCATATTCTTCGTAGACATCTCATCTCTACTGCATTTATACTACATTCTTCTTTTTTCGTCCATGTCCACGTTTCACATCCATACATCATTGATGGTAACAGAATTGCGTTATGCACAAGTTTTTTTTTGCTTGTAGTGAGACGTTGTTGTTTCTCATAATAGGTCACCCTGCTACCAGCACTTGCTCAAGACATTCATTTTCCACGGTTATTTTACAATTGGTTATTGCTTCATCCCTTTCAAAAACCAAAAAAATTGTTTTGCTTACATTCATTTTAAGACCGTTTTTTGCACAATTTTCAAACACACTTGACACAAGTTCTTGCGAATAATTTTCAGATTCAGACATAAGTACTAGATCATCTGCATACATAAGCGCACATACCTTTATACCATTTATTCAACCCCAATATTTATATCTTTTAACCCACTGACGCAAAAATCAAAAAACAAATTGAACAACCAGGGTGACATGACGCACCCTTCGTAAGATAGAACTCCGGCGAAAGGTGACTGTTCACCTTTACACGAATTATCCGAATAAAGCGAGGCAAGGGCACGCATCAGCCGGCTGTCCACTCCATAGATTGATAGAACCTCCCATGATTTACCTCTATCTACCCTATCATATACCTTTTCCAAATCTACGAATGCACAGAAAAGCTTATGATGTTTACTCAGAAACTTTTCCGTAATCATTCGCAGAGCAAAGATCTGATCAGCATATCCCCTCACATTCATAAAAGCCCCTTGTGCATCCCAAACTTTACTTCCAGTTATTTTTATAACCCTCCCTACTAAGATTCTACTGTTTCATTTACCCACGTTGCTCAAAAAGCTGATTGCACGATATTTGCCACAGTTAAACCGGGAGCCTTCCTCTTGTACAGAGGACAGATAATGGCTTTCCTCCAGTCACCTGGGGTACGGCCTTCCGTTCAGCACAAGTTGAAAAGCTCCAAGCACCACTGCAGCGTCACTCGGCCGCAATACCAGGAGGCCAAGTCGAACTATTAACGACAGCCTCCAACGTTAACAATTTGTTATTATTTCCATAGAGATAAAGTAAAAACTGTTGATCAACGTGCGTTTAACAATGTTGTTCCAAATTCCGAGTCGAAAAAAATAATGCTGACAGGTTGTTCAAAATTAACGTTAAACATTACCTCGAAATCTATGGATACATTACGACGCTGCTGTTATATCGAATTCGAAACACATTTTTTTTTTGTTTCGAAACCATTTTTAATTTGGTTAACGTTTGGAACGTTAACAGTTTTCACGTTTAACGTTATTTATTTCGACTCAGCTCCCTGATAAGCTCCGGTGATATCCTATCGCAACCTGAAGCTTTCCCATTTTTTGTTTTTTTAAATGCATTCGTAAGTAGTATAAGATATAAGCGCATTCACAACTAATTTGTATTTTTATTTGTCTAATCGATTGCAAAGAATGTGTCTCGCGTAATAAATCTCATAAGTATTCGTTGTGTCTTTCTTTATTTTCTTAATTTTCAGAATGTACAAGATTTCTAAGCCCAACCGTCCAATTATAATTACGACCTCCGTATTTCTTCATTATTATATTTTATTCAGTAACCTGGCATTTGTAAGCTTTAAGCCCCTTGAGATCTGAAGGCTGATGTCCCATGGTTACGTCAGTCGTAGGTATCTGCTCGCAAACAGATATTCCACTTGACATTGTATTTTAGTAAATTATAAAGTTATCTCAACAATATACGCACATATAATAGGTATATTAAACCCATATTTTTTTTACCCATCAAGCCGTTTCTTGAAGAGGGTAGGCAGAGAGTACAGTACGGACTTTATTTCCTATCCAAACAAACCTCTTTCGCTTCCGCATACATGCTCTTCTATTCCTTTTGCCCCTGACTTGGCCCTCCTGTAAGATGGCACCAATATGGTCGATCCATTTCATTCGAGTCGGCCTCGTCTGCGTGCACCCATTCTTTCAGATTTATAATATATCCTTTTAGTCATTCTCTCTTCGTTCATTCTCACTACATGCAAAAATGTCGTAGGTCATAAGAAATGTCTTAGTTGGCTTAGAAACGGTATAGAATTTCTATTTTCTTCTAATCTGAGTTGATCCAAAGTGAACACAATATACACCATACAGACATCTAACACAATAGATATTTTTTTTATTTATCATACCGTATCCCTTAAAGGGTAAGAAGAGTGAAAGAATATTTATTCTTTTCTATCCAGGCCCAGGCACACTTCTTTCGCTTCTTTCACCGACATTGCGTTTCGATTTCAACTACGCATTCGACGATTCTTTTCAGCCTAATAAATTTTTTTTGTCATTTTTTTTGTCACGTGAGCAAAACAATCTCAACTTCTTATCATTATAACCACACTTTCTTCAAATAATAGAAATGAGCTATGGTCGATAGCGGAAACTGAACCCATAACTTTGATGTTGTGAATGAATTCAACACACAAAATACAAAACAGATTATGAAATATGTAAACAAAACATAAGTTCAATGAACGTTACGTGAAAAAATAACACATTCTAAGAAAATCTAAATTTCTAGAAAAGTAATATACCTCAAGCAATTTTTTTCTTTTCAATAACATCAAAATAAACATTTATGATAAAATAAAATAAAATGATAAAAAAGTATTTTTATTAAAACTATTTTTTTCACTTATTTTTCGAATATGTAACAACTAATGACTCTAACAATTCATTACTGATGTTCGACTTTTAAATGGGTCAAACCACTACGGGCTTTCGACCGTCTTCTGCTGTTATTTCGAAGGCTGGCTTAGTGTGATCACTTTACGTTAACAACGTTCGCCATTAGGTGGTAATGTTTAAGTCTCCGAAACTCCTAATCATGAGAATTCTCGACATGTTCAACATGTCAAAAAATCCCATGTAGGTATATAACAATAGATATTTAATAATAATTAATGAGATAAAAAGAGAAAAGTTGTTAATTATTGAGAATTATTTTTCGTTTATGAAGATTTATTTCGGCAAACATAATATGATGCATTCTTGTAGAGTCGTCGCATATTTTTTTTTATCATTCCTTAATAGTTACAATAACATACATATATTTACAAGTTAGATATAGGACGTGCAGGCGCAAATTGAGGGAGGCCTTTGTTAAAAAAAGAACGCCAGAAGGCTTTAGTAGAAGAAGTTAGGCACTTAGAGCCCGAGCAGACAGGAAGCATCATTCAAGCGTTCTCTCAGCGTTCGTCCGGTCGAGTTCTATCACGCATAGCACACGGTTAAAAATGCTGCGTTCCATTTTCCCAACCAAGCTTGTATGTGAAAAATGTATTTCGACAGTTCGTCTTCAGAAGATGAAGCACTGCTTTTGTGGACTTTGATGGAAGCCAAATTATACGGACAAAATTCACACCGAAACCATTTCCATCTTGGTGTCATAAAATGCATACACCACCTAACCCTCATAATGGATAAACATATAAGTAGATATTTTGTTCAAAATCATAGATACCCTTCGTATTTTTCACCTGAAATGACATTTAACCCCAAATTTTCGAAACGATAGTATCTCATTACAGCTTTTTTTTTTCGATATTTTAACAACATAAATTCAAAGGGTTTCCTAAACTTTTAACGATCCTGGTGATTAAAGAAAGTTTGACAAACTGTTGTGCAACTGTAATTTTAATAGGTACATATTATATTTTTGCTGAACTATCTGTCTTAAATATTAAGCCCAGATTATCCATTTAACACCGAGATAAATTCTTATAAATTTCTTCCCAGGGTTGGTCTGTTTCAAAACTGATTCCACCGATTGACTGAATAAATTAAACAATCAATTAATTCTTCCGGTAATACTGACAACTTTGTATAGACAACATTAACACAGGTTCACACCTAGTGAGGCGGCAATTTTTTTCTTTTTTATTTGTATCTGATGTGTATTATTGTTTTGAACTGTATAATATGTATGAATTTGATGTGACAATGATTAAATAAATAAATAAATAATAAATAAATAAATTATTACATGAAAAAAAGTGCATAGAAACAACAAATTGAGTAACCAAAATAAGTTTACACTAAGAAATAATACGCTGAATATAAATAATAAAGAAAAAATAGAACTCAGAATATAATATTTACTTACTAGTGTTGAAATATTGTGAGGATACGTACCTGAAACAAAAAGACAACATTATTACTAGTTGACAATAATTATTGTTAAAACATTATTTTTCATCAATTAGAACAAGACAGGAAAGTTAATAGGAATTGATCACTACATAATATACTAGGGTGGAGATTCGAACTTTTAGGATTGTGAATTGAATATGAAGTTTTATTTGTTTTAGATAGGTACAACCTAAATTTATTCAAAAACAAAAAAAAAACAAATTTAAAACTACAGCGCCAATTTATCAATAACGAAGTTTATCTGGATCTGTACCCTTTTTTCCGATTATTACTCACTAATGTAAGTTTGAGAAGCTCACGGAAATTTTGTATGGGCTTCGGAGATTTCGAAATTTCATATTCTTGCAATGGTTGCCAAACTTGCTTTTTCACAAGTTAACTTATCTAAATCAAGAAATATTGTTTTAAAGAGAAATTAGGTAGGTGTGCTAAAAAAAATACACGTGTACTTTTGACATAAAAGCGGTTCCACTTAAATATCCTGCTTGTTTATGATGTATGTATGTATGTTTTCGGAAATATTTCAAAAATATTCGCAACATTCATTTATATTCGTCATAAATTAAAAACAGCCGTGGCAGTCACGGGTTAGAGAGCAGCACGCCATAAGGACATCAAAGGGAGTGCTTTTATGTTCGCTGACAGATAAAAAATGGTTTAATATTCTTGAGCATTTCCCACAACTTTGAAGTCCCACATACACAATTATTATTGCTGTACGTAATTATCATACTACACAGCTTTTAAGTAATGCGAAATACTATTTAAAAGTTGAGCTTTTATAAATTTCTGACAAAATCTACATAATAATCGGTTCAGTTCGTCCGTAAGTCGGTATTTTCGTTGAAACAACCTTACACGAAATATATTTCATACATATAAATAAATAAATAAATCTTTATTGGACACAAAAAAAAAATACAATGTTAATACAATTTAAAAAAAAAACTACAAAAAGGTGGACTTATTGCTGCAAAGCAATGTCTTACAGCCAACCTCACATATACTATTCCACTGCGAATAAATCAATATTTGTTGATCAGATGTTCCTGCATACAACTGATAATACGAAAAGATATGTCAAATTGTAAACATTCCTTTTTTTGTCTTTTTTTAATCTTTTCGTCCAACAGGCATTGCTGTTAAGCAAATAGACGAAATAGCCAATTTCAAAATTTACGATTTTAATATTAACAGTAGGTAATATTATTTATGCATCAAAGATTGATAACAAATAGGGATGATAAAAATAGGGATCCATTTTCATACAAAGAAATTTCACTCGAGAAAATTAACTTTGATTCTATCGACACAAACTATTCATATTTTAATAGACAGTAAGAGAAAATGATCTTATGAATTAATGTAATTTAATATTTGGTTAATCAAATATATCGTAATAAACAGATTAAATATAACTAAAAAATTAAATTTAAGGTTTCTTAATATTGTATTTTTTTATATCAAAAGGTTAAGGAAATGCGGTTTTAATGAAAATATGTACATAAATGTTTATTATTTTGATATCGAATGGGAAAAGCGTGTAATGTAGAATAATAATTATTAAAATATCAAATTACGTTTTCTAATTAATTTGTATTTAATTAATAATTTGATAGAATAAAAGTAGGTATTTAATACGTAGGTATTATTAACGAATGTATACTTAAGTAGTTTTTTTTTTATCTTAAAATACTGTGTTTTATCTTAAATATAATTTTGAATACTTTTCGTTTGTCATTTAATTAATTATTCTTTTCTACTATACAAGAAATCTTTAGATGATAAAATCGTTTTTTTACTCTTTTCTTTCTTTTCTGACAAACGCTTTTTCCATTGCTATTCTGGTTTACACCTTATGAACATTACATTTACACGCAGTCATTCTTTGCGCTTTGGAGCATCAACTTCCATGCTCGTACATTCTGAAACCAGAATACCTTTGAAAATCGGTTGATTCTTGAAACATCGCTTTATTCGGATAAAACTGCCTGTGTAAAGGCAGTACTATCATACGAAGAGTGTGAAACAAGGGTGCGTCATGTCACCCTGGGTGTTCACTGTTCAATCTTTTTTTTTTATTTTTGCATCAGTGGGTTAAAAGATATAAATATTGGGGTTGAATTGAATGGAATAATGGTATGTGCGCTTATGTATGCCGATGATTTAGTACTTATGGCTGAGTGTGAAAATGATTTGCAAGAACTTGTGTCAAGTGTGTTTGAAATTTGTGCAAAAAACGGTCTAAAAATGAATGTCAGCAAAACTCAATTTTTGGTTCTTGAAAGAGATGAAGCAAGAATAATTTGTAAAATAGCCGTGGAAAATTAATTTCTTGAGCAATCGAATGAGTATGTGTAGGTATTTAGGAAGTATGTTTAGTAGGGATGGAAAGTGTGAAAGGGAAATCGAGCGTAGGAAAGTGGCTGGTAGCAGGGTGAGCGGTGCACTAATGGTCTGTTTTCCTACGGATAACGCCGCTACTATAAACAGCGGTGAATATGTCAGTTGAGAACATTGTCAATATTTTTTCCGTAGTAACAAAAAACACTGTCATATAATTTTGAATGACACCATTCCCTAGGGCTAGGAACCCAGTGCATAAGACCTATTATGAGAAACAACAACGTCTCACTACAACCAACAAAACTTGTGCATAACGCAATTCTGTTACCATCAATGATGTATGGATGTGAAACGTGGACATGGAAGAAAAAATAAATATGTAGTATAAATGCAGTTGAGGTGAGATATCTACGAAGAATATGTGGAAAGACTGTGGGATATGGAAAGGAATGAGAATATTAGGAAGGAGTGTGGTATGGAAGGTAGTGTTGTGACAAAGATGAATGTCAATAAGTTGAGATGGTTTGGGCATGTGGAAAGAATGGATGAAAATAGAATGACAAAGAAAATTTACAAGGCTGAAAGGACAGGTGTAAGAAAGCGTGGCCGACGTGGATCGAACACATCGATTTTGTCCTCAATGAAAGCCAGGTAAGAAGTACGAGGAGTAGGAGAGGTTGTATGAGAAATGGTATGTCGTTGGATGAAGCGAAATAAGTGTGTTTGGGTAGAAAAGAGTGGAGGACCGTTCTATCTGCCTACCGCTTAGGGACACGGCGTGATGGGTAAAAAAAATCTTGAAAGGATTGATTCTAAGGATGCGGGTGCGAATTATGAGGGTAGCATAACATTTTTCAAACCTGATGGCTGATTCAAACAACCCATCACTTTTTTCATTATGGAGAGAAAAACACATTATTTTTTTTATTTTTATCGTATGGTAATAGTACACAGTAATGTTTATTTACAAGGTTCCAGTCTGATCTTGAACATGTGTATAGATAAGTATCTATGTACATCACATCATAATCACTGAAAATCAAAGGCTTCCCAGTCTCGCGCCAGAGGGAATAACTCCTCTACTGTTCCTATTCCGGTACATTCTCTCACGTTATGCGTCCAAGATATTTGGCCAGGACCTCTTCGGCCGTCCAGCTCTCCACAATTAATGTTGAACATGCGGTGGCACTGTGGACAAAGATGACTGAAATAGGGTGGAAAGCACGAAAAAACGGGAAGAATATTATTGTTTACAGATTTCGTTTACTAATAATTCATAAACCATAATAATAAATTAATCGACAATAACGACACTATTGATTGCTCTATTGAGAAACGAAATTGACAGATTAACAGAAATTCCGCGAAAATGTTAGTAAACAACCGATGTTTTCCATAGATTTCCATGGTAACACTACCAACTTTCAAATATTTTTTTTGACATTTCATACTTTAGCTAAAGTAAGCGGGGATATTTTTTTTATGAAACGCGTCAACCTTAATAAGGAGACTTTAAAATTTAAAGGTTCCTTTTGCTGAAGAATTCGCTAGTCGCTTTTTTTTTAAACCGGTCGTAAGTAGTGATATTCTTATTATTATGATGTAATCATGTTCTATACTTAATAGGCAGATGTTATAACACCCTCTTTTAAAAAAGGGGGTGTTTTTTTTTCAAGATAAATTGTGTTTCAATTTTCACAAAGAGCAGGGCTAGCGTGTTAGCAGGCTTTAACTCACGTCTTGAAAACAAAAAATTAATCCGAATAAAAATGTGCTTACGCCAGAAATAATTCCGAGAAACACGAGTCCAGTTCCGAGGTTTTGCCTGTGTCCTAATCGAAATGATAAATTAGATCATTTTATAATTCACTTCCCAAAAACAAAGTGAGTAATTTACTGTTCTTATGAAATCTGAAAATAAAAACGCGAAAAAGATAATTTCCCCTCCTATTGAGGGACGAATAATGGCAAAACAAAATTTAAGATACCAAAAAAAGCAATTTTGTTAAACTTAATCCTGGCCAGAACCATCATGAGATACCCAGAAGAAACAGAGAGGAATAAATGCGAATTTAAATCACTTTTAATCCAGCAACAACTATAGCTAATGGAAGGAAACGCTTATAAAGAAATGATTGGTAGCCTGCTGGTTAATACGCCGGCTTTCGTAGGTACTGTTTCCTACTGGAGGTCCTGAAATCGATCCTAAGTGCAGAACATCTTCTTCTTTACGTCACATATAGCTTACTGTGAAAAAGTCAAAGAGTGTATTCGTGTTATATTTGAGTGAGCATAGATGCATTTTCATAAAAAAAAATCACCCGAAATAGAAAACAACATGAAACTACTCTGATTTATTTCTTTTTTTCAAAAAACCACCCTGACGAGAAATATATATTTATTGTCGTGATGATAGACTTATTGCAGAAGGTACTCACTCCATAAAACAGAAGAAAAAAATATCCACTTAAAATATTGTATCTAAACGTTTAGTGTCGAGACATGTATATGTATTATGTAATATAATACACACTACACGTGTTTGATGCGTGTGTGTTTCCCGTTCTCCTGTATGGGTTTGAGTCCTGGCACCTGACTAAAGCCCAGGCCCAAAAATTATCTGCATTCGAAACGATATGCCTCAGGAGAATTTTAGGTATGAGATGGTACCACTGCAGCACGAACGACGCTATACGCCGGCGCTTCCAGCGCAGGCCCATCACATCCACCACTACAATGACAGTTGGCCGAGGAGAGCGCTGTTTGCCTCCCGCCAGCGTCTCGAAATTGTGGAAGACCCTCTCATACCGTGTTCCCTTCCTTCGAGGCGGAGCTGATGGCATGGTGTGAGAAGAGGTCATAAGCATTGCGCAAGATCGAGCGCAGTGGAGAGCTCTTGTTACCTCCCTATGCTCCTGAGTGGAGTTCAAAGGGAGTTTTGATTTGATTTGACAAAAGGTATTAACGCTATAATAATTGAATAATCATTATTCATAAAAATTCGTCACTTTGACTTTTCCAATAGCGAGATGCGATCTGTAATTACTTAGCAAATTTAATAAAAAAAGGGAATCGATATCATTGAAAAGTACTCAATCTGAAAAACAAATCCCTACGGGTATGTAATACTAGAACTGAGAATCCTATAGATTCTCTTTCCCCGTCGATGACGCCGATCATTACGTTTTCAGCGGGTAGGGAACTCGTATATCGGACCATTGGCTTGTAAATAATTGATCAGGTTGTTTGGCATTTTCAATACACTAGAAATATACCATAAAAATACAATTGAGATACCAACCAGTTTTGTTCATATAAAAATAGACTTTTTATGTCCGTTTCGCAATTTTTATACCTTTCTCGTTGATCCAAAGCCGGTGATCGCCACAATGCCTCCCCTCCACCTACAGGCTACTCTTGATTATCTGCCTTCGGGCTTGGGGCTCGATACCCAGTCGGGTGAAATTTATTTCTCTATTTTTTACATTAAAATTCTAGTGTCTTATAATAACCAGAACCAAACCTGGCCCCTGACCAAAGCCTAGGCACAAAAGTCTCTTTCTTTTTTCAAGAAACCACCCTCACGAGAAATATATCTACTTATTATCGTGATGATAACAATTGTGAAAGAAACTCACTCCAATAAAATCGGAAGAAAAAAATATCCACATAAAATATTGTACCTAAGCGTTTAGTGTCGAGACATGTATATGTAATATAATATACACTACATGTGTTTGATGCGTGTGTGTTTCCCATTCTCCTGTATGGGTTTGAGTCCTGGCACCTGACTAAAGCCCAGGCCCAAAAATTATCTGCATTCGAAACGAAGTGCCTCAGGAGAATTTTTGGTGTAAGATTTTACCACCGCATTACGAACCACGCTATACGCTGGAGCACCCAGCGTGAGCCCATCACTACTACCATTATGGAAAGGAGATGGACTTTGTTGGGACATGTGTTAAGGATGCCGAATGACAGTTGGCCGAGGAGAGCGCTGTTCTTCCTCCCATCAGGGTCCCAAAGATGAGGAAGACCCTCATACTGAGTTCCGCTCTTTTGCAGAGCTGAAGAATTTGGACATGGTGTGGGAGGAGGTAATAAACCTTGCGCAAGATCGAGCGCAATGTTGAGCTCTTGAATATTATATGTTTGCCTATTTCATAGACTAAGCAAAGGCTTTTGATCGGGTGACTCACATATAGCTCGTCAAAATACTTCAATAACATTGCTGGCTTAAAACATGCTGCTGCAAAAGTGTCGTGATGTGCATAGGAATATTTTTATTGATTTATAGATTATGAAAAAGCTTTTGATCTGGTTATACATGCATCGCTCATCAAATGGACGTTGACAACTTATACCGGAATCAAAAAGCGGTAATATGGCAGGTAAATGTTTTTTTAAATGAAATACCATACAGTCCGTCAGGTTCGTATTCTGTCGCCGATGCTCTTTAATATTTTCTCTGATGTTGTGTTCAAAAAAGCCTATTGGGATATGGATTTGGGGCTCAAGATCGACGGTGTATAATAATATCAGATTTGAAGAAGTCACAGTAGCAAATTCCATAAAAAAAACTGAAAACACACAAAAACAGAATAAATGATGTTGGGGTTAAATAATAATATAAAGGTGAAAACTGCTAACAAATAGAACCCTCTAGCAGCGATATTGACAATTTGAATTTATTTAAACCCAAATAAATAATTGTAATCAATTTTTATAGGAAAAAACATCGCTTCTTATCGCGTTTCTTAGCCATTATCCTCTCGAGGATAACAATGAATAAAATTATTACATTTTGTGATCTCGTAAGTTAAATATTAATAGAACAGCGACTACTAGTTAAGACCGTCGTGAAAAAATATATGTCCAGGCGACAGATTACCGAACAAGATTTCCCAGGTTCGATTACCGGTGACGGCAAGACTTGAAGAGTGCATTTTTCTTACATTTTTTACCTTGGTTATGGATCCTGTCTGAAGTCGAAATGAGTCGGGTGCCAAAATTCCTTAAGTATTAAGTTTTTCTGACTAAAGTTAACACGTTATATATTATGAAAGTTAAATAAAAAAAACAAAAAGAGATCTTGCGTCATGCGTTGAAAATGATGATTGGGAAAATAATCGCATGAAAACAAAACAAACACGAAAAATTCACAAAATCACTTACCCAGAATGCATATAAAGTTCACAAACAAGCATTAATTCAATTTTATACACACATAAGTAACTTTTAAAGTAACAAAGCATATGTGAGATCAATAACGACATTCGGGGTAAAATCAATGTTATGGTAAATTATGTATAACCCTCACATTTAAATCGTAAGATCGAAACGCATTTTGAGGGAACTCAATAGCTTTTAAAAGTTGTTAAAATATTCCACTGATTAGGTGATTCATATTATTTATGTAAATGCCGCGGTGGTCATCTTTCGTTGATCCCAGTATAAACTTTTCAAGAGAACCTTGAATTAATATTAAAAGTAGCTGTTGGTGAAATGAATGGCTTCTCCCAGGTGAGGATTAATATCATCACCAATTAAACTATATAGGTACAATCGCATTAATTGTTCCAATAACAGCTGCCAACATTTCAATGGATCTGAATCCTTCAACAATTTATGATTAATTGTATTTCTTTAATAATATCTACGAAAACAAAGGATAGAAAACGCGATGAAAAACCTTTTAATTTTTATTTCATGGAAGGCGTTTACGTGAAATAGGGAGCTAAAATCAAATGCCTCGAAATTGTGTGGTCTGATGGTCTACTGGCTGAAATTATGAGTCAATTCAACAAGGCTGCTACAATCTGAAGATAACTTAAAGACTTCAAATGAAAGTCTTGATCATGAAGAAAATTCTGATATGAGAGCTACAGAGAGATACAGATAATTTACCAAAATTCATAACGGTGAAGAATTGTTAAAAAATACAAGACGAAGGGAAATATGCAAGGTCTAGGACATTTTGTCAATAGGAAAGTCAACGAAGATTGGTACAGTTAGAGTATACCTCGTATGGTGGAAATACCACTTCTTGGATCACAGGGCACCACGGGTTGAAGTCAAGTGCAATAAAATAGCCGCCAACGTAATCGGTCAGTCGGTATTCCCATACTGCAGTTGACTTCGTCTCCCTATGGTCTACCTGTGTTTCTAGAATAACTTTGTCATATGAAGTGGTTGGTGACCCAGCGGTTACAACGCCGGCTTTCGTACTGCGGACGTCGTGGTTCGATCCCAGGTGCCGACCATCTTCCTCTTTCACGACACAAGCTTTAAGTAGCTTACTGTGAAAGAGTCAAGGAGTGTATTTGTGTTCACTTTAAGTGAGCACAGATTCATTTTAAAAAAAAAAAAAAAAAAAAAAAAATATTTTGTATTGGATTAACTTGAAAGAGACCTACATTCAGGCATGGACGACATGGACGTATCAAGTTATTACTATTAATACTATAAATTATTGCCGATTCATTTAATATCTGAGTAGGAACTTTTTGAATAGAACTGTTCCTACCTCAAATTTGATTTGTGCATGCGCATATCATTTCAAATAAGTGTCAATTATTTAATTTGTTCGATTTCACAGTAACAAAGGAATTTTATTCTGGAAAAAACGTAGTTTGTATGTCAAAAATTTCATGTAAATTTATGCTCCTGCTTTATTCAATAAAATGCGCAACAGGAGTAGAGGTACTAACGTTAAAAACTAGTTCTCTTCCAACGAACCATGCGAGATGGCTGACATATCGACAGTTCATAATATCGTTTGACAATGAGTATTGTATATCACAAAGAACTGAAAATGAAAAATTCCGTACGATCTGAAGGTACACAATGGATCGTATATTGTTTCTACTTGGTGCAATTTTGTAAATAAATATACCTACATTTGAAATTGACATTTTGAATAAGTACGTACGTTGGTTAAAGATTTGAAAAGTTTCAATGAATTAATCTCTTATTAGGTAGGTATGTATTTTATTTGATCTGTAAATGTTGATGGAGGAGGTCATAAACATTTCGCAAGATTGAGCACAATGAAGAGCTCTTGTTACCTCAATAGCTGCATACACATGTAATGATTTATCTTTAAAATTTAAACGATAATCGCTCATTTTCCAAATCTTAGCGAAGAAAACAATTAAAAAATGAGTGATTATCGGTCAAATCGTAAAGATAAATCGTTACGTGTGTATGCAGATTATGAATGCCTACTTGGGCAGTATTAATGTTTTGTCATTTTTCTCATGTTTATTTTATACTTTGACTGAATAAATAAGTGAAATATTTAAAAGAAATTGAAAAAAAAAATAGTATCTTCTTTCCACATAATCGAATTCTCTTTCTGACATTTGGACTAAATGGTCACTGGTATGCAGAACAAAATATCTACTAGTAAATACGGAGTATTTATTATTTGAATGTGGCAATGGGGTGGTACCTTCCTACCAACATAGAGATTTGAAGCCATACAAATGAAATAATAATATGTTTCCCAATTATTTATGATCCAATAAGATTAGATCGTATTGTAGTCTGTGGTATTTAAGCTTTAGCTAATTATACATAGGGATATTTTATGAAATAAAATTAGTCCAAAACACTGACCGGCTAACGCTTTAACTTCATAATGGTGCGAATTTTCTATTTATATCGCGAATAATTCGCACAAAAAATTTCGCTGCGGGTGTTTTAGCTTTCAAAACTATTTAAGGTGATTTTGTAGACCAGTGGTATCAGTCGGCGGATGTCGTAAGTACGGTGTACTGAAAATTCGCGGATTCGAATAAATAATGAATACAAAAGGTTTACGCGATAGCTTAGGTACGTGAAAATGCCAAGGAACGACTGACCCCCACTACCCCCAGTGGCTTAGTGACAGGTCTGAGATAGATTGTTCCCGTAGGATAGTTTGTGAGCTCGTTGGAAGCACTCGCTCCCAATGTTCAGAGGACGTGTGCTGTTTATGTTTTAGTACTTTCGAGGGATCTAATGACATGGTTATCATGATGCGACCTTAAAAACGGCTGAGAAAGTCAGTAATGTAATATTACCAAAATGTTGGCAGTATAACATTGTAATCTTAATCAGTATTCTCCAAAATTGTTGTAAAAAACACTTGCTTGATGCTTTGATTTTTTTTTCCAAAGAAGTCGTGTTTTATCTCCCCAAGTCCCCTTAAATCTTAAGGGTGTTCCAAGTTAAAGGGATGAGAGGTGTAATGCTAACAAAGAAAGGAGGTAATTGTCTAAGCATTCAGGCGGAACCCAAACCTCTTGTCCTCTAAGAACCTCACTTTGTAGAGTTAACTCAACGCTTGTCTAGGTTATCTAACTGTTGGTTTGGAGAGCTTTCCTCTTACAAAAGGACTGAGCCTTTGGATTAAAATTAACCCTTAACTTTTTTTTTATTATTTCGACCCGAAAGAAAATCCTTCGACTCAAAAGAATATCAATCAATCAAACAGTTATTCTGTGTGAACTAACTAGGAGACATAATGAGTGATATAAGTGACACCTTAGTTTCCAAATCCTTTAGACCAACCCCGAATAAATTAAGAAAAAAAATCGAAAATCTGAGTCAGCCAAAATCAAACCGAGTACGAGTACACTACAGAAAATAATTGTCTAAAATACCATGAACTGATTGGTTTAATGAATTTATAGGCTCACTCAAAGTAAACACAAATACACCTTTTAGATCTTTCACCAAAAAAGATTGTGTTATGAAAGAGTAATATGGTTGATACCTGGGATCGAATCTACGACTTCCGCTATGCAAGTTGACGACTGAACCGCTAGCTAGGCTATCAATCACTACTTTTTCAATACTATTAACGCACAAAAATTATATCGATTGAACGAATTTGTTGATTAAGGTATTGTACTTATTATAAAGAATCGGTACCCGGGCGAATAAATTTTTATGCGTTTTTCACTTGCAAACATTATCTGCATTTGAAACGAAGTGCCATGTATTAAGGATGCCGAATGACAGTTGACCAAGGAGAGCGCTGTTCTTCCTCCCATCCGGGTCCCGAAGACGAGGAAAACCGTCTCATATCGTGTTCCCCTCCTTCAAAGCAGAGCTGAGGCATTTGAACATGGTGTAAAAGGAGGTCACACACATTGCAAAAGACCGAGCGCAACGGAGGCCTCTTGTTACCTCCCTATGCCCCTTAGTGGGGTTGAAAGGGAGTATGTATGTATTTCACTTACAATTTTTACTCGGAGTTGGCTTGTCTCCGAATGGACGTGACCGGTTGATTACAAAAAAAAAATAACTGAAATAAAACTCAGAATGCAATTATTTGTTTACTCAGAAAAAAACTTTCTCATACCTTTGTACGGACTAACTGATTATGATAGATGGTATATAGGAATGATGTGACAGACGCCTATTATATTGGAGGATCGAATTTGTGAAATACAAGTTTGTATGTAATTGAAACGATCTGTTAACGTCTTACTGTAAATAAAATAATGGTTTAATCTAGTATCTATCCCAGATCCGAAAGCCGAGATTTCTCAAGAGGATCAACCTCGTTTACTCTGTTGACGATCTTCCTTCAAGGACACTCTAACTAACGAGATTTCATCACAACAAATATTTCAAATTAAGAAAATGTAGTTT
Source organism: Mystacides longicornis (assembly GCA_963576905.1). NCBI lineage: Eukaryota > Metazoa > Arthropoda > Insecta > Trichoptera > Leptoceridae > Mystacides > Mystacides longicornis. The sequence goes on along the minus strand of OY756436.1, from coordinate 21,500,594 downwards.
AAACTTATTGGATGGGAATCGATAGTAGTTATTCAACACAACTTGCCATAGATATATCTGTTGATTCATCAACTTCATCTACATTTCGAATTTATTTATTTTTATTTTAAAACAAGGGAGTCCATTCTGCGTCACCCGTATTTTAAAATATTTTAACATCTAAATTTAGGATAAGGAAAATATTATATAATGACAAAAATAATCTGTACAGGATATCATGATAAAAAAATATAACACACCCGAAATATAAAAGGAGAATTCATTCATGTCTGTTCCAATTTCCAAGGAAAATTCTACCCCCATACGAATACAAAATCTTCGGTCATTCATCATCGACATTCCTTATAAATAAAAAAGGCGACAGGTGTTATTTTTTTCGTCTGTTGGACTAAAAAAGGCTTTTGATACGGTCTCACCCTTTACACGTCACGAGACTGGTCGGTCATTTCGTATTCAGCAAATTTTCCACAGCATTAGGTCTCTATCCCGTGAAACCTTTTTCGCCCAATATCTTTCCCATCTTGTCAACACAATCAGATGTATCAAACATTTCAATAATAATTCATATATTTGACTTGAAATATATAAATAAAAAACTACTGATGTATACTCAATCAATATTACAGTTTGTCGACCTCCTAGTGGACTACCCCGGGCTACACAGCAATGGCGCTCAACTGAAAAAGAAATATTACAACTTAACCTTGATTTAAAATTTTATTTTAGGTAGACTGTTGCAAAACTCAAATCCCAATAGATTCTTATCTACTGTAGGTAATACTAAAGATACTTCGCATATCAAGATGTAAAGATAATATGTACTTTCTATGTACATATGCAAATTCTAACAAGTTGACATTCGACTGTAAGAAAAAATGGGAGAACTCTCTAGAGAGGGGTTTTATTGCCTAAAAATCCAGTCCAACAAGATTTTTTTTTCGTTATTTTTATCAAAACTTTGAGTTGAATATAGTCATTCAACCGCAGCAGGAGCCACATATTATCACGGACGAGATCTTCGTAATTGCCGTTTCCCTTCACGTTTCACATATTGACATCCGAAAGAGACAACTTAAAAAAAAACCTGACTCCAAGACAGGATCATGTTTGAAATTGATGAAAACCTTTTCCTCAAGGAGATTTTCAGAATATCGAACATGCGGATTTCTTTTTCAGTATAGGTACAAGGCCTTGACAGGATAACTTTGGGAAGTGAGATGAAATGACGTAAAATGTCGACAGTTTCAAATACTTTGGTTATGGAAAACTAACTACTCCAACAAAACCAAATGTCACCTCTTTAGGGCGTGCACCAAACGAACTTTGAGCCAGAGTTGGTAAAAAAATCGTTAATCATAAGATTACCTACGTCATATAAATCACTGATCAGTTTTTACGTTATAAAAAACGAAGTTATAAAAAAATATTTAATCCGCGTTTTTTACATATGTATGAAGATGATATTTCATAATTTTTTTTTGTAAACAAACAAAATAGTAGCCGGGCAACATGAGTGTTTACAGCCGAAATGCGCTATGTCAGATTTGAACGAGTTATTGATGTAGAATAGGTAGAGGTACCTTATATTGTTTTTAATTATTTATTTCATATCAAAATATAGTTAATCATACGAAACCTTTATGTTTCAGCCAAAATGAATCAATTTATGTTTGATCACTTCAATTTTAATATTTGTACCTACTTAAAAAGTATTCTTTGGGTATTTTCTTCAAAACGTCATTATACCTATTTCTTATAAATTTAGTTGGTACATCATGGTTGTAAGCCCTCGAATAATTACGAGAATGCATGTTTGCTTTATTTGTTTAAATTTCATTAAAATGATGAACCAAATTAAAATGGACCAAAATATGAAGGGAGCGCATATTTGGACGGGGAAAAAACTTAAATACAGTGCATGTATTTATTACAAAAAGCGTTCTTGTAGACTCGAAACAACTGTCAGTTGACGTTAAATCCAATATGGCTGGTTAAAATCTATAGAGCTCACAATCAAGCGATATGCGTTAAACTATCTCGATGACAGAGCTTGATCGTAATTTCCATCGCTGAGCTATTTTTTCCACTGATCCTAGTTTTTAAATAAAGCAGTTGGTCTTACAGCAGTGATCAAGTCTGGCGCGCGTAAACTGTCATTGCTCATTAATCATAATTCTTGATGTTATTCTTGCTCGTTGTTTATTGATTGGTGTCAATGTCAGCAGTTAGAGGAGAATTCTCGATTTCTGGCTCTGGATGTGTGTTTATTTGGTGTAAACGTTTACTTATATGGAGTGAACAAGTCTAGCGCGCGTAAACTGTCATTGCCCATTAATCATAGTTCTTGGTGTTATTCTTGCTCGTTGTTTATTGATTGGTGTCAATGTCAGCAGTTAGGGGAGAATTCTCGGTTTATGGCTCTGGATGTGTGTTTATTTGCTGTAAACGTTTACTTATATGGAGTGAACAAGTCTAGCGCGCGTAAACTGTCATTGCCCATTAATCATAGTTCTTGGTGTTATTCTTGCTCGTTGTTTATTGATTGATGTCAATGTCAGCAGTTAGGGGAGAATTCTCGATTTCTGGCTCTGGATGTGTGTTTATTTGGTGTAAACGTTTACATATAGGTATGATGGATGTGAATATTGACACCAAATGAAATATCAAAAGAAGAAACATCCCTTAATGTTGATTATAAATTCTTTAGACAGATTTTGGGGATAATTTAGTACCGCTGTGTCGCAAATGTGACCATGGTTTTAGTAAATAATAAGTAAAAATATTTCTAATATGTAACAACTAATAACTCTACAATTCATTATTGATGTTCGATTTTTAAATGGAACAAACCACTACGGGCCTGCGAAAGTCTTCTACTGTTATTTCGAAGGCTGACTTAGTGTGATCACTTAACGTTAATGTTAGGTGGTATTGTTTATGTCTCCGAAACTCCTAATCATGAGAATTCTTAACATGTTCACATGTCAAAAAATCGCATGTATAGGTACAACAAGTAGATATTTAATAATGATTAATGAGATATAGAGATAAAAGTTTGAAATTATTGAGAACAAGAGAGCAACCAAATTTTAAAAATGCGACTGCTGTCATGTATTTGGCGCCATGATATGAACATATCTATTTTTGTAGATATATTTCGTATTTAAAAAATAATATAACTTTCGTGGATTAGTTGATAAAAACCTACCGACAACCTTTAAAATATCATGACGAATGTGACTTTTGCGAACTTGTGTCATGCTCATAATATTATCTTACTCGAAGGAAAAGAATAGGATGAAGAATACGAAGGTAAAGGAGAGAAAATTGAAAAACAAAATTCGCAAGGATGAACCGGAATATAAAATGAATTCCCCCGGGAACATATTCAATTGATTCCAGGTTTAGAACAACTGATGTGGAATATGAAGTCATTTGGCTGTGTACCTATTTTGTTATTCATGTAATATGAAGACTCGTCACCACATATCGCTTCTCTTATATTATGTATTGCTACCAGCAGACTTACATAAGAATATCCAATCTAAATGTTGTAAATAAATTGTGTTCATGAATTCAAAGTTGATCTACTGCGTTCGTATACATATTTTCAGAATAAATTATTATTAATGTATCAACTACATGAAATAATGTATTGTGACCAGGCTTGGAATAGGTTATATGGTGTAAAAAAAAGTATTTGATACAGTGTTTAAAAACTGAAAGTTGATTTTTATATTATGTTCAATTATTGAAAGTTGATCTACGTTATTACACTTTCACATTATTTCACACACACGCACACTTATTGACGGATCTGATGAAAAAACGAATTAAACGAAATTTACGCATTTATAGTTAACTAGCTGACCCGTCGAACTTTGTATCGAAATAAATAATATGGGTTTTATGGTTTTTGCAACAGAGCTCAAATTCGTTTTTTTAGTTATTTAATATGAATGACTATTTACTGGCATTAGCAAAACCTGCATACCACGCTGCATTTATTGGGTCTGAGTTTATTTTTTCATCAAAAACTTTTAACTTATGTTAATATGGTGTGGAGAGATTGGAGAACAATGGAGAGTTCTTATTGCTTCATCTTGCTCCAGAATGGAGTTCAAAGGGAGTTTTAATTTTGATTGATTTGATGTTAATATGTAAAAAAAGAATTAAGGTTTGTCATTATATTCGATATTTTAATAGTTATTTTGCTCAGTTAAAATAATATTGATTGATTGATCAAATTACGATAAGGAATATCTCCGTACCGATTCAAAATACGCATTGAGGTGTCAATGGTTTTTTACCCATCACGCTGATTCCCGAAGGAGGTAGGCAGAGAGTATGGACTTCCATTCCTTCCAATCCAAACTCATTCACTTCCTCCAAACGCATAACATTCCGCATACATGTTCATAAGTGTTTTTTTTTTCTAATACTTGATGGTGTGTAGTGTATGTAGAGTGGGGAGAGGAAGAACCCTCCTGATATTAAAGAATAAGAAAGTAATGTCTGCAAACTTTGCTGGTTTATGTATTGTACTTTTCATTATATTGTTATTATTTGTTAAAAAAAACTGTATGTTTGCGAAAATCCGAAAAAAAAAAATCTTTTACTTCTGACTTGGCCCTCCTGTAAGACAGCAACGATATGGTCGGTCTATGTCATTCGAGGTCGGCTTCGTCTGCGTGCACCCATCCTTTCAGATTCATATATCCCTTTCGTCATTCTCTCTTCGTTCATTTTCTTTACATGCCCGAACCTCCTTTCTTCATTCACTTTCATTCTAGTCACTACACTAACATCCACTCCACATTCCCTTCTAATATTATCATTCTTCATCTTATCAATCAGTCTCTTTCCGCATATCCTACGCAGTGATCTCATTTCCACAGCATTTATTCCAACTTCCAAATTGTTCGTCCATGTCCAAGTTTCACTCCCATAAATCAGGGATGGTATCAGGATTGCATTGTGCATCAACTGTGGTTTAAAAAGAGACCTTCTTAGAGGTCTTAGTGCACCGCCAACCCTTCTCCCAGCCAATTTCCTTCTTTTGAACATGTTTAAGTTTTTTTTTTTCGATTAAGTTTATAATCAGTATTCGTTGTCAATCATGTAAACAATTCAGTTTAATGGTAGTTTTATAAATCTCTGTAAACAAACAAAAAAATATTCTACTTGTTCTTCATTATACCTAATCATGTATTCATTGTGTTAAAACTTACCTAAACTCCTTATAAAATGAACTTCAATTAAGTATTAACTCCTTAATAGCAAAGTTATGTATACGATTTTGTTTGCTGACGGTTTTAAAAATCTCTGTAAATAAAGAAAATTTTAGAAACTCCTTATACTCCAATAATGTATAGGTATTCCTTGTATTAAAACTTACCAAAACCTATCATAATAATTAATTGCAATGAATATAATATGGCCTATCCAATCAATCTTTTTCATACGATATATTTTACATTTGCCTTCTATCAATCGCAACAACTATCAACCCACTGACAGTTCTTTCAAATGTTAATTAGTTAAAATTCAAAAGTAGACCAAATTATTTTGCAAAAAGTACTAAAAAGATTACCTACTTTCTGTGTTTTCAATAATTTTCTAATTTTCCATGCACTTTTTTTTTCTATTTTAACCTTCTCCGGATAAAAGCCTACACGACAAAAAGAATTAGCGAAATCGATCCAGCCGCTTAGGCGTGATGCGATGACATCGGGAAATAGCTCTCCATTGTTATAGTTTTCTTTAATTTTCTAATTGTCCATGCACTTTTCTTATTTTTTTCTTCTAAATCAATATTTTTCTGATAAGAGCCTACACGACAAAAAAATAATTAGTGAAATCAGTATAGCCGTTTAGGCGCGATGCGTTGACATCGGGAAATAGCTCTCCATTTTAGTTAGTTTTCTTAAATAACCTATCTAATTTTTCATGTATTTTTCTTATTTTTTTTTCTTCTAAAAGAACACTCTCCTGATAAAAGCCTACACGACAAAAAAAGAATTAGCGGAATCGGTCCAACCGTTAAGGCGCCATCCGATGACCACGCGAAATAGCTCTCCATTTTTATATATAAGATTTCGTGGAATTTTAAATGGACCGCAAAGAAATCTCTAAAAATCTTTGTAGGCTTTTTTCTCGATACTTTTAGAATACATAATATATAACGTTCTTTCATGCGATACGTCAAATCATCGTAGCAAATAGTTGTCCGCATTTTTAAGAATTATCAAACTATAAGTATTCGTGTTAGTTTCCTTACCTAAAATTTAATCAGTGAAATTAGGCAAATTATTGCCATACTGAAGTGATAAAGTTTTTAAAAAAATATTTTCTTGATCATATCATATTGTTTTAATACGCAATTATCGAATATTGTGTACCTATCTTGATAAAGGTAACTATGTTTGTTTCGAAACTTAATGGTTGCTTACCTACGTAAATAAATTTGCGCTGTCAAGAAATTTATCACAGAAAGGAATAACCGTTCCATACAAAATGTATGGGTATTTTATTTTCTTAATATTTTTATTCCTTATCAATTTTTCATGTTTTTAATAGCTAGTAGCCTATTCGGGACGGAGACGAATACAACAAATCAAAAACCATGAAAATCGGTCCAGCCGACGGAGACGAATACAACAAATCAAAAACCATGAAAATCGGTCCAGCCGACGGAGACGAATACAACAAATCAAAAACCATGAAAATCGGTCCAGCCGACGGAGACGAATACAACAAATCAAAAACCATGAAAATCGGTCCAGCCGACGGAGACGAATACAACAAATCAAAAACCATTAAAATCGGTCCAGCCGACGGAGACGAATACAACAAATCAAAAACCATGAAAATCGGTCCAGCCGACGGAGACGAATACAACAAATCAAAAACCATGAAAATCGGTCCAGCTGACGGAGACGAATACAACAAATCAAAAAGCATGAAAATCGGTCCAGCCGACGGAGACGAATACAACAAATCAAAAACCATGAAAATCGGTCCAGCCGACGGAGACGAATACAACAAATCAAAAACCATGAAAATCGGTCCAGCCGACGGAGACGAATACAACAAATCAAAAACCATTAAAATCGGTCCAGCCGACGGAGACGAATACAACAAATCAAAAACCATGAAAATCGGTCCAGCCGACGGAGACGAATACAACAAATCAAAAACCATGAAAATCGGTCCAGCTGACGGAGACGAATACAACAAATCAAAAAGCATGAAAATCGGTCCAGCCGACGGAGACGAATACAACAAATCAAAAACCATGAAAATCGGTCCAGCCGACGGAGACGAATACAACAAATCAAAAACCATGAAAATCGGTCCAGCTGACGGAGACGAATACAACAAATCAAAAAGCATGAAAATCGGTCCAGCCGACGGAGACGAATACAACAAATCAAAAAGCATGAAAATCGGTCCAGCCGACGGAGACGAATACAACAAATCAAAAAGCATGAAAATCGGTCCAGCCGACGGAGACGAATACAACAAATCAAAAAGCATGAAAATCGGTCCAGCCGACGGAGACGAATACAACAAATCAAAAACCATGAAAATCGGTCCAGCCGACGGAGACGAATACAACAAATCAAAAACCATGAAAATCGGTCCAGCCGACGGAGACGAATACAACAAATCAAAAACCATGAAAATCGGTCCAGCCGACGGAGACGAATACAACAAATCAAAAACCATGAAAATCGGTCCAGCCGACGGAGACGAATACAACAAATCAAAAACCATTAAAATCGGTCCAGCCGACGGAGACGAATACAACAAATCAAAAACCATGAAAATCGGTCCAGCCGACGGAGACGAATACAACAAATCAAAAACCATGAAAATCGGTCCAGCTGACGGAGACGAATACAACAAATCAAAAAGCATGAAAATCGGTCCAGCCGACGGAGACGAATACAACAAATCAAAAACCATGAAAATCGGTCCAGCCGACGGAGACGAATACAACAAATCAAAAACCATGAAAATCGGTCCAGCCGACGGAGACGAATACAACAAATCAAAAACCATTAAAATCGGTCCAGCCGACGGAGACGAATACAACAAATCAAAAACCATGAAAATCGGTCCAGCCGACGGAGACGAATACAACAAATCAAAAACCATGAAAATCGGTCCAGCTGACGGAGACGAATACAACAAATCAAAAAGCATGAAAATCGGTCCAGCCGACGGAGACGAATACAACAAATCAAAAACCATGAAAATCGGTCCAGCCGACGGAGACGAATACAACAAATCAAAAACCATGAAAATCGGTCCAGCTGACGGAGACGAATACAACAAATCAAAAAGCATGAAAATCGGTCCAGCCGACGGAGACGAATACAACAAATCAAAAAGCATGAAAATCGGTCCAGCCGACGGAGACGAATACAACAAATCAAAAAGCATGAAAATCGGTCCAGCCGACGGAGACGAATACAACAAATCAAAAAGCATGAAAATCGGTCCAGCCGACGGAGACGAATACAACAAATCAAAAACCATGAAAATCGGTCCAGCCGACGGAGACGAATACAACAAATCAAAAACCATGAAAATCGGTCCAGCCGACGGAGACGAATACAACAAATCAAAAACCATGAAAATCGGTCCAGCCGACGGAGACGAATACAACAAATCAAAAAGCATGAAAATCGGTCCAGCCGACGGAGACGAATACAACAAATCAAAAAGCATGAAAATCGGTCCAGCCGACGGAGACGAATACAACAAATCAAAAAGCATGAAAATCGGTCCAGCCGACGGAGACGAATACAACAAATCAAAAAGCATGAAAATCGGTCCAGCCGACGGAGACGAATACAACAAATCAAAAACCATGAAAATCGGTCCAGCCGACGGAGACGAATACAACAAATCAAAAACCATGAAAATCGGTCCAGCCGACGGAGACGAATACAACAAATCAAAAACCATGAAAATCGGTCCAGCCGACGGAGACGAATACAACAAATCAAAAACCATGAAAATCGGTCCAGCCGACGGAGACGAATACAACAAATCAAAAACCATGAAAATCGGTCCAGCCGACGGAGACGAATACAACAAATCAAAAACCATTAAAATCGGTCCAGCCGACGGAGACGAATACAACAAATCAAAAACCATAAAAATCGGTCCAGCCGAAGTGGCCCGTTAATATGTACACAATGTGCACTGCGCCCCCGTAAAACAACACAAAATTAATTCGATTGAGTTAAGCTAATAAAATAATAACATTAAAATATTTCTGAAATTTCAGACGTCGCTAAAATTGGTCGGGGGGAGCAAAGAAAATATTTAGGCGATATTTTTGTAGTGATAGTAAGAAATAGTGCTCCTGTTAAAAATAAAAAGATATAAGTACCTACTACTTAAAAATTAGAAAGTCATTAAAATTAATATGACATTATAAATCCATTTTTCTAGAAGTCTGGGGTACATTGGAAGCAGAAGAAGAAGGTTGTGGCATTGGATCACTTATAAAAGCATATTATTATATTCATTTTTAGTTTATGTTTTTTCGTTTCCGCGTTTTTTTATATCGCTCACTTTGGCTTCTATCAAAATACTACAACCGAAACCGAAAAGCACCATAGACCTAAAAGGCGCTAGAAAAGTCGCTAGAATATTTTGTCATTAATGAAAATGAAAAGTCGTTTTCCATGTCCAAAAGTCGCTAGATCTGGCGACAAAGTCGGCAAGTTAGCAACACTGCCGACAATATTGTTAACGTTTTATGATAACGTCCGAATACCGAGGAGTAAGTGGGATGGGCTACTGTAAGAGCGTATGCGAGAATGAGAGGGAAGTACCCGCGATGTCGTCAGCGCGTTCCAGGTAACCTTGCCATACAAACTTAAAAGTTGTATTTTACATCACTTCTTAACCATTTTTTTAACTTTTTATTAGTTATTCTGTTATCCGGAGTGGAGAAGAATCCAATAAATCAAACATCAGAAGAATCTGTTGAGCCAATCTCGAGTTATAAGTGTTCGCACTAACCCGACTTTCATTTATATAGTAGATTACATACCTACTTACTACAATTAGAAAATATTGCTAAATATACACGAACTGTAAGTAGGTAATGTTTAAATTTCAACAAAGTTTTTGCACCTTCACTATTAAATATTGTATTGTATCGGTACCTTTATAAAATTTATAGACATTTGCCCCTCCTAGCTTAAGAAACAATACTAGTAAATGAAAGTTGTGTTTACGAAATGAAAGTTTGTTAGACCACCTTAAAATTAGGTAATAAAATTATTCTTCATATAAAAAAACAATCAACCCTATTATCAAGTCATTATAATTCAGTCTAAAACTTAGGGATATTAAAATGTCAAGCTGTAAAATATTCCGTTATTTTTACATCCCTTATTATAAACCCATCAGAAATAATTATTAATCATTCTTGAACTAGCTCTCCTATAAAGGGGCGATATTATAACCAAATACGATGTGACCAGAGAAAGCTGCCATTTGTGTGGTTATTCCTGAAGTTAGATGCTTCGTGCTTCATAAGACTAATGGCGTATTCCTTCATTCTTGACTTTAACTACGGATATTTATAATTGTATCATTTTTTAATTCAAATTTCAGGCAGATTGCCTTAATCTGCAGCCGTATTCTCGTAGCGATTGAATTTGACGCCAGGATATGAATATATCCATTTTTGTTAATGTCTCATATTTATTGCCTATTGGCTTTGTTGGTGCACAACTTTCTAATTATGTCTAGATTCTTGTGACAAAAATGATCACAAGATTCTAGACATAATTAGAACATTGTGTCTTCGTAATAGGTCAAAATGACGTACTTGTAGGTAGTGAAATAGTATCTTTTTTTTGTTGACAAAGTTGATATATTTTTATTTATTATATCTTCGTTTTGTTTTTTGAATTTTTACAATAATCGATTCAATATGTTGACTGAGTATTATTTATTTATTTACCTATTCTTTTCTATATTATTTATTTATTTCTATATTATTTATTCACTCTATGTGTTTAAGTTTTAGAATTCAATTTTACGATTTACAAATGTATTTTTGTGTTGTTTTTACTTGTATAATACAATAAGTAGATTTTAATTATCTAATCCTTCTGTAATACCCACGAACAGGCTCCACCTTGTGGGATTTCTCGTGCAAGCATTATTATTCCCTATCAATATTGTTTCCATATTTTTAAGGAATAAAGAAAGATTTTACTTTACTTTCTCTGTTGAAAATTATGAGAAACATCAAGCAATCAAAACAATTATCAGTCACAATATAGTTATGACTGTCATAGATTTGCTGTGTAATAATAAATATATGTGTATAAAAGTTTATTGTTTCAGCTCAACTTTTTTTCTTACAAACTCCATTGTTAGATTAGAACATTGTGAAGGTCGGTCAGACTCAAAGGGCAACTCCACAATAAAGGAAACATTTCAATTTTTACGTACCTATAAAAATTCCAATCCTAGTTGATACGTAGCACATAACGTAATAATAATATTATGCAAACTGCTAGTACAAGTATACAGTGGAATGAAATAATAAATTTCGATGAACTATAACTGTAGATACCTACTAACTATCTATACTAATATATAGAGCTGAAAAGTTGTTTGTTACGGACTGTTGTAGTACCTAAGTATCTAGATATGTAGTAACTACCTAGCTCCTTTATACATTATAGTCATGGACTTCTTGTTGAGAAAGTCCATGCAAGGAGCAAGAGGTATACCGATAACACAGGGAGATGGTCTAATGGGCGAACTGTGCGATCTGGAGTACGCGGACGACCTATCGTTGTTCAGTACGACAGTGGAGAAATTACAGCGCAGTGTTTCAAGACTCTGCGACGAAACAGCATGCCTTGGTCTTCGAGTTAATGCCAGTAAGACGGAGCTCAAGGCTAATAATGCCTGCCCCGATAAACCGATAACCATCGATGGTCACCAGATCTCCCGGGTGGATAAATTTAAAATACCTGGGAACAACCATTACCACCTCTGGTGACCTCGGGGCTGAGCTCCCGATACGTACCGGTATGGCAAGTGGCGCTTTCAACAACATGACCAAGATATGGAAGGCGTCGGCGTTTAGTGTCGAGACGAAATGTAAACTGTTTGATGCTGTTGTTGCCCATTCTTCTGTATGGGCGTGAGTCATGGCACCTGACTAAAGCCCAGGCACAAGAAGTATCTGCATTCGAAACGAAGTGCCTCAGGAGAATTTCGGGTATAAGATGGTACCACCGCATCACGAACGAGGCTATACGTCGGCGTACCCAGCGCAGGCCCATCACTTCCACCATTACGGAGAGGAGATGGGCATGGCTGGGACATGTGTTGAGGATGCCGAATGACAGTTGGCCGAGGAGAGCGCTGTTTTTCCTCCCATCAGGGTCTCGAAGACGTGGAAGACCCTCAGAGGCAGATCTGAGGGAAATGGACTTGGTGTGGGAGGAGGTAATAAGCATTGCGCAAGATCGAGAACAATGGAGAGCTCTTGTTGCCTCCCTATGCTCCTGAGTGGAGTTCAAAGGGAGTTTTGATTTGATTTGATTTGACAAAAGGTATTAACGCTAGTCGAAATCCAATAATAATTGAATAATCATTATTCATAAAAATTCGTCACTTTTCATCACTATGAAGTGCTTAGGTTCGTATTGAAAAAATAAGTGTTTGTTTATTACCATATTCATTTTGTCAACTTCTGTGATCTTAATAAAACATTTTTGACGAATAATGCCCAATATGGGTGACTAATAGTAACACAATGCTTGTATCGAATGCAGAAAGAGGCATCAACTTTCTAAATTTCTTTTTAATGACGATGAGTCATCCTAAAGTGACGAATAATGTGAGTTATTTGTTAGTGGAAAAAATCCAGAGTTTTGGTGATTTTGTTTAACTGTACAAAAAAGATAAAAAATAATATATTTATGATTATATTTGTTTGTTATTATTAAAAAGCATATTAAAAAACACTTTTAGTTAATAAAAATAAAATGTGTTGTATCAATTCCTAAAAAAAATTTAAAAACATTGAATATGTGTTGAATAATTGATTATCACAAAAAGTGCCCAGAATTTTGGCCACTAGTGTACATAAATATGGAGCACTATTCCGTGGCCCACGTGAAAACAATCAAGAATATTTATTTATTTATTTAATCTGCGCAACGAAAGTTGCATTTACATTTCAAAGTACAATTTATAAGACATTTCAAGCAAATGAAAGAGCTATCAAACCAAGAAAAAAAAACTACATACATAAATAAACCAGAATTAGTCAATTCACACCATGTCAGAGGAGCAATCACCTAGACCGAAAATTGGAAAAAAAAAACATAATTGAAATATAATATTCAGATTCTCGTCGGAAATGTTTTTAATCGAAAGTGGAAACCTAAAAGTGCAATAATACCAACTAACGACGCTCAACTCAATTGCAGCATACATATAAATACCGCCCTTTTATTATTTAATATATGAATACGGAACACTCTCGCGCAAGTGTATTGAAGAACGAGTCACATGCGCCGCCGTGACACATTTACGAACTAGATAATACAGGGTGTTTAGTTCAGTGGTATTTTTCAAATAGTAATTTTTTTAAATAATTTAGGTTTGTAGCGAATATATCTATATCGTCCAGAGCATTAGCATGTCTAAGCAGACGCTGTTTAGGTGCGTTATAAGAGTAATTTGTCGTAATATTGCGCATAATATCGAAAAATTTAAAAAACTCAAAGTAGGTAACCTTCTTAAAGTACTTTTTATCGTATAATTTAATTTTTATTTTGAAAATAGTTTGGTTTTTACAGAAACTGCGGTTGTCAGAATACAGATTCAAAATATATAGTTTAAAACAGATGCATCGGTCGTAAAAACATTGGTTCAAAATAGGTTATTAATTATTTATCATTTTACAAATTCGAATTCAATAATCATAGTTAGGGCTACAGTACAACGTTTGTTGGGAAAGCTACTTTAACTGTACAATGAATGTAAGTATGGCAGCAACACGACCTACAGATAGAAGCTAGTGTTGTATAATAATTACGAGTAGGTATTATAGAGCTTTCAGCGTTGGAACAACGATAAGCTATGGGTACTGTCTATACAGGGGTTTGTGAATGTTCTAACGTAAAGTAGCTGTGGCAGCCTTGAACCTATCTGAACAACAGCGGACTATTTCAGTACCGTTAGAATATATAAGTACATAGTTCTTGTAGCGAAAAAATCAATAAATTTCCATTATGAATTTGTTTCAGACAATTTTTTTTTCACCTCCATTATTTGTTTTCATTTTAATAGTTCGTCCACAGACAATAATTTATCCGCTATCATTTGTTTTTATTTTAATAACTACACGGACATTTTGAATGTTCGACGGTTTATTATTTCATAAATAGTTTATTGCTCTGATTATCTATATTATTATCTATACTAATCTATACTAATATATAAAGAGGAAAGATTTGATTTTTTGTTTGTTTGTTTGTTTGTTTGTTTGTTTGTTTGCTTCGAATAGGCTCCAAAACTACTGAACCGATTTGAAAAATTCTTTCACTTTTGGGAAGCTACAATATCGGCGGTGAACATAGGCTATATTTAATTTCCAAAAAAAATTGGGTAACCTACGAAAACTTCAATAATGTAACCCAAGGTGTAAAAAATTTTCCTAAAATATTCTATTTATCGCGAACGCTGTGAAAACTAATGATGATAGAATAAAACAATGTACTACAATTTTGTAGAAGACATCATTATTTACAAAAAGTATCGCGACAGCATATGTCTAACTATTATAGTTATGCCACAATAAGTGTTTTTTTATTTTAAAAAAATCAATAAAATGTCACCTCTATAAAATGGTTTTTATTGGTATCTCGGTATTACTCCTTATTAAAATAAATTAGTTCATATTCAAGTCTGCTTCAATATGTTTGTATAACTTTTTGAATTATTCAATTCGGACATTCCATTCGAAAGTTATCACGAGTTTAAAAATGTGAGTATTGGAAAAAAAGCATAGTCTCTTATCATCTCAACTTATCCGATGCAGAGTGCGTAAGGGAGCGGGAGGGGACTGAGGGGTGTCATATTATCAAGTTTAGTAGAAATACCGCGCAAAGTAGTCACGGTGGTAAAGTGACGTGACACGATACATTGCAATGCAATTATTCCAGATTAACATATGCTATAAAATATTTTGAAAAAGTTAGGGATCTGTATGAAAACTAAATTATTTTTAAGTATCTATCTACCCGTGCGAAGCTGGGGCGGACCTCTAGTAGGAAGATAAATATAAAATCATTAGGTACGTGTAAAAGTTGAGTGTTTTCAAAAATACATTAACAAATGTTTTTAGTTAAATTTTTATAAATGAATCAATAGTCTCTCACTTGACTATAAAATGAAAAATGTACTTTACATTTGTTAATTTACATATATGATAAAAAATATTTAAAATGTTTTACTTCCAAGGATACATGAGTAATTGGGGTGACAGTTTACTGAACATTGCTATCGTCCACATACTGTACTCTATCTTAACTGTTATCCGTTCATGCATTATAAATATATATAAAAAAAAAACAATAAGGTAAATTTTGTCTCGGTGCGAATTTTCAGACTAAAATTTATTCAAAATATAGAAACATTCAGCTTATGCAATATACAATAACGTGACAAGAAAAGTCTTTTTCTTAAGACTAACAAAATACTTTCACTTAAAATAATTAAAATAATACTTAAGCTAAAATTTTAGTTGTTAAGTGGGATTAAGAGGAAGTTATCATCTTTGAAAATCGGAATATTGGAACACTAAAAATACTTAAATTAATTAATTCTTCCAATAAAGTTATTACTATCATGATCGGCGGCCGCTGATGCCCTGCCGAGATCTTTTCAATTATTATCATTGGAATCGTTATTATTGTCGTTAAATGCGTCGATATTTTCAGCGAGTAATATCAATAGAACTTTTATTATAGCGGATAGTTTGAATTTATCTGTGCCGTTGGTCAGCATAGCCAATTATTGTAAAAGTGCCGTTTGTTTGATTTCAAAATGTTTAAAACATGTTTTCAACACTAAAATTCTCCTTGTGACCTTTTTCGCGGACGGAGGAGTATGAAATCGCAGACTTGTAGTTTACATAATATATAGAGGAGTGGTGAATGCTATTTTTTTTTAATTATGCATAAAAATAGATTAAATCAATAAAAAACACTACGCACTCTGTAATGTTATGTATTTCATACTCACACACATACATACATACATACATTCTCCCTTTAAGACCTCCCGCACACCGCAAGCCAGCCCGGAGGAGACAAACCCGCAGCAAAACCGACCCGCATGAAACCAACCCTCTAGTTCGATCGAATCAATCAAAACCAAAAAAGCCGGCACCACACAAATCAAGCCCGCTGCAGATCCCCCCCAAACCAACACTCAATGCAGGAGGCCTAAGCCCCACTTAGGGGCATAGGGAGGCACCAAGAGTTCTCCATTGCGCTCGATGGCATCCGAGGCTTATGGTGCCTTTTCTGACCGGTTGAGATTTAAGGACGTGAGATGGTCAACCTCACAGCCCCGATCTGATTTTTCGATTTCCTGCCTCTTACAGGATGTTCGAAAAACCAGCAAAAAGAGCAGAGGTGCTATTCTTAGCCGGCAACCCCACGGCAACTCACACACACTTCGATATATTTGACATTTAATGTCAAATATAAAATATACAAATAATTTATTTGATACAAATCTTTTGTTTATCTGTGGTCAAATTGAAAACAAATTTATATTTTTTATTTGTATTAAAAAATAACCATAGAAAAAACTTTGTACACATCAACATTTCAAATTTGACGAATATGTAACCACTAATGACTCTAAAAATTCATTACTGATGTTCGATTTTTAAAATTGAACAAACCACTGCGAGCTTACGACCGACTTCTACTGTTATTTCGAAGGCTAGCTTAGTGTGATCACTTTGCGTTAACAACGTTCGCCATTAGGTGGTAATGTTTAAGTCTCCGAAACTCCTAATCATGATAATTCTCAAGTTTCCGTCGTAACAAAAAACATAGTCATATAATTTTGAAAGACGCCATCTTTTCAGACGACGGACCTTTCCCAATAGTAAACCAGAGCAAATTATTTTGAATGAAATTCGGAATAATATGAAGATTATAAATAGCTATTGCAATATATAAATAATGTATAATATATCTTATTCTTTATTTATTCTTTATTCTTTCTTTTCATCCTTAGGCCATGAATTTGGCACTTGGAATCGTCAAGTATACAAAATAACAATATAAATATATAATAAGTATACAGAACAAAAATAATATACATAATTTCTTACTGGCAGAAATAAAAGAAAAGAAAGTACAATTTAAAGATTGAAGATCAATAATATCAAAGCTATTTTGAGTGTAAAGGGCTCAAAATAGCTTCACGTCAACCTGTTTAAAAATGGGCACCAAGCAACAAAATGAACAAAACACAATTTAACCTAAATCTCAAATAATAGAGTCAACGGTCCCATTTAGCATATCGTCAATATTGTAAAATACTTGTTCAACAAGATACTTCTTCACCTCTCTCTGAAACTCCAATAAATTAAGTGCTCTAAAACTATGAGGCAACTTGTTAAATAAACGTATACTACTACAGATGTAACTTTTTGAAACCTTTGCCAATCTATGTTCCAATGGCCTTACATCTTGTTTACCCCTGGTATTATAGGTGTGATGGTCGAGGTTAAGAGGAGTATTGGGCAAATTCTTGTAGGCATATATTAAGCACTCATAAATGAACACACTTGGCAATGTTAGTACTCCCAGTTCGCGGAAGGCATTTTTACATGTTTCTCTGGGTTTAATGTCCATTAGTTGCCGTATTGCTCTTTTTTGTAAAACAAAAACTCTACTCCAATCGGCTCCCCTTCCCCAGAACAATATTCCATACGACATTATGCTGTGGAAATATGAAAAGTAGACAAATTTGGCTGCGTCAAAACCGCAAACCTCTTTTGTTTTTTTATAGCGTAGATTGCAGAGCACAACTTTTTTGAGATAGAAATAATATGTGCTGACCATTGTAATTTTTCATCTATTGTCACACCTAGAAATTTTGTCTCCCCAGATGTCTGCAATCCTTGCTCACGCAGTGATGCTATCACTGGGTCAGCATCAGTGTTTTGTCTCAGAGAGAAGCGAATAGTATTTGTTTTCGTCACATTGAGTACAAGACCATTGGCACCGAACCATTTCCCCAATTGATCCAATACAACATTCACCCTATTTAAAATCCCCATGGAGTTATCATTCCTTATCAAGAGAGATGTGTCATCAGCAAACATTACAATAGTTTGATCATTTGGTACAATTGTTGGCAAATCATTTATATATAATAGAAATAGCAAAGGACCAAGAATAGAACCTTGTGGGACACCCCGTTTTATTGCTGATGCCTGTGATCGGATACTATCCATTTCGGTTATTTGCTGACGATTTTCTAGATAAGACTTGAAAAATAAGATTTCTTTGTCAGCTATACCATAATGTATTAACTTTTGTATGAGAATTTCATGATTTACACAATCGAAAGCCTTCGAAAGATCACAAAATACACCATACGTGTCATTCTTTTGGTCCATTGCTTCCAATATAGTTTTGACGAGTGAAGCTATGCTATCAGATGTATTCTTCCCCTTCTGGAAACCAAACTGCTGGGGATGAAGAATATTATTCTGGGCTACGTATTCGGTTAGTTGCTCAGAGACCACTGACTCAAATATTTTACTAAATACAGGCAGTATTGAAACGGGCCTGTAATTTACAGGGTCATCTTTGTCACCTTTTTTATATATGGGAATAATCCTAGCTATTTTTAATTTGTCTGGAAAAACCCCTTGTTCAAGACACATGTTAATTATTAACGCAATTGATTGTGCCATGCTATCAATTATCAACTTCAAAAGATATGTTGACATGTGCCATAAATCATTTGATTTCTTATTTTTAAGTTTTTTACAAATTCTTATTATGTCTGTTTTGGAAGTCTTCTTGAATTCAAATATACTAAATGATTTTAATGAAGGTGACATATAGTTTAATGCATTTTGAATAGAAACATTGCTAGCTAAGGACGACGCTACATTTACAAAATAATTATTAAAAAAGTTTGCTGTTTCAACAATTTTTCCATTTATATGATCTGTAAGAGGTTCGTCGTCAATATTGTGGGCTCTGCCAGTTTCATTCTTAATGATATCCCAAGTGGCTTTAACAGGATTTTTAGCCTTTTGAATTTTCTTGGCATAATATCTTTGTTTGGCTTCTTTACAGACCCGCTTAAACACAGCACTGTAAGTCATAACATATCTTTTTACATTATCAGAATCATTACTGCCCTTCACTTTATACAAATCAAAAAGTTTTTTTCTAGATATCTTTATGCCAGGAGTTGCCCAATCTACAAATGACATGTAAGGTTTACATTTTATTCTTTTAATTGGGAAAATACTATTTACTGCTAACATAATATCTTTAAAAAAGGCATCAAATCGATCATTTACATTTAACTTTGGCAAGTCCGAATTTTTCAAGTTATCTGACAATAAATTTACTAGCTCTTTTACCTTTTCTCCATTGCACATCCTTCTGTAAATAACTTTCCCTCCCATATTATTTGTGTCCGACGACATTGAACCAATTTCGAATTTAATAAGTTGCCCATTATGATCCGACTTAACTAAGTCTACAATATTTGTTTCCATAATGTCAACATTTGTGAAAATATTATCTATGCATGATGATGATTTATTTGTTATTCGTGTAGCATCATAGATGCTACGTGTCAATAAAAAGGAATACATAAAATCGATGAAAGAGTCATTCTGTTTTGATGGCCTATCTAGGTTAATGTTGAAATCTCCGCATACAATTAACTGTTTATGGTTATTTCGAGTTGCTTGATTGAGAGCATTTTCCATTGTTTGCAAAAATATATCGTGACAACCCGAGGGAGGCCGATACACTGACAGGATAATCCTGTTATTAACTTCTACACAACTTATTTCACAATGTTTTTCTATAGATAGTTTGACTATATCGATTCTTTCTCTTGACCTATGTTTTTTGTTAACCATTACAAGCGAACCCCCTCTAATTGACCTTTCTCTACAGAATTTACTAATAGTATTAAAGTTTGAAATATTGTATGTCATTGTTTCTGTCTCACTCAGCCATGTTTCCGTAAAGCATAAAACGTCTACTTGATTTAAAGCTGGAGATGTATCAAGTTCATGCAACTTCCCTCTAAGACCCTGAGCATTTTGATGGGCTACACAGAATATGGGTGTTGCATTTTTTAATATATTAACGTCCTTCATGTTGTGTACAGTAGACGAATGAGTCTTGCTCAGACCTTGTATTTTTAACTGGTGTGCACTCTTATCCTGACTAGATTTCCCCTTTCGCCCCCCCTCTCTAAAAAAATTTTCCCAGAAGTATTTGATTTGATTGGAACATATTTTACATTTTTGACTGGATAGGTCTTACAAAGTTCTTCACCATGAGTGAGACTTATAAGATTTCTGATCTTCTTCAGTGGGTACTTCAATTTAAAGTCAATAACTTCATGTAGTCTTTGTTTCTCGTCATTTAATTCTTAGATTTCGACATGGTCCCATTCACTTACGATGTCATACAGTCGACAATTCTCGCTATAAATCACATTGTTCCTTTGCACATTTTTTGAGTAATGAAAGGAGGAAATTAAAAGCCTTATTCCCCTTTCCGCCGTTGTTTTCATAATACTTCGCATCTTCGACATATAATAACCTTTCTCTTCGAAAATATGTCTATTGTTGCCAATTATTAAGACAAGTGTAGATCCTTTTGTTGCTAAGTTTATTGTATCCTCGATATCATTGTTGAGATTGGCAAACTTCACATTAGGTTTTGAGATAACCTGAATGCGACGAACACCTCTATGAAAAAGTTTTGTACCCATATTCTTTGCGTATTCGTCCCCCACTATAAATATGTCGTTCTTAAATATATTATGATTATTATTGTCAGTCTGTTTTCGGGGACCAGGTCGTTGTGTTATTTTAGGTACACTATTTCTTTCTGTTTCACAGTCCTTTTGTCCCTCTACTCTTTCAAAGAGATCGTCAAAATTATTCCTCAGAACTAAATGTACAAAACCGTTTTAAATGTACAAAACCGTTGTGGTTGAATAAATGTGCCGTTGGTTTCATTTTAAAATGTTTATATTTATTCTCCGTAGGTTTCTTTTTCGGATATGTTTCGTAAATGCTCACTCTACATGATCACATTATGAGTGAGCACTTAAGAAATACACGATGACATGAAACGCTGTTGATAAATTGATTTAAGAATGCCGTTTGTCTGATTAGCTAACTTTTGTTAGGCTCGGTACTCACTTGCGCCGCGAACGTGTATCGTTACATCAATTTTATCAAAAGGATGCATGTGTTCCGCTAGCGTTCGCTTTTCGAATCACGTATACACTTGACCTTTCGATTAAACTGATGACGTTTGCGGCGCAAGTGAGTACGTACCTTTAAATTAGCGACAGGCTATTTAGCAAATTATTGTTGAAGTATTAGTAGAATGGTAGGTAATCAAAGTGTCGGTGCTTCGAGTTTATTTGCAAAATTATTATGAATGTATCATTATACCTACTTAGAAAGTGGCCTAGCTTGATCTTTGCGAAAAATATTTTTGAAAGTTAAAGTAATTACTAGTAGGTAAAATATTTTTGAAAACGTTTTGACTGTTTTGTTTAGCAAATTATCGTGAAAGTACAATAAATTGGGCCGATCAGCAAATTTGTGCGAAGAAATCTTGTTTTATTCTTAGAAAAAATTAAGAACAAACCGACATGAATCTTCTATTTTTTTCACATTTTAACATTACTAAGAAAAAGTAGGATTTGTGTGTGCCGTTCATATCCAACGAAATGAATTTGAGCATTCCGTTCAATGAAAAATTCCAATAAAACTAAAGTACTCAAACCTTTTAAGTCCGGATGAATTAATTTAGATATAGCGGATCATCGCTCACTTGAAACCATCGAAGAATAAATTGAATATACCGCTATAACTCTATATCTAACCAAAATGAATAAGGGATGGTATGAGAAAAAAAAGCACCATCGTATTTTAAACATTCACATATCGCTCTCAAATGAAGGTGGGGGTCTGGTCATGTATCCCGCAGGGATGACGGAAGGTGGAGTAGAAGAGTGACGGACTGGAGACCAGAGACTAGCCGAAGAAGTGTAGGAAGACAGCCGATGAGGTGGAGCGACGACATTGTGCGTGCCGTTGGGACAGAGTGGATGGGGATGACCAGGGACAGAGAGGAGTGGCGTGAGCGTGAGGAGGCCTATGTCCTGTAGTGGATGATCACGGGATGATATGATATCGCTCTCATTCTACAAACAAATTCAGTTATTTGTTTAAACAGAGGGTACAAGACAGAAAAGGCTGTTATAAGATGTTTGATTTCACACGAGGAACACGTCAATGAAGAAGTTAGAACTACCTTTAAAAGTGCCAAGTTAGAAATCATTATATATGTAAGCTGATTAATCACGGCCTATAAAATTAAAGATTAAGAATATTTCAAACAACTCATACACTTACAGTCAAGCGGGCTTAACGCGGCATCAAGTTTGTTGTGCGACGAGAAGACTTGTCATCGATACTTCATAGTGTATGCCTTTCACTTGGCATAACAAAGCCCTGCAAACTGGGCGCCGGCCGCCTCAAATCCGTTGCAAACATAACGCTTGCTTGATGTAAAAATAAATGAGTTTTCACTCTATGCTACTAAAAAAATATTTATAAGATCTAGTCCTGGAAAGTGGTCACAAGAATGTAGACATAATTAGAACGTTGTGCACCAACAAAGCCAGTAGGCAATAAATATGAGACATTAACAAAAATGTATATATGTATTCATATTCTGGCACCAAATACATGACAGCAGTCGCAGTCTTTAAATTTGGTTGCTCTCTTGTTCTCAATAATTTTCAACATTTATCTCTATATTTCATTAATTATTATTAAATATCTTCAGTTGTATACATGAGATTTTTCGACATGTTGAACATGTTGAGAATTCTCATGTTTAGAAGTTTCGGAGACATTACCACCTAATGGCGAACGTTGTTAACGTAAAGTGATCACACTAAGCCAGCCTTCGAAATAACAGTAGAAGACGGTCGTAGGCCCATAGTGGTTTGTTCCATTAAAAAATCGAACATCAGTAATGAATTCTTAGGGTTTTTAGTTGTAATATTTTCGTTAAACATTACCACCTAATGGCGAACGTTGTTAACGTAAAGTGATCACACTAAGCCAGCCTTCGAAATAACAGTAGAAGACGGTCGTAAGCCCGTAGTAGGTTGTTCCATTTAAAAATCAACATTAGTAATGAATTGGTAGAGTCTTAGTTGTTACACATTCGTTAAAATTCCAAATATTTTTTTTTATTAAAATAAATTTACAAACGGTTATTGTTTTAATCGTTAACGAGCAATGAAATTTGGATGAAAACAATCGAAAGATTTTTGTAATATTAAAGAAACTCTTTTGTTTCGATATAAAATCGATGGTTGGTAATCATTCCTCGACTGGAATCGATGGACGGAAGCGAAGTTATTTGAGTAGAAAAGAATGAGCAAAGGATAACGGAGGGTCTATCTGGAAATTTTTCTTCACACAATTGGTTCATTATTTGTGAGAACGGTTATCCTTTGATAATGAAAACTATAAAGCAACCCGACTGTATAATATGAATCCTGTATTAAATTTTTTTATCTTTCCCTCAGAAAATATGTTGGTAGCTAGCTAAAGCTATCTAAAAATATAAATATTTTTAGATTAAGAGAGTTTCCTTATAACCAGGAGTGGTTAACTACTAAGCAATCGTGAAGTTAATGGATAATTATGTGCCTAAAATTCTGCCAGAAAGAACCTAAAAATGATATCCATAGAACAAGTTTCAGTAGCCCTATTTATTTATTTTGACAAAACACATTGCGGAGGACAACTATATATTAAAAGTAGAGACAATATAAATTTATAGCCTTAAACTAAGTTGACCCCCATCGAGATGTGTCACATGGTATATAGTATATTATTGATTTAAACAGATACAACATGTAAAAGAGAGAGAAAAATATATGAATAGGAAAACTCTTAGTTTAAGTGAAATATGAAAACAGCTAACGATAAACTCAAACACAAATGGAGAGTGCAAGAAGAAGGGAAGGAAAAGAAGGGTTGTGGGAAAAAATAATCAACAAGCTTTCTCGAATTAGTAGAATTGCTTAAAATAGCTCTCTAGATTTATAAAAAAATCGTTAATCGTTAGATTAAATATAATTCTTCTTCTTCTTTACAATGTGGCAATTCACTCTCGAGAGAGTGATCTATATTAAATATAATTCACTGATCCAGTTTTTACTTTATTGTAAAAAGAATATTTGATCCGCGTTTGTTATTTATGAAGATGACATTTCACACGAAATTTTGTAAACAATCAAAATAGTAGCCCGGCAACGGGAGTGCTTTCAGCCGAGATGCGCTATGTCAGATTTTAATGATTTCGAGTAGGCGCAGAATAGGTGCCAGACCTTATTTTTTTATTTTTTATTTTATATTATCAAAATATTCTTAAGTCCTTATAAAATCACACGAAACCTTTATGTTTTGGCCAAAATGAACTATTAATGTTAATTTTAATATTTGTACCTACTTTAAAAGTACCTACTCTTTGAATATTTTCTTCAAAACGTCATTATATTTATCATAAATTTAGTTGGTGCATCATGGTTGTAAGACCTCGAATGATTACGGGAATGCATATTTGCTTTATTTATTTCAATTTTCTATTATTGATATGATAAACCAAAATACAATGGACCTAAATATGAAGGGTGCACATAATTGGAAGGGAAAAAAACTCAAATACAGTGTATTTATTACAGAAAGCGTTCTTGTATACTTGACACAGCTGTCAGTTGACGTAAAATTCAACATGGCGGGTCAAAATATACAGAGATCAGCTCACAATCAATCGATATGGGTTAAACTACCTCGACGACGGCTTGATCGCATATTTTCTTCCGCTGAACTCTTTTTTTCCACTGATCAGAGTTTTTTAATAAGTTATCAACAAAAAAACGAAATATTATTAGCCTATTTTGTAACGCCGTCATTAAAAATACTCGTAGTTTTAACATTTATACTGACAACGACTGAAAGGCAATGATTGTCGAGTTGAACTAAAGAATAAAAAAATGTAGTATCATAATTTCAAGTTGATTATAATCGAAATTTCGTTGTATCGCATTACAAGAAAGATTAGCATTCTACACGCAATATTCTTATCTCACGCAAGAGATAACCTAATATACACCCTATTACCGAATCATTGTTATAGGTGCCAATACTGCCAATCACGAGCGGTAAAGTCGAAAAAAAAAACGGTTCGTATAAGCCTGATTCTTCTTCGTTTCCTCAATACTGAGGGTCGTGACCCATGGAACTCCTGATGGGTGCCTGTTGTGAGCACCAAACGCCTCCAATCCTCTCTGTCCTCCGCTGCCCGCATCGCCGAGTACAAATCTCCTCCTGATTTAGTATTGTTAAAAATCCTGATTAATATTGTTAAAAAAGCCTGATTTTATATTGTTAAAAATAGAGCAAACAGCAGAAAACAGATACTAAAAACATCCAAGATGAAGATTTGGAGAGTCCAAGTGATGAAGATCAGATTCGGAGAGATGTGTGAGCAAAAATCACGTCGTGGTCATATTCAGAAAATTGACATTTCCAAAGTATTTACCATCGAACGAAACCTGCAAAAGATGGCAACACAGTTAAGAGGAACTTCATTAAGAGATTAAGAGGTACCTACTACATTACCACAGGAAAAAAATGCTTTAGATGAATGTGGCGTTTTACCCAGTATGAGTTGAAGACGATTTTTCTAGCCGCCCCTAACAACCTTCACATCATAAAACCACCTAGCCTAGGACCTACCAATCAGTTCATGGCCGCCATTCGAGAAGTTATTGAGGTTCATCTATTTAATTTTAGAAACTCAAACCACAACTCCTCTTATATTATTTGCCAACCTTTTAACAACATCGCTGATTTATGTTTTTGCAATCGTTTTCATATTAATGAATGTATTTTGGAATTAAAACCCTGCAACTTATTCAAACCATGCCTAAATACGTACAACGTTCTAATTATGTCTAGATTCTTGTGACTTTTTTTACAAGGGCTTACCACGTCGGAAGCCCGTAGTGGTTTGTTCCATTTAAAAATCGAACATCAGTAATGAATTGTTAGAGTCATAAAGCTCGGTACTCACTTGCGCCGCGAACGTGTATCGTTATATCAATTTTATCAAAAGGATGCATGTGTTCCGCTTGCGTTCGCTTTTTCGAATCACGTATTCACTTAACCTTTCGATTAAATTGATGCAATGTCACACGTTCGCGGCGCAAGTGAGTACGATGCTTTAGTTGTTACATATTCGTTAAGATCTAGTCCTGAAAAATGGTCACAAGAATCTTGACATAATTAGAACGTTGTGCACCAACAAAGCCAATAGGAAATAAAGATGAGACATTAACAAAAATGGATATATTCATATCCTGGCGCCAAATACATGACAGCAGTCGCAGTCTTTAAATTTGGTTGCTCTCTTGTTCTCAATAATTTCCAACTTTTATCTCTATACTTCATTAATTATTAAAAATATCTACCTGTTGTATACATGAGATTTTTCGACATGTTGAACATGTTGAGAATTCTCATGATTAAAGTTTCGGAGACGTTGTTAACGTAAAGTTATCACACTAAGCCAGCCTTCGAAATAACAGTAGAGGACGGTCGTAAGCCCGTGGTGGTTTGTTCCATTTAAAAATCGAACATCAGTAATGAATTGTTAGAGTCATTAGTTGTTAAATACGTAGTTGACATATAGGCGGTATGTTTGTCAGCTCGAATAGAATTCTAAAAAATATTTCCTTTATAAACATTCGTTTTCGTTTAGTAACTATTCATCGTTTATTTTATAAAATAAAAAAAAATAAAAAATCGTTTATTTTATTTACATTGCTGTTTGAAACAACGTAAAATGCCAAACGGATAAGTGGATAATCAATAGAGTGTGTCAAAAAAGAGAATGAGTGACATTAAACAGTCTCATGGGTGTCAGATAATATCGCAAAAGATGGTGTTAGGTAAAGTGTTGCTTTGATGCTGACATTTTAATAGACGACTACCAATGGAATGTCTGAATATAAATACATCAATACTTTATTGGGTCACTTAATCACCCAATTTGCGAGTTTTTTGAATTGGGCAATTTCTACCAACCCAAAAATAAAACAAATATAATGAATAAGAATAGAGTGTGTGTTGGAGTTGGTTGGTTGGTAGTAATTTTTCGAAAATAAAATTCTTAATCTATCATTATAATGAAAAACTTAAAGGGCCTATAAGAGACATTTGTATGGTGTGCCGGAATCTTCAGAAATAATAAAGACTTGCCCAGAATCATAAAACTTATGTCACAGATAGTCAGTCGCCCAAGGCGTGGCGGTGAACTGATTTCAAATTATACGATTACGTGGGATTTACAAAGAGAATGAATGAATAATTAACGATGACATCCACTCTTTTTTTCTCGACTCTAAAAGATCGATACGCGTAATATGACCCTTTTTCATTCTGAAATGATAAATTACAGCAAATAAGGCGCTACTAACGAACGAAGAACTTATTCCTTCTCCTTCAAATAAAAGGTTTTTTCGAAATGTAAACATAATGGACCTTTTTCGAGGCGTAACTTATCAATCATTACTGTGAAGACGTGACAAGGAAATGTTTACACAAAAAAAAATGTTTTTTTAGGGATTCCAGAATTTTATTTCGATAGGCAACCAAGATTAACGTGGATCTGTCTCATAGATTCCGTCACCACAAAAAGGCAAATCAGAAGAAAGATAGCCAGGAATATGTAATTGCATTCGTTAGATAGTTTGTCATGGTGAAGTGGTATTGAGTTTCCTAATGTCAGGCGAAATCAACCATTGCAAACAAACTGTTACGATAAACTCTTAATCAATGATGTCTCTACATGGGAGAAATATAAACTGGTAAGAAACAAATACAACAAAATTATAAAATTACAAAAAAACAAATATATTAAGGACAGCATAGAAAAACACAAGTATGACTGTAAGAAAATGTGGAAGAGCATTAAAGATGTTGTTAGGGGTCAATCAACGAATAGAGTGAATGCTGTTGAATTCCCTGATAAGGTAGAAGATGATAAAGTTATTATTGCTCAGAAGTTTAATGAATATTTTTTGGCCAGTATCAATGAAATTCGTAAAAGTATACCTTTAGTCTCGGAGCCAGGGACAGAAACTGAAATGTTAGATGAAGAGGGTTTTAAATTTAAAAATATAGATCTTGATTCATTGAAGAAAATTATACAAGGTATAAAGTTAAAGCAATCTGAAGATGGAATAACAGTTCAGGTAATATTGGATTCTTTGGATGTATCAGGAGGTCTTTTTGTTGAACTCATAAATCAGTCTCTTAACGAGGGTTCTTTCCCGAGAAATTGGAAAACCTCTACTGTTGTGCCTGTTCCGAAGATTGTTCATGCCAGGTCTTGTGAGGAATATCGACCCATAAACTGTTTGCCAAAATATGAACAGATCTTGGAACACGTTGTTAAGCAACAAATCTTGGAATATATAGAAACAAAAAACATTCTTGTTCCTCAGCAGTCTGGTTTCAGAACAGATTATTCATGCGAGACTGCAATGAACTTTATAATTAACGAGTGGAAAGAGTGTATGGACTCAAGAATGATAATAATTGCAGTGTTCTTGGACCTAAAACGCGCGTTTGAAACAATTGACAGAAAAAGGTTGATCAGGAAATTGGAAAAAATTGGTATAAATGGAACGGCAAGGATATGGTTTGAAAATTATCTGAGTGACAGGAAACAAAAAACTAAATTTGATGGAGTTCATTCGGAGGAGTTGGAGGTTCCAACCGGTGTTCCTCAGGGATCAGTATTGGGACCTATCTTATTTATATTGTATATGAATGACATAATGAACGCAGTAAAAAAGTGTGAGGTTAAATTGTTTGCGGATGACACTCTTATATATGTGAAATGTAGAAATTTTAATGAAGGTGTAAAAGTATAATCAAGATGAATTGAATAGTGTTTCGGATTGGCTAAATTGTAATTTGTTGAAATTGAACGTGAACAAGACCAAGTGTTTAATAATCGGTAAAGTTCCTGTGGATGGTGTTTGTAATCTAACGTTAAATAATGAATCGATTGAAGTTGTGGAAAAAAATAAGTATTTAGGCATAATTCTGGACAATAGGCTAAAGTTTAAAGATAATTTTGATTACATTTTAAAAAAGATAAGTAAAAGAGTTGGTTTTTTGTGTCGTATTAGGAATAATCTAGATATCGACACGAGAAAGTTGGTTTATAATTCGATTGTGTTGCCCCATCTCAACTACTGCTCTACCATCTTGTTTTTGGCCACAGAGGGAGAATTAAAAAGTCTCCAAATAATTCAGAATAGGGCCATGAGGGCTGTCTTGGGATGGGGTAGGTACGCTCGGATTAGGAAAATGTTGGACAGGTTAGATTTTTTGGATGTAAAGCAGCAGATATACTTAAATGTTTTCGTTTTTGTGTATAAAATTAAGAATGGAATGATGCCATGCTATTTATCGAATAATGTTAGATATAATTTATTGATGGTACCACCGCATAGTTCGTTATGCGGTAGTACCATCTTATACCCAAAATTCTCCCCAGGCCCTTCGTTTCGAATGCAGATACTTTTTGTGCCTGGGCTTTAGTTAAACTCTTAATAATGGTTTGAAATATATTACAGCTGCACTAATTTTAACGCTTGCTATAGAAATGCAATTCGAACAAATCAAAGGATTCAATAATGGTCAAGACCAAAAACACGTTTTGCCTAGTGGGAGTTCTCTTTGCATTGTCATGATAAAGTTGTAAAATTGTAATCAATCAATCAATATTCTCTTTAAAAATCCCGACTTAAGGCATAGAGAGGCACAAGAGCTCTCCATTTTGCTGAATCTCGTGCAGTTGGGATGACCTCCTCTTAAGCCCCCTTATATCTGCTTCAAAGGAACAGAACAAGATGTGAGAGGATCTTCTTGGTTTTCGAAACCCTAATGGGAGAAAGAACAAAAAAATTATCTTCCATCAACTGTAATTCGGCACCCTTATGATATACCTACTTACTTCAGCCTTCTTGTGTTCAGAATTGAACAAATGCCTCCTATTGGGCTTCCATAGATGACATATCGCAGTCATCTTCTCCCCTATGTAGAGTAAGCAGGTTGCGTTAGTCGTACTACGGCCTAAGTCGTACCCCGGTAATATCTTACCTAATAGTTATAAAATGCACCATCTAGTGACGTCAATCTGAACTATTTAGTTGAGTGAGCGAACGTAAACTACTGGACGGCCGGCTGTCATCGTGAAGCAAAAATATTGAAAAAGTAAGTTTTTTGTACAGTTTTCATTAAATTTTTTTACTCATTTGTAAGTTTTTTATGGCAGGAATGTGATCCTTAGCTCTTTTCTTTGTTAACGTCTATTTGTAAGACTTGTCCTGCAATAGTTTACGCATATTCAACGGGTTAAACATTTTTAGGTTATGTCAGTAATTTTAGTTTTAAACATAGAACACCCCGCTGCTTAAGTCGTACCTGTGCAAAATTCCTTACTCGTACCGGTACGACTTAAGTATTAAGAAAATTGTTTAATAATTTACCTAACATTTTATCAGATAATACCTAAATATGGCGAAGAGAAAGTACAATACTTGGAAGCAGGAGAATATGTACGAAGTTTACAGAATCATCGGAATTGGATTTAATGAAGCCTGTAGAATTTTAATATACCGAAGCTTACATTACGACGACATTTGAAAGGTTTGAATAAATCAACAAAATTTGGAAGACCTAATGATATGTCACCAGACATGGAAGAGATATTAGCACAGCATTTGATGAATTATTTAGAATCTTGTTTCTTCGGATTAGCTGCCACTGAATTCAGAAAACTTACCTTCGAGCTTGCTGAAAAATATCAACTTCCTCATCGTTTTAACAGGATTAAGAAAATAGCAGACAAAAAGTTTAGAATTTAAACATGACTGAATTTAGTTATGTGTTTTTTTATTTATTCATTGGATCTCTGGTTATTAATTATTTTTCTATATAGTTTATTATGTGTTCAATAAATTATATTTTAGGCGACTAGGCGCCTTAATCGCACCGAATGTATATTTTTGAAAAACGTAAAAATACCTATTTTCATAAAACATTTTCAAGTTTCTTAGATTGTTGATTAAAAGACAACTAAATAAAGATTTAATAGATGCAGATGATTTTGTTTTATATTAATTGCACTGAATATCACAGTATTATTTCCTTAGGGGGTACGACTTAAGCAACCTTACTGTAGAAGTGATGGACCTGCGCCAGCGTTCTTGTGCGCTACAACCCTGTATGGGTTTCGGCCTCCCTCAGCAAACTTTTCCAAGCCACCCTATCCGCCGGCACTGTGCACCAGTAACCAATCATCAAAAATCCCAGGACTCTCTCAGCGCCATCCAGCCATCTCAGTCTTGATCTTCTTATGCTCCTTCTTCTATCCAGTCTCGTACAGAAGATTCTGCTTAACTAACGGAGCCGGTCTTACTTTTTAAATGTGGATATTTTAATATAATAATTGTAAACATTTCATAAATCTCACAGTTGTATCTGATTCGCCGGTGATCTCTGTCTCTGATTTGTCTATATATCCAGCGCCTTTCGAAATCATTCCTCATTTATTCAGTAGTCAGGTCTCGTAAGAATAAGGCATTTTGGTTTTTATAATTATAATTTAGACTTCCTGGACAGCAGTTTGGATATAAGGAGCTTTTAAAACCCGAAAAAGATCCGGTTTGAGGATGTGATTCTCTTACTTTTTTCATCACTGATATTAATTTAGAGAAAGTATAGAACATATTATTAAAATAATCCATGGCTGCATACTGGAGTGGCAAATTCTAAAGTCCGGACTCGTAAAGTAAGTAATAATAAATGTATACACAAAGTTTTACAAGCAAATGTAAAAAGTCAAGAATGCCCACCACGAAGAACACACAGCTATATGTAGATGTTATTGTTAAAAATATGTATAGAACTGAAGTTAGTATAATTAAAATCTTCTCTCTCTTGGTTCAAATTCAAAGGATTCCGTGTAATTAGTAGCTGCATCTTGATCTTTTCACAAATAATAACAAACTACATTCCGGACGGTGGTTGAAGGTAAGAACATCAGCCCCCTCTGAGTAATGGAATCAGGGTGGAGAGAAAATGGATGTATTGACAGGTATTAGAAGAACGTGGGCAGAATCCTATCTATTTGCTGTGAAGGAACATTGGAGAAAATCCTGATTATCGTTTTTTTTGACAGAAATAACAGTCACAATAAAAAATGTGTGAATCTATGTTATAAATTTACGTGAGTAGTTTAGTCCATTACCTATATAATCCAAAATCACAGATTGAGCTCGCTTGCCATGTTCTCCGAAAGTCCCCCAAAAGTCTGGAATACTCAAGCTTTTTCTACAATCCGGATGTTAAAATTAACAATCAAGCGGGCATTCAATGCGGTTTTACAAGAGACTGGAAAAAGATGATGTAAAGCAAGTTATTGGCTCCCTTGACAGGAAATTAATGGTTGGAACAATATTGCAGAGGCGCAATATCGACTTGATTAGATGCGAAGACGATATTGCAATGCTAGCGGAAATTTTAGACAACTTAATAAAGCTCTCAAAAGAGACAAGGTTCGAATGAATGGCCTAACAGAAGCAACTGCGATGGGCCTCCAAATCCGACATAAATGGAAGTTTTTATCAACATTTAGGTAACTGTTAAATTGATTGTTATCAACCAATATAGACGTGTTTTCTTCTCTACTATATAAGAACCTATATCATTTTCTCTGGTCTGCTCTCAATTGGGCTTATCCATTGTTCATAGAAAATTTTCAAAATAACCTGTAAGGCGTGTGTCTTCAATACGTTTCGTAGAATACGAGTGTAAAAAAGTGCAAACTTTTTAGTTTGGAGTTGGAATTAAATCATTTGATTTTTGTAGCAGTTCTTGTGATTTTAAATCTTGCCTATTTTAAAAACACGTCCAGAAGCAAACAACAGGACAACACAGAATTTCCTACTCAATACACGTATCTATATTGAAACTCCCGTCTGGGTGGATTTAAAATATCTCTAAGATCAATTTGTATTTCAGCATTTCTTCTTCTTATTTCCTTTCAAATGAGTGTTTGTACAAGTCCTAGATTCACAGTGAAGTTCTCGGTACATTTGTTCGTATCCGAGATGAAAAATAAATATCGGCACCTGGACGCTTTTTCTTCAAGTACTATTTTAAACGAGTATTACAGGTAAATTGACGTGCATTTTAAGAAAATAGTTAAACGGATTTATGTTAAATCAAAAGATCATAATTCTTTGTAGATGATGCATAATGCAATATTGTAAGGCTACGACGAGCTTTTATCGAAAGCAAATTGTACGCTAATACGTCCTTACATCTTATTCTTACATCGAATGATCGAATCATTCGATCATTTTGTATGGAAATTTATTCGAAACTCATTCGATGATCGTTTCGATATTCTATAATCGTAAACTTATACTGGTACCATCCATAATATAATATGAGAGTGATACTATTGACAAATAATCTGGAAGTTGGTATAAATGCCGAAAAAATACGATCTTTACGCAAGATATGTGGAAAAAGACTGATTAATTAGACGAGGAATGATAATATTAGAAAGGAATGTGGAGTGAATGTTATCGTAGTTACAAGAATTGAAGTGAATAAATTGAGGTGGTTCGTACATTTTGAGGGAGTGACAGAAAAGATTTATAAATCCGAAGGAATCGCTGCACGGAGACGTGGTCGACATAGATCAACAATTAGTCAGATAATTTTCAAGGGAGAAGTCCGTACTTCTCCCTTGAAAATTATACTAGCTATTACTATCGCCTTCTTTTTGTGCTGCATCAAGTTCACTCGATGTTGACACTCACCAAGCGGAAGTTTTAAGCGGAAGAAGACAAATCCTCATTGGACGTCCCCTCTTTACCGGATGCGCCGCAGCGGTGCTATCCGTTGATATTGCTCCCTTGCAATGGTGGGCATTCAGTTTGTTTTTTCGGACCCTTTCGTTTCGTCTTTCTCCTTATGGATCATAATTTTAAATACTCAGATGACATGATCAAATTCATCAGGTCTCACATCACTAGGGCTCGTGTTATATTCTTTTGAAGCAGATTTACAGACGTTATGTTTACATCGTAAGATCTATTATAGATTACTCTAATAGCCTAATGTTAGGTCATAAATGGAATAAAGATGTGTATTTTGTTAAAAGAACATTAATACGATAAGTTACGGCTCGTTCCCACTATGTCGTGTATTGCAATCAATTTTTATTCGGTGCTTCTGCTTCCACTGGATTCCCGTTTAAGAGCAATTCTTGTCGGAATGATGTGAATGTTTTTCTGCAATCATATAAAATTACAACCATATAAAATTTTCTGCCACCAATGCTCACATGATTTTATCGGATCAGAAAATGAAAATGAAGTCCAAATCCAAAAAATCTGGAACTATGTCAAGTGGTATATGAGATCAACAATCGGAATACTCACCGGACTCTATGGTGTCAACAGGATACTATTTAAAATGGGACTTGTGGAATATCCCAAGTGCAGATTTTGCAGCGAGAGTGAAGAGTCTATGGAACATCTACTATGTAACTGTGACGCTCTCGCTAATAAGAGACACAGGATGCTGGGCAGTGGATACCCAAGACCAGAAGACTATGCCTCAATCCTCTTTATATTGTTATAAGCTATATTGTGAATTTATAATATAACTTAATAAAATTATAAAATAAATAAATAAATCCCAAGGGGAAGCACAATAAGCTATACCTGAAGTCCATCATGGATTAAGGAGGGGGGAGGTATAAAAGATCCCAAGGGTCGAGATGCTATAATAGCATATAGCTATAACCCCTAGACAAGATTAAAAAAAAAAACAAAAAAATCGGACAGGCAGTTATTGATTTTTTTTTCTGGGAAACTGTATATTTTTAGGCTTTTCAAAAATGATACAATTAAAAGAATATTTTTAGACACATCAATTTCTAACAATACGCATTCAATATTATTAAACAAAAAATACATAGGTATAATATGATTTCAATCATTGTCAATATATTCAAAATCTTTGAATACAGTATGGAAATTTTGAAATAGCAATATTGAAGTACAAATTTCAATTCTAATAATTATTATACGTCGCAAATTATGCTTTATGGATACACCAATAAGGGGTGAGTTTCATTCCGAAC
Organism: Mystacides longicornis; assembly: GCA_963576905.1. Taxonomy (NCBI): domain Eukaryota; kingdom Metazoa; phylum Arthropoda; class Insecta; order Trichoptera; family Leptoceridae; genus Mystacides; species Mystacides longicornis. The sequence continues at coordinate 21,464,937 of OY756436.1, read as the reverse complement.
CACCAGTTTTTACATTGAAAAAGTATACATTTGTTGTCGAATTGAAATGTTTTTATAATATTTCTCTTCTCGAAATGTCTGCTTGGTAGAAAAAAACTCTTTTCATTTTTTAAGGAGTTTCTATATCAGTACATACCTACTCATTTCAGTTCAGTCTCGTTATTATTTTCTTATATGGAGCTCTGTATTAAATATCTTACAATTTGAATTATCATCCTTAAAGATTGAAATGTTAGTAATCAAGAAATGATTTAAAAACCAATGAAAGAAGAATCAATGGTTTTTAAAAAGAAAAAGTAAATTAAAAATCATATGATTTGAAATATTATCAAGATACATCAGTACGAAAGTCGGCGAATGGACTGCTAAGCTATCAACTTCTAGCTTAGTTAAAGTTTTTTTATGACAATGAGCACATGGTTCAAAAACCTTCTCGTAAACAAGCAAGTATGCAGTCTTTTCTAAGGTTATGGCATCGGTACCCTTATTCTAAGCTTCCGTGACATTAACACTGGCATGAAGTACTGCGGAAAGCTCCGCAGCCCATACAAAATTCCCATGAGTTTAACGCTTACATTAGTGAGTAATATTTGGGATAGGGTTACAGAGAGTGTAATAATCTACAAAAAAGTTGACACTCGTGAACTTGTCACCTTTTCGTTGCAGCTGTCTTGACATATCCATTTACACAAAAGTATGAAGTCATTGAAATTGATGAATCAGTGGGGCCAGTACAAGTTTTTCGAAAGCTGATTGCACGCTAATAAGCGCTTTTTAGCGGGCAAATAGTGTTCTTACGTGAATCGTTCGATCATTTTGTATGAAATTTTTTTCGATGATCGTTTCGACATTCAATCATCGAAAACTTATATAAGGGGTACAGGTACACGTTGTTAGAAGAATGTGGAATAAAATGATTGCCACTTGCAAGTTAATGAGTATTTTAAAGAAAAAATAACAACTAATGACTCTAAAAATTCATTACTAATGTTCGATTTTCAAATGGAACAAACCACTACGGGCTTACGACCGTCTTCTACTGTTATTTCGAAGGCTGGCTTAGAGTGATCACTTTACGTTAACAACGTTCGCCATTAGGTGGTAATGTTTGTCTCCGAAACTCCTAATCATGAGAATTCTCAACACGTTGAACATGTCGAAAAATCTCATGTATGCAACAAGTAGAAATTTAATAATAAATGAAATATAGAGATAAAAGTTGGAAATTATTGAGAACAAGAGAGCAACCAAATTTAAAGACTGCGACTGTTGTCATGTATTTGGCGCCAGGATATGACTATATCCATTTTTGTTACTGTCTCATCTTTATTGGCTACTAGCTTTCCCGACAGACGTTGTCCTGTGTTCCTAAATATGAATATTGAATTCGAATTTGTATGGTGATGAATTAATTATCATTTGACCAATGTGATTCCGAACGATGCGTCTGTTTTAAACCATGTATGTATATTCTATCCTCATTCTGTCAATCGCACCAATTGACAATTTCTGTCAAAATTTCAAAATTGGAATAAAAATTATAAGGTAAAAAGTAGGTACCTACTAATAAAGTTGTCTACGTAGAGTTTTCTTTAATTTTCTAATTTTCCATACATTTTTCTTAATTTTTTTCTTCTAAAAGTACATTCTACCGATAAAAGCCTACACGATAAAAAAAAGAATTAGCGAAATCGGTCCAGCCGTTTAGGCGTGATACGATGACATCGGGAAATAGCTCTCCATTTTTATATATAAGATTGGCTTTGTTGGTGCATAACGTTCTAATTATGTCTAGATTCTTGTGACCTTTTTTCAGGACTAGATCTCAAAAAAATAAATAACACGTAACAATGTTATTTTTTCTTTAAGATCTAGTCCTGAAAAAAGGTCACAAGAATCTAGACATAATTAGAACGTTGTGTATCAAAAATAACTTCGTCTGAGTAGAAGTTTTAAAGATAGATAGGTGAATTGTATTCCTTTTTTTCATATGCATTTAAAATCCGTAAATCTATATTTGTTCTTATCGTGGAAAGGTATATATAAAAACTGCACAAATAAATCATAAGGATGATCAAATAGACGAAGTACGTAAAAGGCCAAGCAGTTTTAAGTACGACGGTGGATGAATTTAAGCGCAGTGTTTCAGATTCAAGATTCTACCCATGACACAACAAGCCTTGGCCTTCTAGTCACTGCTAGTAAAAAGCCACGGAAAAAAGTATAGAACGATACTCAAGGCCAATTTTGTTAGCAAAAAATTGAGGAGTTATATTTAAAGTATGTTGTTAAAATCTTAAGGCTATGACCAAAGAAACTGTTTGTGATGATAGAAATCTTAAGGCTATGACCAAAGAAACTGTTTGTGATGATAGAAATCTTAAGGCTATGACTAAAGAAACTGTTTGTGATGATAGAAATCTTAAGGCTATGACTAAAGAAACTGTTTGTGATGATAGAAATCTTAAGGCTTTGACTAAAGAAACTGTTTGTGATGATAGAAATCTTAAGGCTTTGACTAAAGAAACTGTTTGTGATGATAGAAATCTTAAGGCTTTGACTAAAGAAACTGTTTGTGATGATAGAAATCTTAAGGCTTTGACTAAAGAAACTGTTTGTGATGATAGAAATCTTAAGGCTTTGACTAAAGAAACCGTTTGTGATGATAGAAATCTTAAGGCTATGACTAAAGAAACTGTTTGTGATGATAGAAAAAAAATAAACAAAATTGAGACTAGAAAAATTGAATATTCATGTTTTTTCTTCAACGTTCGAGTGACAGGGTTAAAAGAAATCAAATTTCCACGCTGTCCTAAATTCATGCAAATGTATTCAAATATGTTAATAAAAAATGTTAGCTTGAAAACTTTTCAGCTAGCCACTGAAAACCTGAACAAAAGCAGTTTCATTTAAAATTTTAAAAAGGTTGAATCCGCTCGCAAAAGCAATAAAGTCGCTGGAATTGTTAATCAGCGATTATGTTGGTTGCAATATTTCGAAAAACTCTCGAAACAGCCGTAATTTCAAAGTTTTCCAATAAACAGGCTGATTGTTTTTACAGTATGGAAAACTTTAACGACCGTCGTAAAGTTGAACATTGTAATTTGAGCGAATACTGATTCGATCCATCTTACATAACAAAAGATCTACCACAGGGATTTTGACCACCAGGAAAACCACCCAGTATTGAGGCAAGGTTGGTCATCCATATCCCAAAACCCGGTCAATTCCCGGAGATTACAGATCCTTGATCTGAGATACAAGGTGAATAGTTATTGATATCAGCAGCCCGATTCACGGAAAAGTTTAAGTCTAAGTTTAGTTCGAAGTTCGAACGAAGTTCGATTCAAACTTTTCCGTGAATAGGTACATAGACTGTAGATAGTCGCCGCCTACAATTATTATTACCAGCAGCCCTATTCACGGATAAGTTTGAATCGAACTTCGTTCGAACTTCGAACTAAACTTAGACTTAAACTTTTCCGTGAATCGGGATGCAGGTTAGTTAGAAAATAGCCCGTCTTAGTCTCAACTACCATCCAGAAGGTAATCGGAGACGCGGTAGGCCCCTCCAAACAGTTAAAAGGCTATACGAAGCTGACCTTCAGGCCGTTGATGCTGACGGGTGCGGCTGCTGTGGGACTTGTGGAGTCCATATGCTCCAACTAGGGAGCGGACTTGGATAAACAAAGAACAAGAAAATAAATGCCAATTGAGAACATAAAGGTATAGAATAGTATAGATAAATAATTGATTATAATGAACCCTAAAGAGGTCAATCAACCTCTTAAAAGCTTCCATGCTCTTAAGAAGACTAAAGTTCTCCCTAATGCAACGGTAGTCTAGAAAAGTGGAACCGATTTTAACGGCCGCAATACGTCCTTGGACATTTTTTAAGCCTTCACTTGGGCATTATAATAGACAAAATTACAGCAAACGTATCACCGATTTCAACAAAACAATGACGGTTGTTGACGATGACAACCATTCTAGCCTTAATTTCCTAAAAAAGCTTTTCCGTCCAATAGCGCGCGTAATATAACGGTTTTAAAGAATAGATAACAATCTGATAAAAGGCCCAAACCGTTTTTAACGGCCGCAATACGTCCTTGGACATTTTTTAAGCCTTCACTTGGGCATTGTAATAGACAAAATTACAGCAAACGTATCACCGATTTCAACAAAATAATTACGGTTGTTGACGATGACAACCATTCTAGCCTTAATTTCCTAAAAAAGCTTTTCCGTCCAATAGCGCGCGTAATATAACGGTTTTAAAGAATAGATAACAATCTGATAAAAGGCCCAAAGAGACATTATGCTGAAAAGTGGAACCGTTTTCAACGGCCGCAATACGTCCTTGGACATTTTTTAAGCCTTCTTAAGCTTTTTTAAGACTTGGGCATTATAATAGACAAAATTACAGCAAACGTATCACCGATTTCAACAAAATAATGACGGTTGTTGACGATGACAACCATTCTAGCCTTAATTTCCTAAAAAAGCTTTTCCGTCCAATAGCGCGCTTAATATAACGGTTTTAAAGAATAGATAACAATCTGATACAAGGCCCAAACGAGACATTATGCTCCATATTACGGCCACTATATGACGACACCGCTGTTATACGAAATCAGAGCATAAGGCCCCTGAACTCTAACTTAGGGCCTATAATACAAAAGTCGACTACCGAATCACTAGGTGAAAAACCATGTATACTACCGGATAAACTGTGTGAGAAGTATCTAGTGTATCTAGTGAGTTAATTAGAAATATACTGAGCTGAACGAAAGTTGAACTTTGGGAGGTTCCCTTGGATATAAAAGTTTATATGCTCGCAAATCTGTTGAAGCAAACCCACGTGAGAGGTTGAGTGGGCCGGCAACGCCATTTTACGATTATGGCCTTTTAAGAGGCCACTTTAATATTTTATTGTAATATCCCCTAAAACAATATTTATTAAAGTGCCTAAATAATATTACACGCCCATTATATTATTAAAATAACATCTATACCTACTAATATCATCACCTGCAATTTTTTAAAAAACATTTGTATGTACTGAGATTTGGACTTAATGTGGGAAGAGGGAAGGAACATTTCGCAAGATCGAGCTCAATGGAGAGTTTCTGTTGCCTCCCTATGCCCCTAAGTGGGGTGTAAAGGGAAATTTGATTGAACGCAGATACATCTTTGACTATTTCAAAGTATACTTAAAGCTTGTGTCGTGAAAGAGGAAGATGGTCAGCACCTGGGATCGAACCAACGACCTCCAGTACGAAACAGAATGAAAGCCGGCGTTGTAACCGCTGGGCTACCAACCATGTTTTGTCTCACTTGTTCTGTTGGCATAATTAATAAAAAAATAAACAATTTTTTGTTTATGAAATTAACAAAATAACTCTATTTTAGGTACCTACTTCGGATTCAATTCACAGGGAAGTATTTTCTTTATAACAAACACGAGTATATTTTGTATCGCAAAGTCGAGATGTAATAATCGTATTTTCATCTTTTTCCGAACGATTACTTCTAAAAGAAGAAAATATAATTGCGGAATCGAGAAAGAATGAATAAATATACCTACATATTTTTTTTATGCTTTTCATTTTATTGTTTCTCATGTAACAAGGAATAATTTGTTTGAACAGGAAATAAGGTAAATGATACGGTTATTGACTATAAATAATACAAATATAAAAAATATTATTTTACTTTCCAATTGTCGATTTATTGTTGACTGTCTCATTGCAAAGATGCTTCGTCCCATTTTTGTTAGCTTAGCGTGTTTCACATTGCAAGATTTTTAAGTCAAAATTACACGCTTTTTTGATCGTCGATGGACAAATTATTTTTAATTCCATTTTTTTAATCCTCCAGAAAACTCAATGCTGGTATAAGCAAAAACATAGAATACAATCATAGTCACGTTCTTGAATATAATCATCCCCGTTTCACACAAGCGTCTTTTCACTTTAGAAACGGGGTCTATATTGATTTAATAAAATAAAAAAAATAAATAAAAAATTAACATTTGAGAATATAGACGGTGGTCTCCGAAAACCGGTTCGTGTTTGAATAATAAACTTTGCGATAAAACTATACTATCTTCTCTTTAATTTTTATTTAGTCTATTTTCCCGTACAACATATTATTAGAACAAATATATAGTTAAAATAAGCAACAATAGCTTTAAAAAGTACAACTCAAATATAATTTTTTATGCTCAATTCAAAAGAATTGTGCGAGTAATCACTTAATTACAAGAAATACGAGAAAATGCAATTCTAAATACTCGGCAGTGTTATACATGAAAAAGTTAAAGTTAAATGTGTTAAATTTATGGGTATTTATTTGTACAAAAATACCCGTTAGAACGATATTTAATCAAATAGTTCGAGACAATTTGGCAGGCAAATTCTGTATTTTTTAACTCTTAATGCAAAAAAATGTTTTCCATTAAGAGATAATATAAGCCTTGTTCTTTCCGTTTTGTATTGATTCTATCACATATTAGGATCTTTCACAAAGCGAAACAAAATGATAAGACGGAAAAACGCATACAACACTAAACTTGTTACTTTTTTTTTATTTTAATAGCGGTTGATAAGAGTATCAACATTGGGGTGTTTTACTCAATAAAGACTTAAAACTAGGGAGAAAATTCTAAGGCGGGCAAATACTTAAATAAGAAAGGAAGTTCCTAGTATTTTTTATATTAATATATTCAATTCCAGAAATTATTCCTTATCATTCTTTGCGAGAAGCAAAAAAAAACACAGGAAAATAACAAATCAACACTGTTATATTATTTTTTCATCATCGCCGTTTCAGCGCCATCGCAGTGTTGTATAACTACAGAATAGTATTATTATTATTTGAGGCGTATTCTTTCATTCATCATATTCAAATTGTGACGTATACGTGTATAACTATGTCTTAAAGTGAGAATCATTAATAAAACGAAGGAAAGGGAAATATGCAAGGTCACGGACATAATATACTATAGGAAAATCAATGAAGAAGAAGAATAGATTACAACTTCCTTACATGCCATTGCACAGCCAACTCCATTTAAAAAGGGCAGTCAAAAGATGGGATTTGAGTTCACAAGAGGCTTGGCCTACCGCAGGGGGCTAGACCTCCCTAATGGCGAACGTTGTTAATGTATATTGATCAGATTTGGGATGTTATTGAAACAGCAGTAGAAGATTTTCGTTAGCCCAAATTTGGAGTACCTACTAGAGGAAAAAAGGCATTACGTGTCGACAAATCAGGAAATCTGAGAAGGTTTCTAAAAGTTTAAAGCCGGTACAAAAAGTAACAAGTTGATAGTTACAGTGAAGGATAATTAGAAATAGAAAGAATCAGCTCAACAATCAGTTCTAAGCTTTGTTTCAATTTTAACATTTTTTAACAAATTTAAACGAATATGGGAGAAGACTAGGGTTGAAGAAGTGGTATAGAGAGGGTTGCCATTCTGAAATGGAGATTAACAGGTCGTGTGGTCAGATGTCCAGACCATAGATGGATGAATAGAGTGGTGAAGTGACAGCCTAGAAAAGAGAGAAGAAATGTCAGCAGGCCTCAACAAAATAGGTGGTCGTTCTTTAAATCTTATAATATAAAAGAAAGTCGGGTTAGTGCGAACACTTATAACTCGAGATCAGCTGGACAGATTTTATTATTTATTTGATTTATTATTTTTTTCTCCGCTCCGGATAACAGAATAACAAATCAAAAGTTGAAAATGGATAAGAAATAATATTAAAGTTAGCATGGAACGGATTTCCTGCGACACACCACCGCCATCTATGAAAAATCTATAAAAACAAAATTATTGCTTACTGCACCTGGTGGTAGTTTCCTCAAATTCTCGCACACGTAATTGGCGCTCTTACAGTAGCACATCCCACTTACTCCACTGTTTCGAGCGTTTTAGTAAATTTTCATACAAAATAAATAAAAACGGGCACTTTCAAAATGTGCACACGCAGCATCGGTACATCATAGGCTAGGTAGAAAATCTGCGCGCGCATATATTCTCGCGTTATTCCCGCCTGAGCTTTGAATACGAATATTTTAATGTTATTATTTTATTAGTTTAACTCAATCGAACTATTTATGTATTTTTGTTTCTGGGGTACAGTGTATTCATACACATGCGAACGGGCCGCCTCTGGTTAGGACTACAGGACAACGTCTGTCGGGAAAGCTAGTTGTAAATAAAAACAAACAGCATCAACGGGTATGTTATTAACTAACGGAGGCTCCCTGATACCAGGAAACCTCAGGGTGACTTTTTACGTTACCCTTACATGCAAAGATCTGTAGGGGCGGACTTTTATTTTCCTATTTCTGGCCCTCCATAGCACCTTTGTAGAACTGTGGTCAAACATTAACAAAAGCAACAGTTCCAACCGGGAGATGGGAATTCTGTTCTCTCTCCAGGAGCCGGGAAGAGATAATGTCACTGTCACTCTGCAAAAGGCCTCTGGAGACGAGGCTTAATAAGAGGCACCGCTCCATTAATGAATTGAAGGATGTCACAATAGATCTTATTTGGTCGCGGTGACACAAGGAGCATAATATGGCACTTTGACCTTACTAAAAAAACATCAAATATCAAAACATTGAATTTTTATTGTTTTTTTTTTTTCTTTTTTCTTAATAACTTATTTGAATATTCTATGAATATTAAATAGAAAAATTCTCAGTGTTCAGTGTGTTCCCTGATTGTGTGTTCGTACTGTAAGTGCCAACTGCACTATAAGAAACCACAAACAAACAAGTTTCAAAAGTAATAGTATTTAATAACTTGACGTGACACATTGTAGAGGTGCATAATAATAATAACTAGTGGTCGACCAGTGCTCGAAATTCGAACATAACTTATTTAAATTACAAGTTTGACCATTATTAAGGTTCCATTGTCAAATTATGAGCGAGCGCTATTTCAAAATTTTCTTTCAAAAACAATGACATGGATATTGGATACGTCAAATTTGAAAGTCGATATGTACAAAGTTTTTTTCTATCATTATCAAAGACAAACAATCTATTAATAATAATAATACTAAGATAACTTATATTAAGAGTGCCGTTTTGTGGCCTAGAGGTCACCTCAAGGGCGCTGTACTAGCTATACAAAGACAAAATTTACATTAACATTAATGGATTAAATAATATTATCTAATTGCATAAACAACCGTGCATATTATGAGACATACAATAATTATTATTCAAGATGAAGGATAACCTGGATATGACTTTTGGAACAAATTCTCAATTTATATCCCGCCATTTCCATCTCTCCACCTTCCATTTGAATAAACCGCCTTCACAAAGCTTTCTGCGCTCATTATGAGTCGCTTTTCATTCTACATTTACTTTGTTTCTATCAAGTTGATGTTCTTATTAGCAGTCTGTGAAAGTGTGTGTGAGTATCAAATACACAACATTGCAGTAGTATTTGTTATGTTTTTTTTATTGATTTAATGTATTTTTTATACATTTTTTTTTAAATATTAGCATTTGCCACCCCTTCTCTACATAAACTATCAGTGTGCGAAATTTCATACTCCTCCGAAATTTTCGTAAAAATGGTCACAATTTTTCGCCTTCGCGTATTAATATATGGATTATATTTCAATGGGACAATGCGACGGGTTAAACAGCCGCAATGCACTAACCCAAGTTAACCTGGATTGGTTAACCCCATCCAACACTACTTGCAATATCTAAAATCTAACCTCACCTAAGCCAATTATTATTGTTTATATTCGTCAAGAAAAGTTATGTGTATCGCTATGTCGATACAATAACGCTCTATGAACGATATAGAAATTATTTTTGTTTTCATTGCAAAAAATTATTCACTGAATAAAGAAAGATTTTATTTTATTTACTGTTTTCATCAGGAACTTTCTAATGGTCAATTTAGTTATGTTGAATGCTTACAAGACGACTCTTGGAGGACGTTTCTAAAAGCAGAAGTAAGCCCTAACTTGAAAAAGATAATTAAAACGATAATGACAGTACCTTAAAGTAATGCTTGTGTGGAAAGAGTATTTAGCCATATGAACCATTTGAGGACTGACAGCCGTAATAAATTAAGCGCAAATAAGACATTGTTAGAAGCATGCGATAGTGAGAAAAAATATAATTTTTATATTTAAGGTAAACTAGTTTATCTTGTGCAATGGTGCTTTGTATTTTAAGTTTATAATATAACTAAAACTATTAAAACTTTTTTTTTTGTTCGCTGTTCAGTATTTTTTTTTTTTTTTTTGGAAAAGACCTGGCAGCCCCAAAATGTTGAGTAAACTGGTTGCTGGTATTTAAAAACAAATATTTCGATTTTAGGACTGTATTCTGTAGATTTGATAATGTTTTACAAAATGAATTTTTACATGACGTAAAATGGGTTCACACCTTGCTGAGACGGTATTCTAGTAGCTTCTAATGCTAATGGCTAATTTCGTGCGCAATTTTTGTTGTTTTAAGGTTATAAGCATTCTAAATAAAATTGAGTTATATACGTATCTGCACGGGTTCGCTCTTAAAATTAGAAAATAAAAACCAGGTTTCACATAAACGACTAAGCGCTTAAAAAACGGGGTCTATGTTGTTCTCAATAAATAAATAAATTGCTGATATCCAAGAGATATTCAATTTGACTAAAAAAAATAAAAATAATAATATAAACGTGTATTACTTATTATTTCCTGGTTTCTTTTATTACTGTGTTACCTAATTCATTATGTACCTAGTTCTTAAAACAATGTTTTTTCAATAAGAAAATCAGAATTTGGTAGAAATTCGTGATAAAAAGGCAATATTAATAACTAGCTTATACCCGTCTTGCTTTACGTTTTTGATTCCGATTGTCAGGCTTGATCGGTTAAAGGCAATTAAACAGGTTCTAGTCTAGCATTGCTTTGTAGACCTCTATAACTGATATAAGCACAGAAAAAGAAGAATGACACTTTTAATGTTTATTAAAATTTTGTATGAAGATCCTAAAAAATAGGGTTTTTAAATAGCTCTAAATATTTATTTATTTATTTATTATTAAGTTTACGGTCTTAATAAGACCTATAACAATTTTAAGATACAAAATCAACTTACAGCTAGACATGATACTTTACATAATATTTCAAATTTCGATGCAAGAAATTAATTAATAATCAAAATACAAAAATATATCATACAAAATAGCATAAAAAAAAACATCATACACAACCTCAAGCAATGGCAACATTTATTGTACCTCAATGGTGGCACCACTGACAAGACGACGAAAACATTTAGAAATGTCATCGTTGACCGCCTGCGGCATTCTTTCAATCCATTAATAAATTATCATGCTTCAATAATAATATATAAAAACAAATAATAAACACTAATCTGTGCACAAAACTGTTGAAGAGTTAATCTAAATCAGAGAAAAATATGAATATATTAAAGTTTATGCAGCAAATTGTATTAAAGAACTTTCTCCGGCATTTTGCACGGCTCTGTGCAGATTCATATCTGACGTAGCATTTGTATTTTGAGCGTGATGCTATGACATACGGTAAAAAGCAAAATAAATAAAAAAACATTTCTGAATTATTATGTAGATAGAGAAGGAGGGACTAATGCGAGTTTTATTTAATTTCCCAATTTACCACGCAACTTTCTTAATTTTTTCTTTCATAAGAACCTTCTACTGATAAAAGCCAACACGACAAAAAAAAGAATTAGTGAAATCGGTTCAGCCGTTTAGGCGTGATGCTCACATATACGGTAAAGCAACGACAAAAGGCAAATAAAAAAACATTTCTGAATTATTATATAGATTGACACGCATTACAAAATAAAGCGTAAAGTTTAACTATTAGAAATCAATGTTGTTAGTCTGAGACAGAATTTAGTGACATTGTATTTTTTTCATTAGTTATAAAATTCAAATTTACCATAAAATTATGATTTTGAGGTACCGCATTTAGGCAATCATTTTGCGATCATAACACTGCACTTTATATTCTGAAAAGTAAACTAGTTTTAACAATCTGACCTATTTGAATGTTTAATTTTAAATTGAACAATTTTTCCACTGAATTTTTGATGCATCACAAACAAGACGTTAGTGGCAAATGGAATGAGGTATATGGGGTCATAAACAAATTCTATGCTTATGTCATATAATATTTAACAGCCTCAAGAAATCTGTCATCGGGGAAAATCTTTACGATGTAGACGAATATTGGATGTTATGTCTGAAAATATCCGGTTTAACAATACGGTGTGTGAAAAATACTTGTGCATTCTTAAAACAATATCATTCTGATGATTTTTAAGCAGAGGGCATTCAAAGTTGACGGCCGCCGAGTGTGCAGTTAGGTAATAATTGTATTCAATAGGTTCGTTGCTTAACGCAGTGTAAGCACTTCATGCTCCGTTGAGCCATTCTTCAAGGTATGTTCAGTTTATTTCAAATAGGGATATACCTAATAAAAAAAACTTGTAAACTTAATTACTGCTTCTAGAGCGAAAAAGAAAGGAATAATATTATCTACTTGGGTTCTTGCTCTAACCAAATCGAAGTTTGAAAGGATTTGCCTTTACTGAGTAGTTATGAAACAGGTACCGTAGTGATCCTGGGGCTCCCAAAAAGATTGTTACGCAATTATTGAATGCCGTCGTTGCAGACTATAGGGCTTCTAGAGTAACTGAAAGGTAGCGGAGGGCGTCAGGGAGGTTTAAAGACGTTTCTTGTCAGCAACTAAGAGCCACCAAGCGTTTTGACGCTTTGGATGTGTGTATGTAATCTTAAATGAATACGTTCACATTGCGATATACAAAGCTGTAAATACGAAAAAAGAAATATGGATCATTGAACTCATAGCTTTAAAAAATCTGTCTGGATTAAGTAAGGGAGTATTGCTAACCTCTGAATCTTCATAAAGAGTTTTCAAATATTCCTCTCACACAAAATTTGAACTCTTCAACCTCGAATTCTCATTTAACCCATCACGACTTCTACCAATGTATACAACAATAATACAGTCTCGAAATTTTGAACAATGGATATGCTGTTGCAGCCAAAGTTAGAACACTTCAATTAAACATGCTTTGCTAATACACTGCAAAATCTACGTCAAGTGTCGCAAGAACTTAATTGATTAAAATCTACATGATCACAAATTGGCGCAGTTTGCAGATTGGCTGTGAACTACAACAGAACTGTCTATTTGAACGGAAATGTTGAAGATCAGTGTTTCATTTATAAGCCGACCTTTCGAAAATCTAGTCATACCAAGTCATGAAATCTGTCAATTCACAATTTATTCATAATTTATTATTTTGGTTGAACAATTAATTCTTAAAAATATTGCGTTTTCTATGTTTTTTTGGGGTCATCCATTAATCAGGCGAGGCTAAAAGCAGCGAAAAGAGTGTTTTAACAATAACATGAGTATTTTTTTGAATAGGTACGCGATTTTTAAACCGTAAAGCAATGGGCATATTTTTTTTTTGGATTATCTGTAAATTCATTGATGATTTATTTTCTTTACATAATTAAACGTCATTTCATCCCTCCGTTACCTCAGTCATCCTCAATCGCAGATTGGGTTGGGTTGGACATGCCCACCGAAAGCGTTGGCCAAGCCAGCTTATTTTACAACCCGAGTGGGACAAGAAATAGAGGAAGAGCGTGCCTCACCATTGTACAAGATTAACCTGGGATAAAGCGTAGCGGCTGGCACAGGACATAAAGACCACATATTAAGTTTTTTAAATTTATCGAATCACACTGCGATTTTCATAATGACCTCATATTATCGCCGATGGATTCCCTCTATGTATAAGTTACAGCCACAATCTTAACCAAATAATGAATGGATAAATTAATTATTTATGTCTTTTGCAGAAAGTTGTTTTTCTTCAAAGCAAATTATAAATGGAAAAATAAAAAAATAAAATCCATAAATAGAAAAAAAAAATAGATAGGATTTTAAACTTGTCTATTAAGCCATAGAAAATTATATATCAAAGGGAAAACAGACAATGGGTAGAAAACCTTTCAAATAAAATAAGGGATGTCAGAGCCAATTATACTTGTCCATTCTCGAAACTTTTTTTTTTTCAACTTCCGTTGTAGTTGTTGCGCACTTCCAGTACAATTTATTGCCTTTGATTTCGTGAAGATTGAAAACGAAAAATAGCCTAGAGTTTTCTGACTTTTTGAAAATATTTTTCAGAAGTGAAAATGATTATTAACAAACTAGAAAGGAAATGATTCTTAGAAAGTGCTCAAGGCGGCGAAGTATTAAAACGTTGGCAAAATACTAAATTAATATTCTAAAGAAGGCGTTCATATTTTTCATTCGGTGTTTTGATTATCAAAGCCTGAAATTTGTAGAACGTTTTGTTCAGAATGTTTTCTATTTCTTGTTATCATCAATAAGCTTCAATCTTTATATTGTGCAAAGAAAATCAAATTGGTTTCAGGAATTATGCATCAATTTTTTTAATGTTTAAAAAAAAGCAAGATTTCTAATATTTAAAAAACAGAATTTATGTTTTTTAAATTGTATTTTTACAAAACCGTAATAAAAAACACTGAATCTCAGAACTGTCCAAAACATTCAATTTATTTCTATATTATTTTGCGATTGAATGTTGTGAACACCGAGTATAAATATTATAAGAGAACTTTTAAGGATGCGCAGAACTGAAAATTGGTTCCTTTATTCAACAGTCACGTGACTGGAGATAAATTATCAATAATAAATAATTTTAATTTCATCCACAAGCACAAGATAGTACAACAAAACACATAGGTATTTTTTTTTTTGACTAATCATATGATTAAAACATAAAATTTCTCTGTGGTAACGCTAAAATAATTAAAATAAAAAATCGAAGAATCTAGACATAATTAGAACGTTGTGCACCAACAAAGCCAATAGGCAATATTCTAGCGCCAAAAAAATACATGACAGCAGTCGCAGTCTTTAAATTTGTTTGCTGTCTTGTTCTCAATAATTTCTAACTTTTATCTCTATATTTCATTAATTATTGAATATCTACTTGTTGTATAGGTAGGTACATGGGATTTTTCGACATGTTGAACAAGTCGAGAATTCTCATGATTAGGAGTTTCGGAGACTTCAACATTACCACCTAATGGCGAACGTTGTTATCGCAAAGTGATCACACTAAGCCAGCCTTAGAAATAACAGTAGAAGACGTAGTCGTAAGCCCGTAGTGATTTGTTCCATTTAAAAATCGAACATCAGTAATGAGTCATTAGTTGTTACATATTCGTTAAAAAATCGAATGTCACCCACCGCTACCGACAAACGACACAGTTTGTATGAGTTTTACAGCAGTCACGTGGTACCTACTTGTTGGAACCATGTGCATTAATGCACATTATTTCTCTAGTATTATTTCTTATCAAAATTTGTGAAGGATTTGCAGTGCACGAGGATCACCTTTTATATAAAAATATTGCCATTACGTCAAAAAAAATTCGTAGGAGTACATACATGAAATGCAATTTAAAATTCAAAAATGGAATATACTTTTCCAAAATGCTAACTCCAGAGCAATATTGTATTATCTCCAATAAATTTGGTGAGATAAATAGGATTGGGCCTAAATTGTATGTGTATAAGTACAACCCCTTCGTTTAGCCGCATTCATTTATTGAAATAAATTCAAAATGAAGAAGCCGTTCTGATTATAATTCATTAAACTTCTATTGTTTTCCCAACCGAGTTTAAACCAATAACAGGCTTAAAAGTTATTATTGTTATTACAGCGAAATTTTGAATTATTCAAAAATACTTCCGTTTAATATTTTTAAGAAATTTTATAAGCTGTTTCAAAATTTCATTAGGTGTATTAATTATCACTTCACTACTTATATAATTTTAAGAAGAACCACATTCTAAACTATGCGAAAAAGATTGCGGAGAATAAGACGAAAAAACTTGACTTTCAACGCGTGCAGTATATTTATAAAAAATATATCATGTAAAAAATACTAGAGTCCCGCGCAGTGGACATGTTACGCGTTTTGACACTGTGCTGGACCGCGTGTAGTTTCACATTTTTACTTTTAGATGTCAATGAAATGTAACGTAAGACAATATACTTTTTATTTTTTCAATTTTGTAATATTTTGTACTTTATTATTTTCTACTATCCCAAAAACACTAATCCTGAAACTTAAGACATCATTCTAGTTTCGCAATCCAAGAATTACTTACGCCTTCTGAATTTGAGGGTATAGCTTCATGGTTTCGGGAGATGGGAAGAGGGGTTCGTGAGAACAAATAAGCCACCATGTCCCTCCATCTAACGCTAATTCCATCCAATGCAGATGGACAACTCTCAATAACATAATAATATGCCCTTTTTTAAATGGTCAGTATCGGTATTGAATGGATGCAAATCACTGTCAAATAAAGCTATGACAAGGAAAGCTATTATAAAATAAATGATATTCATTTTATTTTTGAAAAGAGATTTACATAAAACAAACATGGTTTATTCCATTTCAAATTAAATTGAAAATGGAATGAATAATTATTCAAATTATTTTTTTTTTAAACACAATAATTTAAATTATTTCTCTTTATTTGAACTTTCAAAACGAATGTATTTATTTATTTGACGCATTCAGCAACACCCAAAGCACGATAGCTTGACAGCGTTTAAGCTTTGTAATATTTAAACAAAAGAATGTTGAGAATAAAACCGATTGTGTTTTGTTTCGCTGTAGAATATTTATTTGTTTACAAGCGCGAAAGTTTTTACAACAATAGCTTAAGTCAACAAACTTTCTGAAGCGGTTATGCTATATTTTCCTAAAACAAAAACGGGTGTAACGCAGTATTCTGTGGTTGGATGTTAGAGATTGTTACGGCAATAGTCCCTCCGTTGCCCACTATTTTTATACACTGTTATACACTAATTTTGTAATATAATAATAATATAACACTTTTCTATACAAAGGTGTCAGTATAGCCGGCGGAACTTATTACCTGAGGCAATTTTTTCCAGTCAACCGGTCCCGTCCAATCTGAGACAGGCCAACCCCGGGTAAAAATTTCAAGTGAAAAAACAAAAACTCTGACCCGACCGGGAATCGAACCCGGGACCTCGGATCTGAAGTCCACGCTAGTACAACTAGGCTACCGAGGTCGGTAATATGTGCATAAAATATTAAATAAATATTCTTCGAGACAAATACAAAGCATTATACGTTTATTTCTTTCACTGCCGGCAGTAAAATAATGAAAGCGCGAAAGAGACAGTGTAATCTTGACGATTAGTATCATTAAACGTAGCTTGGATACCGCAGTAAGCAAGTCACCCACTTAAATAAAATGTATGAACTACATAAGTAAAAAGGTAAAATTCAAAAACTTCTGCAATATTAGTAAGTAATGTTGAAAATAAGATTTTTCTTTGTATTACGGCCGTTAAATTGTACGTCCGCTTTTCTAGACAACCATTAGGTACATTAGAAGGAGGTACCTTATTTTCAAATCCACAAATGCAGGTAAGTACCTACCTATATTTTATAAATATGCAATTATTCATATTTCGATAAAAGCTTCCAAAAACATACAAAAATTTTGAACATTCACTGACCAAACTCGCCCCTGTCTCATTGTTCACCTACAATTGTGGTAGAAAAATGGAGGGTAGGTGTATAATAGAGTATAAAAAAAAAGCTTGATTACAAGAGCATGGATAAACTTTCATTATACCCAATACTACGAAACTTATTATACTGGTCATAGAGTATTTAACTATGTTCACAATGGTAGAAGTAACAAAAGAAAACTAAAGAATTGAAAGTACGTTCTTAGTGGAAGTAATTTATAAGAAATTGATTTGTTTTTCACAAATATGTTATTACCTTGACTTGTTTCGCAGCCACAGGTCGTGCATGGTCACAGGTTACAAACGTTTACTAACTTCTAGGTACCGACTGAGCATCTTGTCATCTATCGCTGGTTACTCGACAGTGCAAGGTTATATTTTTAAAGCAGAAGACTTTAAACAAAAAATTCGGATCTAGCAGTTTTTTACCAATACCCTATCATAGTTTTTCATCTGAAATTTCTACCTTAGGTTGCCACTCAATTACATATCAAACTCTTCCGGTTGACTGGCTGTTGCTTTAACTGTCATTTGTATGAAAATTTTGGTTTATTTTTATAATGTTACTTTGAAAATATTCTAGAGATTTGAAGTACCTACGAGTAATCGAGACCACAATCGAATTATGATGCACTTTTTTTCACCTTTAGGGTGTATGTTGGATATGAGAAGAATTTGCCAAAAGTACTCTCAACCTCTTTTTTGAGGACGGGGGTGTACCAAATATCACAAAATAATTCTCCAGCTTCTCCGATGCTCGAAATTTGGACTCAATTGAACGTATTGACCCTTCGCAAAAGTTCATGAACTATTTGACATGTGAAGCCGCTGAAAGAAGTTCTTTTCCAAGAAAAATATTCATATTCTGTGTTGCCACCTCAAAAAATAATATAAAAATTTATTCAGCAATATTATTTTACTAATTGAGGTTGTCTTTGAATGACGTTGGCGTTGGCGCGTTACCTCCAAACTTAAAATCAACGCCCACAACATTACGACTCATTTGTTTTGACTTACTCGAGCTATCGAAATGTTTAACCAAAAACAACGAAACGCTATTAGGGTTTATACAATAAGAGACAACTTCGATTATTCACCTTTTGAGTCAGGTTTTGGGGAGGGGGTTCTCTTAACACCAGAACTATAATACAATATTTTCAATCAGTACTTAATGAAATGAAAGCCGCATAATTACATAACACAAAAACTAGATGTGGTTGGATGTTAGAGATTGCTACGGCTATAATCCCGCCATTGCCACTTGTCTATACACTATTTTTTGTACACTATTTTTAATATGCATAAAGTATAAAATAAATAAATAAATAAATATAAAAACTACAGAATTACTCGAAGATATAAGAAATGGAACCGCATAATTACATAACACAAAAACTACAGAATTACTCGAAAATATAATGAAATACAGATGACAAATAAGACGAAATGATTCCAAAAGGATGCAAACCACCAAATATGAAGAGACGTTCGGATGTTGACGAACCAGGATGAAAAGGTCTAGGGCTTAGTCAGATACAACAAAATGGCTGCTAAAGTAACATGAACGTTTTGATGATATCTGTATCACAACGTTGCGTCAAATTCCAAATTCAACACAATTTATTAATCTAGCAGTAGGTAGTTCACACTTTCACGGCCATTTTATATAATTTGACTAGTCTGAAGACCTCGAAAAATGAGGTGGAGGAAGAAAGCAATATATGGACTATCACGTTTTGACGACAAGGGTTCAAACTATAGTCGTTAAAAGTAGTTATCAGAACTAAATTACTATTTGAAACAGGTGTTGACAGGGTAAGAGTCTGTACAGACCCAAAAATGTCTCAAAGAATACAACCATATAAACATACAAAGTATTCTGAAAAGGCACACAAGTTAAAGTGATTGAAATGAAAATGAAAACCCTACGGATTTTGGGTACTTTTTTGATAGTCATATTTTAGAGTAGGAAGAGTTGGTATACTTATAGTTAATTTTCGTTTTGTCGCCCTTCCCAATTCTAAACTGCGGGCAAGAAATAATTACATGGCTTTAATAAAGAGAAGTCATGTGGCGGCGCTATACAAAAATCTATTTCTTGACGTCAGAGTTGTCTCACAGATAGGTACTAAGAAAAGGGGTATAAGTCCAAGCACGGTCAGAATGCAGAAAAAAAAACAGTTTCTTTACGTACTGATCATTAAAAAAATCTGTTGTTTTTGTCATAATTATTTTTAAAATATTATGATTTTTAATTAGTAATATGACTGTATCCGTTGCATGAAGAACCTCCCCATGCTACATTACTTCCCTGCTCCATGAATTATATATCACATCAATTTGATCGGTTAAAATATTTAGGGGAGGTAAAATAAATCGGTTTGCGAGTGAAATGTGAAAAATTATTTCACGTTTTTTTGAGTTGTCAATCAAAAAATAATTATATTAGTATGTACCTAGACCTAGGTATATATTAATGTTAGTTGTTTTTTTGTCGTAGGCATAGCTTTAGTCAAAGACTCAAATCCTGACGGATATCATGACTGGTTCATCCTTGATGGGGTGTCTGGCATCTCCACAGTCATTATTTTCACGCAACTAACATTATTGATATCAGTGCTGGGTCTGTGCAGGTGCATCATGGTGAAACGATATTGGTGGATGATGTCGTCATGCAAAACATGGCCGCTACATCAGAATGCTCCTCCTTGAAATACAGGAAGTGGATAAATATGTGGTGATCGCTTGGATATCAGCGCATTGTGGATTCCTCGGCAATAAATGAGCGGGTCTGTTGGCCAAGGAGGCCGCCCTTCACGGCAGACCACCCGATTGTTTTGTTATACCAGAGTTTGATCTTCTAAATGGCTTGAAGCGCAACAGTATTAAGTAATGGTTTATATCCTGGAAAATCAGCCCACTATAAAAAGGCGCAATTGTCAATCCCTTATCGTCTCTGGTTTCACGGTCAAAAATTATCCAGGAAAAACATCGTATGAAATCTGTGTCTTGGGCACACGCGTTTGTATGCTCACTTGTTTAGGATTGGTCTCTTTGAGTCACCAGATTGCGAGTGGGATTGGGATGAGAAGACTCCAGACCATGTCCTTCGGGGTTACCCAATTAGAGACATGTATTTAATGTTTGAGAACGTTGCGTGGCCGATCAACAATATCTAACCTCCTTGGGCTGAACTCTCGTCAGGTCCATGAATCTTTTATTCAAATTTATCCAGGTGAATATGATTATTATATACATACGAAGGGAGTTCAAAGTATTGTCGGCATGGATATGAAGGAAAAGCCTTTTGGTCTTTTGCAACCTCCATGCGCTTCTTAGAACACGAATTTATCTTTTCAATAAAATATTTTTTTATATTCTCTGAAAAAAAAAAGTTATTCGTCACCTTTAACTCTTCATCGTCAGAAAATTGCTTTCCACAGATGTTCTATTTTCAGCTTTGGGAACAAAAATCGTCAGTAGGCACCAGGGCTGGGCTTTAAGATGGATGATTCATATTTTGGAAACCACGCTCCTGAATAGCACCCTTGTATGTTGTCGTCACGGAACAGGACACTGGCTGTCAATTTTCTTTGACATTTTTCACTCTACGCTTTCCTACAAATCACGCATAGTGTTTTCGAAAGCTGCTGGGGTTATAGTTCGGCCTATTTTAGTTCAGTCATTAAGTAAAAATCTTTTCGAGTCCTAGAATACTGTAGTAAGGAGCTTTTTAACCTATTTCGTTTCTTTGAACTTCGGAGGTCCTGTAGCCTTCTTTATCCACTGTATTGGCTCGTATTTTTCTCAGGAGCATAATTGCAAACCACAAAAAAAACATACACACAATAATATAAGTGTATTATGATGTTATATATTAAGAATGTTTTGGCGTTGCTGTATAGTAGATCTGGGTTCACGTACTAGAAGCTTCATGCTCACATGTCGAATTCTCATCGCCCGGTCCCTCGACTAAACTTCTTTCCGTACAAAACTTCACAACTCGCTCTGTGCTAACTGATATTGCTTGTAACGTATTGCGCATATTTAATATCAAACAAATAATATTTGTGAGGGATATAGTAGCTGGGAAGAGTGTATTAACTTTGACTAAATATAACCAAACATCTAACTCACTAACTTTAGCCTTCTTCGTGTGTCCAGTATTGAACTTTCATAATTATCCGTCGGACACGATTCTCCGCCAGTACAGGCCTGTTATTTTTATAATGTCATCGGACAATCTTGTCTGAAACGGAAGGCCAAGCCAAGAACAGGTCATAGAAAATCAGATAGGCCACAGCTTAGTTGATCAGACAATATTATTTAGGAGAGTGGCCGAAAATCAATGGCACATAACATCAAGAGACAGAGAATCGTGGAAGTCGGGACGGCGGAGGCCTATGTTCAATACTGGACGAGTGACGACTAATTATGATCGTTTTTAGAGAGTACCCACGCTTCTGTGTCCTCTTTTAGGCCTCCAGTCGAACACTTTTTTGCCTATATTCTATATTAGGCATTCGCGTCACATGACCTGCCCAATTCAATTTTAGTTTCCCGATCTTTCATTATACCCTGATAATTTCTCTTATTTTAAAGTGCATTTTTCAGTACCTAAGTGATACGGTTGATTTCCTTCCTTACATAGCTCTTTCTGTAACTCGGAGTTTATGAAAAAATTGTTTTTGTTAGCGCGTATCTCTTGAAGCCAAAGGAAAGCACCGGGTTTTCTTCTTCATATGGATGGGAATATTCAGGGTATCAATTTTTTGGTGGATTATCAAATGCAGACAATTCTAAAGCTCTTTGTCATTCCATTTCAGCTTCCATAGAATGCCTTACAAGTATATAACACTGTGACCAAGTAAACGTAGAGCTCAATTCTTATTAACTTTACCTCCAATTGTAACCGCAAGTTTAAAAATAAGCAATTGACAAAAGCTACGGACTTTTTGCACGGCACACTGAGGAATAAAAACCGAAGCTGATTCTTATGCTTTTTTCACAGACCTAGATCTTAACCAACGTTTCGATGCTAACATTACATCTTATATTTTTTCCAAAAAAAGAAAATTTCTATTCACATACCTTGGTTATTATGATATTCACTGGTCCAATGATTCTCATATTATTATTTCAAATCATTTATTCATTAAATCACAATATATCATATGAAGTATACATCATTGTAAAAAAAAATTAATAAAAATAAATTAAAATTAAATACAATGCTATATACTAAATATAAAAATATCGGTATTATCTCTCATGATACATCACGATGTAATGTAATCATGAGAGATCTTCGAACTACAGAGAAAGGAACCTTCTTAACATCCTACATGAGGACAACAGAACTGCCTTTTGGATGGCATATCTGAGACCACAACAGATGCCAAGTTTCCCTAGATTGTCTTTAAGAGACTTAGGAATAACTCCATTCGTCGATATCACTATAGGTATTATGTGCGTGGTTGGTGTATGCCACATATCCTTGATTTCGTGAGCAAGATCAAGATATTTGATTATCTTATCTTGCTCGGCTTTTTTCAAATTTTCGTCATATGGTATAGTGATATCCACGAGATACGTTATCCCGTTCCTACGATCAACCAATACAATGTCCGGACGATTTGCGTTAATCGTTCGGTCAGTTTGTATTGGTATATCCCAATACAACTTTGTATTACTGTTTTGCATTACCGAAATTGGGGTGTACCTATAATAAGGTACTTCAAGATCGAGCAAACCATATTTCAAGGCAAGTTTTTGATGAACTATTTTAGCCACATCGTTATGTCTGTGCAGATACTCAGAACCACACAGGAGAGAACACCCAGACAAAATATGTCTGAGTGTTTCTCCTGTTTGGCCACATGCACGACATTTATCAATTATATCAGGTGCTTTAATAATATATTTTTTATAATTATTAGTGACGATGACCTGGTCTTGTATTGCACAGACAAAACCTTCTGTTTCGCTAAATAGTTCACCAAACCTCAACCATCCAGTCGAATCTTCAAGACTTACATGTGATGAATTTAAAGTTTCGAAGAATCGACCGTGGAGAGACTTGCCTTTCCATATATCAACCCGATCTTGTACCCCAATTATCGGTGGTGAAACAGGATTTGATAAATTTAAGGGCGTGTACTTCAAATCACACGCAATGAGGTCTTCATAACCCAATTTATTCCTTGATGAGATAAAGTAAGATTGGAGGAGGTTTATCTCTTTGTTATTCATGTTTTTGATGTTTAACATGCCTCTACCACCAATCTTCCTTGGTAAATATAATCTCATCAAGGAACATCTTGGATGATGCATCCTATATTGTGTGAGCAAACCACGTACCCTTAAATCCATCTTGTCTAGTTCCGTTTGGTTCCACTTAATGATTCCAAAAGAATACAAAATTTTCGGTACAACCCATGAATTAATGGCCATAATTTTATTTCTCCCGGAGAGAAAACTTTTCAAAACTTTTTTTAATCGTTTAATAAATTCATTTTTAATGTTATTTTTAATAACTTTGTGGTCAAAAACTAGATTTTGTTGAAAGCCAAGATATTTGTAATTTTGATTATCTAAAAGAGGAATGTTTGTAACAGATGAAGAACTATTTTGAAGATTGTTTCGGATTATTCCTTTTTGAACATTAATTTTTGCACATTTTTCTAAGCCAAATTCCATTTTTATATCATCACTAAATTTTTTTGTAATTTTGATTAATTTTTCTAATTCAACTAAATTTTTACCAAATAATTTTAAATCGTCCATATAAAGTAAATGACTAAATTTAATACCAGACCTTTTTAATTCATAGCCACAATTTGAGGATTCCAATAATTTACTCAGTGGATTTAGAGCTAAGCAGAACCAAAGCGGACTTAGACTATCTCCTTGAAAAATACCTCTATTGATATGGATTGAATCGGTAACATATTTTCCAGAAGGTTGAGAAACAGAAATTTTTGTTCTCCATTTTGACATCAAAAATTTTAGAAATTCTACGAGTTCGTTGTTAATTTTATATATTTCCAAAACTTTTATTAGCCAAGAATGTGGGACTGAATCATATGCTTTTTTGTAATCAATCCATGCCATAGAGATATTTTTCTTTTTGTGTTTCACCTGCTCACAAATAATACTGTCTATTAAGAGCAATTCCTTTGTCCCACGAGATCCCATTTTACATCCATTTTGTCTGACAGATAAAATATCATTTTCAATTAAGTATGAATGAATTTTGTTTGAAATTATAGATGTCAAAAGTTTATAAATTGTTGGTAGGCATGTAATTGGTCTAAAGTTATTTGGAGTTGAAGCATTATTGATTTTTGGGATCACGTGGGTTAATCCTTCTGTTAAGAATTCTGGAAAGTTCAAATTTTCAATTGCAGATTGAAACTGTCTTGCCAATATTATATGTGAATTTGTAAATTTTTTAATCCAAAAGTTTTGTAGCCCATCTTTTCCCGGAGATTTCCAATTTTGTATTTTTTTTAATGCAGTTTTAACGTCAATCAAATTTATACTAAAATTTTGCATTTCTGGATGTTCAGAATTAATTTCTTCTAACCAATCACTATTAGTGTTATGGGATATAGAATTCGACCAAAGATTTTTCCAAAAAGTTTCCATATCATCTTTATTAGGTAAATTATGTGTTTTGAAATTTGAATCTTCCAGATTGGTAAAACATTTTTTTTGATTAAAGGAGAAGAGATGGTTCTGTTTTTTCCTTTGAACCCTTTCTTTAAATCTCTTAATTCGTTTAGCTAACGCCAAGACTCGTTGTTTAAAAAAGTCAATTTTTTCTATTATTTTTAAATTAAAGTTATCAATTGAATATATATTTTCGATATCAAAAATTTTCTCAACAAATAATTTTAATCTTGGTCTATGGTTTCCAGAATTAAATGATGTAAGTTTTCCAATTATTGAACGAAATTTAGTAATTCTATTTTCTATTCTTTTTTGCCAACGGGGGGTACTTGAATGCTCAATGATGTTTTGATTTCGATTAAATTTAATTTTTGCCATAGTTACGCAAGTAGCCGCTGCACAATAAAGAATAGAATGAACATCTTGTAAATTTTGACAGGAGTTTAAATCATCTAAAATAATATTATTAACCCGACAAATAATTTTTTCAATAATTGGAAAACTTTTAAATTTTGGCAATAAAGGTCGAAGAAAGGGTTCTTGATTACGAAACAACAGAAGCATCTCTTCATATTTGCTCTTAATAGTGTCATAATCAGGGATATTAAAATATTCAAAGTTCTCGTTTGAAGCATCATTAGAATTTGTAACATATTATTAACATATTATTATTATTATTATGATCAGATTATGTAACATTATCAAGTATCTACGGTGGATCTGTTCCTATCTTCACGTTCATCTCCCCACTCGCTTCCTTACTTCTCCCGCCTCTTTCCTACCCTCCTCAAATGAAAACTTTTCCAAACCACTAACCGAGCATCATGTAATCCACCACATGACAAACTCAAAGCGACATCCTACGAATCGAAATTATGTAATTATTACCTACTTACGCTTTTTCATTTTCAGATTTTCTTCCTACTTAATAAAATCTAGGTACATTTTCCAGGAATACAGAATTCTTATTTTTAACCATTCTTTAAAATGTGTTAATAAAAATTCGACTGTTTGTTGTGAAAGATTTTGTAAAATATATAATATTTTTGTACCCATCACTCCTCCTCCCTCAAGGGGTATGCAGAGAGAACGGACCTCCACTCTTTTCTATCCAAGCACACTTCCTTCGTTTCTTCCACCGACATACTATTTCTCAATTTTTTTTTTTTGAAAGAGGGGTAAGGGATCGAGGTACCCTTTGTGTCACTGTGACCAGAATAGGTATATTGTGACTTCCCTCAATGTTACAGCTCGTTAACCAGGCCTATGTGAGTCATGTAGCTCACAATTTGCCTAGGTGCGAGCAGTCTTACCTTCTCAGTAGTGGCCCACCGAACGTACGACTTCTTTTGTGAGCGAGTGCTTCACAGCTGCAGAGGATGTGAAATGGTGTTTCGTAGTCCTCTGAGCAGAATCTGCAGATTGGAGTGTCTGAGAGTCCAATTATGGACATATGCTTGCGCAGTCTGCAGTGTCCTGTTAAGGTCCTCGTCAGGATCCTTATTTGTTTTTTGGAAAGCTTGAGTGCTTCAAAGGTGAACTTCTGCGAGTACCCTATGATTAGTTCCTTCGCATGTTTCACCCCTGGGTTGTTTGCCCAAATTTCGTAACTTTTGTCTTTGACCCAGTTCTATAGGCTGGTTCTGAGAGCGTTACGTGGTAGTCCGCAGATGGGCTCTGGGCCAAATGCGGGTTTTTCTGCGCCAGCTCTCTTTTACTATTTCTCATACAACCTCTCATATTTCTCTTGCTTCTGACCTAGCCTTCTTTTAGGATGGAATCGATGTTTTCGATCCACGTCCGATATCCGAACTTTTACAGAATATACTTGAGCCACATTAAGAATAAAAATAAGCTTGGTTAAATTTATCCTTTTACATTGAGTAAATTCGCCATATAATATGTTTTTACATTTTGAATACCCTATCATTCATCAGATAAATTTTCATTCGAACATTCTGAAAATATTTTCAAAAAAATACAAAAACATCCTAAAATTGTGCTAATTTTTGTTTCATTATCTTGACCACTAACGTCGGTTTGTCGAATTGAAGAATTATGTAATCCACGTAAATTAGGTTGAAAAATGTGCTTTGGCGTGTGAAATAGTGTGATTTATGGAGAATTGGCCGACAGTTTTAATCATGAAGAATGGGCCTATAAAGGTTAACCCCATTTTTCAAAACATAACCAAAATATTATTTCATGCATCAAAACGGTGTCTTGTTTCATAAATAATATAAGCACCGTTTGTAAAAAAAATCTACAATTCCATTTTTTTAATAAATTGAATGAAATCTGTGCTCATTCAAAATGAATACAAATCTTTCATAGTAAGCAAAATAATTTGTCTTGTGAAATATCACCTTTCTATTTTATTTTCCAATTTAAGATTTCGTTTTAAACAGTGTGTGCTGATTTGGTCACTTGCCCCATATGGACGCTCCGGAGCTCCCAAAAACGGTACCTACCTGAAATGGCACAATCGGTAGAAGAATTGTCTGAAGACCAAATAAGTCACAACTGGACAACTAGTGGCAGATTTAGATAGATAAACTTCTTAGATGCAACTAAGACCCACCACAGGTTGCAATGCAAATCTCCACTTTTTAGTTAACAGGTTCAGGAAAACTAAGCATTAGAGTAGGTCCATTAGCGGATTCTGGATAAACCGCATAGATAGGATAAGCGACATCTGGCTAATGTCTTCAGCAACCAACGAACTGCTATCAAGAAAAAGACCGGCCGGTAAGCTCCCTAGAAGGTGGAAAGACAATGGAGACTGAGAGAGCTGAGAAAGAACGGATCGTTAGAAACTATCGAAATTATTGGGTGGTTGGCATAATATGCGTTATGGATAATAAAACCACAAAGTTTTGGTTGAAGGATCTCATCAGCTAGTTTTAATATGAAATCAGATAAACTGGTTTACAACATTTGCCTGTTGCCAAATGGTTGTATGACATACATAAGATAATATACGTTTGAAGGTTTATCCCCGCAAAACTTGACACAGTTGGCGTATGAGCCCAGTGGCTAATGGACTCAACTTAAATTTTATTAATATGGAGATCATTATATTATTATCTTTATGATCGTTCATAATAATGTTATGAGGTTGCCAATGTTTTTGTAACATCCAAGCTTCATTAATGGAAAAATCAAAGGTCATCAAAATTTGAACTTGCCAATATATTAGCCGCCTCGTGTGCCGTTTTTCCAAAAACGTATCTTTGTTGATTAGTTTACGTTTACACGAACAAAGCTATACTTAAAAGCGAAAATGTAGGTATACTTTTAATTCAGTAATGAAAGTTAGAGGTAATTATAACAAAATAAAAATGTTGTAACCTTATAATAATTATCATATTTTCATGTGTCAACTTGAGAAAGATTCCTGTTTTATCGATGGTTTAAAGCTGTGTTCTTGTAACGTTAATTTGGTTCAGATGTGTACGCGTGCTCGCAACGAACTTGGTAACGTTGCATGTCACGTATCATGCAACGTTACAAATTTCCATAGTACGCGGTGGTTCGTGGCGAACAACCACACACCACAGCGTACTATGAATTTGGTAACGTTGCATGATACGTGACAAATCGGTGTCTACCTAGTTTTCTGTCGAATCCCTCCGTTCCATTCGTCTCGAACCACCGCGAACAACCGCGTACTATTAAATTTTCACAGGTGAGTACACAGTTAAAAAGAGACTAAGGACAGTCTTATCCTGAAATATTTCTTCCAGCCAACTTGGATTCGTCAAAAGAAGAAAGAGGTGGCAGACATTGTCCAATTCATCTATTGGTGTGCAGGTCATAATCATTAGAGACAAGCTTTCCCGACAGACGTTGTCCCGTGGTTCTAGGTATGAATATTCGAACGATGCATCTGTTTTAAGCCATATATTTTCCCACTGCATTCTGTCAATCGCTCAAACTATCAAACAACATGACGGTTTCTGTCAAAGGCCAATTTAATTTCAAATTGGAATTTTTATTATATTGTACAAACCACGCACTAAGAATATTGTCTACTTTAAGTTTTCTAAAAATTTTGCAACTTTATAATTTCTTAATTACTTAACTTTCTCATGACGATAGCAAACACAACATAAAAAGAATAAGCAAAACAGGTTCAACTGTTGATGCCATGGCACTATTCCTTGTTTTTTTTTTGGGTTTGAAAATAAATGAAAATTGCGGACCCTGTCATATTATTTACAAAGTACCTACTTATCACCCAAAGAATTTATTATTATGTACCTATTAAGTAAAACTTAACTTAAGCGTTGGTATAATAACATGATTCAACAAACAGGCATATTATGTTTTTTTTTGTCAATTATCTTTTTTAGTAGATTTAAAAGCAATTATCCATCATTTTTATTTTAATTCCTTCGAAGACGGAAATATGAAATTAGGTTTTGTAGAGCGGAAATTAAAAAAATCCAAAACATAATCTGTTATCAACGGAAATATTCACGTTTTAGGCCCATCGCGCACTAGGCAGCCTGGCTGCGCAGCCAGTTATAGCAATCGACGACTATTTGAGATCCTTTCGTCGAGCGATATGGACGTGAAAGAACTTATTATTATTTACCTATCTCGTAAAAACGCAAAATAAAAAAAGACACTGGATTCATCCTCTTTTACTAGAAATGCACTCAAAAGGCTTATTCCAAACCTATCTCAAGGATGTTTTGCATTCCCAGACCGGTTTTTAAATGTATTCTGTATTCTTCTGATGTTATATCCCAAATTGCTTTACGACTTTCAATTTCCCGAATAAATTTTTCTCTATCGTTGTTTTGGCTGCCGCAGCCGGGAGATCGTGGCTGCCTAGTGCGCGGGCTCCCATACAACGTCATATGGTTGTAAGGTGTCTATGCTTAATTATTAATATGTCTATGTCTAATTATGTCTATTGTGGAATCTATGGATTTCCTGTCATGGTGCAAGGTGAAAAATAAAAAGTGTCTTATACAAATATATATAATCTTTGATTCAATGACCCATCATATCTTAACATGGTGTCAGAATCGTTTTAAAACAAAAAATAAATATCAAGTGATAAAATTTAATAATTATTTTGTGTTTAAAGTAAAGTACAGTGTCTAGTTTAAAATAAAAGTCACGTGCCTCAAAATGAGCAAGGAAGCGGTAATTCAAGATTTTAGTTCCATAAAAGAACTTAAATTGGTAAATAATGACAACCATGAAGCCGCATGGAAGAATTGGTGGCAAAAGTTCGAAATCTATTTATTAGCAACTTCTCTAAACGAATCATCTGAACAAAAAAAAGTGGCAATTTTTCTTCATGTGGTAGGCAATAATGCGTTAAATATTTTTAATTCGTTTAACGTTGATATGAGCAAGATTACACTACAAAAGGTTAAGGAGAGATTTGACGCTTACTTCATTCCAAAAAAGAATATAACAATTGTTCGGAACAAATTCTTCACAAGAAGACAACATGAAGATGAAGATATAAGTGACTTCATCACTGCACTGGAAAATTTGAGCCTTCAATGTGAGTTTGGTACACTCAGAACATCTCTAGTAAGAGATTTATTAATAGCTAATATGTCACAAAAACATAATAACATAAGGCAAAGATTATTGCAAGAAAATGAATTGGAATTGGACAAAGCAGTCGAAATAGTCTCGTCTATTATCTTAGCAAATAAAAATGCTAATGTATTCAATCAGTCGTCAATTCTTCATGTCAGCGAATCAGAACATAATTCAGTGAATAAAATCCAGTCTAATAATTGGTCACCAAGAAGGAAGTCAACGCAAAATTTGAGTCAACCGTCCATGTCATCAAGCTCATTTACAAGTCGGCAGTCTGGAGCATGTCACAAATGTGGGCAACAGCATAACTACAGATGTCCAGCAATCGGAGTGAAATGCAGGTCATGCCATTTTTTTGGTCACTTTGCTAAATATTGTAAATATAAAAAACAAGTAAGAAGCATTCAAAATAGTCTTGATGATGATATGATTACTAGTAATCAGTGTGCTGAAAGACATTTTGTTGGGAGTGTCGAGAAAGCTGTCGAAGATAATACACCGAGTACATCATGGTATTTAAATATTAGTATTAATAACATTCAGGTTAAATGTATATAAGATATTTTGTTAATAAATTCAATACAGTTTATTGTTTCTTTCTCTGAAAAGAGAATAAATATTTATTGATATAATTAATTGTTCTACTAATATAATGTTTACAAATAATAAAATAACAAAACAAACCTGAAAAGAAACGACATTAAAAGTAATGAATTTAATAAATTGAAATAAAATAACTATTGATTGATTAATAAACAACAATTGTACGAATATGACAGCCCCGATGTCATATTTGTCATTTGTTTGTAAAATTTTGAATATGTTCCAAATCAATGAAAATTATAATTTTCTTTACATCTCCCCCCCTCGGAAAGAATATAGTACAATTATTACACAGTTACAGTTTCAATTTCAGGGGATGGAGTTAATTTGGATTTATGGAAATAATTTGATTCTGATTTCCTATGTCCGGTGTTTATTTTGTAAATAGAGTTTGATATTTTTTCCACGATTTTGAAAGGTCCTATTCTTAATTCATCCAGCTTTTTCCTATTTAGTTTATTTCCATTCTCCACAAAAACAGTATCACCAACTTCAAAGTCCACATCTTTCCGATTTTTATCGTAAATTGTCTTGTTGTAATTATGTG
The DNA here is from genome assembly GCA_963576905.1 of Mystacides longicornis. Classification (NCBI taxonomy): domain Eukaryota; kingdom Metazoa; phylum Arthropoda; class Insecta; order Trichoptera; family Leptoceridae; genus Mystacides; species Mystacides longicornis. The sequence goes on along the minus strand of OY756436.1, from coordinate 21,432,866 downwards.
ATTTGATTGTGTTTTCAAATACTTTTTGCCTGTTTTTAACTATATTGGGCTTAGTATTTTTAAGTTTCAGCTCATTCGGCAAAATCGTAACATCTGTTCCATCTAGTAAATACTTTGGTGCAAATCCAGTGACAGTGTGCTCAGTTTCATTATAACTTTTTACACAGTTTTGTGCTATAGTTGTCCATGCAATTTTTTTATTATTTTCGTTTATTTTACATCTGATCTTATTCACCAATGTTTGGTTTAGTCTTTCGTTTAACCCATTTGAGAAGGGCGAGTTCACTGCTGTAAAAACTATTGGTATTTCATCCAAAAATCGTTTAAATTCTATAGAGTTGATTCCTGGGTATTGATCTGAGAGAATCATGCCAATGTCCTCATATTCATCACATTTTTTTATCAATTTTATAAAATCATTTGCATTTTGAGTACTTGAAGTTAAAATATATGCATATCTAGTAAAGTGATCTGATAACAGATGCAGGTATCTTTTTGTTGACCTCGAGCCTCCGAAGCCTCCAATGGTATCAATAGAACATATCTCAAAAGGTTTTGTTGCGGGACCCAAGTGGGACATCAATCCATATTTATTTTGACCTCTTGCTTTGTTCTTTATACATATTATGCAATTCTTACAGATTCTTTTAATATTTTTCGTCATATTTTCTGCAGTGTATATTGAGCTGATCATTTTTTTCATTTGTGTGACTCCTATATGACCTAGTTCTGTATGCACATTTTTGATTAGTCCTATACTGCATTTCTCTGATAGTATAATTTTATCTTTTTTATTTACTTTCTTGTAGTAAATATTGTCTTTTTTTATAAACTTTTCTTTTTTGCATTGTATTACTTTATTTCCATCTTGATCTCTAACAATCTCTTCTAGTTTTATTACGTTTACTATTTTCAACTGTTCTTCATGATTTTCATTTTGTTCTAAGACTGGATTCCTGCTAAGGCAATCAGCTTCGATATTGTATTTTCCCGGAGAGTATTTAATTTGGAAATCATATTGTGACAAATAATATGTTAAATCTCCCAATTCCTCATCCGTTCTTGACTTGATATTCATATTCTCCAACGGTTTATGATCTGAGAAGACGGTAAATTTTCTACCAATCAAAAGATGCTGCCAATATTTTACACACTCTTTAATTGCGAGGCATTCCAGATAAATAGCTTTCTTCCTTTTTTGGACTTCATTCAGTTTTTTTGAAAAGTATGCTACCGGTTTTTCTTCATTATTTTCTTGCGGTTGTTTTAATACTGCTCCTATTCCTAGTATGCTGGCATCTGTATATATGTGAATGGGCAATTTGTGATCAAAAATTGTTAATATTGGTTGAGTGCATAATATTTCTTTCATTTCATCAAAAGATTTTTGACATCCTTCAGTCCAGTTGAATATTTGCCCTTTTCTTAAAAGGTTATGCAATGGTTCCAATTTCACAGCTATATTTGGTACATATTTGTGATAGAAGTTTATTTTTCCTAAAAATTGTCTAACGTTTTTTTGTGTTTTTGGAGTAGGGAAGTTTCTGATTGATATCAAGTTGTCTTTCAATGGTCTAACTGAATTGTGCTGTATTATATGGCCTAGATATTTAACAGAATCTGCTGCGAATATGCATTTTGAAAATTTCAGTCTTAGGCCTTCACTTTTGATTGCTTTGAAAAGCTGCTTGAGATGTGTGACATGTTCTGAGAACGTTCTTGAAAATAATAAGATATCGTCAATGTAACATACTGTGAATTCTGAAAGATTGTGTTTTCGTATTATGTTACACATTATTCGTTGAAATATTGCTGGTGAGGTTTTTAAGCCGAATGGTAAACAAGTCCATTGGTAGTGACCCTCCTGTGTGACAAACGCTGTTTTATATCTGTCTGTGACACGCATCGGAATTGACCAAAATGCAGAATTTAAGTCTAGAGTTGAATAAAACTTGCAATCTCTTGTTTTGACTATAAGGTCATCTATGAGAGGGAATGGCTGTGATTGGGGGATAACAATTTTGTTAAGGTCTCGAAAATCTATGCATAATCTTGATTTTTTATTTTCATCTCTTTTATAAGCTAATGTAACCGGAGCTGCAAATGGACTATATGATTCTTCTATTAATTTTTTTTCCAATAATTTTGCAATCTGATTTTCAATTTCTTTTTTATCATCAATTGTGCAACGATATGGCCTTTTACTGCAATATTTATCTACTAATAGATCAACGTGTGCTTCATAATCACTTACCATTCCAATGTCATATTTGTCCTTTGCAAATACAGATTTATTCTGAAATATCAACTCATCAATTACTTGTTGATTCTGATGTTCCAAATGGTTTATCTTGATTTCAAAATATTCACTTGTAACGTTTTCGTTGAAATTTACAAAATTGACAGGATTTATTTCCTTAGAAATATCGTTATCTGATTCAATTCTTTGAGTATAAACTTTTTTTTGTTCGATTTCTAATTTTTCATTTTGGATTAGGTAAAAGTTTTTAATACAATCCAGCCCAATTAAGAAATCGTAATTGAAGTTTTCATTGTCTACTACAAAGACATTCATTTTTTTTTCAACATTAAAAATAGTTATATTTAATGTTATAATACCTTGTGCCTGTTTAACGCCATTAATTGTTTTTAAATTGGTATTTTTAGAATAGCTCAATTCTTTATTGTTTATTTTTAACAATTTTGAATTTATCAATGAAACATTAGACCCTGAGTCATATATTCCATCAACTTCTACCTTTCTATTCAATACTAGTTTTATTTTAATCAATGGCGGCACTATCAGTTTTTTTGAACCTCGGATTGCAATTCACATTCCAACTCTGCACTGTTGATGATCTTTACTTGTTTCATATCTTTTTCATTAAATTTTTTCTTAAACCAACATGAATCTTCTGAATGATATCGTATACCTTTATTTAATTTTTCACAAATATTACATTTTCCTTTAATCGGTGTCGTATCGTCATTTTTCCTTATAAATTTCTTCCTTGTTACTATGTGTTCTAACTTTCCAAGTTCATTAAATAGATCCCTTGTTTGTATAATTTCTTCTTTATTGATTCTGTCTGTTATGAGATCTGGTAAACCAGCAGCTATAATGTCTATCAACGTCCCTTGATCTATTGTATCCCTTAATTCAAGTAATAGTTTTTCTTTTCTAATAGCGTAATCTAATAAAGAACCTGTTTGATATTTGTACGATAATGCATACTTAGTATTGCCCCATCCTTTATTATTGTATGTACGTAAAAAATTTGCTTTCCACTCCGACCACTTAGACTGTAGACCATGCTTTATATTCATTGAAGAGTACCACTCACTTGCTGACTTCTCTAAAAATAATCTGAATATTTCTATTTTTTCTTCATCATTTACTACCTCAAATCTTTCACATTCATTTTCAAATATTTTCATCCACTGACATGGACTTGTATTTTTTCCATTAAATTTTTCAATCACAAACCTCTCAGCTAGCTTTTTAATATTTATTTTTTTATTATTTTGTTTACTTTCAACAAATTTTTCCAAAATTTTCAAAATATTTTCATCTGAATTTATTATATCGTAAAACTCAGATTTTTCCTCTGTATGTTCTTCAAGGAATTGGTCTTGAAAAATTGCGTTATCATCCTCATCAAAGTATGTATGTAGCATATCCTCGGTGGTTGGTACCCATATATTCCTATTTTCATGTCTTTTTTTCAATGTTTTTTTTACAGTCTCATAAGCTTTAGATTTTTCAACATGCTTGTGAAGCGATACTGCTTGATACTCTTCAGGAATAAGAAACACTTTGTTATCTTGCGTGGTTATTGTCGTTACTGCAATGAAGTTCGACTTTGCACATTCTAAAGATTCTTTAACTTGAAATCTAAATCTTAGTTTCTCCATTTTATGACAGATAATGTCGTTTTATAAGATATTTTGTTAATAAATTCAATACAGTTTATTGTTTCTTTCTCTGAAAAGAGAATAAATATTTATTGATATAATTAATTGTTCTACTAATATAATGTTTACAAATAATAAAATAACAAAACAAACCTGAAAAGAAACGACATTAAAAGTAATGAATTTAATAAATTGAAATAAAATAACTATTGATTGATTAATAAACAACAATTGTACGAAAGCCCCGATGTCATATTTGTCATTTGTTTGTAAAATTTTGAATATGTTCCAAATCAATGAAAATTATAATTTTCTTTACATGTATTTTAGATACTGGAGCAGATATAAATATAATGTCGATAAATACATATAACAAACTTAAAATTTCAAAAAAGTATATAACTGAGTGTCAATTAAATGTTTTTGGGTTTGGGGAATAAAGAAATTCCAATAATTGGAAAATGCATATTAAAATGTTTTGTAAATAATATCACAGAACATATAGAATTTATATTAACAAACATAGATTGTTCGACAATAATCGGTTTAGTAACGTGTCAAAAAATTAATGTCATAAAAAGAGTATTTAATATTGATTGTTTGAATTGTGAGGATTTAATGATGAAATATAATGATGTGTTTCAGGGACTAGGATGTCTTCCAACAGTCTGTCGTCTCAAGCTACAAACAGAAGCAAAACCGTGTGTGGATGCTCTACGCAAGGTACCATTTGCTTTACATGATGATCTGAAGAAAGAATTGGATTACATGGTTGAGAAGAAGGTTATAGAGCAAGTCACTGGGCCTACTGAGTGGGTGAACTCTATTGTAATCACTAAAAAGAAAAATAATAGCTTAAGAATTTGCCTAGATCCTCGAAATTTAAACAAATGTATAATAAGGGAACATTATCCCATCAGTACTATTGATAATATAAGATCAAAATTGAAAGGAGCAAAATATTTTTCTCATTTAGATGCATACTCAGGTTTTTGGATGATTAAATTGGATGAATATAGTTCAAATTTGTGTACTTTTAATACTCCATTTGGGAGGTATAAATATTTAAGGCTACCATATGGTATATGTTCAGCAACAGAGACATTTCATAGAGTCATAACAAATTTATTTTCAGATTTAGAAGGTGTATTAATATACATAGATGATTTTTTAGTTTATGGCGAAACTGAAGAGATTCATAATCATAGATTACAAAAACTTTTTGAAAGAGCTAGAGAAGTAAATTTAAAATTTAATAAATCAAAATGCAAGTTTTTGGTAAATGAAATCTGTTTCTTGGGTTACATTTTTAGTCATGAAGGGGTAAAAGTAGATATAGAAAAAGTCAAAGCAATAAAAGATATGCCAAAACCTTCTAATGTCAAAGATTTGCAAAGATTTTTAGGTATGATCACATACCTGGGTTCATTTATTAAAGATTTGTCTGAGAAAACAGTCATATTAAGAAACTTATTAAAGAAAAATTCTCAATGGTTTTGGGATGAAAATTGTCAAAAATGTTTTGATAGTTTAAAAAATGATATATGTAATGCACCAGTATTAACACATTATGATGTAAATTTACCATTAGTATTGTCTGTAGATTCATCAAAGTCTGCTATAGGAGCAGTTATATTACAAAATAATAAGCCCATTGCATACAGTTCAAAAACCTTAACAACTTCACAACAAAATTATGCACAAATAGAAAAAGAGTTGTTTGCAATTCAATTTGGGTGCACAAAATTCCATCAGTATATTTTTGGTCGAAGAATAATTGTACAAACTGATCACAAACCACTAGTATTTTTGTTCAAAAAACCATTGCATGATGTTCCAGCAAGGTTGCAAAGAATGATGCTCACTTTGCAAGCATATGATGTAGATATAAGATTTGTGCCTGGTAAGGAGATGTATATTTCCGATACATTATCCAGAGCGGCATTGAAAGAATGCTATGTACCTGAATATGAATCAGATATGTCATGTCATATTAATCTTGTTTACTCTAATTTAGCTTTAAGTCAAGATTATACCAACAAATTAATTGATGAGACAAAGTCAGATCAGGATTTGCAGATGTTAAAAATATATTATTATAATGAATGGCCTAATTCTAAAGATCAAGTCATAAATTCATTATGACGTTTTGGAATATACAAAGTGAAATACATGTCATGAATAATTTGTTGTTCAAAGGAAATAAATTAATTGTACCTCAGTCATTGCAAAAAGAAATGTTGCAAAAAGTCCATGCAGGTCATCAAGGTATAAATAAATGTTTAAATATTGCAAGAGATATTTTCTATTGGCCAAATATGTCAAGTCAATTAAAAAATTTAATAGATCAATGTTCAATTTGCAATAAATATATGCCCTCAAATCAAAATGAAACTTTACAGAGTCATAATATAACTAAATATCCATGGCAGAAAGTTGGTATTGATTTTATGTATTATAATAATTGTACTTATTTAGTAGTGACGGATTACTATTCCAAATTTATTGAAATAGCTTTATTAAATAATAATTACAATGCAACAAATGTAATAATACATTTAAAGTCCATTTTCGCTCGACATGGCATTCCAATGTCTTTGGTTTCTGATGGTGGTCCACCATTTCAATCGGTAGAGTTCAAAAATTTTCTTTTTAATTGGGACATAGAACACATAGTCTCTTCACCACATCTTGCTAGATCTAATGGTCAAGCAGAGAGCTCTGTTAAAATCATAAAAAATATATTAAAAAAATGTGATGAGTCCAATTCAGATCCATATATTGCACTTTTACATTATAGAAATACCCCTAAAAACAATTTACCATCACCAGCTCAATTATTATACTCTAGAACATTAAGAATGAATTTACCCATAGTAGACATTAAATTAAGTCCTAAACTAGTGAAATTCAAAGATTATAAGAAATTTTTTTATAAAGATAAAAGACAAAGTGCATATTATTATAACAGAAATAAGAAAAATCTGTCAGTTTTTGAGAAAGGGGAGAAAATATATTTTAAAAAGAATGTCAAATCTGATTGGCTCCCAGGTAGCGTTTTAGAAAGATTGGAATGTAACAGATCGTATATTATACAGGATGTGTATGGCAAAGTGTATAGGCGAAATAGAGTGCACCTACGAGCGAGGTCTGGTGACTTGGTCATGGATTCTTTTGATGTGTCGTCCTCTTCTTCTTCGGGGCGTGTGGGGGACGATGGACGGGTGGAAGAAATCCAAGATGTCCAATCTGACAAATATTATGTAACCATATCTGGAAGGACGGTTAAACCACCAGATCGACTTCAATTATAAAAAGGGAGATGTAAGGTGTCTATGCTTAATTATTAATATGTCTATGTCTAATTATGTCTATTGTGGAATCTATGGATTTCCTGTCATGGTGCAAGGTGAAAAATAAAAAGTGTCTTATACAAATATATATAATCTTTGATTCAATGACCCATCATATCTTAACAATGGTTTACTGCCAGGCTGCCTAGTGCGCGATGGGCCTTAATATATTATTTTTTGTACTTTTTTTTTATTATTCAATGTAAATGAAATTAAACATTGACAGTTACGGCGCAAACATAAGGCAGAATTCTATTAAAAATTTTCTTTTGTATTTTCTAATATTTATTATCAAAATTATCTTCTTTGATAATTATTATTAGTGTTATGATCTCAAAATATTATGGTTTTTATTTTCTTTTTGCTGGTAGTATGAAAATAAAAGAACTACGACCATTTCCCCCTGAATATAAGAACCAGCTAATAATAATTTTATGGTATTTTTACGAACAGAAAATAAGTTGGCAAGCAGTAGCTATGGCGTTTCCTTCGTAATGGCATAAATGCACATTACGTTCAGATAAGGTTCGCTTTGAGACAATAAGGCTGACCTAATTAGGGGTAATTATCAGCAAGCAAAATGTCCTAGGGGTGAAAACAAGATTATTAACACCGTTTTTCCTTATTACGGGGCGACTTTTAATTGTTTGAAAGTATTTTTTATATTTTTTATCTTCCGTTTTTATATAGCTTCTCTTCTAATATAACATAAACAATATTATGTCGATTCGCCATTACTTTTCACGAAATTAAGTGTTTTTATTGGTTTTTATAATGGCTAATAATCTAACTGTTGATTTGTTGAAGAGAAATTATTTCTCGAGACAAATCGGCAGTATCAAGCCAAGATACGTGAGATTTGTATGGCCATTGGCCAGGTCTTCATTCTAAATGGTTTTTCAAACTTTGACGACAAAAAACACGAACTTAGAGGCTTCGCAGCATATATGTTCCATATATGGATTTACTCAGAATTCGGAGGAGAACATTTAGTGTGTCTGTCCGTCCCCCCTTATAACTTTTGATTCGCTTGATGCACAGATCCTAAAATTTCACAAAATATTTAATACTTTAAGCCTACAAAACTTGTATACTCAGAATTTTTAATTTTTCTTTCAGTCAGGATAGCTATAAAAGCTAGAACCCTAAAAATGTATGTATATAGAAAAATACAATATCTAAAATTGAATTTAATGAAAAAGTTCTAGGGTTTCTCAAACTTTTTTTTTATAAAGAAAAATATTTTTTTATGACAAATTTACGAGTTTCAATGCCTATATTTCAGAATTTTAAAAAATATAGAAAAACGCCGAAACATATCAACTAGATAATTTAATTTTCTATAAAAAATATATACATTATATCAGTACCTACATCTCAAACTTTTCTTAACATTTTTTTGTAAAAATTTAATTTATTGACGACATCGTTTCATCGCCACCAATGAACAGAATACACACCAAGCATACGTATAAATGGAAAAATTAACTATCAATGAGACTGTAGTTACATACATAGTACTCTGTTTCTGCAACACTCGTAACGTAATCCAGGGGTCATTCAGAAATGTTTTTTTATTTGCTTTTTACCGTATGTCATAGCATCACGCTCAAAATACAAATGCTACGTCAGATATGAATCTGCACAGAGCCGTGCAAAATGCCGGAGAAGGTTATTTAATACAATTTGCTGCATTAACTTTAATATATTATTTCGAGCTATTTAAAAAACTCTATTTTTTAGGATCTTCATACAAAATTTTAATAAACATTAAAAGTGTCATTCTTCTCTCTTTTTATGAATTGTGAAAGTTTCATTCTTCTTTTTCTGTGCTTATGTCAGTTATAGAGGTCTGCAAAGCAATGGGAAGCTAGACTAGAACCTGTTTAATTACCTACCGATCAAGCCTGACAATCGGAATCTTAAACGTAAATCAAGACGGGTAAAAGCTAGTTATAAATAATTATCAAACCCTTCACATTATATGTTTTAAATGCATAACACACTTTTTTCTACAGAACACGCTATGCAGCAGTAAACGTGTTAAATTATAAAGCATTTCAAAGTGATTTCATTTTATGCATTGCGCTGTTTCAAAATAACAACGTATTTCATAAAAATAAAATACCTTTAAGTTCTATGAATCTGAGTAAAAATCGTGAAAAATACAAAGGAACATTTTTTAATAAGTACCTACCTACATGTTAGGTTAGGTTAGGTTAGGTGTAGTTAAATGCATTCTTTGATTTAAAATGCTTAATTATGAAAAGAAATAGCTATTCAAAGAAACATCAAATGTAATGTAAATTATAAATGGATTAGTTCGTCCGTAGCTTGGTATATTCGTTGAAACAATAGCCCCACGCGAATTATTCATACATTTTACGTAAAATAATTATTATTATCAGTGTACGTATAATTTTCGTAGGGAAATCGATAGTTGCTAGGACAATAATAATAACAGATATCCGTGGATTATGGGAACATGTGTACTTGATGAGAGGTTCCCACATACAACTGTTGCTTTGAGAAAAAATTTTGTCCGTGGTTAAGTAAAACTATGTGTGACCCTTCACTACGATTAGTCGCTATATCAACGAAAATGTAAAAATTAATGTATAATGCATTGACTAATTCTCTCATACCTATATGGAAAACTTGGAAAATAATCTACAAAACAGTGAGAAATTATAATATTTTGTTGAAAGCTTTATATAAAATACTCCTATAAAAATAGGATGACCATGAGATTAAAAAAAATATCGAAAAGTAAAAAAAAGTTTGTTGATAGCATATTATTATAGGTCAAAGGAAGGACGCGACTTTCTGTGAATTAAAACGTAGAAAAAAAAAACAATATGAAAAACGGCTCCAATGGATCGGAAACGGAAAGCGAAACATGATACTTTAATGGGAACATTTTCCCACTACGTCTAGTTTCAGGTTTTTATTATTATTACTATGACATCACACGACTATGTATAATTAATTATGATTATAACAAGTTTGACATTTTCTCCCTCATTGTCTCTGTAATATTATGTTAATATCCCGCTATTCATCTTTTCATCAAAATATTATACAATAGTTACCCACCTACGCGTAAATGTTACACACCCTATTAAACTGACAGGTATATTATACGTTTTGAAATTCGAACGATTTATTTGAATTTGTAGTACAAAACCACCAATCAGGTGCACGTTCAATTTAAAATGTGTTCTATAAAATAGTGTGACCATCTTCCATTGACAGTTGAAGGTTTTTTTGTATTAGTTAGATGGTGAAAAAATATCATTTCTAACCATGAGAAAGAAACCAAGATTTTTTTTTATCAAGTTTTTTTTTAGGCTTATACAAACAGAAGACACATTTTCGTAAACCATTGGTCCTTTTCTTTTCCTTACCTATTTAAACATCACAATTTGAAAGGTTCGGTATCGAATCTTTAAGAAGTTTTTCCAAAAAATATTTACGTTGAGGATATTATTAAAGAAAGGATAACAGGAATTCAAAGCGAATAAAAGATTACTCAAAGGAAAATAATTATTGTAGAGCTAGCTAATAAAAACTGAACCCGTCTTGCTCATTGTTGATTTGGATCCAGTCAGCTTGATCAGTAGTTCATCAAAAAATAGGTTTTAGTCTAGCTACCCATTGCCTAAAGAAAAGGGTAGTAATCTATGTAAATGTCAAACATCCAGAAATGGGATAGTGCCACTTTCAATATTTTAAAGAAGAAAGAAAAAAAATTAATATAGTCTGCTAGTTCTTCCACTCACATGGAACAAAACTGTCTAACTATCTTGCACTTAAAAAAATAACTTCAACCAGTTTGAAGAGTTTTTCACGGCTCTGCGATGAAAAAAAATCCAACGTTAGGTTTGTAACAGAATTGTTATGTAAACGATCAGCCCAAAGTTGAAGAGAAAGTTGGCAAGGTCACTTTCAGTTGACACAGCAAGTCCTCAATGAGTTTTTGAAGCAAAATATCAAATAATCCTGAACATAATAGAATGTTTTATCAAAGAAAATAATTAATACGTTATTCAATCTCACGCGTGCAGACATAAAAACAAAGCAAATACAGTATAAAAGCTTAGAATATAAATAAATAGGAAATTCTGGGTATTTTGCTTGTTATTTTATCAACATGGTTTTGTTTACGTTTCTTTTAATCTAAAAGGTGCTTTTCATAATCACAGACGTTTTGATAAAAAAATAAATAAATCTTGTAATTCAATATCATGTTGATAGGTTCGTCATGTTACTTTGTCAAAACACGGGCTTTTCAATCTACAGAATAATTCAGTTATGTATGTATATTTTCGTATGTTGGCACATCACGCTTAATCCGCAATCTCTGCGTTGGATTATTATCTTCGCTGTTTTTTGCAAATACATTTGTGGTAATCTTAAATATAAATATTTCAATTTCATCAAATATATTTTAAGTTAATAATAAATTTCTAAAATTACGAAATCTTCATAGTAAAATCTTTGAAACACAGATGGCCATCTTTTGAAAACGAAATTACTCACGTAAATGTTGCATGGAACCGAAGTTTGACTGAATAAAAACGTATTTAAAAGATTCAAAATTGATTTGAAATGAAAATAAATCTGATTCAAACTATGGTTTAACATATTTTATAAACATTTAAATGAAAATGCGAGTAGTACATTTTCGGATTACGTTTCGATTTAGGTCGGTAAAACAGCCGCCGTTATCATTAGACATTTCACATAAAATTTGTACCATTCCACACATAGAGGATGCTAATGTATTGTAGTTAAGAGTCAAACCATGTGAGAGTAAAATAGTTACAAAACTTGCATATCATGTAGGTAGGTTCGTATAATATTATTATTAAAGTATTTTTTTTACCCTTCGATTGAACAGTGAAAATGAATCAAGTGTGAGATGTAACATAATTATGATACATGCAGTTGTTTTCCATGTCAGTGGCAAATAAAAGTTGTCTTCTCTCTTTTTATGAATTATGAAAACGTCATTATTTTTTTCTGTGCTTATGTCAGTTATAGAGGTCTGTTAAGCAATGAGAAGCTAGACTAGAACCTGTTTACTTACCCACCAATCAATCGGAATCAAAAACTTAAAGCAAGACGGGTATTAGCTAGTGTATAAATAATAATTAACTATACATACCTACTTAATTGGTTTATTATATTCCTGAGCAAAACGATCACATCATGAAAATCATAGCAGATAGCGAGTAGATAAAAGATGAATTCCTGTTGTTGAATTGAGGGAAGCAGGAAAGGACCTTTGATGTGCCTACTAATCGCCAACGTTTATTTGAGCAAATTGTTGTAAGACTTAAACCAGAATCCAACACTGGAAACAGGAAATTTATAAGCAAGTTCCAAACCTTGCCAAAGAATTCCTGAAATATGTAAAATTTCAACACGTGGCTAGTTCATTTTTGGAACTAAAAGAGATCTTATGCGGACAATTCCTATAACTTTTTAACCTACATTTCGATGTTAAACATTTGAAATCGTAAGAGTATCTTTATCATCTAATATTTTCTAAGCACGATCATTGCAATCCCAGCAACATTAATCCCAGCAACTCAAAATTAAAACCATGTTTTGAATTTTACGATTGCTTGGATTCGGATAACTTTAATCATCTATAAGAATGATAATGGGGAGTTATGTTTGGAAAAAATAAATGATCCACTACGCTGGAATAATATGGTCATCCTATGAACTAATTTGAGACCCACAAAATAGACACATTGTGTAGAAAATAATTACCGCAAAATCCAATGTAAAAAGACAGCGATTTTCATAAAAGAAAAATTATTATATAGAAAATTATGTAAAAGTATGCGAGTTTTCAAACAATCCTCAAATCCGGTCCAATATTGTCGTGCTGCCATTGTCGAAGAAACAATGGACTTAATAAAATATTATAAGTCCATAACACAAATTAGAATCCACTAAAAACCGCCATAACCCATTTGGTTCCCGTAGTGTAATTTCAGCCGCTTGGTTCCCGATCTTCCATTACTTTAACACATTTAAAAATAATATATAATTTTATTATTAAATTTCTACTTGTTGCATACATGAGATTTTTCGACATGTTGAACATGTTGAGAATTCTCATGATTAAGAGTTTCGGAGACAAACATTACCACCTAATGGCGAACGTTGTTAACTTAAAGTGATCACACTAAGCCAGCCTTCGAAATAACAGTAGAAGACGGTCGTAAGCCCGTAGTGGTTTGTTCCATTTAAAAATCGAACATTAGTAATGAATTGTTAGAGTCATTAGTTGTTATTTTTTCTTTAAGATCTAGTCCTGAAAAGGTCACAAGAATCTAAACATAATTAGAACGTTGTGCACCAACAAAGCCAATAGGCAATAAATATGAGACAGTAACAAAAATGGATATAGTCATATCCTGGCGCCAAATACATGACAGCAGTCGCAGTCTTTAAATTTGGTTGCTCTCTTGTTCTCAACAATTTCCAACTTTTATCTCTATTTTTCATTTTATTATTAAATTTCTACTTGTTGCATACATGAGATTTTTCGACATGTTGAACATGTTGAGAATTCTCATGATTAAGAGTTTCGGAGACAAACATTACCACCTAATGGCGAACGTTGTTAACGTAAAGTGATCACACTAAGCCAGCCTTCGAAATAACAGAAGAAGACGGTCGTAAGCCCGTAGTGGTTTGTTCCATTTAAAAATCGAACATTAGTAATGAATTGTTAGAGTCATTAGTTGTTATTTTTTCTTTAAGATCTAGTCCTGAAAAGGTCACAAGAATCTAAACATAATTAGAACGTTGTGCACCAACAAAGCCAATAGGCAATAAATATGAGACAGTAACAAAAATGGATATAGTCATATCCTGGCGCCAAATACATGACAGCAGTCGCAGTCTTTAAATTTGGTTGCTCTCTTGTTCTCAACAATTTCCAACTTTTATCTCTATTTTTCATTTTATTATTAAATTTCTACTTGTTGCATACATGAGATTTTTCGACATGTTGAACATGTTGAGAATTCTCATGATTAAGAGTTTCGGAGACAAACATTACCACCTAATGGCGAACGTTGTTAACGTAAAGTGATCACACTAAGCCAGCCTTCGAAATAACAGTAGAAGACGGTCGTAAGCCCGTAGTGGTTTGTTCCATTTAAAAATCGAACATTAGTAATGAATTGTTAGAGTCATTAGTTGTTATTTTTTCTTTAAGATCTAGTCCTGAAAAGGTCACAAGAATCTAAACATAATTAGAACGTTGTACACCAACAAAGCCAATAGGCAATAAATATGAGACAGTAACAAAAATGGATATAGTCATATCCTGGCGCCAAATACATGACAGCAGTCGCAGTCTTTAAATTTGGTTGCTCTCTTGTTCTCAACAATTTCCAACTTTTATCTCTATTTTTCATTTTATTATTAAATTTCTACTTGTTGCATACATGAGATTTTTCGACATGTTGAACATGTTGAGAATTCTCATGATTAAGAGTTCCGGAGACAAACATTACCACCTAATGGCGAACGTTGTTAACGTAAAGTGATCACACTAAGCCAGCCTTCGAAATAACAGTAGAAGACGGTCGTAAGCCCGTAGTGGTTTGTTCCATTTAAAAATCGAACATTAGTAATGAATTGTTAGAGTCATTAGTTGTTATTTTTTCTTTAAGATCTAGTCCTGAAAAGGTCACAAGAATCTAAACATAATTAGAACGTTGTGCACCAACAAAGCCAATAGGCAATAAATATGAGACAGTAACAAAAATGGATATAGTCATATCCTGGCGCCAAATACATGACAGCAGTCGCAGTCTTTAAATTTGGTTGCTCTCTTGTTCTCAACAATTTCCAACTTTTATCTCTATTTTTCATTTTATTATTAAATTTCTACTTGTTGCATACATGAGATTTTTCGACATGTTGAACATGTTGAGAATTCTCATGATTAAGAGTTTCGGAGACAAACATTACCACCTAATGGCGAACGTTGTTAACGTAAAGTGATCACACTAAGCCAGCCTTCGAAATAACAGTAGAAGACGGTCGTAAGCCCGTAGTGGTTTGTTCCATTTAAAAATCGAACATTAGTAATGAATTGTTAGAGTCATTAGTTGTTATTTTTTCTTTAAGATCTAGTCCTGAAAAGGTCACAAGAATCTAAACATAATTAGAACGTTGTGCACCAACAAAGCCAATAGGCAATAAATATGAGACAGTAACAAAAATGGATATAGTCATATCCTGGCGCCAAATACATGACAGCAGTCGCAGTCTTTAAATTTGGTTGCTCTCTTGTTCTCAACAATTTCCAACTTTTATCTCTATTTTTCATTTTATTATTAAATTTCTACTTGTTGCATACATGAGATTTTTCGACATGTTGAACATGTTGAGAATTCTCATGATTAAGAGTTTCGGAGACAAACATTACCACCTAATGGCGAACGTTGTTAACGTAAAGTGATCACACTAAGCCAGCCTTCGAAATAACAGAAGAAGACGGTCGTAAGCCCGTAGTGGTTTGTTCCATTTAAAAATCGAACATTAGTAATGAAATGTTAGAGTCATTAGTTGTTATTTTTTCTTTAAGATCTAGTCCTGAAAAGGTCACAAGAATCTAAACATAATTAGAACGTTGTGCACCAACAAAGCCAATAGGCAATAAATATGAGACAGTAACAAAAATGGATATAGTCATATCCTGGCGCCAAATACATGACAGCAGTCGCAGTCTTTAAATTTGGTTGCTCTCTTGTTCTCAACAATTTCCAACTTTTATCTCTATTTTTCATTTTATTATTAAATTTCTACTTGTTGCATACATGAGATTTTTCGACATGTTGAACATGTTGAGAATTCTCATGATTAAGAGTTTCGGAGACAAACATTACCACCTAATGGCGAACGTTGTTAACGTAAAGTGATCACACTAAGCCAGCCTTCGAAATAACAGTAGAAGACGGTCGTAAGCCCGTAGTGGTTTGTTCCATTTAAAAATCGAACATTAGTAATGAATTGTTAGAGTCATTAGTTGTTATTTTTTCTTTAAGATCTAGTCCTGAAAAGGTCACAAGAATCTAAACATAATTAGAACGTTGTGCACCAACAAAGCCAATAGGCAATAAATATGAGACAGTAACAAAAATGGATATAGTCATATCCTGGCGCCAAATACATGACAGCAGTCGCAGTCTTTAAATTTGGTTGCTCTCTTGTTCTCAACAATTTCCAACTTTTATCTCTATTTTTCATTTTATTATTAAATTTCTACTTGTTGCATACATGAGATTTTTCGACATGTTGAACATGTTGAGAATTCTCATGATTAAGAGTTTCGGAGACAAACATTACCACCTAATGGCGAACGTTGTTAACGTAAAGTGATCACACTAAGCCAGCCTTCGAAATAACAGTAGAAGACGGTCGTAAGCCCGTAGTGGTTTGTTCCATTTAAAAATCGAACATTAGTAATGAATTGTTAGAGTCATTAGTTGTTATTTTTTCTTTAAGATCTAGTCCTGAAAAGGTCACAAGAATCTAAACATAATTAGAACGTTGTGCACCAACAAAGCCAATAGGCAATAAATATGAGACAGTAACAAAAATGGATATAGTCATATCCTGGCGCCAAATACATGACAGCAGTCGCAGTCTTTAAATTTGGTTGCTCTCTTGTTCTCAACAATTTCCAACTTTTATCTCTATTTTTCATTTTATTATTAAATTTCTACTTGTTGCATACATGAGATTTTTCGACATGTTGAACATGTTGAGAATTCTCATGATTAAGAGTTTCGGAGACAAACATTACCACCTAATGGCGAACGTTGTTAACGTAAAGTGATCACACTAAGCCAGCCTTCGAAATAACAGAAGAAGATGGTCGTAAGCCCGTAGTGGTTTGTTCCATTTAAAAATCGAACATTAGTAATGAATTGTTAGAGTCATTAGTTGTTATTTTTTCTTTAAGATCTAGTCCTGAAAAGGTCACAAGAATCTAAACATAATTAGAACGTTGTGCACCAACAAAGCCAATAGGCAATAAATATGAGAAAGTAACAAAAATGGATATAGTCATATCCTGGCGCCAAATACATGACAGCAGTCGCAGTCTTTAAATTTGGTTGCTCTCTTGTTCTCAACAATTTCCAACTTTTAACTCTATTTTTCATTTTATTATTAAATTTCTACTTGTTGCATACATGAGATTTTTCGACATGTTGAACATGTTGAGAATTCTCATGATTAAGAGTTTCGGAGACAAACATTACCACCTAATGGCGAACGTTGTTAACGTAAAGTGATCACACTAAGCCAGCCTTCGAAATAACAGTAGAAGACGGTCGTAAGCCCGTAGTGGTTTGTTCCATTTAAAAATCGAACATTAGTAATTAATTGTTAGAGTCATTAGTTGTTATTTTTTCTTTAAGATCTAGTAATTGTAATATTATTGTTTAAGTAGGTAATTAATTCATCATTAAGCTAATTCGTATTCAATATTCATAGTAAGACAGGACAAAGTCTGTCGGGAAAGCTAGTATTAAATAATATATTAACTCTCGAAAATATTATTGTTTTTTTTTCTATCTGAGATTAAGGACAAATTGGGAACTTTGAGGGACTATATTGACGTGTGAGTAACACCCACCTTAGGAAACCACCCAGCGTTCTCAAGTCAGAGTTGGTAGAATTTAATTTATCGGAGTAATTCCTTGCGACGCACCAGGATTCAGTGAGCAGTGAACGTCTTGGGACGCCTGAGCCCCAATTCTCTGTTTTATCGGAAGGTAGTCACGGTAGTAAAGTGAGTATTACACGATACATTTTGTATGGGAAACCTGTATAGCGCCGCCACAGAAATATTTCTAGAAACAAATGCGATTCTCGCATTCGATACGTATAGACGTTTTTCATACACTTTTTTCAAGTGACTACCCTACACTTGCTACAGAATAGGGCTACTGTATTGTTAACGTCATATCAAATTAACGCGTTTTAGGCATGACTTGTTTCAACGGATAAAAATACGGTTATTGTTGGGGATGTTTATGTCATTCAAGGGTTGTTTTGAAAAGGTTCTCAACCCTACCACCACAACGAACCTGCGTGTTAATGTACCCAAGCTCATTAGCATCAGCAGCAGCACTGGGTGACAGTCCCGGGTGTAGTTCTTGGAAGTATTTCTGAAGTCATACTGCTTCATTTACTGATCCTCCTCTCAAAGACCACAAGTTAGTTCTCAAAGAATATGTAATGACTCTAACAATTCATCACTAATGTTCGATTTTTAAATGGAACAAACCACTACGGGATTATGACCGTCTTCTACTGTTATTTCGAAGGCTGGATTAGTGTGATCACTTTACGTTAACAACGTTCGCCATTAGGTGCTAATGTTTAAATCTCCGAAACTACTAATCGTGAGAATTCTCAGCATGTCAAAAAATCACAAGAAGATAATAATTATCATTGCCCCATATTCCACAGTGTGAAGGAATCCATGTTACTGTTACCTGCTTTTCGTTTTTTCTAAGTTCATATAAGAGTTTCTTAATTTCCAAAATTAGATTATTACGACCAAACCACGGGGCTGGAGAACAATATGTACCTATTTATAAATAATAATATAACAGAAAAATATCAAAATTGTAGGTAATAAAGGTCAATAATATGCATGATTCTCTCGAGTCATACAATATTCAGGCAAACACCCAACAATGAAATGCAGAATAATATATCAATTTCTACTGGAGAAAACATGTAATAGTCCATTCGACACACTTGGCAACAACCTTTCGACTGGCATTCGTATGTTTACGAAAATAACAAAACCACGCCTCAACACGAAGCACCAACCTACAAAGAAACCCATCCGCCCTATGTAAATGTATATTGTTTTTCTACAAACATTATTAACCGTTCAGTAGCTCCTACATTTTTAAGCATTTGTGGCGCCGAATATTATATCAGTGTTGTTTCAGTTGTATACCTACTCATTTCTAACTTCTTCGCCGTCGCTACATATTACATAGGTAGTAGTAAAGAATATAATAATATTGATATGTACTAGCTTTCCCGACAGACTTTGTCCTGTCCATAGTATGAATATTGAGTAGGTACGAATTTGTATACTGATAAATTAATTACCAATTTAACCAATATAATTCCATCTCTATATTTCATTTATTATTAAATTTCTACTTGTTGCATACATGAGATTTTTCGATATGTTGCACATGTTGAGAATTCTCATGATTAAGAGTTTCGAACATTTCTCATGAGAAATGTTATGTCGGTGGAAGAAGCGAAAGAATTGTGCTTGGATAGAAAAGAGTGGAGGTCCGTTCTCTCTGCCTACCCCTTACGGGACACGGCGTGATGGGTAAAAAAAAAAAGTTTCGAAGACTTAAACATTACCACCTAATGGCGAACGTTGTTAACGTAAAGTGATCACACTAAGCCAGCCTTCGAAATAATAGTAGAAGACGGTCGTAAGCCTGAAGTGGTTTGTTCCATTTAAAAATCGAACATTAGTAATGAATTGTTAGAGTAATTAGTTGTAACATATTCTTTAATATCTAGTCCTGAAAAAAGGTCACAAGAATCTAGACATAATTAGAACGTTGTGCACCAACAAGGCCAATAGGCAATTAAAATATGAAACAGTAACAATAATGGATATAGTCGTATCCTGGCGCCAAATATATGACAGCAGTCGTAGTCTTTAAATTTGGTTGCTGTCTTGTTCTCAATAATTTCCAACTTTTTTCTCTATATTTCATGTATTTTTAAATTTGAGTTTTACGTGAGATTTTTCGACATGTTGAACATGTTGAGAATTCTCATGATTAAGAGTTTCGGAGACTTAAACATTACCGCTTAATTCCTGACAATCAAAAATAACAAAAAAGTAGTAGCGAAATTGGTCAAGCCGCTTATGCGTGATGCGATGGCCAAAAAAGGGCTCCATTTAAATACGTATAAGTACATAGATCGCTATACAATACGCTGAAATCGTTTTATATTTTAAACATTATAATATAATTTCAGAAATCTCTCCATAAATATTATTTGTTTGCATTAGACGATTTTTTTCCTGAAGAAGGTTTAAGGCTACCTCTTAAAAATCACGTTACCACTCTTAGAAACATTCTTTGTAAATCCATTACAAAAAACCATCACAATATTTTATCACCTATATATGGCCATATAGGGTGTTGAGACATGCGCGTCTTCAATATGTGTCGCTATAACTCATGCTTTGGGTAATTAATAAAAATAAATTACATAGATCATCACTTTTCTATACAACGGTGTCAGTATAGCCGGCAGAACTTATTGCCTGAGGCAATGTTTTCTAGTCAACCTGTTCCGTCCAATCTGAGACAGGCCAACCCCGGGTAGAAATTTCAAGTGAAAAACACTTAGGAAAACTCTGACCCGATCGGGAATCGAACCCGGGACCTCGTAATCTGAATATCACACCTATACCACTAGGTTACCGAGGTCTGTAATAAGTTGCAAAACAACGTTTGGAAGATCAGCTAGTATGAATAATATGAGTGGATGGTTATATAATATAAAGGCCCATCATACACAATCACTCCAACCAAACGGATGGCATCCAATATCTGTCATCTATTTTTGGATGGCAACCAAAAAAATTGTCCCATTCATGATCACTCAAATTGGATGTAACGCATTGTGACGGATGAAATGTGAAACTCTAGTTTTTTTTTTCAATCATTTTAACGAAATGTTTCCACGCATTTTGCTATTATTAACAGCAACACGTGTACCGTGGTGGAAGGGTAATGACAAAATGAGAAAAATTTGGACCAAGTTTTTTACATTGACAATCAAGTGAGGTGACCATTTGGACCACGTCTACTCGAGTTTCCCCAATGACGATCCGTTTGGAGTGATGAACGAATGGCTTGACGCGGTTGAATTTTGGACTAATGGATATCCGACTCACCCTATCCATTTGGTTTACTTCGCACATTTGGAGTGACATCGCTCACTTTGAACGGATGGAGCGATTGTGAATGTCGAGCCTTACAGACGGTATTTAATAATTTCTGCACGTGTAGCGAACGCCTTATAAAAATCAATAATATCAACAACAACAAAAAAACAGGTGAAAAATATACAAATTATTGTTTATACCTGTCATTAGCATATAAAGATTAACATCATAAAAGGCTCAATAAGGCATGGAAGTGTAAGGGCTAACAACCTCAATCCGTCCCGATTAGGAGTTTCGAAGACTTAAGCATTACCACCTAATGGCTAACGTTGTTAACGTAAAGTGATCACACTAAGCCGGCCTTCGAAATAACAGTAGAAGACGGTCGTAAGCCCGTAGTGGTGTGTTCCATTTAAAAATCGAACATTAGTAATGAATTGTTAGAGTCTTTAGTTGTTACATATTCTTTAAGATCTAGTCCTGAAAATGGTCACATGAATCTAGACATAATTAGAACGCTGCGCACCAACAAAGCCAATAGGCAATAAAGATGAGACATTAACAAAAATGGATATATTCATATCCTGGCGCCAAATCCATGACAGCAGTCGCAGTCTTTAAATTTGGTTGCTCTTTTGTTCTCAATAATTTCCAACTTTTATCTCTATTTCATTAATTATTAAATATCTACTTGTTGCATACATGAGATTTTTCGACATGTTGAACATGTTGAGAATTCTCATGATTAGTAGTTTCGGAGACTTAAACATTACAACCTAATGGCTAACGTTGTTAACGTAAAGTGATCACACTAAGCCGGCCTTCGAAATAACAGTAGAAGACGGTCGTAAGCCCGTAGTGGTTTGTTACATTTAAAAATCGAACATTAGTAATGAATTGTTAGTCATTAGTTGTTACATATTCTTTCAATCCGTATGGTCGCTCTTAAATTGTAACGAAGCTCGCTGTCTCAGTTTTGACTGAGAATGTGAACTATTTCAGATGCACTGTTTTTGCAATACATTCGATATCAATATTTCAAACTATAACGGTCACATACTCATTAAATAACAATACCCCCTATTCTGCTGTCGGTTCGAACTAAAATAAGAACGTTACAAAATTTTGTACGTCAGAGGTGAGGTGTGTTAAATACAAAATTTTCAAAAATGGGTTTATAAATATACTAGAGGTCCACCCCAGCTTCGCACGGGTAGATAGATACTTAAAAATAATTTAGTTTTCATACAGATCAATTTCATACAATTAATCTGGAATAATGCATTGCAATGTATCGTGTCACGTCACTTTACCACCGTGACTACTTTGTGCGGTATTTCTACTAAACTTGACATGACTCCCCTCAGTCCCCTCCCCGCTCCCGTACGCACTCTGCATCGGATAAGTTAAGATGATAAGAGACTATGCTTTTTTTTCCAATACTCACATTTTTAAACTCGTGATAACTTTCGAATCGAATGTCCGAATTGAATAATTCAAAAAGTTATACAAACATATTGAAGCAGACTTGAATATGAACTAATTTATTTTAATAAGGAGTAATACCAAGATACCAATAAAGAGCCTTTTCTAGAGGTGACATTTTATTGATTTTTTTAAAATAAAAAAACACTTATTGTGGCATAACTATAATAGTTAGACATATGCTGTCGCGATACTTTTTGTAAATAATGATGTCTTCTACAAAATTGTAGTACTTTGTTTTATATTTATTCTATCGTCATTAGTTTTCACAGCGTTCGCGATAAAAAGAATATTTTAGGTAAATTTTTTACACCTTGGGTTACATTATTGAAGTTTTCGTAGGTTACCCAATTTTTTTTGGAAATTAAATATAGCCTATGTTCACCGCCGATATTGTGGCTTCCCAAAAGTGAAAGAATTTTTCAAATCGGTTCAGTAGTTTTGGAGCCTATTTGATGCAAACAAACAAACTAAAAATCAAATCTTTCCTCCTTATATATTAGTATAGATAAATATACGAGGTCGAGGACATAGTAAGATGGGGAAGGCGACGAAGAAGGTTCTGGTATGCACATGTGAGGAGAATGGACTCTTCCAGACTCCCTCACATGGCATTGCACGGCCAACCCCATGGAAGACGGCTCCCAGGAAGACCACCAAAGAGGTGGAAGGACAGCTGGGAGTCGACCTCGCAGGAGGCAAACCCCACCTCTTAAATTACAGTCCACAAGGCCTAAATTAAGAATAAGGAGTTTATAATGTTTTAATTTTTGAAAATTTTGAACTTAACACACCTCACCTCTGACGTACAGAATTTTGGAACGTTCTTATCTTGGTTCGAATCAAAAGCAGAATAGGGGGTATTATCATAAGAGATCTACAAGCTACAGAGAAAGACACCATTTCAACATTCCACATGGAAACAAAAATACTTCTTTTTTAAAGGTTGCTAGCCTAGTTTCTCTATTACTGACTTTCTTATTGAATGTCATGGGTTCGAGTCCTGAAGCCGAACATTCCCTCTTACACCTCAAGCTTTTCTTAGATTCTTGTATAATTACCATGTTTTTATTTATTTTTTACATACACCAACAGAACACTGAAAAACACAAATAAAAACATAGAATCTTCATTACTCCAATAACAGGTATCTTCCGCATAGTTATTTTTGAAAGGGTGTTCAATTTCACTTAAGGTGGGCGCAGATTCATTAATTAAGCTTAAAAAAGCTTGAATCTGTCACTTCAAAAAAGCTCAGATTACCAATATCGCTTTTGAAGGACCAACTTTGTTGTTATTTTTTACTTCAGTGTAATAATCAACAACATTTATTGATAGTTTAATGTTGTTCATTTATTGAAACATTTTGCTACTTCGATGTGTTCCTAAGAATGTATTTTGAAATCGCGTAAAGGAAAAAAAAATAGCAACTTCAAGACTCTTCGACGTCCTTCACTTTTGACTAATCGTACAAAAAAAAATAAGATAAAAGAAAAATAATAATTTTACGCAACAAAATTCGTTTTTTTCTATCGGGCAGGAAACTCGGTGGGAAAAAAATGTACTCTCGTCAATCTAGTCGGGATTATACCGTCCTGAAGTTTGCCCCACACCAGAGGAATCCACTCCATCAAAACCCTCAGACTTTACAAAATATCTTCTCATGCAAATGAGGTTGATTGGACATCCTTAACAAGGTCCCTTTACTCTCGAATACGGCCAACTTCCTTCAGAAACCTCTTGTGATCATCCTTCTATTTTATCAACGCTCTCATCTTCTTAGTATAGTTTCCATATTGTACTTGACTAAACAAAGAAGATCCTTATTTGAGACTTCTTCAAAGACTTTCTTTTTATACGCGAACAATATTTCGAAAAGCAACACGTTTTTTGTAAAGCCGTCAAAAACCAATACACAGTTATCTTTTATACTTTTTTTTTTCATAAAATTTACTATATAATGAACATGAAATGAACTTGGTGGAGTTTATTTGAACTTTACTTTTTTTTTGTTCAAAATTTCCCTACTACATATTGAGAAAGGAATGCCTCATGGCAAACTTTATAGCCGTGAAATGATTTATAATAAGTAAATTTCAATGCCAATACATTTTTAAGCCTTGCACAAGCTTCGTCGAAGCTTAATCTCAATCATATGATAGGTACGAAATCGTGCCTTGCGCATGAGATTTTGAGGTCAAAATCTCATTAGACGGGATTAATGCGAGAATATAATTATATGCACGCAATTTGGTTGACTTTATATAAAAAAAAAAATCTAAAACTCCAGAAACGGTGGAGTAAGTGTAATGGGCTACCTGTAAGAGTAGCAATTACGTATGTGAGAATGAGAGGGTGCAGGTGCAGAAGACAATATTTTTGTTGTTAGATTTTTTCAAAGATGGCGTCGCATGAAATTCGTTCCATACTAACTTTAATATTATATTTTATATTATTTCTTATCCATTTTTCAGCTTTTTATTAGTAATTCTGTTATTCGAAGCGGAGAAGAATCCAATAAATCAAACATCGAAAGAATCTGTTGAGCCGATCTCGAGTTGTAAGTATTCGCACTAACCCGACTTCAATTTATATTAAGATGAATCTGTGCTCACTCAAAGTGAACACAAACACACTCTTTGATTCTTTCGCAGTAAGATACTTAAAGCTTGTGTCATGAAAGAGGAAGATGATCTGGTATCGAACCCACGACATCCGAACCATACAGTACGAAAGCCGGAGCCATAACTGCTAGGTTACCAACCACTTCGTTGTTACATTGTAGAAATACTCATGAAGGTTCGAGGATTCGATATTTGATCAACTCATGGCAAACATTCTTGAATTATTGAAGTGATCCTTATATATTATAAACTTGCCTTAAATACAGCCGTAGGTACTACCTGAATATTCACCATAAAAATTAATGTAATTACTGTGTATGAGAATTTTAAAGAAGAAAAGGAAATGTGTTTTGATACAATATAGTGGAGAATCGTTCTAACTGCCTACCTATTATGGGGCACGACGTGATGGATGAAAAAGAAAGTATAAAACTACGAGAATTATACGTCGTATTGATTTTATACTTATAGTTTGAGGTTAATCACAATGAAAATCTTATAGTCAAACTTAAGTAAGTTAAAAATGTATTAAATGGTTTTAACAGCTTAAGATTGATGGATTTTGATAAATACGAAGGGAGTTTAAGCTGGCTGTGAACTTAAAGCTGTTGAAATCAATCAATTCAAATTTGAGGCCAACATTTAGTTTGTTATTTGTATAAAAAACATTTATCTGTATTACAGTATCGTATGCGAACATCTATAATTTTTTCATGCTATTTAAGATTCTAATACAATATTCCAATAACGATTTCTACAGAGTTGTCAATTAACAGAACACCTTTTATTTTTTGTATCATTGATTGAATCTATGCCAAACCTATAATAAAAAGTGTAGGTAATTGCGTGTTTTAATTTAATTGCAATTCCAATTCACAGAATCTTTTTTTTTTTAACCAGAGTTCGGACTTCCATTCATCCCTATCCAGACAAACCTCTTTCGCTTCACTCAAGAGCATAACGTTCCGCATACATTGTCGTCAATTCCTTTTACTCCTGACTTGAACCTCTTTTAAGACGACATGATCGGCCCAAGTCAATCTAGGTTCGTGCACCCATTCTTTCAGATTTTCAGATCCTTTTTGTCGTTCTTTCTTCATTCTTTCTCTCAACATGTCCGAACCATGCACCTCAATTTATTCACTTTCACTCTCGTCACTACGCTAATACTTACTCCACATACTTTTTCAATATCATCAATCCTAACCTTATCAATTGGTCTTTTTCCGCTTACCCTACGTAAGGATTTCATTTCTACAATATTTATACCAACTTGCAGATTTTTCCTCCATATCCAAGCTTCGCTCCCATACATCATATCAGGATTGCGTTAGATGTTTTTATTCACTTCTGGATTTTTCCAATGACCATACAAAGCTATTCCTCATAGTTTTTCTAAATAATCAGGAAAAGATATATTATTTCACTAGATTTCGTTTTAATGCTAACAAACTTTCTTCAGCGTTTCCTTTGCGTTTTCATCCCCTGGCTGTCCTATATTTGTCCCCAAAACAAATCTAAAAAACATAGATTTTTGTAACAACGACAATTTTGAAAGGACACGTTTAAAATCCTACCCATCTTAACCTTTTTACAGCTCCTCATCATTATTTCACTGATCGATTCGGAGTACCTCCACTGTACCACGTAGCCCCCAAAAGCCTTGTAATATAATATGGGGAAGGTTAACGGGGTCTTCATTGTAATTCGAAGAAGACGACACGCCAATGAAAGCCTTCGCGCATCTTAGCCTCGCCCACTTCAACTTAATAAAGGATGTGAACGTATTTTAAATTCCAAAAGGATTATTAAATTTAGGTTCCCCTATGCGTACATGGGTTTCTCAAAGACGTGATTCTATGAAATTTATTATTGGAATCACCTGTGATTGGACTAGTACAGATCTTTTGGATTTGTTTCATTGAATTATATCTACTCCTACTAGAAGCGGTATTTCCTTTTGAGGGTGCATTTATACCAAACAAAATCTACCAATCCATCTTGATGTAGATATCTAGAGATGGGACTAACGGCTTAAATTCAAAAACGTTATAGCAAATATTGAATATTTGATAAGTTAGTATGCACTTAATCATACAAACGTTAGAGAAATTAGAATAAAAAATGTGTACAATGAATGTACCGAGCGCCTACAAGAGAGCCATCTCCCGGTAAAATGAGGTAATCATATCGGGTCCTACCAGATGGTCCTCGGATAATGTAGGTAGCTTTAAAATAATCTCTCGATCATTTCGATAGATGTCGCCATAGAAAGATACTTGTATAAGACGTTTAGATATTATGTAAAAATTGACGAACAAGCTATCCCCGCCAGTGACCTAATGGCTACTGGCGGCAGGCTTCTATATACACACACATCCTAGGAGCATTGGTTCAAAGCCTGCCTCCGACATCTCTGGAGAGGTAAAAACCTGGATCAATGGAACCTAATGGTGAATAGTTTCTATATAGTGTAAAATGATCATTCTAAACCAGCCGCTAATGCGAGTGTCATAAGCCCCAATGGTTCCAAATCCAACAAGTTAATCTTCAATATTGGCTTCAAATATTGAAAAAAAATTCCATCACGTTATAGCAATTTCGTTAATTGAAAATAACGTTAATATTAAAAGCTTAAAACTATTTTAGTTTACAAGCCTAAATGAACATTTGGTATTTAGAAACAAAACTTTTCCTAAAAAAAAAAGGTCCTTTCCGAAATCTGGAAAGCATCTTTTTCAGGTCGTTTTAACTCTTCCATTCAATATAATATTTTCATTCAGCCAATATTGCATATAATAATAAGGGTAGGCTATTATTTCCCTGACTATTATTTTTATTCAACTATTATTTATAAATATCGTTAAATATTAACAACGTTAGATGCGTTATTTTTTTTATCTAATATTTTTATCAGCTATCGTTATAATGCCCATCTCTATAGATAACCCGTCTGAAATCCCGAAATCCGTGTTGGCTAGCTGCTGCTACAACTACGGATTACTCGATCGAAGACAAATGGACCGCATCGTCAGTAAAGAACCAGAACCTAGTATTATTAAGGTCGGTACTCATCACTTGCGCCGCGAACGTGTATATATATATATACATCAATTTTATCAAAAGGCTGCATGTGTTCCGCTTGCGTTCGCTTTTCGAATCACGTATACACTAAACCTTTCGATTAAGTAAATTGATGCAATGTCACACGTTCGCGGCGCAAGTGAGTACTGGGCCTTACATAATACTGGGTTCTTTACTTATTATTACACTAGCTGATACCCGTCTTGCTTTACGTTGTTGATTTGGCTAGTCAGACTTGAGCCGTAGGTTATTGAACAGGTTTTGTATGCAGCTTTCCCCTTCTCAGGACCAGTAGGCCTAGACAAAATGCATTTGGCAATAGACTACAAACTACTTCGACAATGTAGAGTAGGAAGAAAATTAACTGTCCACTTTTTATATTTTATATTATAAGGATCATTGTTTGGTTTGAATAAATGTTTATATGTTCCAGTGGACAGTTAATTTTTTCGCACTATACATTAGCGATATCTTTGTTTGTAGTCGAACGCCAATTTGAATTTGTCTACGGCGGCATTTCACGCTAAGATTTAGAATGTGTACCCAGCTAATGTTTCAAAAAAGGAAAAAATAAGAGTCACTGCTAAATATGCGAAAAGTTTGAAAAACTAATGTCACTTTCAATATTTAAGTATAAAAAAAATAGAAGATGAGGAAAAATTAATACTCACTGTTGAATACGCGAAAAAATTAAAAGAAGAATGTAGTTATATGTACATAGGTACCTACCTACCTAGTATTATATAATACGTGTAGTTGTTCCTAATGAAAACCTGTTTGTAGATATAGGTACCTACCTACCTAGTATTATATTATGTATAGTTAGTTTGACCTACTTATGACTGTAGTGATACATTTAATGAGGTACCTTAGGAGAGAGAGGGTGCAAGCGAACACTGCTTTACCGGCTTTAGTCATCTGTCATGGCGTACATATTTTATAAGAAGTTTCGGTGAAAATCTTTATAAAATAAGAATTAAAAGACTTCTACTTATATTTTTTGTATTTCAAATAAAACTTCGATTGATTTTGTACATTTTCATACCGTAATGCTACAGTTCTACACAAAATTTAGACGTATAATTTTACTTTTAAAACATGACTTTCTCATTTTTGTATGAAGATTTTAAATTTTTAGAAATTTGTAAATAATTTAAAATATATTTAATGAAATGTAAATATTTGTATCTCAGATTACCACAATTGTATTTGCGAAAAACTGCGAAGAAAAATATTCAACGCAGAACCTACGGTTTTAGCGTGATGCTCTTACATACAGTTGGAGTGAAACAAATAAATAAATAAATAAATATACATACATTACTGAATTATTATGTAGATAACAATAGGTATTAAATGGGTTATCGATATATCGAAAGATAATAGAAGTAGCACTGACAATTTGATTGTGTATTATTATTTTGTATTATATTGTATATTAGTAATTTCTATTTGTAATAAAACTTGATGAACTGTATTCAATACTAAAATAAAAATTTATTAATATCATTATTGTATACCGCTTTTTAAGCATAGGTACGTTCTATACCTATAAGTATAACAAAGAGAGAAGGTACCTAATTTCAAGTTTTATATTATTGTAGGTATTCTCCTTTGTATGTATCGAATCAGAAAGTTTTCATATATGTAAGAACTTCTAAATAGCAGTAGAAATAACAGCCCAATACCCCAATTCCCTATCAGATCTGCTAAAATTTAGCATCAACAAAAATTTTGAATTTCGCGGGCAAAATCTATGATTTCAACCAATCCGAGCAATATTGCTCAAGAAATCGATCGAAGTGAATATAGCTGCAAGTGATTTCAAACGAATTATTTCCCCATGTCAAAATTATCATCATGGCCGCCAAATTTCCTTTTTCTTAAACAAATTCATATTGATTAAGAAATAAAACTACTATTAACGTATCTTTTATGATGAAAACACGAGCAAAATGATATTTTTGCTGAAAATAATAACTTACTTTGTTTTGATTGTTGTTTTTTTAGAGAGGTGTCTGAAAAAAAAATGATACGATTTTGACATAATGTAAGCAGTTCCTCTAAATTTTAGGCGGGTCTTTTTAATGTACCGCTTAAATTGATCGAATAGCGGGTCATTTTAGAGGAGTTGTGATAATTTAAGTGGAGCATCAGTTAAAATTTACTTTCTTTATACACTTTTTTGGCGGATTCTTAATTTTAGCGGATCTGAAAGCGAACAGGGGTACAAAGCTGTTTAACTTCCCGTACAAAAGAAATTTTTTTTTATATATTTTTTTATACGGTACGATGTGCCTTTAACAAATTAAAAATTACAAGTTACACAAATAAGATAACAATTTAGGTACAACAAAAAGAAGTAGGTACCTACAATGGTAACAGAAAATATACATAATAAAAGATCATAAATTTAGATTATAAATAAGTTAAATTGATGGATTGTAAAATATAATGTGATAGATAGATTATGTTAAAACAGTAGATTCAAATAAATTAAGTAATATACAATATTAATTAAATAAATTTAAAGGTTTCAGACGAAAACAATAATAATCTCAAATTTGAAGTCATACAGGAACAGTAATAATATAATAGAGTAATAATATGAAATGGAACAAGATCTTTATACATTTTCTTAACTGAGTAACATTATCACATTATAGACAAATAAAAACACACAAAAAAACTAATTACGGAAATTAAATATACCTACCTAGTAACTTAAAATGGTCTAATTAGGTATAAAAATTAGGATCTAATCGATGGTTCAAAATATTTTATAATGCGTTTAATTAAAAATTATCGACTTAAAGCATATCGCGGGCATCAAGCCAGAAGGGCGAACATGCAAAAATGCGATTTTTCGTTTTTAATGCCATTCGATACCTGAACATCATCTCCACCTTTCCTAAAAAAATAAGAGCATTTCATTTAGTATATTTTAAGATTTTGAAAAAAATAATTATGGGCATATGCTATGGTATTGTCGATCATGTTGAGCCAGAAGGGCGTATGAACATACGCCGTGGACTTGACAGAATATGTTTGTGTAATATTGTCGAGCCAGAAGGGCGTATGAACATACGCCGTAGACCTGAGAGAATATGTTTGTGTAATATTGTCGAGCCAGAAGGGCGTATGAACATACGCCGTGGACTTGACAGAATATGTTTGTGTAATATTGTCGAGCCAGAAGGGCGTATGAACATACGCCGTAGACCTGAGAGAATATGTTTGTGTAATATTGTCGAGCCAGAAGGGCGTATGAACATACGCCGCAGACTTAACAGAATATGTTTGTGTAATATTGTCGTGCCATAAAGGCGAACGTACATACGCCCTGTAATTTTGATGCGTGCATGTAATATTTTTCCTAAACACCGGGTGAACACCATCTCAGTACCTATACGTATCAACCTACTAACGAACGGACGTTTGTATTTTTGTTGGTTACACTGGTTACATCCTAGCTAAATAACTAACTCTCCCTTTTACACTCACTCAGGGGCATTTATGGAGGCAACAAGAGCTCTCCATTGCGATCAATCTTGCGTAATGTTTATGACCTCCTCCTACACCATGTCCAAATCCCTCAGCTCTGCTTCGAAGGAGCGGAATACAGTGTGAGAGAGTCTTCCTTGTCTTCGGGACCCTGATGGGAGGAAGAACAACGCTCTCCTAGGCCAACTGTCATTCATCATCCTGAGACATGACCCAGCCAGTTGGCGGGGTCATGTGGTCAGGATGAGAGGGACTTCCCTCTCCTCTCCACAATGGTAGAGATGATGGTCCCGCGATGGGTGTGCCAGCGTATAGCGTCGTTCGTGATGCGATGGCATCAATTTATACCCAAAATTCTCCAAAGGCACTTCAATTGGATGCGGAGATTTTTTGAGCCAGGGCTTTGGTCAAGTGCCAGGACCACTCACCCATCCAGAATGAGAACACACACGCATTTCGTCTCGGCACTAAACGCCGACATTTTCCATATCTTGGTCATGTTGTTAATGGCGCCACTTGTCATACCGATACGTAGCAGGAGCTTAGCCCCTAGGTCACCAGAGGTGGTATTTTTTGCTCCTAGTTCTTTAAATTTATCTACCCGGGAGACCTGGTGACCGTCGATGGTTATCGGTAGCTGTTTATCAGGGTAGGCATTTTTCGCCATGAGCTCCATCTTTCTGGCATTGACTCGAAGGTCAAAGCGTGCTGTTTCATCGCAGAGTCTTGAAACACTGCGCGTAATTTCTTTACTAGTGTTCTGAAGAAATAATAAATTCCGTAATGGTATCAATATTACACCACATAATTGCTGCACAAGACTGTGAAATAGATGTCCTGGATCATACAATTTTGGAACTGGACCATAGCTTAATCATGAAGTGCGACATAATGCATTAGACAATTGAACGTGAATCCGAATATGCCAAAATTTATGTACCAAAGGACTGACATAATGTAATCAATTTGGCACGTAAAGATATGCCTTGATTAAAGATAAGCTCAAAATTATGAACCATAAAGCTTTCTATTACTAAGATATTCTGGAATATTAAAATGCCCAAATTCTTGTAATTCACACGTAAATATAATAATGGAACAATGTGAGGTAGCCACCTTTTAAGAAAGATGAACCAAACTCACTTTTTTCAAAAACAAATTATTGGTAGGAATTTAAGCAGGCGGTAATATCGAGCATAACAACTCGATCTGGATCTTGCAGGAACGTCGATCAGGTTTATTTTAGAAAAATAGGTGCCTATTAAAGCTAGTATAAAGATTTCAGGAATTTGTGTCAACTGGGGACTATTCAAGGAGTCATCAGAATTATAACGAAAGCAGAATTATAAAGAAAGGTTGATCTGAATGACAATGGTAATTTAAATAGTGAAGAGTTTTATTGTCTCCAGAAGAAAATAAGAAGTTCTTTGTTTTTTATGTAAATAAATATAAAGGTTTTTAAATCTGTTTTGTTTAATTATGATTTTTTTTTACTATTTAAGTAAAACTTTCAAAAAAATTGATGTCATATCCATTTCTGTTTTTATACCTATTACAAATATTATGTACCTACTAAAATTTCTTTTAAATAAAGTTTTGAGTACCTACTATTATGCGTACCAATAGTATTTTGTGGTTTTTTAATTGATTCCCTATTGAAATTCCCTTAATGGCCTTAGAGAAAAACACTGTAGGTAAATGAGAGTGCTTGTTTTATGTCTCTACTATAAAATAATTATTTTATTCAAAATTGACACTTGTAAGTGTGATCGTGTTGGCTTTATTCTGTTTTATTTCAGGAATACTCATTGATAGAACTTGAAATCAGGAACATTAAAATGTTATTAGTCTTTTCATTTTAGGTTATGGAATAATTGTTAATCATAATATAATTTTAATTTAGGTATTATCAAAATCTATTTTGTAAAAAAAAATCATTTTAAAATTACAACTATTTTGAATTGGAGAGTGATTATTACGAAGATTATAAGAAAAAGTATATACGACCTCCTGTTAAAATGGCACGGTAACACTGAAATCTGTCAAGCCAGAAGGGCGAACAGACATTAAAAATCGTATAAGCTTTAGAAAAATTGGCTCAATTTCTGAATCAAGGGGCTTAAATATTAGTAATAAATAAGCTCAATAATTTTTATCTATAAAATATAGCTGTTTCCTACACTTGTTTTTACGCCCTTCAGTTTTCTTATAATTTAATATACAAATATTGAGTCCATATTCACGTATATAAACGAACCAGAAGGGCGTATGTGCAGAATCTATGCGTAAATAATAAAAAAATTGAATTTGGGTGGCACCCTTTGATTGTGATTATTTTTTGCTTGATTTCATAAAAAATAATAACATTGATAAATTCATTCGTTACGGAAATAAATAGTTTTTTGTCTCTCCTGTAAAGTAGTCATTTCGTTCATACGCCCTTCTGGCTTGATGCCCGCGATATGTATTACTTATAAGAAAAATAAATTATAAAACTTCTCCTTAGAAATTACATTGAAGTTTAATAAAATGTTTCTTTCTATTTTTTTTTTTTTTTTCTAAAAACATCTTCATTATTTTTTTATCTGTAAAACTATTCAACTGTATTTTATTATTATATCCGAAAAGAAATTCCAATTCCAGTCTCATGTATTCAGTTGGAAGTTTTGCAGGATATCTTGGGTTTTGTTCCATAAAGTATTTTGGTTTTTTTTTCTCTCTTCTTCTTCTTTATACTGTTGATTGATGTTTGTTGAGCAAAAGGGTGTTGTGACTGTGGGGTTATGCTTTGTTTGTGGACTGTACGTAGTTGAGTTGGTGGTTGTGCTGTGGTTCGTGTTTGTATGTTCATTTGAATATTCTTTTTTATGAACTGTTAAGATATTTGCCCTAGTACAGGCTTGGCCTATTTGGGCAGCATTTACATTTGTTATGTATTATAACTCTAATATTCTGTATGAATAAAATAAATAAAATAAAAATAAAATAAATATAATTTCCAATGAAACTTTTTTTTCTTAACTGTCCAAAGCTTCTAAGGAAATCTTATTATCAATATGTCAAATAATTATTATTTTGATTTACAGAATATATTGTTTGTTGTTCTCTGTGTATCGCTGATAAACGTCACGTGGTAATAAAGTCCTTGGAGAAAGCTATGATCTAAATTGTAAATCAAGTAAAATGAGAATAAACTTTACTTTAACTTGCCTAAAACTAAAAATAAAAAACCTGTTTTAGAATGACGTAATCCATTTAGTTTTGTACCCAGACCCTATGCAAAAGATCAATAAGCTATTTTTACATTAATGTGGCTAATAATAAAAATATTAGGTGAAACTTAAAATACCCGTTCGTGGATATAGATCGTTAGGTCAGGTTCATAATATTATTATTGTTTTATTGCTTTTTTTTTTAGATGAAATAACGTCACTTTCGTATATTGTTTTTTTTTACCGGCCTTCAATATTCCTGGTTCGATTATTATTTTGCTTGTCGATGTCTTGTTCGATTATTATTTCAGACTGCCTTTTTGCCCTGGAAGGACGTATCATTTGCAATTTTGAATTATATTTCAAACAAAAAAACAGGTACACAATGCTTTGTCAAAAATCTTGAGCTCCTGAGGTGATTGGTAGCAGAGTGGTATTAGTTGACGGCTTTCGAGCGTACAACGTGAGTTCGAATCGCGTTGCCAATCATTTCCACTTTCTCAACTCAAGTTTTTACTTTATGTTAAAAATATAATGTCAAAAGTGTAAGTATTTTTTGTTTACTTTGAGATTCATTTCTATTAAAAAAATCTAATGATTGTGAATATTTTTTCAAAAGAAACACAGCGTCTCTCTTACAGAATTATTAAATTACATTCTTATAACCTCGAAGATCATTTAATTAATCGGCTCCTAGATTGATTTTCAATATCGAATTTTCAGCTCGAATTTCGGTATAATACGTTGAAGAAAGAAAATATTGAAAAAAAAACTCGAAATTTTAAAGTCTGCACGAAGACACTATTTTTAACAGAAGTAAACTTCTCATTTGAATGATCCAATCAACATACTTAGGTATTATAACTATTTTTATTTTATTATTGATTTTAGTTATTAGTTTTCAGTACTGACAGTTTGAAGACATTGGTGAATTCATTTGTGGTATCCAGGCTAGACTATTGTAGTACAGTTTATGCAAATATGCCAGATGTTCATATAAATAGACTGCAATCTGTTCTGAATGCCTCGCCCAGGCTAATAACAAATCAAACTAAATACTGCCATATTACACCATTGCTCAGAGGGTTACATTGACATCCGATGTCGGCAAGGGTTGACTTCAGAGTATGTGTGCTGGTTGCAGCAATGAATAATATCTCTCCTTCATATTTGGAGGAGACGTTTGCTCCCAAAATGATTACAGAAAGGCACGCAGCTTTGAGGTCGGCCCAGAGCCTCTTCTCTGAACTGGAGGAGGTCCGCAGACGAAACCCTACGCGTTACGGTGATCGCGCTTTGTGCGTAGTGGGGCCCAAACTATGGAATGCTCTCCCTCTGAGCTTGAGGCAAGCCGAAACAGCACAAATTTAAAAAACTCTTTAAGACCCATTTATTTGGATGTCTTACTGATGTTTTCTATTAAATTTGACTCACTGACTGTTTTCAAGTATCTATGATGATTTCACATATTTCACTATTTTACAACATGACGAACCTTGTGGGGTTATTGCCATTTTTGTTATTTTACTATGTTTTGACGAACCTAATGGTGATTATTACTCTTTACTTTTCTTTTTTATGTGAGGCGCCCTTGAGGTGAAGATGTTTCACTAAACGGCGCCATAAAAGTTGTCCAAGTATTATTATTGTTATTACA
Source organism: Mystacides longicornis (assembly GCA_963576905.1). Taxonomy (NCBI): domain Eukaryota; kingdom Metazoa; phylum Arthropoda; class Insecta; order Trichoptera; family Leptoceridae; genus Mystacides; species Mystacides longicornis. The sequence continues at coordinate 21,396,027 of OY756436.1, read as the reverse complement.
AATTTACAAATTCAACTTCATTTCAAATTTAAATTATAAACTTGATCAGTAAAAACATATCACAGACCACCAAACGTCAAATAAATCAAATATCACGATGAAGGCAATTTCAGTTTAACTAAATTTCCTGAAGGATCATAAAAAACTGGAGGTAAACAGTTTTCATAAATTCCTTTATGGAATAAATTTTCTGAAGTCTAGATTAAAGACAGGTACGTTTTAAAAGCAATTACTTAATTGTTTGTAAAGATCATTTATTTTGTTTTAAGGTTTTTTTAAGGTTTTTTTTTATTATTCTCGTATGATAAGAAATAATACGGAAGGAGTTTACCGGGGCTCCTGTACCTCTAGTATAAGTTTTCGATGATCGAATATCGAAACGATCATCGAACGAGTTTCGAAAATTTTCCATACAAAAATGATCGAATGATTCGATCGTTTGATTTTAGAACACTATTTGCACGTTTAGAAGTGCTTATTAGCGTGCAATAAGCTTTCGATGAAACTCGTACTAGCCCCACTGTATCCTGAAGACCCGTAGCCTTAGCTACGCTCCTGGTAGTTCCTTCACCTGCAGCATTTGCAGTCGGCTTCTTGCAGTCGGCTTTTCGCGCATATCAAATTTAAAGAAAAACAAATACAAAATGTAATTTAGTGTATTTCGAAATATGTATCTAATTCTTAATATTCAATTCTATTAAGTGCTAAAATAATTTACATGCTGTAAGTTAGTATTATAGATAAAACAGGCGGGTACGATAAAAAGCAGAAGCCTATAATCATACAAGTAGTAGCTATAAAAAAGTGAGGAGGAATGACTTTTCAAATATGTCGAATCATAAAAATGCTTGTCTCATCTTCGTCATGACATGACAGCCCATTATTGGTTTCGATTATTTTTGTATATATCTTCCCAAATCCAAATTTCAGTCAACTGAAAAAATTATCGACTTGACTTATTTCGTCCGCCCACGTCCTTTTAATACAACGGAAAATTTACTTTATCTACTATATAAATAATGAAAGTCGGGTTAGTGCGAACACTTATAACTCGAGATCGGCCGAACAGATTCTTCCGAAGATCCGAAGCTCCGGATAACAGAATAACTAATAAAAAGTTGAATAAATGAATAAGAAAGATATAAAATATACATTTAAAGTTTGTATGGAAAGGATTTTCAGACCGAACTGCCACCACCAAATTAGCGAAATATCTGGTAGAAATAGTAGTGCTATTTTGGTAGAAAGATTCAATAGATCTATGTTTCGACAGATGGCAGTAATGATTAATTTTTTAATGATATTATATTTAGAAAATATTCATACAAAGTCAACAATATTATCGGGCACATTTTTATTGGTACCTACTTCATGGGCGAGGTAGGGTGTGTGCGCGAGCGCATTATTCTTACGTTGTTTCCGCCAGAGCTTTGAATGCGAATGAAATATGGATGTTTCAGAAATATTTTAGTGTTCATGGAAATTATTCTTGTTGTAGCTTATTCCTTGTTTTATTCGTAGCACTTTAGCGTATTCTGCGTGTATTCGAAGAATAAAGGTCTATTAGACGGCTGTTTGAGCTATAGACAAAACCATAGATTTTAATATACTTTATACTTACCTACCTTATTAACAAAGACAGGTAGACTCATTGATCGAAATTTTTGACATATTGATTGGCAAAAATAAAAATGTTGAACAAAGATTCGTGAGTAAACGATGTTTTTATTTTTTGAAAAGGGCTATTTCGATGTATATTATGTAGGTACCTTACCTTTTTATTATAAAAATGCGAGAAAAAAACTAAAAACAGAACAATTATTATGAACCACGTTCTTTTGCCAACCGAACTGTCAAACGTGAAATTATTTGCGCTTCACGTTTGAATACTTGTCGGAGTTCTATGTTTTATATAGAATTCTGTGCAAAAAGCATAGTTTCTTCAAGACAATAAAATAGATGTCCATCTAGCTGTAGAGACCTTTACGAAGATGTTGATAGGGGGCAATCAATTTAGTTTAAGGATATTAAATATTATTATTATTTTGTTTTAAAAAATTTGTAGGTTATATTATGTTTTGATAAATAGTCAGGCAAACAAAGCTGCCACTGTAGATGGATGCTTGTAACTCTCTGAATAGAGAAAGAAACACATTTGAAGGTAAAAAAAAATTGAATTTATAAAACCTGCAGCAGACCAATCCTGACATATGGTAAAGAATCAAGGACGAAGAGCCTCCTACGCTTAACAGAGATGAAGATATCCCACCCCTTTCTCTTGAACAACACTCCGGGAAAGGTTAAAGATGGAGCGACAGCTGTACATCCGCATCCGAGGAACAGGAAGTACCGAAAGAAGACAGGACTCGGTCCTCAGAAGAAGAGAAGAAGGAAGATATTGAAATAGTTTATCTTCTAGACCGTAACTACTTGGTGGAAGATATTTTGGAACTTAAAATAAGTACTTTATTTATTTATTTATTTATTCTCATCCCTAGGCCCTTTCGGCCACTTTGAGTCGTCAAAAATATACAAAACCAGACATTATTAAATTTAAGCACATTAATAATATACACAATAAACAATTTTAAAATCCATAAAATGAAATAAATAAATGGAAGCGTAGGCGAGGCTGAAAGGGTGTAAATGGCCCCTTCAGACTCCTGTCAGTAGGTATATGTAAAAAAGAAGAAAATTGAATGCATTATGATGTAAAAAAAAAAACAGAAAAAAAAATTAAAATCATATAAAGGAAATTTCAAAATTCATGTAAATAAATTATTAATGAATAAACGCTTGGACGAGTCTCAAAAGGTGTGAAGGGCCTTTCAGTCTCCTGTCAGTAAATGTCATAAAAAACAAACAGAAATAGAGCATATTATAAACAGCATGAAGAGTAATATATGTATAATACTAGCTTTCCCGACAGACGTTGTCCTGTGTTCCTAACTATGAATATTGAATTCGAATTTGTATGGTGATGAGTTAATTATCATTTGACCAATGTAATTCCGACTGATTCATCTGTTTTAAACCATGCATATTCCATTCGTATTCTGTCAATCACACCAACTATTTAACAGCTGACAGTTCCTGTCAAAATTTCAAAATTGGAATAAAAATTGTATGGTAAAGTACTAATAAGATTGCCTACGTAGAGTTTTCTTTAATTTTCTAATTTTCCGTGCATTTTTCTTAATTTTTTTCTTCTAAAACAATCATCTCCTGATAAAAGCCTACACGACAAAAAAATATTTAGCGAAATCGGTCCAGCCGTTTAGGCGTGATGCGATGAGATAGGGAAATAGCACTCCATTTTTATATATAAGAAGATAAAAGAGTAGTATAATAATATTTAGTTTTTTTCAACAATTTTACTACTAAGCTAACCGGGTTTCGAAGACCGAACGTCTTCTTCTTCAGGCTTCTATTTGATTTTAGCTAACTTAAAAAAACTGTAGAAGGAGACGTTCGGTCTTCGAAAACCGGTTATCTTAATGATAAAATCGTTGAAAAAACTAAATATTTTGGAAGATATTGAGAAAAAATTATCTAAATCTGAAAAAGGAGGTTCTACGCTCGAAAACCCGTTAGTTTTTCTTAATAATAAACATCTACTTAAGTATGAAGTGGTTGGTAGACCAGTGGTATCAGTCGGCGGCTTTCGTACGTACAGCGTAAGTCCCGGTGCCGACCATTTCCACTTTCACTACACAAGCTTCGTTTTATGTGAAAGATGTCGAAAATGTATTTTTGTGTTCACATTAAGTGAGCCCAGATTGATTTAAAAAAACAATGTTTTTTTTTCTTATAAGTGCTATTAAGGTAGGTACAATGGTTTTTTTTTTTTTTAAATAAACCTCTAACATTTTACCATCGTCGATTTTAGATAATTTTTATGTTTTTTTTTCGTAAATGAAAACTTTGTGTTATAAATAAGTATAAAATTATCTTTAGACTTAATTGAAGGTAAGTTTTTACCTATCTTTTTTTATTACATATTTGCAATCCAACCGAAAATGAAAAATTAATAATTTAAATAAAATTTTACCTAATTTTGAATACATTATCTTTCATGTATATTGAAAACTTCTATGTATGTGCCTAATTCGTCAAATTATTTTCTCTGACCTTTTAAATTTATTTATTTTCCAAAATACAAAGAATAATATCATTTTACATAACATATTATATTTTATGTGTTAAGGGACTTATTGCCTCACCTGAAAGACATACTAAACGTGTGTATTTTAACCAATGGCTAATGCGGGTTGGAATAGGCGAATCGGAATGAGTCCTTCCTTATGCACATCTTAAGGTAGGGACTTCTGGGTCGGAGGATCTGTTTGTAATATTTTTGCAATCATGGATGGTGTGATAATTGGTGATGGATGATATTTGTGATGTGTGCTGGAAAGACTTGTGTTTTTGTTGTGAGTTATCTTTTGTGTGCGTTGTTGTTGTGTGTAAACAAAGATATTCCAATGGATGGATAACGCAAATTCTTGGAAACATCATCAAACAATTTATAAATTGCTGGGTACACGTTTTTTTTTAAATCACATAGTATTGCCACATACTATTTTTTACGCACACATACTTTTAGTTAAAAAAAAAACCAACTGAAAACGATCCTATATTATGCGTACATATTATTTCCCATGAACATTGTAAAAAAGTTAAAATTATTTATATATATAAAAAAATAAGGTACTTACCAATTCAACATCCAACTCTTATCAATAATTACGCACTTTGTCAAAATGTAATCAAAAAGTTATACACTAAATCACATACATAAATAAACACACGCTTTTTACCTTGAAAACAAAATTCCACAGGTATTTTATTAAACAAGTAAGCTTTTTAAAATTGTTTCAATTAAATTAGCCTATAATTATTTTTAATAACAAGCTTATAAGTTATAATATTTAATTAACCGTTAACTATTTTTAATTTGAGAATAACATTTGTTTAATTAACAAATTTATCGCTTTTATTGATGTGTTAAAGTTGTATTTTGATGATTTCTTACTAACAAGAAAGTTTTCGAAAAGTTGTGGTGTTCTTGTTATGTTATGATTTTTTTTTTGTTATTATATTATGTTCGTAGAACTTATAATATGTTCGCGAACGACTCTCACCCCCGACGTGCGACCGAAGGCTTCTGCGTTCCTGAAGCGACTGACTGAAAACCCGAGGGTAGTTTTTATTTACGAAGATCATATCACGTTTGTTTTACGATTGGAATAAACCAAATTTTGTTAGGGGTTTGTTTTGACGAATAACACGTGAATACACCCTATAGAATACTTTTGTTTTTTGACGAATGGGTGATGATTTTTAATAAGCATCTTACATATTTTAACGTTTTTTTTTTTCAAAATAATAAACAAATTTTAAAAGTAAATTGCAACTTGCGTTAGCTGTTCACAAAACTCATCCCACAAGCCTTTTTATGCCCACAATTTTTGTACATAGCCTTTTTATGCCAATCAATTCAAAACGAAAGTAGAGAAGATAAGATCCGAGGCGGAACTCTGTGAATCCCTTCAGTCACCACAGTGCTCAATTTTCAATGTCCCCACCATTCAGCATACAAAAACATTACAAACTTTTCATTGTGTAGATGCAGTTTACCTCAAAAAAATCATTAACTCACAGGCAAATAAACAGTGCAAACTAGATCCTCTTCCAACCTGGTTATTAAAAAAGTGTGTAGATGAACTCCTAAATTATATTTTATATATTATCAATCTATCAATAAACTTAAAAGTAGTGCCAAATAAATTTAAATACTCTATAGTCACCCCAATTCTTAAAAAGGATAATCTGGATCCGAATTCATCAGAAAACTATCGCCCCATTTCTAATATTCCGTTTTTGTCGAAAATATTAGAAAAAGTTATAGCATCCCAGCTTACTATCTTCTTGGATTCTCATAAGTTTCTCGCCCGAAATCAATCTGCATATAGAAAATTCCATTCGACAGAAACAACGACAGTTAGAATATTGTCTGACTTAATTAATCAAGCAGAATCAGGTAAGATTACCCTTATTTCATTTTTAGATATGAGCGCTGCTTTCGATACTGTTGACCACCATATTCTCTTTTCCAAACTTAGGCATGAATTTTGCTTAGGGGATGATTGCATGGCATGGCTAATTTCCTATTTAATAGACCGTAAGTATAAAGTTGTTTTCAAAGGCAGTACTACAAACAATATTACATCCTTATACGGTGTTCCACAAGGATCTATACTTGGCCCACTTCTTTTTAATTTGTATACCAACAAATTAGAAAATCTTATTCAAAATCTTGGCTTTAATACGCATGCCTATGCAGATGACCGCATTCTCTTTAAGTCTTGTTCACCTGAACTCAAAAACCACCTGACAAACGAGGTGTCCTCATGCATTAATCAGATATCCACATGGATGAGTATGAACAAGCTTAAATTGAACCCAACAAAAACCGAATTTCTTTGGCTTGCTTCACCTCGTAGGCAACAATTCATAAATAACGATCCAATATTAATTCAGAATGTTGAAATATCTCCCTCTAACTGCGTAAAATTTCTTGGAATACATATCGACAGTGCTCTCTCTATGGATAAACATATTTCTTCCATAGTCAGACAAAGTTTCTACTTTCTCAGACAGCTAAGACCTATCCGAAGATGTCTCTCGACGGATGCTGCTAAAGTCTTAATAAATTCTTTGATTGTTTCCCGTGTTGATTACTGTAATGCTATCTTGGCACATCTACCTCATTGCCAAATTCATAGAATTCAGCTCATTCTCAATGCAGCAGCCCGTTACATTTACCAGATTGATCGTTTCTCACATATCTCACCAACACTTCACAAACTTCATTGGCTGAAAAGTCCGGAACGTATAGAGTTCAAAACTTGTCTCCTGGTCTTTAAAGCACTCAATAGCATGGCCCCGGATTATTTATCAGAGCTTTGTGTTATATTTTCACCCAACAATAAACAAACTTCACTAAGATCAATAGCCCATTCCAACAGAAAACTAGTTGAGACCAACCTCTCAAACAAACCGAAATACCTTAACCGATCTTTCAGTGTTTCTGGACCAAAGTCTTGGAACAATCTTCCAACAAATATAAGAAGTGTTGAGAATATTAATGAATTTAAAAAGAAGTTGAAAACTCATTTATTTCGTAAATCATATCCAGATTATCCCTCACATGCTCAAAATTTGTTTACGTAAAATTATATACCGTGTTATTACTATGAGAACATTTTAATGTCTAAATAAGTGACCCTTTTCATTTCATAAACTGTAATATTATCCTTTTACTTTAATCATCATTATAAAATATGTACTATGTTATGGGTACCTTTAGGTATTTAATTTTACATTGCTTTAATTCAATATTAATCTTCTTTAATGATAATTAGATAACTAGGTTGGTTTAAATAAGTGTCCTTTTAATTCTGAATGGCTAAATAAGTGACACTTCATTTCTTAAACTGCAATATTATCCTTTTACTTTAAACATCATTATAAAACATGTAGTATGTTATAGGTACCTCTGGGTATTTAATTTTACATTGCTTTAATTTAATATTAATTTTCTTTAATGATGTTGAGATAACCAGGTTGGTTTAAATAAGTGTCTTTTTAATACTGTAATATTAATATCCTTCTACTTGAAACAACATTATAACTTGTTATTATTGTGAGAATAATTGAATGTCTAAATAAGTGACCCTTCTCATTTCTTAAACTGTAATATTATCCTTTTACTTTAAACATCATTATAAAACATGTAGTATGTTATAGGTACCTCTGGGTATTTAATTTTACATTGCTTTAATTTAATATTAATTTTCTTTAATGATGTTGAGATAACCAGGTTGGTTTAAATAAGTGTCTTTTTAATACTGTAATATTAATATCCTTCTACTTGAAACAACATTATAACTTGTTATTATTGTGAGAATAATTGAATGTCTAAATAAGTGACCCTTCTCATTTATTAAACTGCAATATTATCCTTTTACTTTAAACATCATTATAAAACATGTAGTATGCTATAGATACCTCTGGGTATTTAATTTTACATTGCTTTAATTTAATATTAATTTTCTTTAATGATGTTGAGATAACCAGGTTGGTTTAAATAAGTGTCTTTTTAATACTGTAATATTAATATCCTTCTACTTGAAACAACATTATAACTTGTTATTATTGTGAGAATAATTGAATGTTTAAATAAGTGACCCTTCTCATTTATTAAACTGCAATATTATCCTTTTACTTTAAACATCATTATAAAACATGTAGTATGCTATAGATACCTCTGGGTATTTAATTTTACATTGCTTTAATTTAATATTAATTTTCTTTAATGATGTTGAGATAACCAGGTTGGTTTAAATAAGTGTCTTTTTAATACTGTAATATTAATATCCTTCTACTTGAAACAACATTATAACTTGTTATTATTGTGAGAATATTTGAATGTCTAAATAAGTGACCCTTCTCATTTCTTAAACTGTAATATTATCCTTTTACTTTAAACATCATTATAAAACATGTACCTACTATGTTATAGGTACCTCTAGGTATTTAATTCTTTAATTTAATATTAATATTCTTTCACGATATTGAGATAACCAGGTTGCTTTAAATAAGTGTCCTTGTTAATACTGTAATATTATTATCCTTCTATGTACTTGGAACATCATTATAACTTGTACTAGGTTATATCTAGGTAAACGGTATGTTACACTGTTGACCTATATTTATTGTTAATTTTCTTTTTCTTTTATTTATCTTTACTCTTTGTCCATTCTTAAACTGCAATATTATCCGTTTTACTTTAAAGAAATTATAACTTGTACTAGGTTATATCCAGGTAAATGGTATGGTATGCTGTTTACCTTTATTTATCTTTCTTTTTAATTTAATTTTAGTTCTTCTAAGGTGTAAGCGTTAGTATAATAGTAGTATTTTTATTTGCAAACTAAAAGCGCCCTTGAGGTGACTATTGTTGTCACTAAATGGCGCTCTAAAAATTGTCCTCATATTATTATTATGATTTCTCTTTTTTTTCATGTATTTTTCAATCTTGATTACAGTAGCAAATCTTTGTCTATTATGCAGGGTTATTAAAAAAACTTAAGTAAAGAATAAGTCAAATATTTGAAAGTGAAGGAGCTTTGCACGATAACATTCGTTTTTGGCACTTTTATAGTTAATCGCATTAACTTAATGATTCTGCGAGTCCTTAAACTGTAATTTAAGTTTTATTGTAGAATGAACTTACTGTTTGATTTTTAAAGAGTCCATTTTGATTTCAGTTAAGTGTTTAATTTTATTTTAAAGTCTTACTTTTTTTCATTTTATTCAATACAAACTGTCCCGTCAAACTTTGTTCAACGTCTTCGTACGATAATTCTTTCCAAAATAACTGCCTACTTCCTGAAATATCACGGTAAAAAAAAAATTCGTTCATCAAACAAAACATTAAGCCCATAGTTGTTTGTTCCATTTAAAAATCGAACGTCAGTATTGAAATTTTAGTATTGAATCAGTATTGAGTTTTTAGTTGTTACATATTCGTTAAGATATTATTTTGATTACTTAGTTTTAAATGAGTGATGAACGACTGCATTCGACAGTGAAGACAAAATGTTAGGATGAGGATCAAGCAAGAAATATCTATGGCTAAAGCAACAAATAATCCCGTGAATATACAGCTAGAAAAAAATAAAATCCGATGATTGTTGCGTAAATGTAAAGATATAATTAATTTTACCCCCGTTTTTACAAACAAAAAATCTCCTTCGTAATATATTTATATCCGCACATATTTCAAATAACGTTCCTGATTGAAGAGATACCGTTAATCTTTTTTTAATTAATCCCTTACTAAATTGATTTGAGAATTTCAAGGATTTATTCTGCAAAAAAAAACAATTTTTAAATGTAAGTATTTATCGGAGTAAAAAAATATTTTAGCAGAATCGGTCGAATATGAAATAAATCAAAATAACATAGGATCAAAATAACATAAGAAAATAACAACCTATCGTGATTTTCTTATTAAAAAATAAATATTGCTTTTAGAAAATATACTAGAACAGTGTGTCCCAGTAAAAGTTTTCGATGATCGAATATCAAAACGATTGTCGAAATAATTTCGAAAAAAAAAATTTATGTTACATAGAACAGTATTTGCATTTAGCGCAAATAGCTTCGATAGGTAAATCTCGTACTATTCTCACTGATCTTGGTTTTTTCTGCAAGACGATCTGGCTTATTCATAACAACATTGTTAAATAATTTCAATAATAATTATTATTGTGGGGTATCTAAGAAATTTCATACAAAAAAAATACATTTATAAGCACAGTTTACATACATAAACCTACTCCCTTTAAACCACAACTTAAGTTTAAAAATGCAAATAGATTATCCTGATTAGATAAAAATGTTAAGAAATATTTCAATTTTAAAGTAGGTTAGGTACTAATCTAAACTCCCTTTGCGCCCCACTTAACACATGTCCATCATCTTCTCTCCACAATATAGTAGCTAGCGCCGGGTGCGCGTTCGTGATGCGGTAGTACCGTCTTATACCCAAGGTTCTCGTAAGGCACTTCATTTCAAATCCAGATACTTTTTGTGCCTAGGCCTTGATCAGGTGCCAGGAATCACACCCATACTGGAAAATTGGCAACACGCGTCAAACAAATTACATTTCGTCTCGACACTAAACGACGACGCCTTTCTTATCTTGGTTATGTTGCTAAAGGCGCCACTCGCCAATCGCCATACCAAATACGTATCGGGAGTTCAGCCCCGAGGTCACTAGAGGTGGCTCAGTTTACAATTTTGTAAAATATTACAGTAGTATGTATGTTGTTTCAGTGGAACAACCTTCCCGGACTTAGGCAATCCAAGGATCTTCTTGGTGGGTTTGACCCCAGAAGAACCAAACTATGTTTAAGCCTAAGTAAAACAGGCCTTAAAACCCTAACAGGTTTCTTAACGGGTCACTGCAGACTTAGGGAACACCTGAGGAAGCTGGGACTCGAAGATGATGGAACCTGTAGATTCTGCGAAGAAGGGGTGGAAACGCCTCACCACCTACTTACAGACTGCGATGCAGTGGTTTATGCGAGAGCAAGAAGTTTTGGAAAACACAGGATAGAGGTGGAGGACCTCGCCGCCTTGGATCCCCTCCTAATGCTGGACTTTCTGAAACGTCTGGGATTAGTGGGGAAGCTCTAATTGGGTAACACCATGAGCAAGTAGGGGAAGCACAATAGACCAATTCAGGTCGGAGCGCAAAATATCCCCAAAGAAAAAAAAAAAAAAAAAAAATGTATGTTGTTTGGACACAGTAAAAATTGTCACCCCTCATCCTGTGTAAAATATTTGAACCTGGAAAATAAATAAATAAAGAAATAAAAGAATCGGGAGACTTTAAATTTCGATAATTCGAAAACTTCACCACCTAAATGGAAAAAGTTGTTGACGTATCATGCTAAGCCAGCCTTTGATCACAAAAATATGTAACAACTAATGACTCTAACAATTCATTATTGATGTTCGATTTTTAAATGGAACACACCACTACGGGCTTACGACCGTCTTCTACTGTTATTTCGAAGGCTGGCTTAGTGTGATTACTTTACGTTAACAACGTTCGCCATTAGGTGGTAATGTTTGTCTCCGAAATTCCTAATCATGAGAATTCTCAACATGTGCTTGAACTGAACATGTTCATAAGCCCGATGCAGTCAAATTGAAAACCGAATATGAAAATTGGTATTTTTGGTGAAATGTTGACCTCTTACATTTAATAATGTAATAAATAAACTAAATAACACTCTTCTATACATAAGCTTTCTCTACCAGTCAACCAGTCCCGTCCAATCTGAGACACTAAATAACACTCTTCTATACATAAGCTTTCTCTACCAGTCAACCAGTCCCGTCCAATCTGAGACAGGATTCCAACCCCGAGTAGAAACTTCAAGTGAAAAAACACATCGAAAATTTCTGACCCGACCGGATAATATAATAATAATATATTGTCAAAATTTCATATTATCTTTTGTAATAATTTTGTTCCAATATAAAGAAAACAGAATAAATTGTTATGTGTGTGTTTTTCCGTGAAATTTCTACGCGAGTAGACCTGTCTCAGATTGAATGGGACCGATTTGATTTAGTATTTTGTTTTTTACAAACAACAATTTTTTCAGCATTTTGTGACCAACCCTTGATGAATTATTGAAGAGTTTGATGGATATAGAGAGATAATGTTAGGCCCTTGTTCAAAAATAAGGGATTTCAAAATTTCTTTAATTAGTTATTTTTTATCTACATAAGTTAGTAGATATCTATCTAAAAAGTTCGATTCGATAGTTCGATATTTTTTAATCACTGTACATACTTTTTTATTGTTTAATCAAATCGTGTTGTATTGGACACATCACTCCAGCATCGAATCATATTTATTAATGAGCATCTGTGGAGAGAGAGAGAGAAACGCGCGTAGCGCGGTTCGAGCGCGCGTAGCGTGCGTTTATTTGGTCGAAAATGGAGTTGAGTTTACTTGAATGTGTTGCATGATTGTTGAAAATTTCCGCGGACTGGGCCTGTGCCATTATACGGATTTCTGCTTGTGGTTTTTGTTTTCATGTGGTATGTAATGAGTGTGTATGCGCGATACAAGTGTGTTCGTGTGGGAAGCTACGTTAGTGTATGTGTCGTGAGGTGTGTGGTGATGTGATAGTCTGTTTGTGAGTTGTAAGTGCAGAGTGTGGTGTGTGAGTGAGGTGTGTTTGTCTGGACGCGTTGTCGTCGGCTGGTCGGACACCCTTCTGATGTCCTCTGTGTAGTGGTCTCCATCCTTCTGATGGTCCTTGAAGATCGTTGCTGGCCGTGCCTCTGCCCAAGTGTGACCGAGAAGAAGGCGTTGGACTGAAATAATAAACGGTTAAGCAAAAAACAAAAGCGAGACATGGATGAAATTGCAATCTGCGAGAGGTTGTGTTAACGCGAAGTTAATTTAGGTATGCAAGTGAAGTTACTCGCGACTTTGGTACCACCATATTCATATAAAAGGCCTCCTTCAGGGATTTTTTCTTATGCCCCACTGCTGGTAAAAAGCCCCACGGCATAAAAACCCAGCAGCGGCGCTAACTTAAGATAGGCTAATACAATATATTTTGCGGTCGGGTTATGCCCGGCCGCGGCTCTTAAGTTATTTGAAAATTATAACAATCTGAAATAGGAAATGATTAGGCTGAAAGTAAAAGGTTAATGTTACCTGAAAAGAATTTTGATTAATACGACAACTTACTCAAGGCTGTCCATGAGCTCTAGTATGACGAGAGCCTTCTCCATCTTGTTTTTGCATGCAGCCAGCCTGGGTTTGATCTCCATGATCAACCTGACGAGCTGGAGCAGTTCGCTGGGGTCCTCTTCGGCCGCTTGTCTCCTCTCTGCAGGTACGGGCGCTGCTCTGGCCGCGGGCGCGGCGGCTGGGGGGGGCGCTGTCGTCTGGGCGGTGGGTGGCTGCGGGGCGGGTCTAGACGGCCCCCTCACCACATCACTCCAGTTCCTGGTCGTCTTCTTCGGAATAGATGCCACGTACTCCTGTCTCTTCGGGCACCGGCTGAAGTTGGCTGGGTGCGGGCCCCCACAGTTGCAGCACACTGCGGGCTCCTCTCTTGTCTTCTTGGGGCACTCACTTGTGACGTGAGCCCCCTGGCATTTCACGCACCTCACAGCGTGATTGCAGTGCTTCGCTGCATGGCCGAAGGACTGGCACCTGAAGCACTGGGTCCCGGCTCGGCCTCTCGGTCTGTATTTCTCCACTTGCACCCTGCAGTGGCAGATCACCTTCAGTGAGTCTTTCACGAGACCCATCTGTTGGTCGTGGGGGAAGTATGCGATGTACATCGCACTTCCCTGTGACCGGGTCGTCATTCTGACGACCTTGGTGACGTTGAGGTCCTGGGCCCTCAAGTCTTCTTCAATTTCGGACACGTCCAGTGGCGGCAGACCCCGGATGACCGTCTTCTTCAGCTTCTCCGCCTCCGTAGAGAAGGTGTGGAAGGGGAAATTCCTTTCCCTCAGCGCCTTGAGCAGCGACTCCCTGTCGGCCGCTGTGGTGAGGTTCACGGAGGCCCTCCCTCCGGAAATATACTTCAACGTAAACGATGAAGTAGGCGACGTGTTCTCCTTGATGAGCCCCATCACCTGGTTGTGGGTCATCTCACCAAGCCTTACTATGACGGGCGGGAGTCTACTCGTCCGTGGTGACGGCCTCGCCCCTTCGCGCACCTCAGGTAGTGCGCTGAATTTGTTCGCCAGCGGTGTCGCGTTCGCTGGGCCCTCAGCTTTCTTCTTCTTGGCGGGGCTCTTCGGCACCTGCCACTCGGCCATCTCTGCTGCCGCCTTGCCCTTCGGTCTCCCCCTCGTGCCGGTCTTGGAGGTGCTGGGCTGGGTCTTGGAGGTGCTGGGCTGAGCCGGGGGGGACGCTTTCCTCTTCGTAGGCGTCGGTGGTGCGGCCGCCGCCATCTCGATGTAGCGACACTCGTCCTCAGGGAGCAGGGTCGCTGGTGGCCCGTTGTTCGCCAGGTACTGGGCCGCTTCGTTGTCGTCTATGGGCTCCAGGCCCGAGGCCCTGACAATGGTACCGTCGGGGAGCCTGATGCGCATCCTGAAATTAAAGAAGAACACAAGAATATAAAATTAAGAATTTCTTACTCAGTCCGCTCTGTGAGTCAGCTTTCGCTGTCCTGTCCTGTGGTTGTGGCTTCAGTCCGCTCTGTGGGTTTGGGCCGCAGCTCGATGTTCCGGGTGGTGCGGGACAGCTCTCGCTGTCCGCCTTCTGTGGTTGTGGATCTGCAACAGAGAGACAGTATTATCTGTTCCGGCTGGCGTGCGTGAAACGTTTTGCTCTGAAAAGAGCACTTTGAAGCGTGTGGAAACGTTATGCCCACTCAGTTCTGAAAAGAACAAGTAGGCCTGTAGAAATGTAGTCAGCTGGCGTGGCAGGTAGTCGTCCCAGGAGTCGCCTCGGTGGTCCGTCTAGCAAGCAGCGAAGATGATGATGTGATCTCTTTTGATCTGATCTGTATGAAGTGTGACCCATATTTATACCTTTGTCCTACGCCGAAGAAATCTTTGTCTGTTGGCTGAGTAGATACTCACGATATGTACTATATTATTATAGGAGGACAAGGCACACATACACTCACATTTTTAATAAATATGTATTCACCCACACATACACAAAAACACTGTCATACCAATTTTTGACAAGCGCTGAGTGTACACTTCACAATATCGATGTGTTGTGGTACATGATTAATTATCTGCACTGCTGTAATGATTTTGAGTTTTCCTTGCTGTTTTGAATGTTTTTATATTTTTTCTTTTACTAATATGTAGTAATTAGTGTTCTCTATATGTATCAACAAGAATATGTGTTAAATCTTGGAAAATAAGGTCAAGATTAATTAAGGCACTAGATAAGAGTACATTTTAGAGGGATTTATTACCATTGCTAATCATTTTTAGGTACATAAATATATTCGTATCGGGATTATTTTTATACTAGTTTGTGGGTAATTAAGTCTTACATAAGTTGGTGAAAATTGCAACTTGATACATTGAATGTACCTGGAGATATTCAAGTTTTCATATCTAGGAAAACGTGAAAACCTACATATCTATAAGCAAAGTACACATATGATGTAAGTATATTTCGCTCTGGAGACGAACCGTCTGCTGGACATAAGAGAAGCGTTTGATGTCAAATCGAACAGGAATAATCAACTTGGTTAATTAGTCCAGAGTTTATTGGAATTAATTTTTGTATTAAAAATGATCAAATTACTAAGTATAGAAATATTTAATTTCTTTGTTATTTTTAGGTTGCTTTTCCCAATACATATTAGAGTCATTGCCTTTAGAATCTTTTGAACTAATTATAAACACTTTTAATGGGTTAATTATTGATTTATATTTTTTGATTCTAA
Source organism: Mystacides longicornis (assembly GCA_963576905.1). Classification (NCBI taxonomy): domain Eukaryota; kingdom Metazoa; phylum Arthropoda; class Insecta; order Trichoptera; family Leptoceridae; genus Mystacides; species Mystacides longicornis. The sequence continues at coordinate 21,379,984 of OY756436.1, read as the reverse complement.
TAAGGTATAGGATAGTATTTACTACTAAGAATATCATACACTACGTGCAGAGGGATGCCTAAATGTCAATTGATAAATTAAACTTTTGTAAAAGTACTAAAACTTTTGGATTGGCCAGGGTTTTTGAATTGACAAAGCCTGGCGAATTATGACCAAAACCTGTGGCTGCGTCCGAGAGCCTCGGCTTCAAACATCAATTCGATGGGAGCTGGTGAGATTCACGTAAAAGGGAACTCGTGTACTTTTGGTACTTTATTTGAAATATTATGCCAGCCAGACATGTCCCGCACCTCTCTGTTCGTTCGTTTTCATTGCCTGATAAATATGTATGCTTTAATTATTATTTGATCAATATAAATTATGTATTTCAAAAGATATAATGAAAAATGTCACAAATTGATAGTGAAAAATGTTGACCATTTTTCCTAAAATAGAGACCGTTGATTGGTCTATTTAAACCAGTCCTCTGATTGGTTTTCTTTGTTCTCGATTTTTATATAAATAAAATCGCAAAATGTACGGCGAGTTGAGTCGACTACTGGAATCTACTTGAGATACTCCACTGTTCACTGGGACCACTTCTAGAAGACCAACTCGCCGGACGTCTGCCTTCAAGATTGAAAGCTTGTTTCATTTCTACAACCTCTCACAACCCCTGGTGATCGGAGCTTCAACAATTATGGAACCGCTGCTGTCTCCCGATCTATCGACATCTGGTGCGTAAGCGTGTCGGTGATACTGAGGGCCTTCGTAGCTGCATGAGCTACTGGTTGGACCCTGCCCAGCTGACACAAGCCAGCTTACACGTGTGTTTATAAGAGCTTTATGTCGATAATTAGTTTATGTCGATAGAACTTTTATCTCCACACTACGAAGTTTTTGCCCCCAAAAACCAGAGAAAAATCAAAATTACCAAGGGCTGTCGTCCCTGGATGTTTCAAGAACTTTTCGTTCTCAATTCATCCAGACCTGCTGATAAGGGGATAATCTACGGACCAATATGAGATGGAGAGCTCTGGCGCATTCGGCCAAGCCGCGAATTTCATGAATTACATGTATGATTATAATAGCTGACCCGCCCGTCGAAATTCGTAACCCAGAATAAAAAATAATAATTTTTAGTTATTACATTAATAAAATGCAGATTACGACATTAAAACATTCCTCTACAGTTGCTTTACTTTTTTTAAAAAATCCAATAGATGGCGTTGTGATAGGAAATAAGTCACATATCACATACCTTATTGTTGTACTAGCTTTCCCGACAAACGTTGTTCTGTAGTCCTAACCAGAGGCGGCCCGTTCATAGGGAGGCAACAAGAGCTCTCTATTGCGCTCTATCTTGCGCAATGTTTATGACCTCCTCCCACACCATGTCCATGTCCCACAGCTCTGCTTTGAAGGAGCGGAACACAGTGTGAGAGGGTCTTCCTCGTCTTCGGGACCCTGATGGGAGGAAGAACAGCGCTCTCCTCAAAAACAAAACAACAAAGAAACAAAAGTACATAATTAATAAAATGATAATATTAAAATTTTTCAAATTCAAATTCAAATATTTTTATTGAGGAAATAAAAAACATTAAAAAATACATTCACAATAATAAATTTATACATTTTTTTTAATATATTTTTTAACCCCAAAATTGAGCAGAGCTCGTCCTTTGGGGGATTATAGGGCTGTATTTATTTATTTAATGAGTAAGTTACTTCAAGCAAGAGAAAATAAAAACATACCAACATACAATAAACAAGCATTACAAAGGACACATGCAAACAAAAAATAACAATTGCAATGATAATAACAAGTAAAAAACCATCAGAGACGGTAAAAAGCAAAAAACAGTCAAATTCAAGATACATACATTCAAGCCAGAATAATAAAATAATAAAATTAAACCATAATAACAAAGAAAAACGAAATCATCGCAATACAGCAAAAAATCAACACACCCAAGAATAACGGATTAAAATATAAAAACAATAGAGCCAACAATCCATGAACTACTCTTACCGAATAGTTTTCTTTATATTTAGTTTGAATTTACCCAATTCGTCCGAATACTTAAATTTATATTCTTTTTTTAAATTATTGTACCTACCAACCCACCCCAAGATAAGAGTAGTGGTGCTGACCAGCAGCTGTCCTTTTCGCAGGTATTTTAATACGACCTCCTAATCTTGGGCATTTACTGATACTTCCCACTGGATGTAGTTTTTGCAGAAAGTACTCTTTACATGTCTGGCATATTGCTTTTCTCTTATAAATTATTTCTAGGGTGGGAACCGAAAATTCTTCAAAAAGTTTCAGGGTTGGGTAGTCAAATGGTTTCTTAAGGATTATCTTTATAATAGCTCTTTGGTTGACACCCAGCGAGTAGAGGCTATTTTTGTAAGCACCACCCCATGCCAAGATACCATACTGTAAGATCGATCGCACAAGAGACTAGTATACATCTTTTAATTGCTTCACATGCATAATATCCCGAAGTCTGTAAAAAACATAAGATAACTTTCTCAATCTATCTACAGTAGCCTGCATATGATCCTTTCATTTCAGATGAGAGTCTATTAATACCCCGGGATATTTTAATCTTGTTAACATTTTTAGCGTAACACAATCAGTATTCCTACATTGCTCCGACTCATTCCGACAGCAGCTATCAACTAATTATTGTAAGACTATATAGTCTTACAATAATTAATATTGTAAATTATAGTTGCCGGCTAAGAATAGCACCTTTGCTCTTTTTGCTGGTTTTTCGAATATCCTGTAAGAGGCAGGAAATCGAAAAATCAGATCGGGACCGTGAGGTTGACCATCTCACGTCAAACCTCAACCGGTCAGAAAAGGCACCTAAGCCTCGGACGCCTTTGAGCGCAATGGAGAGCTCTTGGTGCCTCCCTATCCCCCTTAGTGGGGTTTAGGCCCCCTGCATTGCGGGTTGGTTTGGGGGGGGGGGATCTGCGGCGGGCTTGACTTGTGTGGGGCCGGCTTTTTGGTTTGATTGCTTCGATCGAACTGGATGGTTGGTTTCATGCGGGTTGGGTTTGCTGCGAATTTGTCTCCTTCGGGCTGGCTTGCGGTGTGCGGGGGGCCTTAAAGGGAGAATGAATGAATAGTCTGACAACAACGCCATCTGTGGAAGATTCCATAACTACACAATTTTTATTTTAATAACCATTGAGTTTCCAAATATTGATTCGCAGATTTTTGATAGAATTTCTTTTAAGCTTTCAGAAATCATTTTTTTTAACATTCAAACATGCCTATTTTAAACGCATTATTGTATAAATTACAAATTCGAAATAAAAATGCACAGTAAGGACTACAGGACAACGTCTGTCGGTAAAGCTAGTTCTATATAAATATTAGACACCACATCACTCATCGCAAAGGCGAAAGTACCTACCTGCAAATTATTCAATTCAGGCAGAATTCAGGTATTTTTGAACATGATTGACGTCATACGATAACCGACAACCGACAACCTATGTAATAATCTTAATACCTACCTATTTTGCATGAAAAAAAACTTCAATAATTATTGTATTTTTCCTTAGCAACTAAAATTATGTTTAAAATATAAAATAATAGGTAATAGTTACATGAATGCTGTTCGTATTTTGATAACATCTTTCATTGTTTACAAACACGAAGTGTCATTTGCGTTACATTCTTTCCATCTATAGAAAAACTGCGTAAGCTTTATCAATCCGTCACCGTTGTGTATGCTTCAAATTCACTGTTTCAACATAATTTCTATAGATGGCAGATATGCGTTATTTTGTGGTTCTATGTTATTCCTTACAGAAAACTTTTCATACCATTCAATAGATGGCTTTTGTACAAGTTAACTTTTTTTCTAGTTAGGCCTAAGTATATTTTATAATTTATACCCAAATGCTGATTTCTCCTCGTTTTCAAGTCTGTCGTTCATTTTACTTCGTTGGTCCGTATTTGAAAATTTCCTCAAACAAAAATATACAAAATATCAAGATATTCTAAACAAAATAGTAAAAATAATCCAGCCGAACGTGTGTGAACCAACATTCACTGGAACCATAGATATACTACATCCATACATTTTTATACACCGTGATAATTGCAACAAAATGACGTTTCGTACTAATGAAAAATATATGTAATTGACTTAAGTGTTAACTAGGCTTAATAGAGAGAAGGCCAAAGTCCTGCACTGAATAAGATCCTCCACCACCCGAGTTTTACAGGAATTTGGAGATTAGACGACGAGAAATTATTGTTTTTGTTGAATAGGTATGTAGAATATGTATCTAACAACTAAATGACTCTAACAATTCATTACTGATGTTCGATTTTTTAATGGAACAAACCACTACGGGCTTACGACCGTCTTCTATTGTTATTTTGAAGACTGGCTTAGTGTGATCACTTTACGTTTACAATGTTCGCCATTAGGTGGTAATGTTTACGTATCCGAAACTCCCAATCATGAGAATTCTTGACATGTTCAACATGTCGAAAAATCTCATGTATGCAAAAAGTAGATATTTAATAATACCTAATTAATGAAATATAGAGATAAAAGTTGGAAATTATCGAGGACAAGAAAATTTAAAGACTGCGATTGCTGTCATGTATTTGGCGCCAGCTTATGAATATATTCATTTTGTTTTTGTTCACTCGCATGAATTTGAATAATAATTGTTAGTATTTGAAATCTTGCGATTAAAATCGTTACAATAGACAAGTATATCCTAATAACAAAAATATAAAAGTACCTAACTGGTTTTAAACTTATTAGGAGCCACTTAAAAATCATCCCTTTTTCTATAATACCTAGGTATGCCCTTTTATTATTATTTTTTTTATAAAATGAATCTGTGCTCAATCGAAGTGAACACAAATACACTTTTGACATCTTTCACAGTAAGCAAATTGCTTGTGACGTGAAAGCGGAAAATGGTCCCTTTTAGTAAAATTTTAGAAAAATGGCAAAACACCCTACTACTCATTTCTACAGGAGAATTTATATGCCAAATCTCAAGTTCGTGCCATGTCTAGTTTCCGAGATATTCGTATACTTTTAAAAACATTCAACCCTATTTTATATCCAATTAGAGGTGGAATTTCCAAAAATTCTTTCTTAGTGGAAGGTTTTGTATTAAGTCCTACCTGCTTTCCAAATTTCACTTCTCTATGATAAACGGTTTGGAATGTGCATTGATGAGTGAATATGTCAGTCAGGACACTTTCCTTTATATATATTAAGATTGTTTTTATGAAATGGTATACACTCATTTTGTATTATTGTTGGCGAAAATGGCTTATTGTACGTTTTGGCATGTCTCCATTCTTACGTATTAGTTAGGTACAGGTAATTTCATTTAACCTTGCCGACGCCACGTTGTCGCTGCGATCTTGACTGTATTGGTTAATCCTTTCGTATTACGAAAAAAACAAAGGTGCATAGTTATTGTGTAGCGTTTGTGGTGGAAGGCCTTTTGTTTCGTCCTTTGAAATACCGGGTGATAACGAAATTTCTTGTGTTTTACAAACATGTCATCGTGTTCAAGCAAATTGGGTAAAGGAAGAGCGCTTTGTGGGCAAACGAAAGAAGTAATTTTAATTAATGTTTATGAACATTTTAAAAAGAGCTACGATAGATCTACTGAGGTAAATACATGGACTCCCTATTATTTTATTTAGATATATATATCTTTGATTTATGATTTATTTGAATGTACTGTGTTTTTCATCGTATCATACAGATCCCCAGTTCGATTCTCAACCGGGTTCGCTTTTATGGTTTTCATTGGGAATTTCTACCTTGTCTTTTACCTGTCTCAGATTAGAGAGGGTCAGTTGACTATAGAAAAACAATCACCTAGGACAAAAACTCGCGGCGGCTATATCATCTTTTTATAGTGTTCATAACCATACGAATTTTAAAGTTAATGAAATTCATTACATAAAATCATGTGAATGAAAAAATAAACAGTTAGTATTAATAAAGGATAACAATCACAAGTATTATTATAGCCACGCTTGTGGGCACATAAATCATACATTTTATTGATGTTTGATGACATCGTCTTCAAATCGAAAAATAATGTTACATTGTATCTAATATTACCTGTACACCCTATACGCAGGGTTCCCCAGACAACGTGGAGTCGGCATTCTAAAATGAAATAAACTGTACAGTATTTGCAATTCCAGTAATTTTATCTTTATTGTATTGATTTCAAGTTTATATTATTGAATTGATGGTTATTGCCTCTTCTTCCCTCAATCAACATTTTAGGGCTATTGTAAATAACTTAATCATCATTTTATAGGTAAGGCAATCATTATAATTGACAAGCATGTTACATAACGATAAAAATCGTCGTCATCATCATAAGAATATTTTCTATTGCAGTTTTTAATCAATCTATAAATTTACCAACATTTTTGTTTCTCATTCAGGAACCTATTCCTTTGAGGCCCCACTTGACTGATACATTAAATTTCTTTAGCCATTCAAAACAATACACAAGAGTTTAGCTATCGATATTGAATCTATACAGGTCTAAAAGTAATAAAGGCGTATTAGGACAAGTCAGTAAAAAACTTCGTACCCCCAATTTCAAATAAACCATTGAAAACCTTCTGTGTTTGTAGGACTTCGAGATTATTCAAGACAAAATAATTTGTTTGATATTTTTTCCTATTTATTCTTACCATTTTATCTTCCTGTTTAATCAACCTCATGTGATGTGGATTCCCGACTACGTTTCCATCTTTTGGGAGGTCGTTATGAAGAACTGATGATTTGGGAATGCTGTCCAACAGCTATATGCGTCCAACAATCTTACCTTCAAGTTCTTCAACTTTCCATATAGGTACTACATCGAATTTGACGATTTGTGCATATTACCTACATACTCTGTCTCAAAGGGTTTTTCCAGCGATATTCTCAAATACTTTTGAAAAAACTGATCTTATATAGAAAAAAGTTTATTTATTTTGTTCAAAAAAATAATTTTAATTGTCTGACAATATATAAGCTTGGAAGCATCATACAAAGGTGTGTCTATATCAGGCAGAAAATAGCCGCACGCACCTACTGTATGAATAGGGGTATTTTCTGTCTCTTCTTTGCCAACTACTGCAACATCTATATAGCGAAAGTAGACACGAGCATCACCAATCAAATCACTGTTATTTTTATTTTCACAGAAAAAGCTTTCCTCTAGTGTCTGTTTTTTTAGACCTTTGTACAGGTTGTTGGGTACAATATGACGATTATCCGTAATTTAGACCTTTGTACAGGTTGTTTAAGGGTGCAATATGACGATTATCCATAATTTAGACCTTCGCACAGGTTGTTTAAGGGTGCAATATGACGATTATCCGTAATTTAGACCTTTGTGCAGGTTGTTTAAGGGTGCAATATGACGATTATCCGTAATTTAGACCTTTGTACAGGTTGTTAAAGGGTGCAATATGACGATTATCCATAAATTAGACCTTCGCACAGGTTGTTTAAGGGTGCAATATGACGATTATCCGTAATTTAGACCTTCGCACAGGATGTTTAAGGGCGCAATAGGACGATTATCCGTAATTTAGACCTTTGTACAGGTTGTTTAAGGGTGCAATATGACGATTATCCGTAATTTAGACCTTTGTACAGGTTGTTTAAGGGTCCAATATGACGATTATCCGTAATTTAGTCATTTGTCACCTCTCCATTTCTTCCAACGAGTGACAGGGTATATCGTCAATCACCTGCTATCATTTCTGGATATTTATTTATTTAGATATTTAATAGAGACACTAACAGAACAATGAATAACAAAAACAAAAAAAAATCATGAAACAAACACATACCAGTGCTCCAATAACAGGTATCTCCCGCATAGCTATTGTATATATGTAGTTAAGTGAGTATATCAAAATAATATTGTAATTCAGTAATTACATCCAGCTTTGGCTGAGCCGAGAAAAGGGGATCATATTAACTCTTTGTGTGAAGCATAAAACTTATTTGGGGTCCATATCGTACCTACTATTGAGGGATTGATTTGATCTCAAACTCCTTCGCAAACCTCCTCGACATTGGTCTTGTCTGGAAACCATGCAACAAATATTTTTTTATTGAGTAACCACTTCATTACATAGTGTAGAATGTGGAAAGACGTGTCTTCGCCTACGCGCTTAGCAAGAGTGGCGTTGTAATGCCAACTTTGTGAGGGATGTCATCATGCACCAGTGGATGTTTAAGAATCAAAAGAGGAAGAAGTGGAGTCGTCGCTATTCAATTCTGTAAACAACCCTTTTTATCTTTATCTTCTTCTTCTTTATCTTTATTTCATCCCCCATAGAACCCTTACGAGGCACTCGGGTTAATTAATATAATTTACAATTTATGCATATAATGCATTACAAAATAATACCATAAACAATAAAAAATGACAAAGCAAACACAACAAAATCAATGGAGAATATGGAATTCGATGTCAATGGGGTGTAAAGGGTCCCATTGGCATCTCGTCAATGTGCAAAACTAAGGTCATTTCGTTTATTATAATTAGTAATAGTAAAGTTGCAGAAGCGACAAGAGCAAAGTCAATAGGAATAATGAAAATGTTAATATATTAAATGAATAAGAGGTTAAATTGCTAACATGTCATTAATGGAATAAAAAGCTTTCTCGACAAGATACTTTTGACCTCTCTCTGAAAACATAGAGTGTCAGCCAATTTAAGGTTTGACGGGAGGTGGTTATATAACTTGACGCTCATACATACGTATTCAAAATGCATATCTAGAACTTTTTATAGATACCTACAGAGAATTTAAAAATATATTTCCTTTAGAACCATTGACAGTTCGATAATTCTTAATCTTGGCACATTGATTTTGAAAAGCTTACTTTAATTTTTTTTTATTAAAAAATGAATATGTGCTCACTCGAAGTGAACAAAAATACACTTTTGACATCTTTTACACTAACCAAAGGGTTGTGTCGTGAAAGCGGAAAATTGTCGGCACGGCCGGGATTCGAACCTACGGCCTCCAATACTCTGTGCGCATGAAAGCCGGCTGATTGATACGACTGGACTACCAACCATCTCTCTTTTGCAACCAAATTGCTACTGTTCCAGAAACATAAAGTGAATGCAGCTCTAAAAATATACGTTAGACAAGTATGTAGAACGAGTCGCTGAAACGGTTCATCAATAGCTAACTCACTGCATAACTCAAATAGAATCGTTATTTTCATTCACGCTGTAAAATGTTTATAAAATAATTAAAATAAAATAAACAGAATAATTCAAACAACAATTTAATAAAAAAAATAAAACAAAAAAATAATATCGTTTAGTATGTATCGCAAATGAAAACTTCAAACTGAGTGTGTATTAGTTACGTCATAGAGAAAAAACTCGATTATTTTTTTTCAGTGTCGTTTGTGATCCTTTTGGTATATAAATTAATTTCCTGTTGACATTTTTTTTTCTGTTTTATCTATGGTTATTTAAATAATAATAATTATTATCATCGCTTCATCTTTTTTTATTGTTTTACAACTTTCAAAAAAGATAAAAGATAATTTATTTATTGTGTTGTAATCCCAGGTTATATATAATTTAACAACATTCAAGTCACATTGTTGTAAAACCTATTATATACAATAATTAATAATTAGTATTGAAGTATTATGGTTCTATTTAAGCGAGTGCTCTGAAAGATTGTTAGTCAGTGTTGCGTTTTGATTTTTCAGTCTTCATTCTCTTTATCAAAAGTGTTTATATAACAAAAAAAATTGTTCAAAATGTCTATGGATTACGATGTATCAGACGAGGCAAGTACCCTAACATTCCTTTTATTTTAAATTATATAATAGTCTATGGTTGATAAAATCAGTCATCAATGATTTTTCTATCATTTGAAAATATGCGTTTTATCGTAGTTACATCACCAAATCTTTGTAAGAAGCCATTGCGCAAAATCTTTAGGCGTCTATCATGAATGATCTCCATTTGCGATCTATATTTATCATTTTGACAACAATCTCATCTAGCGTTATTATCAATAATAATAAATTATTAAGTGTATTATTATTTTCTTAATCAGTTCTAAAACAATGATAATAAATTTATAAAGTGCTTTTATCCTGTTTTGTATACGTTACTTGATTTGTGTTAGTACACAAGCATCAAAAAAGCAAATTCAAGGTTATAGGTATTTGTTAAAAGATACATTTAGAGTTGAATAATCTAGTAATAATTGTTACTGACCTTTTATATGTATCTTTATGTTTTTAGACCACCAACATTTTTATGAAAACTTAACATTACAATATTGGTACTTTGTCCGCAACTATCTTATTCCATCAATTATTATTAGGACGGATATGTAATGACTCTAACAATTCATTACTGATGTTCGATTTTTGGAACAAACCAATACGGGCTTACGACAGTCTTCTACCGTTATTTCGAAGGCTAGATTAGTGTGATCACTAAACTTTACGTTAACAACGTTCGCCATTAGGTGCTAATGTTCAAGTCTCCGAAACTCCTAATCATGAGGATTCTCGACATGTTCAACATGTCAAAAAATCCCATGCATACAACAAACAGATATCAAATCATTAATGAGTTATAGAGATAAAAGTTGGAAATTATTGAGAACAAGAGAGCAACCAAACTTAAAGGCTGCGACTGCTGTCATTTATTTGGCGCCAGAATATAAATTTTTCCATTTTTGTTAATAGACGACCGAAAACACGTAGTGCGGTAATTCAATTCAATCAATAAAAATCGAATATGATAAACTAAACGTTTGCATTGAAAGGTTGCAGTTTACAATAATTCTATTGATATTACCCCATAAAAAAGGCAAAATAGACTTTTAAAATAAGAATAATCTGTATAATATGTAGGTACAATTATACCTTTTTTTGCTTTTTGGCGCAATGTGTGTTAATTTACTGTTTAGTACGATAAACTATCCCAATAGCTAATATATGCAATATAATTTGCTTTTTGGGACAATATATACCGATATACTACCCCAATACAAAAAAAATAGCTAGTAGATCATCGAGTTAAAATGAATTGTTTTTATACCGGCAAAAATATATTAATCTTCTAAGAACTCGATAAAAATCTAAACGAGAATCGATCGACACGATAGTCGATCAAAACGAGTGATTTTCATACCATGTGATTCCCAGACCATCTTCCTGGAGCTAGGTAATTAGTTGACATTTTGGTTTGATCCAAACGTATCTACATAATACATTGTTTGTAATGCCTATGTCCAATTACTTACATGGGAATTTTCTTTGATAAAGTAATAATAAGGTAAAAAAAATAAACGTAGATACTTAAGTACAGAAAACGTATGCTGTCAATATTTTCCTTATTGACTTAAACTTGAAAAAACTCAAATCTTATGTATCTTCCCTTTACCTATACCTATAGGCTCAAGAATCTTTAAAGTCAGAATGGTTCCTTAAAAAGATGCTGAATTACACCATTTTTTCCAAAAGTGTGAGGGTCTTCCTGGTCTGCGTTGCCCATTAATTTGAAACTCCATGCAAAGCGAGATATGGTAGCAATGGGATGATCATCATTTTCACATATTGCCAATATTTCCGCCTTTGACATCAACATCCGACCACATTATTACACATCGCATATTTCACGGATTTTTTTGTTTCTATCTCGATTATGCAAAGTTTTATCAATACAGCTACTTGCTTTCCCGACAGACGTTGTCCTGTAGTCCTTACTATGAATATTGATTTCGAATTTGTAATTTATACAAAAATACGTTTGAAATATGTTTGAATCTTAAAAAAATATTTCTGAAAGCTTGAAAGAAATTCTATCAAAAATCTGCGTACCAATGTTTTGAAACTCAATAGTGATCAAGTAAATAAAAATTGTGTTGTTATGGAGTTTGTAACAGATGGCGTTATTGTCAGTAAATCCGTTCCATACTAACTTTAATATTATATTTTATATTATTTGCTATTCATTTTTCGAATTTTTAATAATTATTATTCTGTTATGCGGAGCGGAGAAGAATCCATCAATAAACCAAGTATCATAAAAATCTGTTCAGCCGATCTCGAGTTATAAGCGTTCGCACTAGCCCGACTTTTTTTTATATTATTATAGATAAGAAAGATTTATTTTTTATTTTTCAGTTGTCCTAAGCATGCCAATTTCTTCTGAGAGCGTCGTTTTTCCTTTTGGCCTGAAACTCGGCTATTTGTGTCCAGTTCAGAGTAGAATGCTACCACACATAGCTCATCTTATTTATGGCCCTCATGTGCAATCATTACTTTTACAATACACAATTTTGTTGTAAAACAACCAATAAATATTTTTTTGTTTTATAAGCTTGAATTGATAAGAGGAATATTGTTTTTATATGGGCGTGTATGAAATATTTGGTTTTATTACCTGCGAAACATTCGATGATTAACGATATTATTTTATGCAGAAAAAACAAATTGCTGTTTTCATACGGACATAAATAAACGTATTTAATATTGTTTTTTTTTATAACCTGCGTATACTTAGGTACCTTTTGCGCGCATTTTTCTATAAACCTACATTTTGATATGGAACGGATTTACTGACAAAAACGCCACCTGTCAAAAATTCCATAACAACACAATTTTATTTACCCGACAACAAAACTGTGTTTCAAAACATTGGTACGCAGTTTTTTTATAGAATTTCTTTCAAGATTTCAGAAATAATTTTTTGAACATTCAAACATATTTTTAACGTATTTTTGTATAACAGTTGAGTTTAAAAGCACTATTTTTTTCTAATATATTAAGTTCCTAAGTACCTACCTACACCCAATTTCGTAAAAATTTGCACTTAAGTCGAATTTTGCATTTACTTATTGAAATATACACTTGATTCATATTTTATATATTCATAGTCATAATTTGAGACACTGACTATATTATGCATATTCAGCTGTATTTTCATCAAACAGAATGAATTGGGAATTTCGTGGTGTCAGCATTTAAAAAATCTGGCCCTTAAGAACACACTGGCTAATACAACAATATTGTTTGAAAAAAAAGAGCCAATTTTTTAGACTGGTGTTCCATAACTCAAGGTGGAACGTGAATTTCAGTTAATCTTATATATGAAAATGGAGAGCTATTTCGCGTTGTCATCGGATGGCGCCTAAACGGCTGGACCGATTTCGCTAATTCTTTTTTTGTCGTGTAGGCTTTTATCAGGAGAGTGTCCTTTTAGAACAAAAAAATTTAGAAAAATGCATGGGAAATTAGAAAATTTAAGAAAACTATAAAAATGGAGATTTATTTCCCGATATCATCGCATCACGCCTAAACGGTTGGACCGATTTCGCTAATTATTTTTTTGTCTCGATAAGGTGAGGAATGATAATATTAGAAAGGAATGTGGAGTGGATGTTAGTGTAGTGACTAGAATGAAAGTGAATAAAGAATGAAGGTTTAGGCATGTAAAGAAAATGAACGAAGAGAGAATGACTAAAAGGATATGTAAATTTGAAAGAATAGGTGCACGCAGACGAGGCCAACCTGGAATGACATCGTCCGACCATATCAGTGCTGTCTTACAGGAGGGCCAAGTCAGGAGCAAAAGGAATAGAAGAACATGTATGCGGAATGTTATGCGTTTGGAGGAAGCGAATGAGTTTGGATTGGAGAGAATGGAAGTCCATACTCTCTGCCTACCCTCTTCGGGGATCAGCATGATCGATAAAATAAGTATTTACACCTCAATGCGTATTTTGAATAGGTACGGAGAAGCTCCTTATCCTACTTTGATTAATCAATCAATATTATTTTAACTGAGCAAAATAATTATTAAAATATCGAATATAATGACATACCTAAATTCTTTTTTTACATATTAACATCAAATCAATCAAAATTAAAACTCCCTTTGAACTGCACTCGGGAGCAAAGTGAGGCAATAAGAGTTCTCCATTGCACTCGATCTTGCGCAATGATGACCTCTTCCCACATCATATTAACATAGGTTATATGTTTTTGATGTAAAAATAAACTCAGACCCGATGAATGCAGCGTGGTATGCAGGTTTTGCTAATGTCAGTAAATAGTCATTCATGTTAAATAACTAAAAAACGAATTCGAGCTCTGTTGCATAAAACCTAGAGTACCCATATTATTTATTTCGATACGAAGTTCGACGGGTCAGCTAGTACATTAATAAAAACAAACAATTGAATAAGAAAAATTAAACACAAAGAGAAGATAACAATGCAGTTTTATCTGCCGTCAAGATATGTTAAATCTGCGTTTTTCTCTCTCACGTTGACTGTCCGCGTGGTCTGGCGAACTATACCGTCGCTGTTCTTGTTAAATATTTGTCTCTTGCTTGACACATAAGCCATCAGATAAATGTATTAATTTATAATAATAATAATTAATGGTTCTGTATGCAATTATTAAGCGCACAATGCATGTTGACATTACGTCCATAATAATTCTTCAAACGCCAAAAGAAGGAAAATTTATCCTCATTATATCATTGTAGTCATTTTCCTCAAAAAATCATTAAAAATACATAATAGTCTTAATTTGATGGTCAAAAAATTAAATTATGTTTGTCCAATATTGATTTAGGTATTTATCGTGTCGAATCCCAGAAAATGACACAAATACAGCCTCACCAGGGGGCTTATTCTGCATTTACATTGGGATTCTGATTCAACAGCAATCTCAATCACGATGTCATTATGATATTAAAAATGTTTGGTTGCTAAGCATGAAAATAGTTCCGCCATTGGTTTATTTTGAATCCAGTATTGCTTTGCGAATAAAATGGTATAAATAAGGATTTATTAGGTTCGAATCTTGGATTTCTAAATCACTCAAAGATGAGTGGAAGGCTAATAAAAAAAATCCTGGATTTGATACGCTTCTTACCGATACAGGTGATTTAAAAAGGAAATTCTCAGGCAATAATTTATTTAATTTTTATATAGAAATTCTTCTTCTTCTTCTTCTTCTTAATTTAGGCCTTGTGGCCTGTAATTTAAGAGGTGGGGTTTGCCTCCTGCGAGGTCGACTCCCAGCTGTCCTTCCACCTTTTTGGTGGTCTGCCTGGGAGCCGTCTTCCATGGGGTTGGCCGTGCAATGCCATGTGAGGGAGTCTGGAAGAGTCCATTCTACTCACATGGGCATACCAGAACCTTCTTCGTTGCCTTCCCCATCTTACTATGTCCTCGACCTCGCATATTTCCCGTACCCTCGTATTTCTTACTCTATCTATATAGAAATTATTGTTGATATTATGTTTATTCAAAACGAGCCCAGAGCAATTGCTGTAATTACATATAAACTGATAAGCAACTTAATTCCTGCATAATATATTGAAATGTGCGACATAAATGCTTAAAATACACAGGTATATATTTATATATCTGTCAAAAATTTTCAGAAAACAATACTAAAATAAATATGCCACTAGAATTTTAACAAAAATTATCTTATTTTTTTTTTCCAAATTTTCATTTTTTCAGGGAAATAAATTTTGATGTAAATCAGTTTTCATCTTTGTAGAAAATAAAATACATATTTACAAACCTTGATTTTCTAGCTTCTTTTTATACATATTCGGGAAAGTGGGAATTTTTTTTTCGTTTGGGCTTAAAATCTATAAGGTATGCTTAGAAAAAACTTAAAAAAATTCATAGTAATAAAAGTCCACTTAACAGAGATGGTAGGTGTGAAAAGGAGATTGAAAGAAGGAAACTGGCTGGTAGAAGGGTTGGCGGTGCACTTAGACCTCTAATGAGAAATAATAACGTATCTCTTAAATCCAAACAGTTAATGCACAATGCAATCCTGATTCCATCCATGATGTATGGTAGTGAAACTTGGACATGGACGAAAAATCTGGAAGTTGGAATTAAAGCTGTGGAAATTAGATCACTGCGTAGGATATGCGGAAAGAGACTAATTGATAAGGTGAGGAATGATAATATTAGAAAGGAATGTGGAGTGAATGTTAGCGTAGTGACTAAAATGAAAGTGAATAAATTAAGGTGGTTTGGGCATGTAGAGAGAATGACTTAAAGGATACACAAATCTGAAAGAATGGGTGCACGCAGACGAGGCCGACCTCGAATGACATGGTCCGACCATATCGGTTCAGTCTTAGAGGAGGGCCAAGTCAGGAGCAAAAGGAATAGAATAGCATGCATGCGGAATGTTATGCATTTGGAAGAAGCGAAAGAGGTTTATTTGGATAGGAAAGAATGGAAATCCGTACTCTCTGCCTACCCCCTTCGGGAAAGATGGGTAATATAAAAAATCAAATCAACGCTAAGTACCTACCTATCAAGGTCTATAAATATTAGGGATGTATTACGCGTAATTTCGTCAACCCTCTGTACAAGACCGAATCAATACTTAGGTACCCTAAGCGGCTATTGCTTCGAAAGCCCATCATCCCTCATTCAAGTTCACCTTGAGATCCTCCCACTACCCTCCCTTCAAAGTTTTGCCTTCACCTTTCTTTGACCTTTTCAAAAAAATACCTTATTTTTGTATTTATTTATTTATTTATCGTATGGTCATATGTACATCACAATATGTTTACAGACAGAAACAATGCAGATAATTATATTGTATATTAAAATATATCATAAACGTCAGATGTAATCGCTTGTAGTTTCTTGTACCAATATTCAATATCTTCTGTATTCATTGCTTTCTTTGTTCATTTTTGTATTTTTCATGACCTTTTGAAATTTCCTATTATTTTTAATTATAGATCGGCTGATAAATTTCAATTAAAATACTTCGAATATTAATTGCGTCATTTTATTCGTTTCTTAATTCACTTATTCTTCTCTAGTACAGATTTGTTTCCCAAATGGACCAAAATTTACGAAAGCGCTTTTCGTTAAAATTTTCTTAGAAACTCAGAATATAGTGACATCTGTAATAAATACCTACCTACATAATGTAAAAAGGGGAACTTCACAGGATGTAAACAAAGTAGGTACCTGAAAAAAGATATAAAAAACTGTTAAAATTTTTATACCTCGTTGAAAATATTGGAGGTATTTGAAACTGCGTTAGATCTAGTGCCTCCCTATGCTCCTGTTTTATGGGGTCTAAAAGGAACAATTAATTGATTGACTGATATGTGTGTTAATTTTGTTATACTTGTACTTACCGGAATTTGTCTTTTAAACATACCTATTCCCTATTTTTTTCTTGTATGCAACCCAATCAATCAAAATTACTTTACATAATACAATAACATTTCATCTATCATCAAAACTAGCTATCTCAATAGACGTTGTCCTGTGATTCTTACATATTTTGCATCCGCAGCGCCACAACCCTGTGTGGGTCTTGGCCTCCTCCAGAAGATTTTATAAGAATTTGTTTACTTGATAAATATAATTAATAAATAATCTATTTAACCAATATAATTCCGACAGATGCATCTGCTTTTTACTATGTTTTCAGGTCATATTCTACAAGCGCACCAACTATCAAAAAACTGACAGATATCAAACACCAATAAATTAAAATTCAAATTTAGAAAATGTTATACTGTCAAAAGAATTAAGAAGTTTTCCTTCGTTAAGTTTTCATAAATTTTCTAATAATCTGCTCAATTTTCTTAATGTTTTCTTACCTTTTCCTGAGAAAAGCAAACAGAACAAAAAAAAGAAATAGCGAAATTGGTCCAGCCATTCACTCGTGATGCGATGACTCTGGTTCCTTTTTTATTATATAGCTAGAGATATAGTGTAGAAATAGTCAATGAATTAATGATATTTTATAATCTTGCATTCAATGAATGCTATCACGATTAGTAATCTGCTTGTTGGATTAACGCATTCATTCGTAGGTAATTTCAAAGAAATTCAATTCAAAATATGTTGCGCAATGTTACGTTGAGGTTATAGTAAGGTCATTCAGAGTTTGCAACACGTCTAAAATTCATCCAGAATATTTGGTCACAGATGGCGTTGTTGTCAGTGAATCCGTTAAATACTAACTTTAATATTATATTTTATACTAGCAGTCTGCCCCAGTTTTCTTATGATCTTTATCGATCCCTAAGTTTATCAAAATATTCTGTAGGCTATGTTAATCTGGAATAATGTAGCATTCTAATGGTCTCCTCCCGTCCGGCTCGTACCCCAGTGACGCCTATTTATATCTCTGCCGCATTTCAATTTTTTTTTTTTAAATAAAAGAAAGAAGATTATTTGCTGTCCATTTATTTTTTATTTTTTAATAATTATTCTTTTATCCGGAGCGTAGAGGAATCATATAAACCTAACACATCACAAAAATCTGTTCAGCCGATCTCGAAGTGTTCGCACTGACCCGACTTTCATTTAGGTATATAATAGATTTCTGCTTTTCATTTATTTATCAATACAAACAAACAGTCATTCACAAAACATAAAAAAACTCAAAAATGTGTAAGTACCTATTCTTATCCACGTGTAATTCCCATGACATTCAAAGTTTTCCTTTACGTATTTTTATGTTTAATGTAAACTGGAGAAACCTAATTACAATTATTGATATGGAGCAGTTCCAAACAGACTCTAGAAAGCAATTGTTTTGGGTAAACAATAAACAAGTTTTTAATCAAACAACATATTATATGTATTTCATAACTAAACAAACACTACGCAACCTTCAAAATACATAATATTATTGTCTGTGACTGAAAAAAGTGACGTAATAATACTGTGTGTCAGAGAAATCCTTGCTTTGCCTTGTATGATTAACTGCGTCATTGAAATAATATGTGAATCCCGTATAGTGTACCTACTCGTACATAATATTATTATCTAGCTTAAACTTCAGCTCTAGATTAATTACGCAATATTATAATATTGCATAATAATTATGAACATTGCGCAATACTCGATCTCGAAGAGTTTTGGTTGCATCGTATCGTTGGATTATTTCATCATCGTTTTTAAGATGATCTATCAATCGCTCTGTGGATAGAAAGACAAAAAGAGCTCTCCACTGTGCTTGAATCTGCTCAATACCAATGTCCCAGCCCATATCCAAATCCCTCAGCTCTGCTCCAAAGGAAAGAAAACAGTATAGGAGGGTCTTCTTCTTTTTATTCATCTCATCTAATTAACAAACATACATATTTTATATACAAATAGATATCTACATAATAATTCAGAAATGTTTGTGTTCTTTCTATCGTATATGTGAACATCACGCTCAAAATACAAATGCTACGTCAGATATGAATCTGCGCAGAGCGGTGCAATTTGCTTGAGAAGGTTCTTAAATACAATTTGCTGCATTAACTTTAATATATTTAGAGCTATTTAAAAAACTCTATTTTTTAGGATCTTCATACAAATTTCTCAAAAAGACAGTAAGCCATCTTTTGGAAACAAAATTACTCATGTAAACGTTGAATGGAATCTTGGTATTACGGTATGAAAATGTAATAAAATAATCGTAGATTGATTTGTTATACATATAAATGTTATTCAAATCTTATTATTCTCAATAAATAAAGATTTAATGAAAAAAATTGCAAAATGATTCCTCCATTTTGAAGTTTGACAGATAGCGCAAATCACCCTCTATGGGTGGAATGCCCAATTAATTATCACACATTAGGGAATGTAGCTAAGATTCAAACCACAAAGCTATCTCTCTCTCTATGAAAACTTGCAAATTATGTCGGTAGGTTAGGGCTGCCATACGTCCCGGTAGACCGGGACATGTCCCGGTTTTGAGGTTTGTTTCCCAGTGTCCCGGTCCAAGAGTCATTTGTCCCGGTCGTTTTAAAATTTATGCATATTAAAAAATACCTAGGTATTCAAGCAAGCCAGACATACAACAAACTGAAAAAAAAATAAGGAAATTACGATGACACAAGAAGAAGAATTTGAAAAAGATGTAGATAATTGTTTCAACGTTGTAATTAATTATTTGGCAAAGTGGTCAGTTCCACTGGCGAAATATGATGTTTTTTCATGGATGCTTCTTCAAGAGGTACCCGAATGGGCCGAATGGGACCACGTTGAGGCAATTTGGGCAAAGAAGAGCGATGGTATAGAAGCCACCGAAGTCGGGGAAGGGGGAGAGTAAAAGCAAGATAAGAAAGGAATGTAAGGTTCTTTTTGGTTTTATTCAATTGAATCGCTCATTAATTTATATTATATTATTTTAGATTTGATAAATACGCATCCACAAAAAAAAAATCAAATATTATCTACCAGTCGAACTGAGTGTTCAAAAATGATTCACCATTGATCACGTTTTGCTCTTTGAATACCTATTATCAATCTCTACTTTTTTTAAAATATTGT
Source organism: Mystacides longicornis (assembly GCA_963576905.1). Classification (NCBI taxonomy): domain Eukaryota; kingdom Metazoa; phylum Arthropoda; class Insecta; order Trichoptera; family Leptoceridae; genus Mystacides; species Mystacides longicornis. The sequence continues at coordinate 21,359,622 of OY756436.1, read as the reverse complement.
GCATTTTTTATAATAAAGGTTTTATTGACGATAAAAGTTATGGGGGTGGGGGGGGGGGTGTCCCGGTCGGTAGTCAGACAATTATGGCAGCCCTACGGTAGGTTCGTATAATATTATTATTATTAGGTACATAAATATGGCATTCCGTCCCGATGAGGAATCGTATAATATTATGAGGTCGGTAAAACAAAAATTGTAAAAGTGTCATTCTTCTTTTCCTGTGCTTATGTCAGTTATAGAGGTCTGTTAAGCAATGGGAAGCTAGACTAGAACCTGTTTAATTACCTACCGATCAAGCCTGACAATCGGTATCAAAAACGTAAAGCATGACGGGTATAAGCTAGTACTTACATAAAAATAGATTCTTCCATAATTTTTTTCGATATCAATAGATATTTCCCGAAAATTCCTGCAATTACACACGTTTTGGTTGTCCTAACAAACAATTCATTCTTTCAAATGACTAAACCATTTACATACGACTTCTTTAGCTGGGTACACACGTAACGATTTATCTTTAAGATTTGACCGATAATCGCCCATTTTTCAAATATTAGCGAAGAAAACAATTGAAAAATGAGCGATAATCGGTCAAATCTTAAAGATAAATCGTTACGTGTGTACCCCGCTTTTACTTTTATTCTTTACTTCTCACTTCTTCTATCCATCAGGGTCTTTGCACATCCTTAAGTCTGTTATTGAAATCGAAAATAATAACTATACCTACCATCAAGGAAAATGATACATATTATCTCAAAATATCAATATGATAAAAAAATGTATTGCGCCCATATGGCGCCTCTATAGAATATTATAATTAGCGCAGTGGTGTTGACAATTTTATTCAAAAGATGGCAGTAGTGCTCGCATTCAATACTGCAAAATAATAAATTCACAATGGGTATGTAGGTACTGTGATTTCCTCTTCATGTAATAAATTACATTGATCCTACAATATTTTTTTTAACGATGCTGTAAGGTACAAATATGTAACCATAAAACTGGGAATGATCTAATAATCATTATTACAGTGATTATTGTGGTTATTTTTAAGGAGTGTTAGTAAAAAAATACTAAAATTGTGTAGGTACCCGGTAATTATAATAGTTATTACACGTGGTTTATGCACCAGTAGCCAGCCATGTTGTAATATCTACGCATAACATAGCACCATAGAGTTTCCACCACTTACTTCTAGGAAAATCAACAAGAATAATAAAAAATATACCTACGTTTGAAATTATTGGCTAGATCAATGCGCAAACGCTAAATCTATATTTATTTCAATTTTATCAGATTTAAAATTGAGCCAAATGAAAAGCAGATTAGAAACAAAGCAAAATATTAGAATTCATCATTTTATGGAATTGTTTACGTACTTTTTGTTCATTTTGATTTATAACCGTAGTTCATTTTCAGGAAGGATAAGTAAGTAACCTTTTTAGTGCTTTTTACAATATCATTTAATTCTAATTTTGAAATTAAATTGACGTTTAACAGAAACTGAAGTGGATTTACAGAATGCGGTTGGAAAATATATGGTTAAAAACAGATGCATCTCTCGGAATCACATTAATTAAAAGTCAATGAATGTATCATTATACAAATTCGAATACAATATTCGTAGTTGGGTTAGGACCACAGAAGAAACGGAAGAGCTAGTTTTTTTTAATGTATTCATGAATTCGTAAAAAAAAGATCACACATATTAAGGCATAAAAATAATGAATTGTGTATCTTTTGTAGAGTTTTTATACCAATCTTATTATCTAGATTCTAGAGTTAACTTTATCTATAAACAAATAGGTATTCGTACACTTAAGTAGATTTGAATTCCGCGAAAAGATTTGTATACAATTTCGCAACGCAAAAGAATGCGATGATATCATGGGAGATAACACAAAACATTATTATAAAGTCTTTTACTGTATCAAAACTACTGATAAAAAAACACTTATACAAAAATGTATATACTCTCACGCCTTCATATAGGTACATATAATTGCGGGAAATTCCCAGTCGGCATTTTATACTTCTTTCAGTACGAACAACTATTGATGATAATATGTGCATTTTAACAACATTATTGGTGCCATAATGATTGGTGAATTTGTCGAAATAGTCCTACAATAAAAATTGATAACAGCAACCGCAGTTTATTATTAAGAAGCATTCATAATATTCTAGTTTAATATGAGTTTATCTATACGAATGTAATAATTATAAACAATATTACGGCATAAAAATACGTTTATTGGGCGAAACTTATGGGGGAGCTTATTTTTACACCCCCCCCCCCCCCTCCTCCCAACAAATAACACACAAAATATGAAATATGTAGTCGTAAGATATATTGAAATGGTTAGTGGTCTAGCGGTTACGACGCCGGCTTTCGCACTGTTTCGATCCCAGGTGCCGACCATCTTCCTCTTTCAGGACACAAGCTTTAAGTAGCTTACTGTGAAAGAGTCAATGAGTGTATTTGTGTTCACTTTGAGTGACACCAAGGTCCCTTACATTTGAACACTTACCAACAGTCTCTTCGTTGATCAAATAGTTGTGTATAATAGGATTTTTACTTCTGGTAAATGAAATTTTGTTACATTTTTTATGTTTAAGAATTGTTGATTTTTTTGCAGTAATTTTGTAAGCGTGACAAATCTGATTGAAGATCGAGGCAATCAGAAACAGTAGATTGTCGTCCGCATATACCAGAAAATTTGATGATTTAAATCATGCACCTATGTCATTTATGTATAGAATAAAAGAACGGCGGCCCGCGGGCCGTGATGTGATCCCTGTGGCACTCCCGATACGCAAGATCTATAATCAGATACACAGTTGTTATCGCCACTGATTGTAATCAGCCCCTAACGTATGAGTCCAGCAATCTAAGTAGGTCACCGTATATACCGTAAGTCTGTAGTTTGTAAGTCAGTATGTTGTGATTAATTTTTTCAAAAGCCTTTGAAAAGTCGGTATAAACTGCATCCCTTTGTCCCCCATTGCACATTGAGTTCAGAATGAACTCAGTGTATTAAACCAGATTCGACTCCAGCGACCTTCCCGGAAAGAATCCATGTTAATAATAATAACAATAACAATAAGTGACTAATTATAATAAAGAAGTTAAAAAATAATTTTGACTGGCTGACTGAATTAAGATAATGAGTCCATATCAAATTAATGTTCTGTAGATCGACTCTTGTAGCACAATATCTAAAAAAAATATTTAAACTATACGAAGCTTTAAGTTTGCAGATTTAAATTTTATACCCTTTACATCTTTTACTTGTACATATTTTAAAAAATATTGGAAAATCAGTTGATTCTTTCTCGAATCAGAACATCGCATTATTCACAGAATTAGAAGTTTTAATGCGTAGTTACATAGAAGACAGTACTTACCTGCAATTAACTCTGTAATACTTCTTTTTAGGTTTTGAATATTTGTATATGTACATCAGACTCCTAGGAATTCAACCCAGGATTTTGTTAAGATTTTTTCATTCTTTATGAAAAATGGTTAGTTGTGCATGTGTCACGCTAAAACACAAGAACGGCTGAACCGATTTGGTTAATTCAGGTTTCTAAATTTTCGTGTAGGCTAAGGGTATTTTCAAAGGGTGAGCAAATGTAGAACAATTGCGATGAAAATCTAAGAAAAAACAACAAATTGGTTTTTTCGTACTTAGAAAGTGTTCCAAGCTGTCAAATGTAACTCAACAAAATATCGCTATATTTTTTTTGTAGATTTTTAGATTATTTTAGGCACATATAAAATTTTAATTATTTAAATTTTAATTTTAGGTATTTTTATTAATTGGTTAAAATATTGGATTAGGATGTAAGTGATATGCGGAAAAAGACTGATTGAGAAGATGAAAATTGATTAGAAAGGAATATGTAGTAAATGTTGGCGTATTAAGTAGAATGAAAGTGAATAAATTGAGGTGGTTTGGACGTGTTGAGAGAATGAATGAAGAATTAACGACAAAAAGTATATCTATAAAAATCTGAAATAATGGGTGGACGAAGACGTGGCTCGATCATATTGCTGCCGTCTGAAAGGAGGGCCAAATCAGGATCAAGGTTTCAAACCAAATCAAGATCAGGATCGTCGGGCAGCTGCCCCCCCCCCCCCCCCCCTCCCATAGAGATTTAACGCGACGCCCTTGGTCAGGAGTAAAAGGGATTGGAGACAATAACTACGGAACGTTAAGCTCTTGAACGAAAGTGGTTTGTCTGATTAGGAATGAATGAAAGTCCGTACTCTCCACCTACCAGCTTCGAGATACGGCGTGTAAAAAAGTATTCATGTCAAAGTTTGAGTAATTTCTAGTTTGATTTGATCTATGTCGAATAGTAGAAGATGATTTCATTATTAATCTATTTCACACGATAACATCATCATATTATTATGTTCTCGGAAAAGACATCTTATATCCCACTACGTTCCGTTGATACTCATATTTTTCTGTTGAATCTTGTGCAATGGTTGGTTTAATGATAACCCATGCAGTATCTCTTATCCAAATCCAATCCAAACTCCCTTAAGGCCCTACTTAGGGGCATAGGGAGGCAATAAGATTTCTCCATTGCGCTCGATCTTGCGCAACGTTTATGACCTCCTCCCACACCATGTCCAGATTCCTCAGCTCTGCTTGGAAGGAGTGGAACGCAGCATGCATGAGAGTGTCTTCCTAGTCTTCGGGACCCTGATGAGAGGAAGAACAGCGCTCTCTCGGCCAACTGTCATTCGGCATCCTTAACACATGTCAAAGCCTAGTCTATCTCCTCCACATATTGGTAGAAGTGATATATCTCTCTTATCCAGGCATAAATTATTTTGAACTTTTTGTTTGATAGTTTGCTTTTAAGCAATCACTAGCTTTCCCGACAGACGTTGTCCTGTGATAATCGCGGATAGCGTCGATGTATCGAAATTCGTTCCATACTAACTTTTATACTACATTTTCTATTATTTGCTATCCATTTCGTCCAGGTCTTTTGTAGAATATTAGGCAAACTAATATGGCAGGTAGAGCAGATCATTTGGGTCATATTATGGCTACTCAAAATTTATTTATAAAATTTATATATTTTCTACAATCCGGATGGGACAAGAAGGCGAGGCAGGCCGAAATTAACAATCAAGCGGGCATTCACTGCGATTCTACAAGATGCTGGACTAAGCTGGGATGAAGCTGTGCAACTGGCGCAAGATAGAGAGGCTTGGAGGAACTTCGTGGCGTCCACATGCTCCACACTGGGAGCGAACGTGGATTAAGTAAGTAAGTAAGTAAATTTATATATATAGGTTTCTCACTTTTGTCAATTTTTCTTTTAATTATTGTGAGAAATTCTAATATTTTTCCTGCTGGCGTCTATAGTTTTATTATTTTACTATTAATCAGATCCAACTTAATTTTGTTTTATCTCAAAGGTATGCGTTTTTCGAAAAAGGTTGTGCTCCAGACAGTGGCGTGATAAAATATTCCTTCCAAGTCCAAAAAAAAGTTACGTTTATTTTTTAGTCACTCTTGAAAATACTAAAAATTGTCGGGTCCTTCAAATCTCGTTAAAACCTTTTAAAATATTCTCTCTCAAACACTATACAACATAACTGTATATCATATCAAGATAAAAAAAAACCTCAAGTAAACTATTTTCTTGTTAAAACATTGTGAATATTGGGGTGTATTCAAATGAATTCATCATGCACGCCGAGTGTATTAAATTAGTTGATGTATTAAATATCGCAAGTATAATACCCCTGCTTCTTGTGTTGTCATGTAATAAGCAGGAGAAAATATTGATTAACAACGTGATAAAATAAATATAATTTAATCTTAAGATGCGGTACATTTTTATACATTAATGATGCAATACAAAATAAAGGCAACGTAACTTCCAGCCAAAAGACCCATGTTTAGATGTTTAGCTCTTGCCAACTGTCCGGAACAAGTTGATAGAGATACAGGGTACCTACCTGAGTGTACTACGTGCGAAATTCAACGTCAATCGCATCTAGACAACCCCTCAGACGCGTTTATCCTTGCTCATGCGCTGTGCCCTTAAAACGTTTCATTGAAAAAAAAAATGACGCAACAATGTGCGACTATAATACTTAAAAAACCTTCAGTATTGGAATGCTAACATACTATTTGATTATAATCTGTTCTATTTTTATTTTATCCATCAAGTCTCTCGTCAACTCTTTTCTACCCATGCACAATTATTCTGTTGCATCTTCTACCCACATACCTTTTCTTATACAACCTCTTCTCTTTATTTTGCTTCTGACCTGACCTTCCACGACATTCTCATTCTATCACGCCTTCTTACATCGTTTCTTTTTTCAGCCTGATATATTTTTCTGTATGCCTATCTCCAAACATTCGTTCAATTCGTCAAACCAACCCAGCGTATCTTTGCAAATCATTAAGATCAATTCTCATTTATTCCATGTCCCATAGAGTCTTACCACGATATATTCTTTCATCTTTTTTTTAATCTATTGACAAGAAAATTTTGTGCAAATATTTTAAATAGAAGATGCCTAATAATCCCTTACCGGATTTTTGGCTGTACTGCATACTTTTGAATAAACTTCAAAAAACACCTCACAGAAGAAAGTGACAGCATTTGAAATACGGCTTCATCGAAGAATGTTCATGAAATCTGAATAGGAATAAGAATCGATGCATAGACAGAAGATCATGTTAGTTATTCATTCAGTTAAGAGTAAAGAAAGACTAAAGAATTCCTGGATGGTGTAGATACAAATGCTTGGTCAGAGGAAAATGTTGCAGATGAGAAGGATTTACAGATAAAGGCTGACGAGAAGCGAAGTTTTTTTTTTCAAATGAATCTGTGCTCACTCAAAGTGAACACAAATACACTCTTTCACAGTATGCTACTTAAAGCTTGTGTCGTGAAAGATGAAGGGATCTAACCCACGACTTCAAGGCCAGTACCAGACAGTACGAAAGCCGGCGTTGGAAACGCCAAGCTACTAACCCCTTCTTTGAAGAAAATTGGAGCAGAAAGAGAATAATAATTGTTCTCCTAAGTCTTCAAATCCCGACGATATCGTGTTTGGGTCATGTCGTGCACTTCTCCAACTGACTACCCGTTGCCACTTTTCTTATGTCGGATGCGACAAAAAAATCGTGTATGTGGCGAATGATCATTTTTTATAAGGCTGTTCACCCGGGATCGATTTTGTCTTGTTTGCTTTCCTACAAGAACTGTTTGCTTACGTCACAGTGGAAAAAAAACTCCTTTTTCCCCACTGTATCGTTAGCAAATATCGTGAGTAAATAATATCTTGGCCGCGGTGATCTTGATCCATGAGTCAATGTGACAAGACGTCCTTGCTGACGCCCTCATAATCCTCGCAATTTACGCCTAATTTATTTTCGCAATATATGTCATCTCCATTAGGTACACAAAAATTAAATACAAAACAATACGGGTGAGGTCTTTATTTGGCAATGAAATGTTTCTCCTGTCTTGCAAACGCCTTCAGTCTAATGTCCTCCACAGCCAAGTCTTCCTCCGTTACTTTCGTTATGAAGTCACAACAACACTCACGCAAGTGCCTTGACGCTGCTTCTTTACCCTAGAACCTTTATAAGAATATGTAACAACTATTGACTCTAACAATTCATTACTGATGTTCGATTTTTAAATGGAACAAACCACTACGGGCTTACGACCGTCTTCTACTGTTATTTCGAAGGCTGGCTTAGCGTGATCACTTTACTATTAGGTGGTAATGTTTAAGACTCCGAAAGTAGATATTTAATAATAAATTATTGAGATATAGAGAGAATAGTTGGAAATTATTGAGAACAAGAGAGCAACCAAATTTAAAGACTGCGACTTCGAAGTCGCAGTCCCTAACAATAAGAGACGCAGATAGTCTTTCTTGATTTGTGATTCTGATTGGGTCGAGTTTTTTTGTTATTTTAAAAAGTCCATTGAATCCTTATCCATTACACATTTTATTAGTCTCTATTTACATGGAGAGTAGATGGACTTAGCTGGAACATGTGTTAAGAATTCCCAATGACAGTTAGCCGAGGGGAGCGCTGTTCTTCCTCCTTCTGTGGTGCCGAAGATTAGGAAGACCCTCTCACATCGTCTTTCGTTCTGAGGGATTTGAACATGGTATGGGAGGAGGCTATTTAACATCTTTACATTTATCGAATTTACTTACTTATGACGCTAGCAAATCTTGGCAAGCAAGTTTAATCCTATTTTAGACTTGTTATTTTTTTACATTTTGAACAAATATTCAGTGTAGGGAAATCAGATTTGATAGTTATTTGTAGTGCTGCCAAAGAACTTCAAATCAAATAAGACACAAACTTGGTGTAAAAAATAAAATCACTCCATTAGCCTACCTAAAAGGATAAGAGATATGAGCGTTATTGAAGGTCATTACGGAAGAGGCAATAGGGCTCATAGCAAGATGTAGATGGACTCGCATAAAGACCACCATTGAATTGGATAAACAGCAGTCAACTTCGCAAGAGTCTCCTCTCCACATTATAATATATCACAGGTTTCTAGTTCTAAGCTAAGAATAGAATTCCTTGTAAAGATACCTGTCAAAGTACCAGACTAATGTTATGTATCTAGTTCAATAATAGATTCAAACACCAAATTTAATATCGGTAATGTCTTTTTGGTTCAAGGATTTTAAATAATTATCTACTAATAAAATTGGGTGTACTTTTATCCATTAATAGACCCTATGCAAGAACTAAAGCATTATTTATCATAAATTATTATTTTGTTGTTAGCTATGAAACATAAACCTAAATCGTCTTATCCTTTCTAATAGAATTGTATTCGGTTGAGAAAGAAAAAAATATATAAGTTGCGTGGAAAATTAGGAAATTAAAGAAAATTCTAAGTAGGTAATCCTTTTAGTACTTTTAATAATATGGATTTAATTCCAAATTTGAAAAATTGAAATTAAATTAAAGTTTGACAGGAACTGTCGGTTGTTTGATAGTTGGTGCGATTGACAGAATTTCGATGGAAAATAATATAATATGGTTTGAAAAAGATGCATCGATATAAATTACATTGGTTAAAAGGTAAAAAGCTTATCCTTATACAAATACGAATTCAATATTCCTATATAGTTGGAACACAAGACAACGTCTGTCGGGAACGCTAGTTACTAATAAAAACAATGTAATATTTTTTTGATATAGTCACCACTTCTCCAGTACTTTGAAAACAAAAAATATTAAATTTCATTTTTTTATTATGTAAGCTATTTTCTAAGTAACTGTGCAGAACGTTTTAAGAAAAAAAAAATATGACATAAAATTTTTAAATATTATGTTTCATACAAATTAATATAGCTGTTAAACATACTATAGAATTTCAATGCGAGAAACGGTCCCATTATATTATGAATACCCGTACGCTACTTAGCATTGAGGCTGACTCTTATGAATGCAATCCATGTCGTAGGTGTGTTGGTGTTAGCTTAGGTAAAAACAAGGCGAGCCCCTACAGCAGGGACTCTAGTTCGTGACGTCACAGACACACCCACGCTTTGCCCATTCACAATGCAGAAGATACCAACCCAGACACGATAAGGCTGCATATAATTTCGTTTTATAACGTTGTTGACTATGAACGTACCTATCATGTTGTATTAGTCTTGATAAAACTATTTTTATACTCGTATCTTTTTTTTATATTTACTCTCTAATTTAGATGTTTAGAATAATAAGATAAACATGTCCCAATTCTGTATCGGTTCAGCAAAAATTTTGCATCAACTAAAAATTATAATTTCGCGTGTAATGTCTGAAGTGATTACAACCATTGAGTACAAATATTATTAGAGAATTTTTTTGGATGTTCCGAACCAAAAATTGGTTCCTTCATTCAACAGTCACGTGACTGCAGATAAATTATTATCAATAATAATTCATTTTTCATTCATCTACAATTATTCTACAAGCATAAGACAACATAACAAAGCCCATAGGAACTTCCTTTAAATAATTATACCTATGATGAAAACATAAAATTCCTCTGTGTTTACGCTAAAATATTAAAAATAAAAAATCGAATATCACACACTGCTACCGACAAACGTCACAGTTTTTATGAGTTTAACAGCAGTCACGTGGTAGTACTTGTTGGAACCATGCGCAGTAGCACATTATTTCTCTAGTATTCAACATTCAAAGAGACGGGTTGCTGCTGTTTATGTTATAGCACGTTCAATAGGGATCGAATGGCATGGATGTCTATATTCCTGTAACTGACCCAATATGTAACGTACCTACCTATAATCTTTCGGCAGACATGGACAAAAACAGTTGCAATCTTAACTAATATTTTTAACTTCAAGCCAAGTCCCTTAAGTGGTAGACAGAGAGAAAGGATCTCCACTCTTTTTCTTACCCAAACATTCTTCGACCTACCTATATACCTACACACATAAATTTTCATAACACCTCTCCGGTTTCTTTCACTTCTCACTACTTCTTCTTCGTTGAGAACGGAATTGATGTGTTCCATCAACGTTATTTTCAGACTATTACCTTCCTTTTCAGCTTTTTAACTTTTGAAATAGGTAAATTTTGAATATCTTAATATAAACCGCGTAGGAAATAGTTATTTTTCGATAAGCATCTTTATTTATCTATTTCAACAATTTCTTCTTCCACCTACATCAAAATAAATATCGTTTTACAGTAGCAAACTTGAGATTCTACAAGTAGTATAAGCTTTGAAGATTGAAAATCTGTTACCCTTTCAAGTTTTTCTTTTCAAGTCATTGGTTGTTATTTATTTATTTTTTTATAGAAATATGAATCTGTGCTCACTCAAAGTGAACACAAATACACTCCTTGACTCTTTCACAGTATGCTACTTAAAGCTTGTGTTGTGAAAGAGGAAGATGGTCGGCACCTGGGACCTGGAAAGCCGGCCTTGTAACCGCCAGTCTACCAACCACCTCATTTTTCTAATATAGACCCATCCCGAACACTTGGAGAAGTCAATCATTTTCACATGCACAGAGAAAGAAGCAACTCTATTCAATTTCAGAAAAAATATAATATGTATGAGCACTTCCAAACAGAGAACAATAGACAACCTTGATGAAAAAAATATACATGATAAAAGCTCAGCTATTTAAGCCAATTTGGTTGTAAAATGAAATCACACCAATAAATACCAGCATTCTTCAAAGGGTTCCTATTCTCAATTCTTGGTATGTATGTGATTTAATTAAGTAACAATGTTGACAACCGCGGTGTAAGCATATCACATCAAACTTTTGTTTTTATACTGAAACTACTCTTTCAGCTTAACGAATACATTCCAATTCCAAGCCAGCGTAAAATGCCAGGAACCAAAAAATTGAATATACAATCTCATCATCAATAAAGCCGCTTACCTATTAAAAGATAAAATTAATAATAATTATTGAAAGGATAAAATAAATGTCTAAGATATAATATTTCAATTGTTCAACACACAGATAGCCAACTAAAAAAGGACATTAAATATGTCAGATTTCGGATTAGCATATTTACATAGATCTTCTGTTGGAATGCGGCTTTTAAAAAGAACCTCTTTTTTATAGAATGTTCGTGCAGAAGTGTCCAATATAAACATCTTATATCAAAGCCCCACGAGATTGATATATTTTTTACGTTTTTTTTGATAACTGTTTGAAGGATTTTTTTCCATCTGTCAATTAATATCACATATATTATGTTTGCAAACTGCTTCAGAAAGCTGTTTTCCATAAGTCAAAACTAGCTGACATAACTTTAAATCGAATATCGAATTTAAGCGAATCTTGTTCGATTTTTATCTTTCAGGTTTTTGGATTTCTGGCTGACCTGAGAATCATCCGTCAATTACATACGATTATAATTATAACATGCATTTTATGTATTTTATTTTCTGTACGTACATACATAGCTTATTTTAGTCATCATAATATCTCTTGAATTTTTATCAACCTATTTCATTTTTTTGGGTAAATTCTTAAGCTCGGTAGACACTTGCGCCGCGAACGTGTATAATTACATCAATTTTATCAAAAGGATGCATGTGTTCCGCTCGCGTTCGCTTTTTCGAATCACGTATAGACTTAACCTTTCGATTAAATTGATGCAATATCACACGTTCGCGGCGCAAGTGAGAACGATGCTCAAAAGTTAATGAGATCCATTTAAACCCGTTTAAAATCAAACTAAAACTTATAAAATCGACCTCGGTAGCCTAGTGGGAAAGGCTCCGACTTCAGATCAAGAGGTCCCGGGTTCGATTCCCGGTCGGGTCGGAAATTTTCAATCTGTTTAAAATTTCTACTCGGGGTTAGAATCCTGTCTCAGATTGGACGGGACCGGTTGACTGGTAGAGAATGCTTCAAGCATGAAGTTCCGCCTGCTATAGGTACTGACGCCTATGTATAGAAGAGTGTTATTTTTTTATTTATTTATAAAATAATAGCATTTATTTGGTAATTAAATTTGTTTTTTACCTTTACAATGATAATATATTCAGGAAGAAAGACACAAACTTTATGCACTAGGTTAAAAATTATATATAGCATGACGACCGCGTTTTGAAATTGAACACCCCTGCTCTATGGAATTTACTGGATAGCCCTGTGATGATTTATTTTTAGCCCAAACCTTAAAAAATAATTTGATAATCTATAAATAAACACTGCCATCTTATATAGCTGGGAATCTTTTGGGAATATACCTACATACCTATTACTATTTGAGGTGACGTATAATACATGGAATGGATTTAAGATTATTCTTCTATACCTATCACCTGTATACTGGTATATTACTAAATCCATGTTCTTTCCCAGTTTGGAGCATGTGGGAGTCACGAAGTTCGTCCAAGCCGCTCTATCTTGGGCCAGTTGCAAAGCTTCATCCCAGCTTAGTCGATCGTTTATATAACCGCAGTGAATGCCCGCTTCATTGTTAATTTTGGCCTGCCTCGCCTTCTTGACCCATCCGGATTATAAAAGAGGCTTATTTAAAACTCTCGAGAGACATGTGGTAAACATGTTCGAGGTGATTGGCTGTTGTTCTGTTTTGGCTGGTACGGTCTCATTTGTGACAGTAATATACCACCTAATCCCCAAAATCTGTCGCAAAAATCTATCTTCTTCTGCTGAGCCTTCGTCAGGTGCCGGAACTCACATCAATATAATAACAATGACAGAATGCATTCATTAAAAAGGCGAAACTTAGTTTTGGTGGAGAAAGTTGGTGGATTTCCACATTTTTCAAATGTTGTTAGAGAACGACCCATGTGCCAATGCAATTCTTATGGAAAGTTCCTTATCTATCTCACCAGTATATCATCTTTTTATATCATCGCTGACCCTTGCAATTATATTTGGTGTAATGTTAGATACACAATTTTTAAGTTGAATTTGTGTAAAAACGATTCATAATGGAGATGATAAAGCAAGACGGATATCAGATATATTATTATATCTTATTTATAAAAATGATAATCTGTGCTAAGTCTGAGCTAAAACTCGAGATTGACGGCTGAACAAACTATATGAATCGACTCATTTTCGTTCTGCTGTTTTATACTAGCCCAAACAGTATTATGTAAACTGGACTGAAGTGGCGCAGTCCAAATCCTATCATATCATAATAATATTATCATACATACCAACATACCTACTTAGTTGCGGCATAGCTGAATCATACGCAACGGGGTTACATAATAACCTGTTATATATTATGAAGTAGGTATCTGTACACAATCCACACAATACATCGCCCTTGAAAAAGGTCATTATGCTTGTCACGCTATTTATCTCTAAAAACGGATAAAGTACTTATGTAGTTTAATAAGTCAAAATTTTAACGTGTTCTTTGGGTACCTATATATTTTTATAATTTTTGGGTTATTTATTTTTGAAAATTTTGTTGAGACATAACCATCTCTGTTTATTAAATCCCCTAGGGCCTAGAACCTTCTAACGAATTGGAAAAAAAACGAAATATCGCAGACGAGAATGGGGGTGTAGTGAAGCATTTTTGACATATTTCACACAGAAAGCAAATTTTGAAAAAAGGATTATGGTCGGCACCGGGCATCGAATCTACGACCTTCAGAATGAAAGTCGGCGACTAAATCAGGCTAATAACCACTTCTGGTGGATATAAATTTGTCTGCAATTATTGTCCTCAGTTTCTTCATTCTTATTTTTTTAGCATTTGTTTGCTTCCAGTCCTATCTTCTCCTATTTCAACACCGTTCGTATAGAATGCTGTACTTCAAAGGTCCTGAATTCCAGCCTCTAGACTAGCAAAGTAGACCAAAATTTGATGTCATATTCAATGAGATCGTTGGATTATGTTAGTTTTAGTTTAAAGGCACTTGGACTGACAAAGCTGAGAAGGCTTTCGTTGGGAATATCGGAAAGAAAAAACTAACAAAACCTAAAATAATTTAATCTTTATCCCATTATAGAAAGGTGAAGGCTTTATTGATTGGTAAATAACGGGAGATACTTGGATATATCGTTCAACAATCAAGACTTGCTTGAAAAGAAAGAAGATTGTCGATCCATAAATTGTTATTAAATATTTTAGTATATAATATTATACCAAAATTTGGAGTTAATGCTGTAGAAATGAAATCTTTACGCAGGATATGTGGAAAAAGTCTTATTGATATCCAAGTAGAGGAAAATGATATTATAAGAAAGGAATTTGGGTTAGTTGTTAGAGACCGCAACTTCGTTGTGGTAAGCCTGCCCTCTGTACATATGTTGATTCTGTGATGTCTTTTTATGTGTTGTTGATTATACTATCTATATACAGTAAATCTATATAATAATTCAGAAATGTTTGTCTGCTTTCTATCGTATATGTGAACATCACGCCTAAACGGATGAACCGATTTCACTAATTCTTTTTTTGTCGTGTTGACTTTTATTAGTAGAAGGTTCTTATGAAAGAAAAAATTAAGAAAGTTGCGTGGTAAATCTACATAATAATTCAGAAATGTTTTTTTATTAGCTTTTTACCTAATGTCATCGCATCACGCCTAAACGGCTGAACCGATTTCACTATTTCTTTTTTTGTCGTGTTGGCTTTTATCAGTAGAAGGTTCTTATGAAAGAAAAAATTAAAAAAGTTGCGTGGTAAATCTACATAATAATTCAGAAATGTTTTTTTATTTTGCTTTTTACCGTATGTCATAGCATCACGCTCAAAATACAAAATCTGCACAGAGCCGTGCAAAATGCCGGAGAAGGTTCTTTAATACAATTTGCTGCATTAACTTTAATATATTTAGAGCTAATTGAAAACCCCTATTTTTTAGGATCTTCATACAAAATTTTAATAAACATTAAAAGTGTCATTCTTCTTTTTCTGTGCTTATGTCAGTTATAGAGGTCTACAAAGCAATGGGAAGCTAGACTAGAACCTGTTTAATTACCTACCGATCAAGCCTGACAATCGGAATCAAAAACGTAAAGCAAGACGGGTATAAGCTAGTAATGAATAAGTAAATTAAAACATAAATAGAATGTGGTGTGAATGTAGGCGTAGTGACTATAATGTATGTGAGTATATGGAGGTGGTTTGGGTATGTTGAGAGAATGACAAAAAGGATCTATAAATCTGAAAGAATGGGTGCACGGAGACGTGGTTGACCTATAATGACATGGACCGATCATATCGGTGCCTTTTTTAAAGGATGGGTATTGGGTATGTCAGGAGAAAGGAATAAAAGACCATTTATGCGGGAAAAAACAAGATGAAACTAAATTATGCTGTAAAATGTAGCGATAGAGGTTTGTGTGGAGAGAAGAAAATGCAAGTCTGTACTCTCTGCCTACCCTGTTGAGGAAACGGCGAGATGGTTAAAAAAAAGAATAACATTGCAGAAATAAAGGCCTGCGACGAACGCTGACTTTGTCACGTATAAGCGTCGTTGCATAAACCTGCCTCAATGGTCTGTCGCCAACATCGATACGTCCCAATACGTCCGCTCTGTACACGTGACAAAGATATATTGCATACACACTATATGACATGAACATTATTATACTTTTTATGATGCAATTGTTGAAAATATGTTATTGCTCATTTCTTCACGCTAATACACTTTCTCCAAACTGTTAATATGAAACCTGGAGTATCAGCCAAAGAGCCTTCAAAATGTGGACGTATTATAGACGAATGTTAAAAATATCTTGGATAGAACATATCACGAACGAAGAGATTTTTGCGACAGTTTAGGAGGAAAGGCACATATTAAACACTATATTCGGAGAGACCCGCGAAATCGTTGGGGTAAATTACGAAAATTTACTGGGTACAGTATTCAAGGGAATGGTCGAAGGTTCGATTAGTAGACGACACCCGCATCAGAAATATTTGCAAGGATATGGAGTGCAGTTCATAGATCGAACTGAAGAGAACAGCGGAGAACCGAGAGGAGTGAAGAAGGAGATGTTCGCGCTTGCTGCAAACCAATCCACAGGATTGTAACCGGTATCAAAGAACTAAATTTTTAATGTGGGCAAAACCATACAACCAAGTTTGCCTATCTTCTTACTTGTAGCCCATTTCGTCCACAGCTGAACAAGGGCCTCCCCCTAATATAATTTTAAGGGCAAAGTTTGACAGTCAATGAAAGTGATTTCATACGCTGTCTAGGAGAATTGAAATGGTTTGCTACAGCTTTTCTTTGCTGTTACGATAATACCGGGATACTCGGTCGTCGGAGCCTCGTTATTTATCTAGCAGGTTGTACCACGACCACGAACCGGTGTTTGTGTTTTTTCAACATCACTCCTACCCCTTCTAGGTTTTCATATGAACTATCATAATCTCACAATACAAGATACACAATCTGTACCTTTTGGGGAAGGAATGTCTCTTAAAGTGAAACCCATCTCTTTAATCCATGCATACTCGTACATGCATCATACCATTTCTATCAAGGTCTTTAGCCTTGTAATTGTCCTTAATCAGATGCAAAAGTTTTTTCCTCTCAATAGAAATTGAATTTTAATATTTGCCAAGAACTTGATAACTTCTTTTGGTCACTGGAATTGCTGACTATCTACCTACGTGCATATTTGGGCAGCATTTCCATTTGTTATCTATTATCACTGTAATATTGTGTATAAATAAAATAAATAAATAAATATATTCAACATTTTTCCAAGCATCCGAATTTCTGAAACTATTATTTAGGTATATTTGAAAATAATGGCAAATACAACGTATTCAAATGTATGTTATAAATTCAAGTATGTATATGTTTCATCAACATCATCATGATGAAGGAGCTGGAGCTGTTACAGGTAGCAAGAGAGAGAGGCCTTCAAACAAGTGATTACCAACATCGGGGAGATCAGATAAGGCACAAGAAGAAGAAGAATCACTAGCAAAACACTGAACAACACAAACAAATCAAATCATGAAACAATAAGTAGAATATTCAGTGCTCCAATAAAAGGTTTCTCCACATTAATTAGTAGCCTGGTGGTTTCACAAACAAGTGCTGACAATCTTTCTGTTTCACGACACCTGTCAAAATGAAAAAAAGTATATGTGTACAGTGTGTAGTGTGTCCCCAGATTCAATTTGTCATAAAATGAAGAAATAAAAATCTATTAATATAATAATTTACGCAATAATTTCTTTTGATGCCTCAACATTTGCCCACAAAAATCAATAAATTTCGGGTAGGGTACTTTTCGAGTGATATTGATTCGAAAATGCATCTCTACAACAAGTACGTACATGGTACAGGTCATGCAGAAACCGCTTTCCCTTTTCTTGGAGTGACGTCACGACGACTGGAGTATTGATCTGAGCGTCGGGGGTGTGCGGAGGTGTGGCTCAAGGTGACCTGAGCGTCGTTGGCACATGATGGCGTCGCTTCGAAGCGGCACGTGGCACCGAGTCGAAAGAGTAAAAATAGACGCGATCGTTGAAGTATGACGTCCCCTCTGAACATTTCGAACACTTTTTATAAATAGCTATAACTTTATTGGTCCCAGAACGACATTTATTATCTGATCACACTATTTTTATCTTTATTCCACGATTTTTATACATTATCAACCATAACCCAGTTTTAACAGTCAATAATGTTGCATATTCCAATACTAAATTTACGTTCCAATTTTAAATGTTTAACCCAAATCTTTCATAATTGACAATAATGTCGCTTTTAATTAAGCCGATGCGACTGGTTGATTATTGAATTCGAATTCGAAAATAGAGTAAATTAATTTATTAATGAACTCTTTTTGTTTAATGAAGAATTTCCTTACACGTGTGTAATAAATAATAACATTATCTGTCTCGCTCTTCCGCATTATTTGAGCTATTTTGCAGCTCGCTTCTTGTATGATTTTTCCAGCCATCGGATCATTTTCAATCGTTATACGCACTAAAAAAAGCACGCACATGTTTCTGCGGGCGCGGAACTAAAACGTGGTCATCGTCTCCATACAATCAAAATTCATATTCATATAATTAGATTTGAACTTTTTATAAATGGTTTAGTTTTACCAGTCTTCAGAAAAGCTAATGTGAAAATATATCAAACATTTTTCTGTCTGCCTCTCTGGATTTGGCGATCAATTGTGTTAATGTTTTCCGTATTGAAGGTTCAGTATTTTGTTTGAAATATTTTGTTTTGTCGCACAGAAGTGAAAAGCTTGAGTTGCATTTGGAATAATCTGTATTCGAAACTAGTTTTCGCAACCCGGTTTGTGTACGTTTTCTGTGGTTTTACTCAATATTTACCCGTTGTAAACTTCCATTGTTTGAAGAAAAATGCGGCAAGCTAGAGATATTGTAAGTACCTACACACTTATCCATATTATGAAGATATTTACGAAAACCTGTAGATTTTTAATAACAACACATTTTTCCCGCTAACTATAAATTGTTACTATGGTAACGAACACGAAAAATCATTTTAAATGGAAAAAACGTCAACAAACAACATACTGCTTTAACTCGTATACAATATATCCACTTATGGAACAGTCAAAGTGGTTATGATGTTTTAGGACAATTGTCCCAATATAAATATTTATATAAATTGTCGTAGTTAAAAATAATTATAGTTATTTTGACATCTACATTGTAAAGTTTCTGTTTAGTATTTTTTTTTCATATACTAAAATACCAATAAAATAACTAAAATTTTATGATACTTTTGGTACTTATTTGCGGTAGTTGGTAGGCCAGCGGTACAACGTTTTTTTTTTATTTTCATATTGACGATCTGGAGGTCGTGGGTTCGAAGCCCATAACCACCATCTTCCTCCTTTACGACAAAACCTCAAGTTAATTTCTTACCTAAAAGTGTACATACTTGTATTAATTTTAAATGAGTCTACTTTTTTCTCAATATTAACACAATTTTTTTTTTTAATACTTTAATATTTTACTGTAGTTATCTTTTAAGCTATACAATATACATATCTATATCCATAAATATTGGACGAATTTTAATTATTTATAATACCTACAATTTAATTCATACTTATATTTTAACAAAAATTCTCAAAGCAAATTTATTATAGGAAATATACTGCCAAAGGAATGCAAAATATCAATATCAGGAAAAAATTCAGTTGAATACAATATAATAACTTTTTACTAAACTATTGAAAAAATAATAATAAATATCTAAAAAATAATAATAAAAAAAAAAAATCTGCATGTGACGTATCTACTTATTCTATACAATAACAACTCTATTTGCAATGCGTGCATAGAACGGATCCACATTTTTTGTATAAAATTGTTAAAAAGGTGACATTCCTTTCAATGTATTGTGTATACAAGAATTAGATATGTACTTAACTAATTAAATTTCATAATCAATATTGCAACTGACATCAAAGGTCAAACCAAGGTCATGTCTATTCAATACTTAAAAAGCGTTATCATCCGCTTCTATGAGAAGTTATTCATGCATATCATTTGAAGGATGAACATTATTATTTATTTATTAATTAATTTATATGTAATTACAATTGAACAGATTTTTAACGGTATATTAAAGAGGTGGATGACACCTGTTTCTGTTGTCTGTCTCCTTGAACTTTATTGGTAGATAATATGCACAAATGATTTGGATTTCTATATTGAATTTATACTTTAAAATTGTTTTTTATAATAATAATAATATAACACTTTTCTAAACAAAGGTGTCAGTATAACCGGCTGAACATATTATTGCCTGAGGCAATTTTTTCCAGTCAACCGGTCCCGTCCAATCTGAGACAGGCCAACCCCGGGAAGAAATTTCTAGTGAAAAAACTCTGACCCGGCCGGGAATCGAACCCGGGACCTCGTGATCTGAAGTCCACGCCAGTTCAACTAGGCTACCGAGGTCGGTATCTTGCTTTTGATATTTCAATGTTTTGCCAAATATTGAAGATTTCTATACACTAAACGAGACAGCGACTGACTTTTTGAAAACAACCGACTTTAAATTTTAAATACTGTCAATTTTATTGACACTGATATACAATATATCTCATCTTTTTGTTTATCTGTTTGTAATTATATGATGTTAGTGTGATGTAACGAGAGACCATACGATAAATAAATAAATCTTGCTTTTACGCAGTAGACCTACAATTCCCTAATCTATAATTATAATCGTTCTCCAAAAAAATCTCTCACGTTTATTATCGGCCATATATTTATATAATATTATTTGTGTTTTTACTTTAATTAATCATTCTTTCAACAAGTTCAAATGAAGCGCCCTAGAGGTGGTGTTACACCACAAAACGGCGCTATACAAATCATCTTATTATTATCCTAGAGTAGTAATCTCAGCTTTGGAAGCTGGTAGATCAATCAATATGCGGGCTATTGCCAAGCATTTTGATTGTTTATTGCAGTTCTATTGTACTATTATTCAGAAACCGCCTGACTATTGAAATTATACAAAGAATGACAAATTACTTGTTTTAATCAATATTTTACTTAACGCTTTTATAGAGTTCAATACATCATAAGAAACAACGAAATGTTATCATCTTTTGAAATTTTTTCAATGAATCTTGGTGAAAAAAGAAGATGGCAAAGGAATCACACCAATACTACCTCCTAGTATAAGTTTAGGATGATCGAATATCGAAACGATCATCGAAAGCGTTTCGAAAAATTTCCATACAAAAATAATCGAACAATTCGATCGTTTAACAATTTGCACGCTAATAAGCGCTTATTGGCGTGCAATTGGCTTTCGATTAAACTCATACTAGCCCCACTGGAATCGAACCTATGACCTTCCGTAGTTAATGGTGCGATAACCGATATCCCACATATAAGAACACTTCATCCTCAATGACCTATGATAAGCTTCGGTCTTCTGCAGAATCTTCTAGCCATTCACCCTGATGGTTGTTCAATAAGTCTCCCGTTTTTCTGGCTCTAGAAGAACCTCGCTGTTGCTTACCATATCTGTCCAGGGCATTCGCAGCATTCTTCTATAGATCTATATTTCGATTGCCTCCAAGCGATTTATGTTTTTGACTTTCATTATCCACATTTTGACGCCGTATTTTACAAGAGGGACCACAGAAACACTTGACAAATCTTTTTCTTTTTTCAGATTGATTTTATCGTCACAGAATAAAGAATAAAGGTCTCATTTATTAAAAAAATGCTCTGATGGGACCTATACGACACTTTATTTCTTTATCCGGATTCACTCCAATTTTTATAAAATTTCCAAGGTTTATGGCATTGAACTATATACGGAGCAGAACTAAAATAATAAGATCTATTTATCTTCTGTGCCAACTTGAAAGACAAATCCTGGTGTTCTGACTTTGCCATATCGATAATATGATTATATTTTCCAAATTCATCTACCTGATAAAAATATATAAATATACAAAAGTGTGTAACGAAATATTATCAATCAGAGTTGAAATGCTTTGAGTGGCATACTTAAAAATTCCATTACAATACCCATTAAAAACCCACAATATAGCTATGTTAAAATATGGCATAAAGTAGTAACGACAAGATTTATGATCATTGTATGCATAACGATTAGCAATAAATGTGTTTTTTTATTTGTCATATTTCATTTCGGTATCTGGTCTGATTTATTTAGCATACACGTGGTTCTATATGACGTACATTTGTGCTAACTTTTATTCATTTTTTTCCTTAATAAAATATACTTTAACAATAATAATTTCTTACGAAGATAAAATCGATTAAATAAAAGTATAGCTTAATTTTTCTCATCTAAAAATCTAGATGAGTAACGTCATTGCACATTCAAAATTATGCATGTGGCATTTTTTTCAATACCATTTGATTCAATTTAATTTTCTTTTTCTAATGGTATAACTATATTCAATTTTGAAAATGCCACATGCGTCATTTTAAATATGCGAAAACTGAAATGTATCTCTTTTTCTTAGCCCATATTATTCTTGGACAAAAGCCTTTTCGCGATTCCTCCATACCTTCCGATTCTTTACATTCCGCATCTTATTCTTTCTAAACAGTCCAATAGTATAACATAAGACATGTAATGATATAATCAATCAGGAAACTTAAATTCAGGTCTATGACCTATAACAATAATTATTATTGACGACAAATTTAGCTTTGTCCTTGTTTTTATTTCTTTTTGTTAGTTTTTTTTTTACATTAGCATCTATGTCTCTGAGATGGGTTCCTGATTACAATCCGAATGCCAATCATCATTGGACATAATTAATCTTGCGGTAAAACATGCAATGTTAATCAACTAGTACTTAATTACCGTTGAGTTGGTTATTAGCCTCATTTGATGTGGTATTAACTTACTTCAAAGGCTTTTTTATGCAAATATTTCTTCTTCTTCCACGTCCGCTCCCTAGATGGAGCATAGTTTGGACTCCACAAGTCCTCTATCCTCAATGCTTTATATTGCAGTCAACACCGGAGCAACGGAAAACCCCTATAAACTATAAGAAGATTATACGAGGCACGATAATATTATAAAATTTTAACTTACACGCTTTCTAAGAATGCTCTTGGCCTAAATGAAAGAGAAAATGAGGATTCACTAATGAAGTAACATAGAATAAAAAGCCTTTGTTAAACATTGATAGTGGTACTAATAGAAACTGCGTTATGACGGGAATATTGTTATTCCGGCATAAATCGCTTATACCACGCGCTACTAATAATCATCCCTATACCGTGTTATAACTGTACTGCAGAATAGTTTGGCAACCTCGCATTTATCAATGAAACTTGTGGTTGTTCCATACTACGGGGTTGATTTCTAAGCATTCCGTACGAACCCGATTGGACCCTCGAGAAAGTTCGTGTGCGTAATATCGCGAGTATGTACGAATCGGTACGAATATTTCCGAAGGTCGATTCGATGCATGACAGCTCGGACTTGTTGCAGGTTTTGGTATGTTAAGTGCCAAAATATGAAGAGTGCAGCGGTAGTTTGTCTCGTTAAACGTCGCTATTACTTCTTTATACCTGGGGGTAGCCAGGAATACAGTTGGGATGGAAATTATTCTTGTTATAGCTTATTCCTTGTTTTATTAGTAGCACTTTTGCTTATTCTGCGTGTATTAAAAAATAACATTCTATTAGTACGGCTGTGAGAGACTAGGGAAGTGAAAGAATATTATTATTTACTAGCTTATACCCGTCTTGCTTTACGTTTTTGATTCCGAATGTCAGGCTTGATCGTTAGGTAATTAAACAGGTTCTAGTCTAGCTTTCCATTGCTTTGCAGACCTCTATAACTGACATAAGCACAGAAAAAGAAGAATGAAACTTTCACAATTCATAAAAAGAGAGAAGAATGACACTTTTAATGTTTATTAAAATTTTGTATGAAGATCCTAAAAAATAGAGTTTTTTAAATAGCTCTAAATATATTAAAGTTAATGCAGCAAATTGTATTAAAGAACCTTCTCCGGCATTTTGCACGGCTCTGTGCAGATTCATAGCTGACGTAGCATTTGTATTTTGAGCGTGATGCTATGACATACTGTAAAAAGCAGATAGAGAAGGAGGGGCTAATGCGAGTTTTATTTAATTTCCCAATTTACCACGCAACTTTCTTAATTTTTTCTTTCATAAGAACCTTCTCCTGATAAAAGCCAACATGACAAAAAAAGAATTAGTGAAATCGGTTCAGCCGTTTAGGTTTGATGCGATGACATACGGTAAAAAGCAAATAAAAAAACATTTCTGAATTATTATGTAGATTTTCCACGCAACTTTCTTGATTTTTTCTCTCATAAGAACCTTCTACTGATAAAAGCCAACACGACAAAAAAAGAATTAGTGAAATCGGTTCAGCCATTTAGGCGTGATGCTATGACATACGGTAAAAAGCAAATAAAAAAACATGTCTGAATTATTTTGTAGATAAAATGCAATTTACGATGTAAAAACTTAATTAATTTTAGCTAATAATTTATTGAATTATGTTATAGTTATCTTTGATTCGGGTGAAGTATGACGTTCGATGGGACATAAGCTTGAAATCAAAACAATTCCTCTATCTATAATTGCTTTACTTTTTAAAAAATTCAATAGATGGCGGTGTAGTAGGAAGTACATAACATGTGATGTATGTTTGCCTATTGTATAGATACATCGAAAGAATTGACCCATTTAAACCAATTTTTCAGAATTATTATGTTAAGATTCATCGAATAATTTAGTAAAAAAAATATTCCAAACATTTTCAAATAGCGACCCCTACTTAATCATTACATATAATGTACCACAAATCAAATATAATAATTGTTAAGTTCGTCCGTAGCTGTGTATTTTCGTAGAAACACTCAAATGCCACGCGAAATATTTGTCATATAGGTACCTATATGAAAAATATTACGTATATATTTTTCATATATATGACAAAACCAATACTTGTACGGGAAATATTTTTCATATATATGACAAAACGAATACATGTACGGGAAATATTTTTCATACTTATATTATTCGTCTGTAAGACAATATTCGTTACGACATTAACAAAAATCACGTTTGTCCGCGGGAAATATCATATCGACAAAATATGTGATAGGTAGGTACTTGAGCAGAAGTTCCTACATACACCTGTTGCTACGGGAAGATATATCAAATATTGTCCGATATCTCAACGTGGTAAATTGAAATTGGGACAATTTAAGGGACGCTATATCTGATTTATAGGACAATCAAGCAATATGATAATTTTCTATGCATGTTATATTACAGGTTTTGCTGCTAGTATGAAATATTCCATATCATTTTGGTCGCGTTGTTCCAGTCAATAACTGTAGTTATTCGCTTGTTCAGTGTTGCCATGAATACATTTCGAGAACGGTCCTATTGACCTTTTTGCTCTCAATTACAGAAATCAATTGGGCCTAATAACGTGAGGCGCTGATACCAAAGACACTTTAAAAATATTCCATGCGAACGTCTATAATATTATAACCTAGCCTAACATTCAAACAAAATAATTGATAATTACAATGGAGTAATCTGTATTAGAAAAGCCCAGAACACTGACT
Source organism: Mystacides longicornis (assembly GCA_963576905.1). Lineage (NCBI taxonomy): Eukaryota > Metazoa > Arthropoda > Insecta > Trichoptera > Leptoceridae > Mystacides > Mystacides longicornis. The sequence continues at coordinate 21,334,016 of OY756436.1, read as the reverse complement.
GACTAACGATTGATTAACGCCGCCTACCCAACAATTTCCCGCGGGCCACACACGGCTGTGTACTAATGCGTCAGTTCAGTTGTTTGTAAATACACACAAATTCCGTGTCCGTTAGTAGTCATTTTTTATATATAATAATAATAATAATAATAAATTTTTTATTTAATCCAAAATATAAACAATACAATATGTCAAAATATAAGTACAATTAATATAAAAATGCTGCTAATTTACTGAACAATATGACCACTGCCCCTCTAATAGAGCTAGGCTCGAGTAGAGAGGGGCGTGGCCACCTTCATGACATCAAAACAGTGCATAAAAACTCAGCTGCATGTACATTAATGCGACAATAATAATATTTAACACAAAACACACAAGTACAATAATCACACAATTTATAAGAACAACTTTCTATTTTTTTTTTTTTACACGTTATTATTTATAATAACGGTTGTAATTTTATCTTTAAACAGTTTATACTCCTTACAATTTCTCATCTCAGCTGGGAGATCATTAAAATATTTGATCCCCATATACCGGTAGTGGTGCTGGCTCACATCTTTCCTAAAAAGGGGTATTGGCAAACAATTTATGGATCTAAGGATTCTGCTGCTATTTTCTTCAGGCTCAGGGCAAATTATTCTTTCTTTAAAAGTTTGAAGCAGAGCAGTTCTTTTGAACAATTGAGTGGTATCAAGCACCCGAAATTCCGAAAATAGCAATGCAGTGGAATAGTCCCTAGGTTTTTTATACAAGAACTTTAAGTAGGTACATAAATATCGACTGGTAACAAAATATAACAAACACATTAAAGCCATTAGTGGAAATCAACCGCCCTGACAACGAGAGAATTTTATAACAAAGCAAATTATATGAAACTAACGCCCTGGTGGTTGAAAAGTGAACTAAAACAAGAAATTTGAAATGAACTCTTTACAATAAATTCTCACCATATTATTATTACTAGTAGTCGACCAGTGCTCGAAATTCGACCGTAACTAATTTAGATTATAAGTTTCAGCATTACTAAGGTTCCACTGTCAAAAACTGAGCGAGCGCTATTTCAAAATTAAATTTCAAAAACAATGACATGGATACGTCAAATTTGAAATGTTGATATGTTCAAAGATTTTTCTATGGTTATTTAATACAAAAAATATTAATCTATTCTCAATTTGACCACAGATAAACAAAATAATATGTTAAATAATGTCAAATACATCGAAGTGTGTGTGAGTATGAAATACATAACATCACAGTCTGTAGCGTGCATAGTATTTTTTCATTGATTCAATCTATTTTCATACATCATTTTAAAGAAATATTAGAATTCGCCACCCCTTTTCTATATAAACTATAAACGTGCGATATTTCATACTCCTCCGTCCGCGCAATTATCGTAAAAATAGTCACCGAGATTTTCCTTCACGTATTAATATATAGATATATGTATTGACAATATTTTAGGTGCCTCCAGCCGAATTTTAGGTGCCTACGCGTCGAATCGAAATTATAACTACGTCACATAGTTTGCGGTACTTAATTACTTAAGGTAAAACTGAAATCAAAAGAGAAGTGATTCTACCGAAATGAACTCCATCTATGGAATATTAAAATAAACTTATCCTTCTAACTGCACAATAATTATACTTAATATGCGACATAAACTTACTGACATTTTCTTGTAAAGATCCCTGCAATACCACTAGGTAAGAAAATACAGACGTTTATATTATATTCATTATACCTACTGTAATTATTTCTATAAGACTTGTATTATACATTAAAACCACATTTATAATAGGTACTCAGCACGATATCTTTATCAAATCAACTAGCTGAAATGCCCCTTAGGTGAATTTCTTCGAATTCCGATGTACGTACAAATCAAAGTAATAGAATTTTATACAAATCATCTGGAATAACTTTTGAATTTTAAATCGTAGGTATTTTATATTTTTATTACAAACATATATTATTGTGTACGTCATTAAATCATGATTATTTCAAGATATACAGTTTCAAATGAGAAAAGTCAGTATTGCTAAGAATAAAAGTTTGCCAATGTTCCAAAAACAGGTGTCTAAAGCAAAGCAGTTTAATATTACTTAACAAATTATAAATCAATAAAAAATAAAGTTCATATAAAATATTGTAGGTATAACTTTTCCACAATTTTTTATTATCCTGACTAGTTTCGTAGGCACACGTCCTACATGATCACAGGAGGTCTAAGGAACTTTTTTCACTAAGAAACTGAAGTTTCTTAGTCTCATTAAGAAACTTCAGTTTTTAAATTCCTCTTTCACGACACAAGCTTTAAATAGCTTACTGTGAAAGAGTCAAGGAGTGTATTTGTGTTCACTTTGAGTGAGCACAGATTCATTTAAAAAAAAAAAAACTCCTGTGACCATGTACCTAGGACGTGTGCCTACGAAACTAGTCAGGATAATAAAAAAATGTGGAAAAGTTATACAATCTTATATTTGAAAACTATTTTCAAATAAACTCCACCAAAAAATGCATAAGAAATAATATAAAATTAGTATGGGACGGATTTCCTGCGACGCCAACGCCATTTCTATAGTAACAAAATTATTGTTTTCCTGACAACCATCAACATTCACATACGCAGTTTTTTTATGGAATTTTTTTCGAGCTTTCATAAATATTTTTTTAACATTCAAACATATTATTTTAAACGTATTTTTACATATAAATTACAAATTTTAAAGCAATGTTCATAGTAAGACTACAGGACAACTTTAAATTTCCTTATTTCAATTTCTAAAAAAAAAAAATATTCAAAACTGTCAAATTTGAAAAAAGAATAGATTTCTAACACTCATGAGCCCGCGGCCCAGGCATTCTCCAATCTGGCAGGTTTTTTTACCAAATATCAAAGAATCCTTTAGGTGTAGAACCCTATCCTTTTAGCAAAGATCCTTCCTATATATTACATAGTTTACACTATTTTTTTTTTTGTTTTTTTTTTTTGCGTAAATTACTTCTGAGACTCTCCAAGAAGTTAAATATGAAAAAACTAAAGACTCTTATGTGCACTGTCTTTCGTTACATTAATAAAAAAAATTATAATCTCAACTGATTTCACTTCTGATTCTTGATATTTAACATTCCGGCTATACATACAAATTAACACAGGATGAAAAATAATATTATAAATACGAAACGCAACCATCATACCTTTAAGTACACAGATTTCAATGATGTCAGTGACGTAGTTGCAATAATAGCAAAATAAATATCATAATGTACAATGTCAATAGAAATAATTCATTTTAATACATATTGTAATTCTATCAACAATCAGTTAGCTCGGTGTATAATGTAGAACGATGACCTATGAACGAACCAACACGCTATATTATATTTCGTGATTTATTTACCTACTAGGAAAAGTAACTAAAAAATACTAAGATACCCTATCAAATTACCTAATCGTTTCGGATGAAAATCCGACACTCCTTTCCTTGGTGATAGCAATTCTGTTCTGTGTATATCCAGGTGTACTGTAAACTATGTTTAAACAGTTGTATATATCTTGTTATGATTTATTGTTTTATAAATATTAATTACCTAGCCGTCCCCACAGACTTTGTCCCGTCTTAACTCTGAATATTGAATATGTACGTAATATAATAAAAAACAAAAATATATATAACGCAAGATTACATAATAAAAGTATTTATGCCATGTAATATTTCGGTGTTCTTCTTGATAACCGAAATATATTGAAGAAAACACAATTACTTATAATTGATAATTCTATTATTGATTAATTAAGATTGTACAAAAGAATCCCCCAAAGCACGAGCTCTGCTCAATTTTGGGGGTAAAAAAAATATATTAAAAAAAATGTATAAATTTGTTATTGTGAATGTATTTTTTTAATGTTTTTTTATTTCCTTAATAAAAATATTTGAATTTGAATCACAGCTCACAAAAAAGCTGTTATACCTCCAATCGTTAGCCGCGAATCTTTCTATTTTGTTCTTTCACAAGAATCTTTCTTAAGTGATTAATTTCACGGCGAACATACCACAGCGTAAAAAAATAACCAGATAAGACAAGTGAAATTAAAGATTTTTTTTTAAATTAAATTAACCTGAGCTCACCCAAAGCGAGCACAAATACACTTTTGGTATCTGTCACAGAAAGAAAAGGCTTGTGTTTGATTGAAAGTCGCCGACTGAATCGCTGGAGAACCAGCTACTTCGTATGACGTTCAATATTATCTTTAACAGCATACGCATTAAGCTATCTCGCTTATTTTAATCCTCTAAAACAATAATATGGAAAAAGAAATGACATATTCCGAAGAAGTATAGCCTCACCTTAAGTACTCTATGTGCTCTCATGAGGCACTTTTCTAGCATAGTTATATTGCTAATAATGATAAGATATCTGTGATGAGTTTTCTTCACATATTATTATAATTTTAATTTCTCCTTCTTCCCCGTCTCTTGTCAATAAAAAGCGACATAACATTTTGAAGTTTTTGTTTATATACAATAAATAATGGTCTAGTAATATAATTCCCAAGAATGCCCTTTTCATGTGCTACTTGTAATCAATTGATAGTTTGCTTGGGTATAGGGTCCAGGTTTCTGCCCCGTATCGTTTTGTGTTTGTCTTGACACCTTCTCAAGTAGGTACTACTTGCTTCCATAACTTTACATACAGCTGTAGTTGTACAGTACAATCCTTTCAATCTTCTACTGCAGCCATGGTTTCGAAGAGTCTAATATATTTTCTCCATTCTATAAGCTGTATACCAAGTCTTCCATTTTAATACAAATTTAGCATTGGATTGCTGAGTTGTTGTCCTTAAAGTTTATTAATCAATCCAGTTTCAAGTTCTTTGATTCATGGACTCAATTTGCATATCGCAATGCAAAGAACAAATAAAACCTGTCATTATTAACCGCTGTTGCATCTTTCTCTATGGACGTCACAAAACCAAACTGGTTGGGTGACGTCAAACAAACATATTTACATACGCGTTCGCTGCTCTTAAATAATGTTTTGTCAACATTTGCCGATGTTATTTTGTGAAGTCGTTCTGAATATCTTTAAATCGTTTTATTTTTAAATTGCTACATATTTTGGTATGTTCAAAACTGTCATGGTAGGTATGTGTTGGCCCACACAAAGCTTCAGAACTGACTGGACATATGTACTTATTACTCATAGTATATGGAATATACTCGTACATGATTGAGTCTTGTGATCGGATTTCAAAAAAAAATACTTATAAATTTCGCTGAAATTAATTTTCTCGACGTTTTCGACGGTGTAGATTCCAAAAATGCAAAAAAAATTCCCCGTATACCCGTACGCGTACGCCAAAAATGTGTGCGCACCCATAACTCATAGTAATTCTTATCCGATTTGATTGAAATTTGGTAGAACGGTTACCCCCTCAATGTAGAGGAATCAGTAAAATGTTGAGATCTGTACCTTCAGGGGAACCCTCTTAAAGTATCCAAAGAAAATTTCACTTGTTCTAGAAAAAGGGCTATAAAAAAGAAAAAAAATTTCTTCGATTTTCATAAAAGTTGGTATACGGGTTCGTCTTATGCTCCTACACAAGCACGTAAAATTTGAGGTCCGTAACTTCAGTGGGTCCCCCTTAAAGTACCGATTAATATTAAATATGTAGTTCTAAAGCAGATAATAAAAAGCTCCAATAGTCGATATCATTTTAAAGTTTCTATAATAATTTCAAGGATAAATTCATTTTAATCGTAAAATTATGAATTTTTATGCAAAGATATGTTTTACACGAAAAGGCTGTTATAATAATATACCAAGAGTTCTGGGCTACCCTAGGTTAGCAGCTTTAAAGTATGTGTGCTCAAAGATTATAACTAAACTTTTGATTTCTATTTTTATGTAAGAAGAAATGCATGGAGAAAATGAAATTTATATTCCTCTTCTTTTTGTCTATGTCAGATCTCTTTGACTTTTGAAGAGTTATCTTTCAATCTTTTCAAAACAGTTCCACCCCTCGCTGGTGACTCTGGCTTTTTGGTCTTAATTGGCTACACTATACTCTTACAAAGTTGTTTCATATTAAAATTTAAGCGATCCTTAACTTTGGTTTGACTAGTAATTTATTCTTCTTCCCTTAGAAACGCTAAGTAGGTATTTATTTATTCTTTTTATTTTATAAACAAATATACAAACAGTGATATTATTACAAACAATTACACAAAAATATTATGGACAACAAAAATACCAGTAAAGTAAATACGTAGACATGTACAGCGAGTAGGTTAGAAGTAAGACAAACAACAGAAAAAAAGAAAAAATATACTTATCTAACAATATATTGTGCAGGCTCAGTCGGGGATAATGGAAAGAAGGAAAAGAGTGAGGGATAGGAATAAGGGGCAAGGAAAAAGCAGGAAGATAAAAGAAGTTATTGCTCTTATTTTTTATTTTATTTAAGTTATTCTTACGTTTTGCCTGAAAATCGTAAGAGAACAGTTATTCAGGTCTATATTGTTAAAAAATGAATAATAAGTGCCAAATTATACCACCAAATTGTAAATAAAAATTTCAGTTTAACTCACAGATTATCCTTACTTCCTCCGAAATTGTTAGTACCACCAAACGGTAAATTAAAATTAGAGTGATCATTAACTATAGTTTAACCCACAGATTATTCCACCTCCCTGAGGTACTATCGACTTTGTCATAAACTATCAAAACTGAAATAGTATAAGATGTATTATCTTTTTGACGTTAAATAAGTGGCATGCAATGAGTGTTGCCAGAATAAAAAATAACAAATCGCGTAACGAAGATACTTGAGGCCCAACTCCAAAGTATATCGGTGGAGTAATGACTCCACATCAGTGGTACCCAAACAATGGCTCATGTCCAATTATACTTGGCCCTCAACTTGTTTGTTTACTTATATGTATTACATTTTCAACAAATATGTATAAGGTTTAATCAAACGTAATATTTGAGAAGATTTTCAAAATTTGATAGAGCTAAGATTAATGATGTCGTCAATATAATATTGGCTAAAGGTCGCGATTTGAAACCCGGTGCCGACCATTTCCACTTTCAGAACACAAGCTTTTCTTTCTGTGGAAGATGTCGAAAGATTATTTTTGTGTTCACGTTAAACATTCTCCTACATGACGATGTTAAGTAGCAAACCGACAAAGCAACCGGTTTTTTGACACTGTCTGGAACAATAAACGTATGATGTTCGAGAACAAAACCATAACTTGTGAAACTTGACAAGTTTTATGTGATAAGGTGAAAACACAATGAACGCTGATTCCGGCCGGCGTTGATCGGCACATAGAATGTTTTTATGATTTCAATGCACTTGAATGGGCATGCCGGAAAGCGGGTTCCTAATTTTGCTGTACGTATGCCGATTTAATTGCATAAAAACATTCTTTGCGCTGATCGGCTTCGGTCGGAATTAGCGTTCTTTGTGTTTTCACCTTTAGACCTATGAAATGATCTTTCAAAACCAGAACTGACACCGTGAGGATTAAAAATGTTTTGGTTTGTTATCAAGCCTCGTTATAAAGATATTTTTAAAAAATACAATCTAACACTAAATTGTCTGTAGTAGGTATCTAACTTTGAACACATTTTACATTGTAAAAGCTTACATGGATCCGTGCCCCTGCTAACAAAAAGTTTGAATACACCTGCTCCACATAATGACGTTCACAATAATAATATGTTGTTGCTCTGCGTGGTCACATGATCATGTGGCTGTTCATCTTAGTCTCAGAGTACGCACGTGCTGGGGTATTTATGGAAACAGCCGCATACATTCTGGACTGGACCCTGCCAACTCATTCACACCACACAGACAGACAATCACACTTCTTGAGATACAGCGCTATATAATAGGAACGGTCTACAACCAAAGATTGAAATGTTGTCCTCAAAGCTTTTTCTATAACAGACGTGACACGTTAAAATTGACAACATTTTGACATATTCCAATTTTTTTTTTTATAACTTGACTATACTCTTGCCAGACAATGATTTATATTAGAGAATCTAGATTTTTTTTTACCGAAAAGGTCAATTGATCATAATTACTCGTTGTGTCACCACAACCGAATAGGTATATTGTTCATGACATCGTTCATGGAGGGCTGCCTCTTATTAAACCTCGTCTCCAGAGGCTTTTTGCTCAGTGACATGGTCTCTTCCCGGCTCCTGCCCTCTGCAAGAAGTCTTTTTAATCGTCTTTTACCGCTCCTATCAGGATTCACACCTATCACTTCAACTGTCTTTGGTTTTGGCCATTTGACCTAATGTCTACTAACACCATCATTGATGTGGAGGTACTGGGTATATCCTGCACATCATATCCAATATGAAGGCACTTGAAGTGCCCTCTACACTCCACATTCATATTCTGTACACTGTACAGAGATTTCATGAGCATCCTCCATAGGCAGACCTAGAGAATTCAAATTCCGCCCCTGCAAAGCCCCGCATATCTTACCATAATAATTGGGTAAAATTTGGTTTTGATGAACGTCTATTCGTTCAAAAACATATAGAATATCGTAACGTGTATCACATGTAATTTATTAACTACTACACCGCCATCTCTTGGATATTTTTTTTCAAGTTACACATCTATAGGGGAATTTATTGTTTTTATTACAAACTTATGACCCGTCTAACTTTATCCCGCATCCGAATCAACAAAAATCATTATATAGGTACATAATGAAATAAATTATTAGATAAATTTAATTTAGTTTTTATGTCATAAACTGTATTTAATTCATGCAATATGTCAAAAAAAAATTTTTTCTGAATAATGTCGAAGTTGACGGGCGGATCAGCTAGTGCAAGGGTTCCCAAAGTGTTCGCCGCGGTGCCCTGGTGCGCCGTAAAAAGTGAAGAGGGGCGCCGTGAGTCGATCCTCTATTATTATCCAAAACCACAAATATTCGCGGGTACCTTTAAAGCAACAACTCCTATTTTGAGCGCACGCACCTTCAAAGAACATACGTAAAAGCATTACCGATAGTGCGAAAGACCAAGACTTGTTTCAAACTCTAGACAAGTTTATTGCAGAAAATGGTTAGGATTGGAAAAAAAATGTATCAGTGAATACACTGATTGTGCTCGATCCATCTCTGTCAGGCATGGAGGTAAACAAGCGCTTATTCGTGAAAAGCACCGATCCATTGAATCACACGTAGAGAAGTTCTTGCATCAAAGTCAATGACTTTTAAACTGAACTAAGTCTTTTTTGTTGTTTCACGGTTCCAAATCTGAATTCTTACAAAAAGTATAAGAAAACTCAAATTTATATTGTTGAGTCTATCTACCTAACTTCTATTATAATTGTACCTATATATTTCGACAATGATATTATTATATAGGTATATAGTCACAATATCTATTTCAAATAGCTTACTAAACTAGGGCGCCGTGACAAAATACATACTAAACTTGTTAGTGCGCCGCGGGCTGAAAAAGATTGGGAACCCCTGAGCTAGTGTATAATAAAAGTGAATACTCTGAGGTTGCATGGAACCGGGGAGTCCCCGTAAACTATTAACAACTTACCAGTTAGTCACACATCCTTCGACATGACAAGAGTCGAATGACATATTATTGGAATGGAGAATAATCTAGAGTATGTGCTGTTATTATACAAACTACATTTTGTGTCAAAAAATTATATTCACTTCATAATATGAACCTAGAAATCAAATAATTCGTAAATATTTGATAACTATAATTTATATGTTGGGCATTTCTGAATAAAATCATCTTGTTTTTTTTATCATGAAAATAATAAGTATGTTGTGGTTTGACTCTATGGACAATAATTAACGTCACAGTGTTGAAGGAAATAGAATAATTATTATGTTTTCAAATTCCTGTGGTATAGACTTGACCATCATTTCGATCGTATACAAACTGGCATCGGCCATCAAAGTACTCTATCAAAGCGTTGGTTAACTTACTGTCTCGAGGGTTTTGGGCAAAACCGAAAGGTATATCCGGACAACCGCCTTTTACATCTCCCTGATCGATCTGTCAAAATGACGTTTCGTTGACAGCTGACAGTCCTCGCTTTAAATGTAATAGATTCTATCGTTATTGTTTTTTAATATGTTGGTTTTATTTTTCAAAGTTATTTCGATACCTCGATTCTCTGAAATGGCAGCTACTGTAAGAGAAAGAATATTTAAAATGTGCTTATTAATATTTCATCACACATTTCATTTGTCGAAAATTCTAAAGCTTTTTTTTTTTTTCAAAACCGGTTTTCTTCGTCAATAGTCTCCGCTTCAAACAAAAGACGTACTTCCCCCTTTGGTTCATAAGATATTCTTTCTTCCGCTTTTTACATCTACTGCGCAACCAACCAGGTGTTCGAATTTTAAATAAATAAGCATATAGAACTACTTCTGTTCACAAATTTAAACTCTTTTGTTCGTTACGTATAGCTGTGGAAATAATCCATAGATATTTTATGATAGAAGATTTATTATAACACAGATTATAAGTTAGAACTACTACATACCCACTATCACGATATACATAGGTATCTTAAAAATGGAGAAACCAACGGGTTGTGATAAGAAAACCTTAAAAAGTTGTAGCACCTGTGAAAATGGGGGTGTTATGTATGTAAAAGCTATCAGTCATTCCCCTGAGTGCGACTGCGGAGCGGAGAGACAGACAGTGCGACACATTGTTACTGAATGCAGCCTTCGAGCATATTATGTTGGAGACCCAGAAGACTTTTTCACCTTCAATGACCCAGCGACCGAATATATTGTAGGAAACCTTTTAAACATTTGACAAGCATGCCTGTTGCTTGCGCTCATCCAAACATTTTTATTATTTTACTAAATGTTTATTATTTTGAATAACTTATGATGTGATGTACTGTATACCATACGATAAATAAATAAATCAGTGATTCAAAAAATTGTTCAGAAATCCTATTCGATTAAAAATCAATTATACCTACTTGCTTCTGAGGAACTAGTTCAAAGCTGTTTGCGTAAGACTAGCGTCTCGGTGTGGGATATCAAAGTACGCGTGTTCGAGACTTTCCTGGGGCATTGTATTTAGATTTTGTTGATGCAGAGGTAGGGGATCGAAATATTTACTCTAATGGCGAAGTATGGTATGGTACTTTAAAATATTACCTATTTGTGTATAATTGTGTTGTGCCTATAAATAAAATATAATTTTATTTATATTTCAAATAAATATGTTTAGCATAATATTATCTTATTGCAAAGAGTACCAAGGTATTTCTTTTAGCGGCTTTAAAAATAAATTTAAAAGAATCAGTTTCATAATAAGTTATTTCTAATTTCAACCGTACCAAATCATTTGTTTATGTTAGGAATATTTTAGACAAAAAACACTTTGCACCTCTGTGAATTTCTGATATTACGAACACATGCCGTTAGGGATGTTCTCATAATTTTATATTATCGAAATTTTATGAAACAATCGAAAAAATGTCACATAGAAAATCAACAAAATATTGACCTTTTCGGATTTATTCGTTTTTTTTTTAAAAACACTAATTGGGAAATGATGTTAGAAAAAGATGTCGGGTATCCGAAGTTATGTTGAAGGCTGACAACCTTTAATGTTTTGATTAAATATATCCTTTCATTTTGTAACAATTTTCTATATTTCTCTACACTACATCGTTCTTCATTTATTCATTCCTAATATATTCCACTTTTTAGCGATTTTCGATGGTAGAGAGTTCTATTAATTATACTCGAATTCCTATAGTTTAAAATTTTCATTGTTGATATCTGTTGTTAAGTTCACCACTAAGGAAGGATGATTCCAATGAAAAGAAAGATGATATGAAAAGAGAGAATTTTTGATAGCGAATAGCCTTGAAAACTTTGCGCGTTTTAACGATTTCTTATAGCTTGACAGAAAGAGAGGATGAAATATTAATGTGGCAGCTATAAACTATTACAATAACACCACATTCTAGAATCTAATCAAAAACCTTTAAACATAAAATCATCAACTAATATAGCAAAGAGAAGAATAATCTAAAATAACTACACCCCTATATTGAAGCAACCGTATAACACTTTTCTATACGAAGGTGCCAGTATAGCCGGCGGTACTTATTGCCTGAGGCAATTTTTCCAGTCAACCGGTCCCGTCCAATCTGAGACAGACCAACCCCGGGTAGAAATTTCAAGTGAAAAATACTCTGACCCGACTGGGAATCGTACCCGGGACCTCGTGATTTGACGTCTACGCCAGTACAACTAGGCTACCGAGATCGGTATAACAGTTGATATTCATTTTTTATTTATTTTATTTCATTTTACTTAAAAAGGATCGCACTCAGCATAGCAGAATAATATGCCTTTTCGCTGAATGCGATGATCGATGTTGAATCGTTGAAAAGATTTTCCGCCGATGAAACAACATCGATCAAAGCTTCTCGCCATCACTAAAGAGTGTTGGAGACTTGCGTTTCATTAATAAAATTATTTACACAACGTCGAGATGTTGGAGTCTTTTAACTTGACCTGGATCTTAATTTACAGCCGCCTGATGATGCAGAGCAGACATGTGTGAGCATCAGACCAGATTTATTTATCATCAAACATCAACCACGTTGTCCTCTGACGTCTCTCGTTTTACTCCAACGTTACATTTTGCACGTCCCATTACCATCATTCTTGCATCACCTCTCCGATTTCAGACTCGATCGATCGCCTGTGATCAGATTCTTGTGCGATCACACCACTCATTCACTTGAGCGCCCCACTTCAATTTTTTTACCACGGTCAATATACGAGATAAGATACCTACATAGATATAAATTTTGACAGGCATATACGCAGCTATCAAAGGCTTCACAAAGGGATAGCCGCCATTTCTTATCCGTCGCACTCGTAAACTCTAGATCCTACTGATACGATTTGGGACTGAAGAGTTAATCATATTATTTTATTCGTACATCGATAAATAACGCATTATTGTATTTAAAATAACAAATTGAAATAATCATAAAAAGTGTCACAGGGCGTATTATCCCTAAGGATTTTCTTCTCTTCCAGACAACCCATAATTGAGAAAACACAGTTAAAATACAGTTCAACGAGATTTTCAGTACTAACAACAACACGCTGCCGTGATAGGAGAATTGAATATTGGCTAAAATTAGTGGTCAAGTAGTTTATGAGACTGTCTGAGTTATATCTAGGTTCCTTAACTTACGAGACGGCACGTCATAACACGGAAAAAGTACATAATATTTACAAAAACAGTGTGACACACCTACCCAACATTGACATATGACTGACAAGCATCTGAAACTGCGCAGAAACAATTCATATATGTACCTATTATTGACCATTGGAATACACGCAAAAATAAACTACATATATTACCAAAACCGCCGTAAAAATTGGTTAACTAAAGGACACTATCTGGAGCAACCAACACTTACCGAGATTAACGTCATAATACGCATAATGACCTATGCCATCGAAGCCAACTAACACACAAGAACTTAGAATGTATAATGTGTGTAACTCTCATGGGGCATAGTTCGTAACGAGGAAATAAGAAGAATGATGGAGTGGAGAGCGAAGAAGCTTCTGGAGGAATCGTGCCAAGAGAATGGGAGACGACAGAATCTCCATAGTTTCCAAAGACATTCCACAGGGTGATCTGACAAGAGGTTTACCACCAAACCATTTTTGGACAGTTGGTCATCAAAGTTCCAAGAGGTGGAAACCATCTAAAACAATGGTTCTTAATCTTTTTGGAGGTACTGAACCCCGCCAGTTTCTTATGCGAATTCACTGAACCCTTCTTAATTTGAAGAGAAGTTCAGTGATTGATATGACTCATGGGTGTGTCTTGACTTGACCTTCGCCGAACCCACGAGACTGACTCACCAAACCCCTGGTGTTCGATCGAACCCAGGTTAAGAACCACTGATCCAGAATATCTTACCATAATATTTCGGTAAACTTTGATTTTATCGGTCTAGTCTATTCTTGCCACAACATATACAATCAAAATAACGTAACATGTTTCATATGCGAGTAATTTCCTACTACACCGCCATCTCTTGGATTTTTTTAAAGTTATGCAACTATAGAGGAATAGTTTTCATTACAAACTTATGACTAGAGATGGGACTAACGGCTTAAATTCAAAAACGTTATAGCCATTTCGTTAATTGAAAATAACGTTGATATTAAAAGCTGAAAGCTATTTTAAACATTTGGTATCTGGAAACATGACTTTTCCTAAAAAAACAAAAAGGACGTTTTCTCAGTTTCATTTCATTTTCATTTCCCTGACTATTATTTTTATTCAACTATTATTTATAAATATCGTTAAATATTAATAACGTTAATTGCGTTTTTTCTATTTATCTAACATTTTTATCAGCTATCGTTATAATGCCCATCTCTACTTATGACCCGTCGAACTTCATCACGCAACTGAATCGACATACATAATGCAATAAATTTTTAGCTATTTAGCTATAATTTTATTAAGTTTTTATGTCGTAAACTGTATTTAATTCATGTAATAAGTCAAATAAAAAAATTAGGCGGGTCAGCTAGTACTATAATATAATGAAGCTTCTAACATTCTAACAAGGTTTTCTAAATTATTAGTATCTTTAAGGTCTTGAAAATCCATCTTAAATACATAAATATGTCTTAAAATTTTACTCTCTCTGTCTACACTCTAAATCTAAAAGGATAGCTGAGTCAAATGACAATAAATAACAAACTCTGTGTTTTAAGTTCCAAAGCCAAAAATAGTAGGTAGAGGTCAATCGCCTTTGTATTGGGATAGAAACAGTGTTAATAATTTGATATATTTTTAAAATTAACTCTAGTTTTTTATTGCGTTATTATCTGTTGTTATTATTGCTTTACATACTGTTTTTAATTAAATTAGATGTATTTCTTATTTAATTAATGAAATGATAACCCGTATGTCAAAGCAGTTGTTATCCAAAAATCCGCCTACGTCCAAATTTTCGTACCGGATCCTACAGCTCTTTAGATTGTGGGTCGAGAAGAGTATTTTTATTTATGATCGCCCTCCTCCGATATAAATGGCAATAGAAGAAATGACGTACTTAATAAATTTTGGACATTTGCCTAAGATCTGACATGCTGTTCAATGTTATCTGCATCTCTTAAGCCCCTGGTAGGTTTTCCTGCTCCCAAAATTCTGTGTCACTGAATGTTACCATCTTCGAGTGTCTTTGTCTACAATCCAAGCAGTCTGCAAATACGGCATTCGAGCATCATTTCTTTTGTATTGTGTTCGGTCAGGTTTTGCAATCCTTTAACGTGAGTCTATGTTTTCGATGAAAGATTTTTCATAACATTCGAAGGCGTCTTGTTCATTTCTTACTTGGTTAATGTCCATTAATTTGAGGCACGCGGAATTGGTCTAACCAATATTTTCACAAGTGCGATTTCGTGTATCTATCTAGATTCTAGACTGTAGGCGTGATCTAGTTTAACAATTATAAGCCAGAAATAACAGCCGCAAAACTTTAAATCTGAGTACACAGGAAATAATAATAGATTATCGAACTGATTTTTACAATTTTTATGTTTAAAACTCGATGGTCGACTCGAAAATGGGTGATTTTCAAGCTGACAACTGTCGAAAAAACGAAAATCGTTTAAAATTTAGTAGTTAAGTTGAATTTATAGTCAATCAATATCTCCATCGTCGATAAAAAATGTCAGAAATACGATCATTGTTTAAAAACGATAATTTCACCCTATCGAGGAAACTTCAAAATAAAATGATCAAAAAAGAAAAGGATAACAACACTTGTTCATTAATAAGCGCTTTGTTTTCGTTTTTAGAATCATTTGTAACTAAAACCTATGCGAATCTGTTCACAGCACATAACTCAAAGAAAATTATTATAAATTTCGTTAAAAATATGGTCGCTGCATAACCAGTTGGATGCGGTTCGCAATAACGGATCAAAATTTCCTTCATTCACGACAAAAACAAAACAACTATAATACCTATTAGGGAGTGCGTCATAAAGTCAATCAGAGGGTATCTCATGGACTATTGTCAACAGAATTTATCAGCAAAAACAGTCTGCCAGATAACCTTTATGACAGTAGAGTGGACTTTGAGAAGCTACATCTGATCTACGTATCTGACACACCTTCTTTTTATTTACTTACTCCGTACTCATTTCTTTGTCATGCAATTAACTGTATTATAAACTACGTACTAAAAGCGACATCTCTATTCATCTAAGCGACAAGTACAAAGGATTCTATGTTTATCTCTTTCACTGTCAGCAGTAAAATAATGCAAGCGGGAAAGAGACAGTGTTAGCTTGACGTTTATTGTCAATAAGCGTAGCTTGGATACCGCAGTATTCTCACTGAAATGAAAAGTTATGAAATTTATAAAAAGGTTAAATTCAAAAATTTTACAATATCAGTTAGTAATATTAAAAATTAGATTTTTCGTTGTATAACGGTCGTTCAATTGGGGGCCCGTTTTTTTTTTTCTAGAAAACCAATGCATAAGACTTCTGTCGTATTTGCCACCTCGGTTTTAACAATCCTTTAGATAGCAAGATGAAAATCGATCAATCAATCAATTCTCCCTTTTACACCCCACTCAGGAGCATAGGGAGGCAACAAGAGCTCTCCATTGCGCTCAATCTTGCGCAATGTTTATGACCTCCTCCCACATCATGTGCAAATTCCTCAGCTTTGCTTCGAAGGAGCGGAACATGGTATGAGAGGGTCTTCCGCGACTTAAGACCATCTGCTTCTCTTATCTCATGAGTAGAGTAGTTTAATCACAATAATAATTAGGTATTTGAAATATAAATAACAAACTATACCTATTTCCTCATGAGCGCCTACTGCCATACAGTTTTCCTTGTCACACGTTATATACGAGCATTGCACTAGATATAAAGTAATATCTATTTCCTACAGGTAAAACACACAATTTAACTCTTATACATAAACCATCGATTTGTTTACATTTTTCAAAGCGCAAAACTAATTATTTCGTAATTTGCAACATTCATAGTGATAAGTGTCTCGTAGTTAGCAGAGCAAGCCGCAAGCGATAACTATCCTTGTTAGTTATACATAGTATTAAAATTCCATTGACATCGCAAGGTCATTTCCTTTTATTATTAATCACAGCTAGTTTTAGTGAAGACCATACATTTTTACTAGCATCGATGTTTTTGTCACAAATTAAACTGTTCTCCGAAGATTTGGTTCTTGCCTTCGATGATTTGCTGCAGAAGCGAGTACTTACCGCCTTCATACGTCCACAAGGTACGAGATCTTTAGGATCTTAATAGTTTTCGTCAGCATTTCTCTATCAATTTTTGCCCTATTCAGGACTATTTCTGAATTGCTGACACCGTTCAAAAGATACGCAACATTCTTCGACGAACTCACATCTGCAAAGCCTGCATCTGCATCTGCCTGTTCATCGTATTCACCTTAAGCGTCAACGATTCGGCTCCCTAACGAATCACCGAACATTGGTAACATTTCGTTATCCTTTGCCTAAACTTGAGATTAAATTTACCTATCCTTGTAAAATAATATTCTAATTAAATTTACTAACTGATGAACATGCATTTCTTGGTGGAGTTTATTTGAAAATAAAGTTCAAATAAAAAATTGTATAACTTTTCCACAAATTTTTATAATCCTGACTATATAGTTTCGTAGGCACAGTTTCTTAGTCTCCTGTGACCATGTAGGACGTGTGCCTACGAAACTAGTCGGGATAATAAAAATTTGTGGAAAAGTTATACAATTTTTTATTTGAACTTTCATATTCTTATGTTTTTCAATGATTTAGGATCGTGGCAATTATATAGATTTCTTGGCTGTATGAACGTTTTTTCCTCTCACCTAGAGAAATGCATCAGGCTTGGCGATTCAAAAAACCATTTATGTGATCTTAATTATTATGTACGTTTATATTCAAATTAAATACCTCCATCGTTATACCACACGGCCATAACAACTCAAAGACAATCATTTCCAAACCATCCAAAACAGAAGCTGCTTTCTATCAATTTTTCCTCTTTATAAATCATTTTTGCTTTTTTATTTTGCTACATGTCATACTATATAAACTTACATAATACGACAAACCATCGAACTTCCATATAGGCCTCATTACAAAATCGATTATTATATTATTTGATTGGCATCCTTAGTGAGTTTGTCCACCTCTTAAAGTATTATATAAATAGATTAGTATAATATTTTATAATAATAATAATTCTAATACATAAATGTATTTACATGAGTGTATACATTTTGCAGGAAGAAGCAGTGTAAATTCTTCATTACACCACATATTATATTATTTAATTTTTAATTCCGGTTATAAATACAAAATTACATATCTGTTATAAATACACGATGTATGATATATTTTATAATTTATCTCAGCTATAAGTATTTACTTGATAATTCATATTACATGTTTTATATTATACTAGCTGATACCCGTCTTGCTTTACGTTGTTGATTTGGCTAGTCAGACTTGAGCCGTAGGTTATTGAACAGGTTTTGTATGCAGCTTTCCCCTTCTCAGGACCAGTAGGCCTAGACAAAATGCATTTGGCAATAGACTACAAACTACTTCGACAATGTAGAGTAGGAAGAAAATTAACTGTCCACTTTTTATATTTTATATTATAAGGATCATTGTTTGGTTTGAATAAATGTTTATATGTTCCAGTGGACAGTTAATTTTTTCGCACTATAGGTACATTAGCGATATCTTTGTTTGTAGTCGAACGCCAATTTGAATTTGTCTACGGCGGCATTTCACGCTAAGATTTAGAATGTGTACCCAGCTAATGTTTCAAAAAAGGAAAAAATAAGAGTCACTGCTAAATATGCGAAAAGTTTGAAAAACTAATGTCACTTTCAATATTTAAGTATAAAAAAAATAGAAGATGAGGAAAAATTAATACTCACTGTTGAATACGCGAAAAAATTAAAAGAAGAATGTAGTTATACATAGGTACCTACCTACCTAGTATTATATAATACGTGTAGTTGTTCCTAATGAAAACCTGTTTGTAGATATAGGTACCTACCTACCTAGTATTATATTATGTATAGTTAGTTTGACCTACTTATGACTGTAGTGATACATTTAATGAGGTACCTTAGGAGAGAGAGGGTGCAAGCGAACACTGCTTTACCGGCTTTAGTCATCTGTCATGGCGTACATATTTTATAAGAAGTTTCGGTGAAAATCTTTATAAAATAAGAATTAAAAGACTTCTACTTATATTTTTTGTATTTCAAATCAAACTTCGATTGATTTTGTACATTTTCATACCGTAATGCTACAGTTCTACACAAAATTTAGACGTATAATTTTACTTTTAAAACATGACTTTCTCATTTTTGTATGAAGATTTTAAATTTTTAGAAATTTGTAAATAATTTAAAATATATTTAATGAAATGTAAATATTTGTATCTCAGATTACCACAATTGTATTTGCGAAAAACTGCGAAGAAAAATATTCAACGCAGAACCTACGGTTTTAGCGTGATGCTCTGACATACAGTTGGAGTGAAACAAATAAATAAATAAATAAATATACATACATTACTGAATTATTATGTAGATTCTTACATTTTTTTATACTTCGTGCTTGGAAATATTTCAACGAAGACTACAATGAACTTCTCATTATTTGCCACGATATTTTTTCATCATATCAATGTTCAAACCGTCACACATATCTATCAGACTTGGACATTTTACTTGTCAATAGATAGTGACCAACATAGATAACAACAAAAAATCACCCTCGCATCACCACTACAAAGGACTGCTTGTCAACGCCAGAAGACACACTAGTTCCTCTACAATAGAAGTTCTGTTATTAAACATCGATGACTTGCAAAATATTATTATATTGTTGTATTCGAATTTCGCGGACATATTGTTCCCGACTTGCCCACGTAAGTGACGACTTCGTGATTGTTCGTGACCTTGATGTGCGCCCGAAGGATCCTACTTTGTAGGGGGACTATCTGCCTTCCACGTCCCCCTCACCATAGGATCAATGACGTCAAATGTTTGTTTGAAGTTTCCATCAGTTTCCATTCCGTGCACTCGTCACTCGTGCAGTCACCATCAAGTCTTAATAGAGTCAACACAAAAAAGGCATCGTCCGTCTTGCGGCGCTCATCTTCATCATACTTTTATAATAGGTTCTTTCTTACAATAAAACCTTCCCTATGTACATACAAAACCTTATATCTCTGCAAACCACTACAAATTCAACAGTTAAATCTAGCTACCTTACTACCTGTCAATAATTTTAGTGTGATATTGTTTTAGTTTCTGTAAATTTTCAACTTCTGGTGACCTCGGGGCTGAGCTCCCGATTTAAAAAGCGTCAGTGTTTAGTGTAGAGACGAAATTTAAGTAGGTGTGAGTCCTGGCACCTGACCCAAGGTCAGGCACAAAAAGTATCTGCGTTCGAAACGAAGTGAGTTGGGTATAAGATGGTACCACCGCATCACGAACGACGCTATACGCCGGCGCACCCAGCGTGAGCCCATCACTTCTACCATTATGGGGAGGAGATGGACTTGGCTGGGACATGTGTTAAGGATGCAGAATGACAGTTGGCCGAGGAGAGCGCTGTTCTTCCTCCCATCAGGGACCCGAAGACGAGGAAGACTCTCCCATACTGTGTTCCGCTCCTAAGTGGGACGTAAAGGGAGTTTGGATTTGGAAATTTTCAACATTCTGAACCTCTCAGAACAACATCGTTAACAATAATAAATACCGAGGATTTTCTAATTTTGTCAACAAGAAAGATTTGATAAATGTGTGATACATAAAAAGAGTGATTGAAAATAATCTTATCTTTGGAATATAAATCTTTGATCTTTACCTTTCGACTTTTTTATACTTCCGTGCTACCTAATGAATAATGATATGGAATACGCAATCCAGTACGTGATCGAGATAATTCTACGAGTAGGTAGGTACCTACGTAAGAATGAGTGATTTTGGTGACAACAAGTTATGTGAGGAAAAAGATAAAGATTTCTTTAATTCTTCTTCTTCCTCTTTGTTTAGATCTGCGATCTGTTTAGGATGTGCTCTAATCAGGCTCCTGTGATGATGAAGTCCAGCTTTCTCTCCATCTCTTTGGGGGACGTCCTGGTGGCCGGCGTGCATCTGATGGGATCCCTTGCATCACGACCTTGGCAATTCTGTTGTCTTCCATCTTTTCGACATGGTCCCTCCAGAACCTTCTTCTCTGTCTGATCCATATTACGATTTTTTTAATTGAGCTATTCTATTCATTTTTTTTTCTTAATAATGGTTGTAAAAATCTAAACAAATAGATCAAAAGAGTGACATGTAGGTATGTTTATAGAAAATTTAACTAATCTGTCCACAGTATTATTGCTTTACTTCAAACCAACACCACTTCAACCTGTCAGAGAAATTCAACCCCGATTTCAATGTCGACAAAACAAAAGCATAGAATCTCCAGTGCTCTGATAACTAACAGGTATCTCCCTCATAGTTATTTTACATATTTAGGTAAAGTACAATTAACGTCTCCTGAGCATTCAAATAATTAAACCCCAAAAAATTTCACTGTGGTATGAAAAAGGAATTTGAAAAACTGAAATTTCAATACAAATTGAAAGAAAAAGAAGAACTAAAAATAGAGTTTAATATATTTTCTCCACAGGCACAGATTTTGCAATAAATTCTAAGAAACCGGCGAAATCCGGTTCATTATTAAAGAAATGTAATCAATGTCCAGATGTAGTATAGTCGCCTGTGACAACACCGATGCGCATCAAATCTGTTCCAAAGGTCACTGGAATAATATTTGTACGAAAAAAAAAAGGAAACAAAAATCGATCGATGACATTTGATTGCATCATCGCGATGTCTATGGTAATTATTGTTTGTTGTTGTCGTCATCTTATTAATATTTAAAATAAACGTACGAAAAATAATAAAAGCAGTCGTTGTTCCTATTTCAAACGTTTTTTTTTAATAGATATCTTGTATGGCGATTATCAAGGCAAGCAACTGTCGCGGATTACAGGCAACATTATACAGGTGCTGTAAGACGAAACGTTGTCCTGTTCCAAGACTGTCGTATCTGGATATTGACTTTTTTAAGGCATCCGTATTTTTGCTTTGCTTTATTTCATAACAATATGAAACACATTAGTTTTGATCAAGCTCCTCTTGAAAAAAAATATTAGAAAATCTGATAAAAAAAAACAATTAGTAGAATAGCATGGAAAAAATACATATATGTACTTCCATCGTTATTTTGCATTAACAAAGTTTGGAAATGTGTATATTCAAATATTTTTATCACAAATCATGATATCTCATGTCTCTCGGTATCTGATTCTTATTTGAAGGTTTCATAAAAAAAGGATGACTCTTTTTTTATTTAATTAGCATGAAAAATCTTCAAGCCATTACAGACACAACTCTGCCACCCAAAAGATCGCGATATACCTATTGTAAGAGAGGATCTGGTATTGCAGTACCCCTATAGAATGAGCTAAATAAAGTGGAAGAAAAGAAACACAATAAGGCTCGTGATATTATAACATCAAAAAACGGTGACAACAAGCACTATATTTCAGGTATGACGGTGTCGCAATAGCCTAGCGATAAACAAACACAATAGTGATAGTGAATATTATTATCAGGCGATTGCAGGAATTGTAGTCTGACAAGCCTACTAAAGCAGACACACACTAGGTAGTATTGCTTATCTATCTGCCAACGATAATATGTTGGACGGGCTGTTGGGTCTACATTCACCTTTACTGAATGCCATTAATACTTTTATACGAATCGTCTCGTATTGTTGAAGGTGCGCCGCGCGAAATAAACTCAATCGATACCTTTGAATGTAGTATTGATAATGTAGGTATAATACGAAAGTATTGACAAATAGATTTTTAATCTATGAACCGCTATAATGTCATAGACAAAAATTAATCTTTCTGTTTAAAATTTGAAAATATTAATTCGAACGATCGAACCAAATTTTGAACTATGCTTCAAAATAAATAGAAATGATTTTTAGTACTGAATCATTCCGATTGGCGCCAGAAGTTACTTTGTCAAGAAATTTGAATTTAGAATAATTGTAGATGGCGCTAGTCGTGCAAATATTGTTTTTAACTTGAAATGACGTGATTAGCTACCTAATTTTTATTTAGTTTATTATTAACTAGCTTATACCCGTCTAGCTTTACGTTTTTGATTCCGAATGTCAGGCTTGATCGGTAGGTAATTAAACTGGTTCTAGTCTAGCTTCCCATTGCTTTGCAGACCTCTATGACTGACATAAGCACAGAAAAAGAAGAATGAAACTTTCACAATTCATAAAAAGAGAGAAGAATGACACTTTTAATGTTTATTAAAATTTTGTATGAAGATACTAAAAAATAGAGATTTTTAAATAGCTCTAAATATATTAAAGTTAATGCAGCAAATTGTATTAAAGAACCATCTCCGGCATTTTGCACGGCTCTGTGCAGATTCATATCTGACGTAGCATTTGTATTTTAAGCGTGATGCTATGACATACGGTAAAAAGCAGATAGAGAAGGAGGGGCTAATGCGAGTTTTATTTAATTTCCCAATTTACCACGCAACTTTCTTAATTTTTTTCTTTCATAAGAACCTTCTCCTGATAAAAGCCAACACGACAAAAAAAGAATTAGTGAAATCGGTTCAGCCGTTTAGGCGTGATGCGATGACATACGGTAAAAAGCAAATAAAAAAACATTTCTGAATTATTATGTAGATTTTCCACGTAACTTTCTTAATTTTTTCTCTCATAAGAACCTTCTACTGATAAAAGCCAACACGACAAAAAAAGAATTAGTAAAATCGGTTCAGCCGTTTAGGCGTGATGCTATGACATACGGTAAAAAGCAAATAAAAAAACATGTCTGAATTATTTTGTAGATAAAATGCAATTTACGATGTAAAAACTTAATTAATTTTAGCTAATTTAATTGAATTATGTTATAGTTATCGTTTATTCGGGTGAAGGATGACTTTCGATGGGACATAAGCTTGAAATCAAAACAATTCCTCTATAATTGCTTTACTTTTTAAAAAAATCAATAGATGGCGGTGTAGTAGGAAGTACATAACATGTGATGTATGTTTGCCTATTGTATAGATACATCGAAAGAGTTGACCAATTTAAACCAATTTTTCTGAATTATTATGTTGAGATTAAATTGTTCAATATATTAATATATGCCTTAATTCTAAACGTCATTTTGAAGTAATATTACCCATCCACCTTGTTCCAATCACGCCGTGCCCCTTAAAAGGGGTAGACAGAGAGAACGGACCACCACACTGTTCTGTCAAAACACACTTCTTTCGCTTCTCCCACCAAATCAAAGATTTTCATACGCCCCCTCCTTTTTTGCCTCTTCGCGTCACCTAAGTTCTTGATTCACGTCTTTCTTGGTCGACCGCGTCTTCTTATACACCTATTTTTTCAGTCTTATAAATTCTTTTTGTAATCGCATATCCATCCATTCTTTCAAAATGCCCAAACCATCTCAACTTATTAACCTTCATATTTCTTGAAATTCCAGATGGCATATGGTAATGGAAAATGAATTTATCGATGAGGATTTAAGGATGATTGTTTATAAATTCTCCAATAAACATATCGATAAATCTACATAATAATTCAGTAATGTATGTATATTTATTTATTTGTTTCACTCCAACTGTATGTCATAGCATCACGCTAAAACCGTAGGTTCTGCGTTGAATATTTTTCTTCGCAGTTTTTCGCAAATATAATTGTGGTAATCTGAGATACAAATATTTACATTTCATTAAATATATTTTAAATTATTTACAAATTTCTAAAAATTTAAAATCTTCATACAAAAATGAGAAAGTCATGTTTTAAAAGTAAAATTATTCGTCTAAATTTTGTGTAGAACTGTAGCATTACGGTATGAAAATGTACAAAATCGATCGAAGTTTGATTTGAAATACAAAAAATATAAGTAGAAGTTTTTTAATTCTTATTTTATAAAGATTTTCACCGAAACTTCTTATAAAATATGTACGCCATGACAGATGACTAAAGCCGGTAAAGCAGAGTTCGCTTGCACCCTCTCTCTCCTAAGGTACCTCATTAAATTTATCACTACAGTCATAAGTAGGTCAAACTAACTATACATAATATTATACTAGGTAGGTAGGTACCTATATCTACACACAGTATGGAGGTTTTCACTAGGAAAAACTACACGTATTATAATACTAAGTAGGTAGGTACCTATATCTATACACAGTATGGAGGTTTTCACTAGGAAAAACTACACGTATTATAATACTAAGTAGGTAGGTACCTATATCTATACACAGTATGGAGGTTTTCACTAGGAAAAACTACACGTATTATAATACTAAGTAGGTAGGTACCTATATCTATACACAGTATGGAGGTTTTCACTAGGAAAAACTACACGTATTATAATACTAAGTAGGTAGGTACCTATATCTACACACAGTATGGAGGTTTTCACTAGGAAAAACTACACGTATTATAATACTAAGTAGGTAGGTACCTATATCTATACACAGTATGGAGGTTTTCACTAGGAAAAACTACACGTATTATAATACTAAGTAGGTAGGTACCTATATCTACACACAGTATGGAGGTTTTCACTAGGAAAAACTACACGTATTATAATACTAAGTAGGTAGGTACCTATATCTATACACAGTATGGAGGTTTTCACTAGGAAAAACTACACGTATTATAATACTAAGTAGGTAGGTACCTATATCTACACACAGTATGGAGGTTTTCACTAGGAAAAACTACACGTATTATAATACTAAGTAGGTAGGTACCTATATCTATACACAGTATGGAGGTTTTCACTAGGAAAAACTACACGTATTATAATATTAAGTAGGTAGGTACCTATATCTATACACAGTATGGAGGTTTTCACTAGGAAAAACTACACGTATTATAATATTAAGTAGGTAGGTACCTATATCTATACACAGTATGGAGGTTTTCACTAGGAAAAACTACACGTATTATAATATTAAGTAGGTAGGTACCTATATCTATACACAGTATGGAGGTTTTCACTAGGAAAAACTACACGTATTATAATACTAAGTAGGTAGGTACCTATATCTATACACAGTATGGAGGTTTTCACTAGGAAAAACTACACGTATTATAATACTAAGTAGGTAGGTACCTATATCTACACACAGTATGGAGGTTTTCACTAGGAAAAACTACACGTATTATAATACTAAGTAGGTAGGTACCTATATCTATACACAGTATGGAGGTTTTCACTAGGAAAAACTACACGTATTATAATACTAAGTAGGTAGGTACCTATATCTACACACAGTATGGAGGTTTTCACTAGGAAAAACTACACGTATTATAATACTAAGTAGGTAGGTACCTATATCTATACACAGTATGGAGGTTTTCACTAGGAAAAACTACACGTATTATAATATTAAGTAGGTAGGTACCTATATCTATACACAGTATGGAGGTTTTCACTAGGAAAAACTACACGTATTATAATATTAAGTAGGTAGGTACCTATATCTATACACAGTATGGAGGTTTTCACTAGGAAAAACTACACGTATTATAATATTAAGTAGGTAGGTACCTATATCTACACACAGTATGGAGGTTTTCACTAGGAAAAACTACACGTATTATAATACTAAGTAGGTAGGTACCTATATCTACACACAGTATGGAGGTTTTCACTAGGAAAAACTACACGTATTATAATACTAAGTAGGTAGGTACCTATATCTATACACAGTATGGAGGTTTTCACTAGGAAAAACTACACGTATTATAATATTAAGTAGGTAGGTACCTATATCTATACACAGTATGGAGGTTTTCACTAGGAAAAACTACACGTATTATAATACTAAGTAGGTAGGTACCTATATCTATACACAGTATGGAGGTTTTCACTAGGAAAAACTACACGTATTATAATACTAAGTAGGTAGGTACCTATATCTATACACAGTATGGAGGTTATCACTAGGAAAAACTACACGTATTATAATATTAACTAGGTAGGTACCTATATCTATACACAGTATGGAGGTTTTCACTAGGAAAAACTACACGTATTATAATACTAAGTAGGTAGGTACCTATATCTACACACAGTATGGAGGTTTTCACTAGGAAAAACTACACGTATTATAATACTAAGTAGGTAGGTACCTATATCTATACACAGTATGGAGGTTTTCACTAGGAAAAACTACACGTATTATAATATTAAGTAGGTAGGTACCTATATCTATACACAGTATGGAGGTTTTCACTAGGAAAAACTACACGTATTATAATATTAAGTAGGTAGGTACCTATATCTATACACAGTATGGAGGTTTTCACTAGGAAAAACTACACGTATTATAATATTAAGTAGGTAGGTACCTATATCTATACACAGTATGGAGGTTTTCACTAGGAAAAACTACACGTATTATAATACTAAGTAGGTAGGTACCTATATCTATACACAGTATGGAGGTTTTCACTAGGAAAAACTACACGTATTATAATACTAAGTAGGTAGGTACCTATATCTACACACAGTATGGAGGTTTTCACTAGGAAAAACTACACGTATTATAATACTAAGTAGGTAGGTACCTATATCTACACACAGTATGGAGGTTTTCACTAGGAAAAACTACACGTATTATAATACTAAGTAGGTAGGTACCTATATCTACACACAGTATGGAGGTTTTCACTAGGAAAAACTACACGTATTATAATACTAAGTAGGTAGGTACCTATATCTATACACAGTATGGAGGTTTTCACTAGGAAAAACTACACGTATTATAATACTAAGTAGGTAGGTACCTATATCTACACACAGTATGGAGGTTTTCACTAGGAAAAACTACACGTATTATAATACTAAGTAGGTAGGTACCTATATCTATACACAGTATGGAGGTTTTCACTAGGAAAAACTACACGTATTATAATATTAAGTAGGTAGGTACCTATATCTATACACAGTATGGAGGTTTTCACTAGGAAAAACTACACGTATTATAATACTAAGTAGGTAGGTACCTATATCTATACACAGTATGGAGGTTTTCATTAGGAAAAACTACACGTATTATAATACTAGGTAGGTAGGTAGGTACCTATGTATAACTACATTCTTCTTTTAATTTTTTCGCGTATTCAACAGTGAGTATTAATAATTTTTCCTCATCTTCTATTTTTTTTATAAATATTGAAAGTGACATTAGTTTTTCAAATTTTTCGCATATTTAGCAGTGACTCTTATTTTTTTCCTTTTTTGAAACATTAGCTGTGTACACATTCTAAATCTTAGCGTGAAAAATTTTGAAAATGATAGATTATCTATAACATATTTGACCGATAATCGCTCATTTTTTAAATCTTAGCGAAATTTTTTTTTGAAAATGAGCGATTATCGATCAAATCTTAAAGATAAATCGTTACGTGTGTACTCAGTTATTAAGATAATATACTCCTGCCGCCGTAGACAAATTCAAATTGGCGTTCGACTACAAACAAAGATATCGCTAATGTATAGTGCGAAAAAATTAACTGTCCACTGGAACATATAAACATTTATTCAAACCAAACAATGATCCTTATAATATAAAATATAAAAAGTGGACAGTTAATTTTCTTCCTACTCTACATTGTCGAAGTCGTTTGTAGTCGATTGCCAAATGCATTTTGTCTAGGCCTACTGGTCCTGAGAAGGGGAAAGCTGCATACAAAACCTGTTCAATAACCTACGGCTCAAGTCTGACTAGCCAAATCAACAACGTAAAGCAAGACGGGTATCAGCTAGTAGGTATATATTAGGGTTATTCATATTTGTACTACGTATGTAATAAAAAGGATCATGTTTCAGTCGGCGTGTGGGCGAAATTGATAAAACGATATATTTTTAAGATGCCGATTGTTAAGCGACCGATTATTTTATGTTTTATAATGCGCTGTAAAAAAGATAAGCTTTTTGTTTTAACAGGCCGCAAACATATTTTATCCTGTGCGCATTTGCGTACCTACATGCATATTATATTATAGGCAGGTGCAATAATTTGACATTGCCTGTACTATGGATGATAGTGAATATTTGGTATATGAAAAGCAATGACCGTATATTATTATGTTGATAAAATAAATAAACATAGCACACACCTTCGATTGTTCAATAAATAATTTAGAAACTTTTATCATGAAACTGTCAACAACAATAACAAATTAATAATTTACTTATATAAATATTTGATATCTCATTATAATGAAAATAATCTGTTTATACATTTTACTATACTTACTCAAATCAAATAATCAATCAAATCTCACTCAAAAGCATAGGGAGGCAACAAGAGTTCTCGCAATGTTTATGACCACAAAATGAATAGACGTTAATTCTTATAGTTCTTCAAATCGAGGGATCATTTGAAAAATTATCATCATTTTTAAAAGTTTTTATTATCTGAGTTTGATCTATGAGTTTACAGCAATAAAAACCATGACAAAGAAGAGAATTTGTAGATAATGAGTATCAAACCCCTTTTCTTTACACATAATAAGAGTCAAAATTATGTCCTGTCTACGCACTGTCAAAGTCAGTGAGTAAACCATTCTCATGGCAACTACAGACAGATCTGCTGAACTTCAACAAAAATCCAATGACGTCGTGCAGTTGCCAGCTTATAAAAAAATAATCATGTTTCAAATTAATTGTGATATTCCGGTGACCGCATTTCTGGTTGCTATAAGGTCTGGTCGTGTGTCCCGGAGACGAAATTTGAAACCCGGTATCCCGTATCTTCTTAACACCTATAAAATCTGAACGCGAGCTTCTAATTACGACGGTTATTGATGATATTGCAATATTAACCTTCTTATTTCCGACTAGCAGGCTACCCGGCCGGCTGGTGAGGCGTTGCCAGTAATCTCCAGTAACGAACGTTGGGAGCCAATAAGTAGCCCTTTATGGTTGAAATTTAACAAAAATGACGAGGTGCCGACTTGTTGATGATAATATTACATCAATCGTGTTTGATTTTTGATAGCTACCTAGCAGAAATCCTGTCGGACGACATCAGGCATAAAAAAAGAATAGAAAAACTTTTGTTTACAATAATTCCACATTTCTTCCAGTATAGTAACAGTGTATGAAGCAAACTCTGATCAAGTGTCCTATTTTCCGTGGATATAATTGGCACAGCAACGAATATCTATTTACAGACGAATAATATCAGAATTCTATACATGTATGAAAAATTGACCGTAGGTACTTGAGTGTCCGATGTATGAAATATATTTTACGTGGGGTGGGGTTAATATATTTTACGTGGGGTGGGGTTAATATATTTTTCGTGGGGTGGGGTTAATATATTTTACGTGGGGTGCGGTTAATATATTTTACGTGGGGTGGGGTTAATATATTTTACGTGGGGTGGGGTTAATATATTTTACGTGGTGGGGTGGGGTTAATATATTTTATCGAAAATACCGAGCTACAGACGAACTTACCAATTATATAATAACTAGCTTCCCCGACAGACGTTGTTCTGTGGTCTAACATAGATATTGAATATGAATTCAAAAGAATGATAAAAATGACTTTTAACCAATGTCATTCCGACCGATGCATCTGTTTGAAACCACATATTTTCCATCCAAATTCTGTCAATCGCACCAACAATTATTAAAAAAGTGACATTTTGAGTCGAACAATATTGTTTTCAAATATAGATTTATCCACTTTTGCGTTTTAATTTATAAAAAATGCGGTTCAATGATAACAAATTAGATAAAGCTTGAAAAAAAATCAATGAAATATCTGCATGCCTATATTTTTAATGTCAATGGTTGTCAGGTAAATAAAACTCGTGTTTTCATAGAATTTTCACAGATGGCGTTGATGTAAGGAAATTCGTTCCATACCTACTAACTTTAGTATTATATTTCATATTATTCGATACCCATTTTTAGATTTTTTATTAGTTATTCTGTTATCCGGAGTGGAGAAGAATCCAATAATTCAAATATCGGAAGAATCTGCTCAGCCGATCTCTAGTTATAAGTGTTCGCACTAACACGACTTTCTTTTATATTATCGATATAGGATGGTTCTGCAAAAAATGTTGGTATAAGTAGAAATTTATAAAGTATCTACCCACTATCATAAAAATACGATATTCGTACCTAATATATTTTATGAATAAAAACATTATGACACGCTTTTTAAAAGTAAATGATTAAAACAAATTGATTCGTGGTTAGAAGAACCCATAAAACAAAAGTAGGTAGACATCCACGACATTGTACAAAAGTTCGCCACACAAGTGCCCATCTGTCAACAATAAAACATCAAACAAGTCAAAACAGATTAGATGTAGACAATATATTTTTTTGAAACATGTGTCATTCATTGAACACAATATAGGAGAGAACGATCTTTCGAATTGCACAACTTATAGTTTTAATACGCAAATAGATTATCCTGATTACATAAAAATTAAAAATATTACGAAAAAAATCAATTTTAAAGCAGGTTACTAAATTAATCTAATCTCCCTTTACGCTCCACTTAGGGGCATAAGGAGGCAATAAGAGATCTCTGTTGATCTTGCGCAATGTTTATGACCTCCTCTCACTACATGTCCAAATTCAGTTTCGAACGAAAGTAACATGTAATGAAAGGGCCTTCCTCGTCTTCGGGATCCTGATGCGAGGAAGTCAAGTTCAAGTCCATCTCCTCCCCACAAGTGTAGAACTGATAGGCCTACGCTGGGTGCGCCGGCGTATAGCGTCGTTCTTGATGCGGTGGTACCATATTTTACCCAAAATTCTCCTGAGGCATTTCGTTTCGAAAGGAGAGACATTTTGTGCCTGATGGGCTTTGGTCAGGTGCCAGGACTCACACCCATACAGGAGAATGGGCAACACACACGCATCAAACGTTTATGTAGGTACATTTCGTCTCGACACTAAACGCCGATACTTATAGTAGCTATAGGTAGTCACCTGAAAAAGATTGAATAGGTGCCTACATTTCTGTTTTAGAATTAATCAATACAACCATCTTTCATAGACCATTCACTCCAAATTTCCTTATAGATTGCCGTATCACTTTTCTGCTTGATATAGTTAGCAATACCTACATGAGACATTCTATCGACTACTCTCTCACAGTCACGAATAAAATGCAACATTGACATAAAACTCTCATATTTTTACCCGTGAGTTTGATAACGCCTTGCAAGCTAATAAATCAATGGCCGTTGTTGAAACTTCAAGGTGAACTGACGGTCAAGGGATAGGTAGGTCTACCTAGATTGTATCGCATCATATGAAATTAATGAGTATATTTTGTAAGTGCGCTTTCCGTCAACATAACGTTATGAAAGAAATCCTCAAAACAAACCCACCCATATTGAGCTTGATGCTGAAGTTTAAAAACTACATCTTTTGAAATTTTATTGAAACAATATAATACCTACTTAGCTATCTTTTTTTATTCACTATTTCATACTAATTTAAAAATATGATAATAGCTGTCAGCAATAACTAAAAATAAAAACTAACTACAAATAAATTTATTGATAAAATATTTGCTATTGGATCAGATTGTTAATCCAAATCATTCCATAACTCAAGCATGGGAAATCTGAGGCTAAAAATGATAAAATTTTCTGATGAAAATGACAGTCTGTACGCGCCAACTTCACTCCAATAGGGACAAAATAAAAGACATATTGACTATTATTCTGAAATGAAAAACAGACGATTGAGTTGCGTCGTATCCAATTTTTATTGAGACTTTTGACATTTCTGTATTCTGAAAATATTTTATCAAATACATAATACATTAGATGCGTAACTACTAGCAACCGATTAAGTTCTAAGCAAGAGCTTCTTGCGTTGAGTTGGAACGTGAATTTGAAAATACCTACCATTCAATATGTCATTGTGAATTGTGATACGCGAATTACATAAATTATTTTTTTAATTTATAATTCGAGGTTTTAATCGCTTTTTTTCATTTACCCTTTGATATTGTTCTGAAAAACATTTGCAAATTTTTTACTTCGTTGCATAATTACGTTACTTATTCTTGTTTTTGTGGTGGTTTTCCTATATTAAGCGAAAGACATTTGTATTTTTTTTTGCAGTTGGTTGACCAAAATGCCAGCATTTTTTTCATACGCAGCGTCGCTACACAATTATTTACCTGCTAATAATAATTAGTTTTGTGTTGTGTTCATATATTCAATGGGCTAATTCTAAAACATTGTATGTCCATATTTTTATACATTTAAAAAAAAAAGGTTTTAAAAAATTAAACTCGTATGTTATTAATTTTTTTATTATCGGTTTATTGTATTTCTTGAAAATTTCTTAAGTAGGTATCTACCTATCCTATTATTCTGTCTTTATCTATCTGTCATACTTTTAATGAATATTTTTATTTACCCATCACGCCGTGTCCCGTAAGGGATAGGCAGAGAGAACGGACCTCCACTCTTTTCTATCGAAACACATTCGCTTCATCCAACGACATTCCATTTTTCATACACCCTCTCCTATTCCTCGTACTTCTTACCTGGCCTTCCTTGAGGACGGACTCGGTGTGTTTTTTTTTTAAATCAGCGGAATGTTTACTAAATAGCTTTCAATAAAAGTATTTTTCCAGTCCCTGTAATTTGATAGAAGGAGTAGAGTAGAGAGATACTTCTGACGGCTGCGAGTGTTGTCAACGGGGTCAGAGTACATAAAAATATGAACACAGTTTTGTTATTATAATTATTGTATCTATCATCTCATTGTTGTTGTATTATTTTGATTGTACCTACCTATTTGCTTCTATTTCTTGTTAATGGCTCACCCCGTATATGTTTACAAATCTCAACATAATAATTCAGAAAAATTGGTTTAAATTGGTCAACTCTTTCGATGTATCTATACAATAGGCAAACATACATCACATGTTATGTACTTCCTACTACACCGCCATCTATTGATTTTTTTAAAAAGTAAAGCAATTATAGAGGAATTGTTTTGATTTCAAGCTTATGTCCCATAGAAAGTCATCCTTCACCCGAATAAACGATAACTATAACATAATTCAATTAAATTAGCTAAAATTAATTAAGTTTTTACATCGTAAATTGCATTTTATCTACAAAATAATTCAGACATGTTTTTTTATTTGCTTTTTACCGTATGTCATAGCATCACGCCTAAACGGCTGAACCGATTTTACTAATTCTTTTTTTGTCGTGTTGGCTTTTATCAGTAGAAGGTTCTTATGAGAGAAAAAATTAAGAAAGTTACGTGGAAAATCTACATAATAATTCAGAAATGTTTTTTTATTTGCTTTTTACCGTATGTCATCGCATCACGCCTAAACGGCTGAACCGATTTCACTAATTCTTTTTTTGTCGTGTTGGCTTTTATCAGGAGAAGGTTCTTATGAAAGAAAAAAATTAAGAAAGTTGCGTGGTAAATTGGGAAATTAAATAAAACTCGCATTAGCCCCTCCTTCTCTATCTGCTTTTTACCGTATGTCATAGCATCACGCTTAAAATACAAATGCTACGTCAGATATGAATCTGCACAGAGCCGTGCAAAATGCCGGAGATGGTTCTTTAATACAATTTGCTGCATTAACTTTAATATATTTAGAGCTATTTAAAAATCTCTATTTTTTAGTATCTTCATACAAAATTTTAATAAACATTAAAAGTGTCATTCTTCTCTCTTTTTATGAATTGTGAAAGTTTCATTCTTCTTTTTCTGTGCTTATGTCAGTCATAGAGGTCTGCAAAGCAATGGGAAGCTAGACTAGAACCAGTTTAATTACCTACCGATCAAGCCTGACATTCGGAATCAAAAACGTAAAGCTAGACGGGTATAAGCTAGTAATAAATAAGAGCTCAATGTGGACGTACGATGTTTTAGAATTTACCCATCGAGAGGTAGTGTTATCGCCTGTACTTAGTCTTTACCCACTACAGACAACCATACAAATAACGCGTCACACAACTCGTATCTCGCACCTGAATGCAAAGTACACCACCTGTCTTATCTTTAATTATTATTCTTGTTATGTATAGAGCTCAGTGCTTACGACAGTATGGCTAAGAACACGTAGAAAGCGGATTCCGACCCGCGCCGACCGGCTCATAGATTGTTGTCTATGGTTTCAATGCATTTAAATGGACATGCCGGAAAGCGGGTTCCTGCTTTTTCTGTGGGTATCCCCATTCAAATGCATAGTAACATTCTATGCGCCGGTCGGCCGTGTCGGAATCGGCTTTCTACGTGTTCTTACCCTATGAATACACGCAGAAAAACCTCGGACGACAAACCGAAAACCCAATACGAATTATCTATACCTACTTTGTTCGTTCTCTCCAGAAATAAAGTATACGAATTCTAAACTTTTTGTACCAGAACGAATTCCAACCAGTTTATCACACATTACACACCCATCATTGACATCCCACTGAAAAGCATTTTTATTGGACGAAAGTGCAAATGCATAAAAAGATTAACTTTATATTTCTTTAGTCATTCTCTTCAGAAATAGAGTATTTACGTATATGAATTTTCTTCTTCTTCTTCTTCTGCTGTTGTTATAAACATCTTTCCCGGCTATCATGCATTATATTAAGTTGCCTAAATCCTTATCGTATAATTTGAAATTGAAACCATGTTGCAGTTATTGTTGATTGCACCTCACCGAACTTAAATGGCGGACTCACACTTGATGTCGTGATGTCTTCTCTCGATATATTGAAACAACTCTTGCCTTTTTCAAAATCTTGCCGAAAATGATTTTATTTTCTAGCGCACCTGATCGCTATTTGGCTAGCTTTGGTTTCAAAATATTGCTTAAAGCTCAGGTTCGGGGTATTTGTATACGGTGAAAATATTGAAAAATTGCGAGGAAAGCAGAAAAAAACAACAATTTAGTTTTCTCATTCAAAGTCTTCATGCCTATTCGATGTCACATCATTATTTTTTTTATTGTGAGCTACTGGAAACGAAATATACCTACCTACTTAGGACGTAGGTGATACTACGTTTACCGAGTTAGTTAGTATCTATATATTAATACGTGAAGGAAAAACTTTGTGACTATTTTTACGAAAATTTCGCGGACCTAGGAGTATGAAATTTCGCACATTCATAGTTTATATAGAGAAGGGGTGGCGAATGCTAATATTTTTTTTAAATTATGTATAAAAATAGATTAAATCAATGAAAAAACATTAAGCACACTACTGTAATGCTATGTATTTCATACTCACACACACCTCGATGTATTTGACATTATATGACACAGATCTTTTGTTTATCTGTGATCAAATTGAGAATATATTAATATTTTTTTTTGTATTAAATAACCATAGAAAAAACTTCATATCAACATTTCAAATTTGACGTATCCATGTTATTATTTTTGAAAGAAAATTGTGAAATAGCGCTCGCTCAGTTTTTGACAAAGCAAACTTAATAATGTTCAAACTAAAACTAAATTAGTTATGGTCGAATTTCGAGCACTGCCCGACCACTAGTTTAATGTTATTCTATGAAATCCCATAGTTAACTTTTTATACCGCGACTTATTTTTTAATAGGTTGTATTATATTGATAATATTATGATGTTCAAGTATTCTCTGAAATACTCGACATAGTCTTAAGATAATTCATTAATCGTATATGTATTTTATATGAAGAATTTAGCACTTTGCTATGTGAAATTTAGCAGAACGTTATGTGTGCAATTGTATGTGTTATCTGTTATACAGTTTGTATGTGTGTAGTGTAGAGGCTTAAGTGTAAAAAAATGATGAAATCGAGTCTTGGGTGACGTAATATCCGTTGTTTTTATAGGGAACCTGGGTACCTGTCTAAGTATGGGGTACCGCATTAAAATTACATAGTTCTTACAGCGAGTTACTTCTGTAATAAACTTCTTTTTCTTCTTCTTGTGTGGTTGACTGTCAGCTGTCTATCCATTTCTTTGGTGGTCTGCCTGAGAGTCGTATTCTATGAGGTTAGCTGATGTACATGTAATATTATGAAGTCTGGATGAGTCTTTGAGATCTTTTTGCTTTTCCCGTCTTCCCTTGTATTTGTTATTCTATCTCTGGGGGTCTTCCCAGCAATACTTAAATAAAAAAAGTTTATATTCAAATTTGGTTTACAATAATTAGGTACCTACCTAATCAGTTTTTTTTTATTATGAATACCTATAATATTTTGAGACGGTGATTCTACTGACCTAACTCTGCTTTATATATATTTGCGAAAGATGCCTGTGATTTGATCACTGGAGATTTTATTTAATTGTATCATGACGTGTTTTTTGTTGTTGTTCAGTGTTCAGTGTTGTATATTGTTTCATTCGTAAATAAATAACAAAAATAAAGATGTAAATGTTTGACAGTGTGTTTCGGGTTTGAATCCGATTTCATAGTTTCATAATTCAGTTATTGTGAAATTTAAAGCAGAAAAAAGTTTTTTTTATTTTACGTGACATGCTTCGTAATTACACAATTATTAACACTTTCAACTACTTTATCTAAAAAGAGTTCAGTAGAATTTAGTGGTGATCCTTCCACTCTGCCTACCTTTTAAGGCAAATGGGGGGTTCAAAATGAAGGATTCCTTAAGAAGAAGAATGCATGAGTTAGAAATTGACATAGAAAGAAATATAATAATATAGGTACATAGAAGTTAGTTTTGACGCAAGTTGCATTATAAAAATAAATGATATTAAAGTATGTATGTATGTATGTGTTGGTGGAAATATGCGGTTGTATGCGCGAGCATTCGTTCCTACACAAAGGTCGAACTGACGTGCCCGCGTCTCGACCAATCAGCGGCCGGCGTTGGAGGGCTCGACTTTCCACAAATACTATGAATTACTGATACGTCTGTGTATTGGGGCTACATTCCACCAGGCTCGCGGACACGCCACGCAGCAACTCGCTAACATGAAACCCACTAAAAATTCAAATATTAGAAATTAATACTTAATTTAAAATTTAGAATAATTTTAAAATGTCCTTAACTCTCAACACTGTAATGAGATTGTTTTTTTTTTACCCATCACAGAGAGGACGGACCTACAATCTATTCTATCCAAGCACACTAAACTTCTTCCGCTTCTTCTATCAACATACCGTTTTTCATGCAACCTCTCCTATTACTCTCACTTCTGACCTGGCCTTCCTTGAGGACGGTATCGATGTGTTCAAGTCATTCTCGGTCGTCCACGCTTTCTTACATCTTTCTTTTCAACCTTATAAATTTTCTTTATCATTCTGTAATAATATATTCTTTCCACATGCCCAAACTATCTGAATTTATTGACTTTCATCTTTGCCACAACACTAATTTCCATGCCACATTCCTCCACATTTATTTTTCGTAAAGCTCTCATCTCTACTACATTTTTACACTACGTTGTTTATCATAGTAAGTCTTAATGCACCGCCAGCCCTGCTTTGGTTAAAAGAGGCTGGTAGCAGAGATTTTTGGTTAAAAAATTATTTCATGCAAATAAATAAATAAAATCTTTTCTGTACAACGGATACCATTTTTTCCTAGGTAACCAGCCCGTTCAATAGTTCTCTTCTTTTTCTTTTGATTTCATCCCCCATGGACCCCTAATGAGTGACTTGGTATAACAGAACGACTTCGTAAGATAAAATAAAATAATGAACATTGAATTAAATGCCGAAGGGGTGTAAAAGGTCTCATTGGTATGTCGTCAATGTGCAAAACCGCAGATAATTCATTCAATATGACTCACATCTACTTTGGGTAGAAATTACCAGGGAAAAACACGTCTAATTATTCCGACACTTCTTGAAATCGAAATCAAAATCTTTCGATAATGTATGTAACTTCTTAGACAACTAGGCTATCGAGATCAATTGTTATGTACATTGTACACGTACATTTGAATCGGAAAAAACTGTTGAAAGTTTAACCACATGACAAATAATTGGTACTTCGTTGGGGTATTGAAAGACGTGGATTCGAATCGCAATTCCGACCATCTACCACTTTTGCGTCTCATGCTTTGCTCTCCGTGAAAGAAATCAAATACATACGTTTTTTCAACCATTTATTTATTCATGATTTAGAAAATTATTATAAACTAGCAGTCTGTCCCTGCTTCGCACGGGTAGGTATACATAGGTATTTAAAAAAATAATTTAGTTTTCTTATGATCTTTATAGATCCCTAACTTTATCAAAATATTCTATAGGCTATGTTAATCTGGAATAATGTAGCATTCTAATGGTCCCCTACCGCCGGCTCGTACCCCAGTGACGGCTATATCTCTGCCGCATTTCAATTTTTTTTTTTAATAAATCAACACTTATTGTGGCATTATTATAATAGTTAGACGTATGCTGTCGCGACACTTTTTGTAGGTAATTATGTCTTCTACAAAGTTGTCGTATATTATTTTATTCTATCATCAATAGTTTTCACAGCGCACGCGATATAAAGAATATTTTAGGTAATTTTTTTACACCTTGTGTTACATTATTGGAGTTTTAGTAAGGATCCCAAATATTTTTGAAAATTCAATATAGCCTATGTTCACCGGGGAGAGTGTAGCTTCCCAACAGTGAAAGAATTTTTCAAATCGGTTCAGTAGTTTCGGAGCCTATTCCCGTCAAACAAACAATCAATCAAAACTTTCCTCTTTATAATAGTAGTGTAGATACCTATATCGTTTTATCTGTTTTGTACAACTTTTTAATAGTATACAAACTTTTCAATTATGTGCTGACTATCAGTGCAGATCCTTTTTCATCATTAGGTACTATTTTTTATTAGTTAACCACTATACTATTTTTTGTTTTTTTTTTTTATAATAAAACCTACCGATATCTTTGAGTCCAGACAGAATTAAACGTGCTTCAAGGATACGAAAGAAAGTAAACGCCATTTTATGTTTATCTATTTAAAAAATAATACTTCCAGTGTCGATATTTTTATTATTAAAATAATTATTGTGCTTTTTCATATATCTGGCGATTTTTCTTTTAGTTCATTGCTGAAAATTATATTTTCCAATAGAATTCTAACAAGAATCAAGCCTGAAAATTAAAAAAAAAAATAAAGTATTTTACAACAACCTGAACCTTTGTAAAAATGTTTACAAGTGTGTGTGTGTGTGTGTACACACGCACATGCGCACACTAGCGGAGGCTGTTTTTATATACAAACTTGTGTGCATTCTTATCTATTTGCATGTATACCACGAACCGGTGATTGTACCGTTGTGTGTCCTTGTCTACGACTTAAAACACCGTACGGGTGTGAAAGAGAAAATATAAGGCTTCAGTGTGTGGAGCTTATAAGAATTTCTGTTTAGTAATGTCGACATCGTGCGCACATGCTCAGTTGCAAAAAGTCTCTTGTGAGGTGTAGTCGTGTTTCCCTGACGTTTTTTTTTCATACATAAATTAAAATTAAACGTATTAGTTGCACAAGTTCCAATAATAATATAATATTAAACGCCAACAATACGTATTGAAGTACAACTACCTCATAAATAAGTAAAAATAAAAACAAAGTTGATAAAAAAAATGGGTGTTGCAACAATGATATTACCGACTGTAAGTAAACTAGAATTTTCGTTCTTAATTTAAAATTTTCAGCGTTCTCTTTTATATTTGTATGAAAAAGCCCGCCTTTCAACTGTTTTCAGTCCTCTACGTCACTTTAGTTCGTAGTTTTGCCACAATGCGTCTGTGACCGTTTTGACCTTGTTACAATTTTATTGTACGTTCCTTTTATAACATTCTTGTTTTTTTTTTGAATACTTATTTATTGCATTTTCTTTTACTCATTTAACCTACCAGCCAATCTAACGATAAAAATAAACCAATATTGACTGTGTGAAAAAATAAGTAACTTTTATGACCATTGTCTCACTTTATGTAGGTAATTGTGAAATATGTATTTTTTCATAATCCTTCTAAAAGAAACCTTTTTTAATACATAAATACTGTTAACACGTTGATATCATCAAGTTATACCCCTTGAGGGGAAGGCAGAGATGTAAAAGAACAATTACACCTCCTGTTTGTTTGTGTAATTCATAAAATAAAAACTTAGGTATATATTTTTATATTAATATTCTATTTCCTATATAGTCGATAAAAATATTCTATTTCAAGCTTGTACATATAGATAGATGGCGGTAGTGCTTGTAATAATATTAACCAAGGTTGACTGGTTGAATTGTTAAAAATGCATAACGTTAGACTATAATTGCCCGTACGCCGGAAACCTGCAAAATAATTCCGACTACCATCAGACCTATACCTACTCTGATCTACCTTTCTCTGTTGATTTTAATTATATTATTAATGTTGTCTCTGGTTTTTCTGACGTCTGCCAAATACTAGTTTACATATCTATTATATTACTATATTACTTAGATAAGGAAAGAAAGGGGATACGTAACTTCTATGCATTGCCGTACTAAGAATCTGTGACCATTTCGCCATTTTTTGGTGGCAGGTACAAAATACATTTTTTGTACTAAATATAAATATTTTGCCACAACTGCAAATTATAAACTCTAAGGAACATGCATGCGATGTCAAACAAAAGGTAGGTACTGGAAGAAAGGAAACTTTTAAGCGCCACGGATGATCCGAAAAGTGACAGGCTGGTGGCAAACAGGCTCTTTTTCTATAGGAAACAAGTATAAAAATGGTCACACGCCACCGGGCATAGTTACGTATCCCCTCTCTTTCCTAATCTAAGCTATATTATTATTATTATTACTAAGTACAAATGACGTATCATTTACGCAAAAGATGATGTATAGCTTTGCCCACTTGAATATGTAGTTATATTTCTTGTGGGTTGTTGACTGTCTCAGTGTCTCACGCACATACTAATTAATTGAAATGAGTCTAAATTTAACCGCGACAAGAAACCTAGTGTTTTTTACTATTTTTCTTTTGGCTATGGTCTCGTAATTGGTTCCATTGTTTTTTCCTGTTTGAATTCAAAACGAAATTTTGTTCTATGTCAGTTAGTACATTTTTATATTTAGGTATAACTACCTAAATTTTCATAGAACAAAAAGTGAAGCCTAATTGACCGGGCCCGGCCCTTTCGACATATTGGTTGTAAAGAGATTCACGTTAGTACAATTTTTTTTAATATTTTGATTTTTATTTATACTAAAAGGGGACTCAAACTACTTAAAAGGCAATAAAGAACATATTAAGAATACACTCCTCAAAGAAACATGACCACTTTTTGCCAACCAAACTGTCGAATGTTGAAATATTTGGTCTTCACTTTTTATTGCAAGTCAGGGATATATATTTTGTATAGAATTATGTGTGTTAGAAGTATTTTCTGTGTTTAAATTCAAAACGAAATTTGTTCTACGTCAAATTTTCAATGTTTAAATTCAAAATAAAATTCGTTCTACGTCATAAATGTTTTCTATGTTAAAAATGTCGTAAAGATTTTGATTCCGTTTTCTCCCTTATGACGTCATTCTTCGCCCACGTTACCCCTACGCTTCCCATTGATGTTATTTCCACGG
The DNA here is from genome assembly GCA_963576905.1 of Mystacides longicornis. Lineage (NCBI taxonomy): Eukaryota > Metazoa > Arthropoda > Insecta > Trichoptera > Leptoceridae > Mystacides > Mystacides longicornis. The sequence goes on along the minus strand of OY756436.1, from coordinate 21,291,184 downwards.
GGTTGCAAGGGTACAGGCTCCTACAAACCTCCCTAAAATGCTTCCACCTCTGGCTGTGACCTTACACCCACACCTTCCATTCATACCGCGTTTATAACATTGTCTTTGTTTCAATAAATAAATTCGATCCATAAACAAACGTGAAAAATATTTAATTACATATTACCTAGTTTAAAAGATTATAATGATATCTTTATGTTGATACACATACAAAATACATATATGAATCACATCTTTCGATATAAAGATAATATAATATGAGTTGCGAAATTATCTTTAACACTTAAATTCCTTTTTTTATCAATTATTTTTACCGCTTCGTAGGATTTATTATTATCTAAATTATCATTCTAGAAATGTTTTAAATGGAATCATTGTATAAAACAATTGTATGGTAATCTTATGACTGGATACGCTAAAATTTGTTAACCCTCGCAACGAGAGAGGTTGCAGTTCAAATCCTTTCCCATACGACAATATATTGTATACAAAAATACATGACAGCAGTCACAGTCTTTAAATTTGGTTGCTCTTTTGTTCCCAATAATTCCCAACTTTTCTCTCTATATTTCATTAATAATTATTATTAAATATCTATACTTGTTGTATACATGGGATTTTTTGACATGTTGAACATGTTGAGAATTCTCATGATTAGGAGTTTCGGAGACTTAAACATTACCACCTAATGACGAACGTTGTGAACGTAAAGTGATCACACTAAGCCAGCCTTCGAAATAACAGTAGAAGACGGTCGTAAGCCCGTAGTGGTTTGTTCCATTTAAAAATCGTATCATCAGTAATGAATTGTTAGAGTCATTAGTTGTTACATATTCAAAAATAATTTGCTGTCCGTGCATGTGTCTCGCTAAAACTTAAGAACTGAGCTGGACCAATTTGGCTAATTTTTGTATCAAAATATACGTATAAGCTAAGGGTATTTTTAAACGTTAAGAAAATATGAAAAAATTGCGAGGAAAATGGTGAAATAACAATTTGTTTTCACATAAAGAGTCCCTATATATCTGTCAACAATGGCTCGTTTTTTTGTGGTCGGTTGCTTTTATCTTACAGAATGAATCATTCATTTCTTTCTGGGAAGAGAATTACGTGTACTTCTTCTTCTTCTTTCAATCAATCACCATTATTTGACCTCCAAAATTATCTCTTCAATAGGTACAAGTCCTGAAATTCACGCATAGGTATTCATGACCTTTTTCAAATGACCGCTAGTTTGCGTCGCCCCTGTCGTGCATGCTGGTGAGGAGTGTTTCTGATGGGTCGTATAGTCAAGCATTTCTTTTATGTCTAGGTTCTAGTTCCTTACTGATTCTGTAGTCCATATTATGTTATTCTTCAGGCGCATTGACAAAACTAATGGTTGGCCAGAAATTATATATACCAACCCTAATTCTTAGATCAAGAAAAATTACGATGTACATAGGTACATAGTTATGTTCTAAATACAGACATAGAGTTCGTTGCTTGTAATAACAACATATATATGACTGATTATGTTCTGTATTTAAGTCTATAATTTCTCTTGTTTATCTATGACCAGCAGCCCGATTCACGGAAAAGTTTAAGTCTAAGTTCGAACGAAGTTCGATTCAAACTTTTGTGAATAGGGCTGCTGGTAATAATAATTATTGTAGGCGGCGACTATCTACAGTCTATGTACCTATTCACGGAGGGTTTGAATCGAACTTCGTTCGAACTTCGAACTAAACTTACACTTAAACTTTTCCGTGAATCGGGCTGCTGGCTATATAATTATCTTTCCATGCCTGCGTTTCTCAACCATAAAACATCGTTAACACACATTTAGGTAACTAATATATGAATACATGCAAGAGTTGAAATATGTTAAAAAAAATATACCTAAGTACCACCCCGTGTCTTAAGGGGTAGGTAAAGAGAGCGGACCTCCACTCTCTTCTATCCAAACAAACTACATTTCCTTTTTTTCATCGACGTTAGGTAAGTAGGTACATTACTCACACGACTTCTCCTTTTTATTTTGCTTCAGAACTAGGGGCCTTACTTTGCATTTACATAGAGATTCCGATCCAATTACAATTTTAATGACAATGTCATTCATTAGGCATCCATCTATAATCTATGTTACGCAAGTTTCATTGTTAAAAAAACTCATAAAATTACCTCCAAAACATTACGTTACACAATATAAAAGTTTTTGTGACGACTTGATTAAAAAAAGGATTTGTATCGCTGTGACGGAAATCATTATCAGAAGTAAAAATACGATAACCAATTATGACACATTACATTAAATATGGACCATTCAACTATTGTACACACATTCAGTGCGCCTACATACCTCTATTAAAAGTGCTATTATTGTTGACGTTAATCACAGATAAAAGAAATTAGAGCGATTTGTCAAAAAAGTTAATGCATAGATAATTAGTTGACGTATGTAAATAAAAATATGTGCATACTCCTGGATTTATGCAAAATATTTAGCAGTTATGTGTATTTTTTAGTATTAGCCTAGACAAAAATTCTCATGAAATCTAATCCAATCCAAACTCCCTTCACGCCCCACTTAGGGGCATAGAGAGGCAACGAGAGCTCTCCATTGCGCTCGATCTTGCGCAATGTTTATGACCTCCTCCCACACTATGTCCAAATTCCTCAGCTCTGCATCGAAGGAGAGGAACACAGTATGGGAGGGTCTTACTCGTCTTCGGGATCCTGATGGGAGGAAGAACAGCGCTCTCCTCGGTCAACTGTCATTCGGCATCCTTAACACAAGTCCCAGCCAAGTCCATCTCCTCCCCATAATGGAAGTGATAGGCTCACGCTGGGTGCGCCGGCGTGTAGCGTCGTTCGTGATGTGGTGGTACCATCGTACGCCCAGAATTCTCCTGAGGCACTTTATTTCAAAAGCTGAGACCTTTTGTCCCTGGGCTTTGGTCAGGTGCCAGGACTCACACCCATATAGGAGAATGGGCAACACACATAAAAATTTAAAATATTTTTATTTATATTTTTGTTTTAATTTTTGCTTCAGATCCGGGATCAGTGTGAGGAATTGATCCTTACCGACAAGCAGAACAGGGAGATAATGGTCAGGCTGCTCCATGATATTGAGCTGGGGCTCTCCAAGAAAACACATGACAAAGCAAATGTCAAATGCTTCGTCACCTATGTGCAAGATCTTCCAAATGGAAAAGGTTAGTCAACATTACTTACAATCTTTAGTTTGTTACACTTATAGTAGCTCTAAGATCTCTCACCGCATCTTCCATCCATTCATCCAAGATTCAGTTGTGTGCCAAGAATAATAATTTTCTTTGATATTCGATCATGATCCATCAAGCTTCTAAGCTAAGGAGTCTTAATATCTAAGTTAATTCTTCAAATCAAATATCTATAACATACATTTATTGTATACGGTAATTTGGCATTCACCTACATAATATTTTTCTCAAAAATTCTTTAGGTACTATTAAATATACAAAAATAAAAATATACCTTATCATTTACACATAAATTATAATGAATGAATAAATCAACACTTTTCTATACAAAGGTATCAGCATAGTTGGCGGAACATTGTATTATTATTGTCTAAGGGTAAGAACACGTAGAAAGCCGATTCCAACCCGTGCCGAGCGGCTCAAAAATTGTTGTCTATGGTTTCAATGCATTTAAATAGGCATGCCGGAAAGCGGGTTCCTGCTTTTTCTGTGGGTATCCCCATTCAAATACATAGTAACATTCTTTGCGCCAGTCTGCGCGGGTCGGAATCGGCTTTCTATTCTACGTGTTCTTACCCTACGCCAATTTTTTCTATTCAACTGATCCCACACTTAAAGTGAAAAACCCAAAAAATTTCTGACCCAGCCAAAAATCGAACCCGGGACAGAATATAATATACATATTGTACCGGACGGCGTCATTAAATCGGATCAGCGAAGTAAAAACCAAATAATATTGAAATAAGATTGATTTGTATAAATTCGATTGTAAAGGACATTGATTGAATTGTATAGATAATATTGCATAAAATGATTGATTTATTGATAATATGGATATGATTATGACTCGATCATGTAAGCTAAGCGCCTCGGCCACAGAAATAAAGGGTTCTTAGTTCCCACCGAACGGACCGAGGCGCGAGGCCCGCGAAATAATTATGTAATAGATAATAAAAATGCATTGGCATATTGAGGCAGCCCTGGCTGCGGGAGCTCCTGACAACCCTATCTCCCCGTGTCCAACAATAGAATGACGGCGGCTGCGCGCGACGCGCGCTTAAAAACCCCTTAAACGTGGTATCCCCTCCCCTACTGTTTGAGGGAGGGCCAAGAGGCCTGCGAGCCAGGACACGCGGAGGTAGGGTGCAGCCTCCCAATAATGGTCTACTCCGATGTAAAATCATGTGGCGATCACAATGATACCAAATACATCGGGGTAGGCCAATTAATTAAGATTTTAATCGACCTTTCGCGGATTGATCGGAAAATACCGAAAACCGATATATCAAGGTTAGCGCGATCTGGTGAGCATGTCCCGATTGGAAATCGCGCGGCGATTCCAACGAGACCAAACACATCGGGGTATGCCCCAGATCCGCGGAGATAATCCGCGAAAGGTCGATAATTAGAATAATTGAATTTCGGCCGCGACGGCCGCTGGTCCGTCGCACGTCCAGGCCGGTTCGGGGCGAGGCTCTGAGCCCGTTCCCGGCGTCCGCTCCGTTCGCCACGGACGGGGGACACTGGGTTTTCCCCAGATACCGTTATGTCGTGAATATAAGCAGACATTTTTGTATGAAATATATCATTCTTCGTTTACTCTTGGCTTTGACTACACCTACCTACCTGCTCTCTCTCTGGACTACTCAACTGGCTGACTTCTACCTTGGACTTCTCTCTGGACTGTTTGGACCCTTCTCTGGCTGGCACATTGGACCGTGGACTCGACCCTTGCAATAGGACCTGGACTCTGGCTGATACCACTGGACCGAGACTTCTCTCGAACGCGCGCTAAGACCCGAATTGAGTACGGTCTTACGTGTCTATTAGGAGATTTCTCGTCGAGGGCGCAGGGCGCAGAAGAAGACGTCGGATCTCACGAACGCATCGCAGGCCCGAACTAAGTACGGCTTGCGTTGTTACTAGGAGTTCCTCCATCCAAGGACGCGGCCGGGCGAACAGAGAGAGCTCTCGAACGCATTGCGGACCCGAAGCTAGTAGGGTCTTGCGTGTTATTAGGAGACCGATCTGAGGCGGGAAGCATTTCTCGAACATACGGGGCCTGAACTGAGTAGGGCCCGCAGTATTATTAGAGAGTTCCCGTCTTCTGCGCAAGCGACGAGCGACATAGTGCATTCCCCTGGTAGCTGGCTAATTCTTTAGAGCCTGCACCTGCAGTCCCTTGTACCGCGCGCGAGTCGTGTGGTACAAATTGGTCCTTCAGAGCCGGGATCAGCTGCTACCAGGATGCCTATGTCGTTGCGTTCCGATGCCGGCGCCGGGAGAAGTGCGGAGCAGGACGCCGAGAGCCACCACGACTCTGACGCTTCTTCGACGGCATCAACCACGAGAACGAGAACGGATGACACTGTCCAGCAGATGCTGCGGCAGATGAACGAGCTGCGGAAGGCGCTGGCTGCCAGTCAAGCCGAGCTAGCAGCCTTCCGCTCCACCGATCGCGGCCAGGCACCGGCGAGTGCCCCCGCAAGCACCGAACCAGCGCCCGCGAGCGCTGCAGAAGTGAATCGCGTAACAGCACCCGCGAGTGCTGCCGTGAACAGTGATGGCGTAAGGGTGCCCGCGAGCGCCCCCGCCAATAGTGCAGTGCATCATGAACTTGGTCGGGCCCCCCTGCCGGGGAGCTCGGCTGTACTGAACAATGACGCGTACCGCGTCACGGCGCCCGCGAGTGATCCATCGTGGCCGTCTGACCACCGAACCGCGCACCCCGCGAGGGTGAGTGCCATCCAAGATTGGATGGAGGCTGGGGGACGTCGCCCCCAGTACGAGGATGTCCCGCGCCTCACATACGGCGACAGGGACCGCGAGTGGCGAGATAACGTCCTGGCCCGCCAGACGGGAGTCAAGGACTTGCCTCCCTTTGACGGGAATGCCGCTGACTGGCAAGGCTTCAAATTAATATTTGAAGAAACGACGAAAACGTTCGGGTGGACGGACGCGGAGAACCGCGCCCGTCTCAACCACGCGCTGCGTGGAGAAGCCCGACGCGTCGTGGGCCCGACCTTGTACTGGTCGGGCTCTGGGGCCGCCGCCCGTGTAATGGCGGCCCTTGACGAGCACTACGGCGGTACGAACAACGCCGAGGCCGTCGTGAAGGACTTGTTGTCCAAATTCAAGCCGCGGTCCACGGACACAGTGTGTCTGGACGAGGTCCACGAGTTTTGTTTGCTCGTGGACAACGCAGTGTCTACATTAGCGCCAGTAAAGAACGGTGCCTTGCTGACGGACCAGAGGCTGCTGGGGCAGTTCCTCGCCAAGATGCCGTCGTGGGAATGTGTGGACTGGGCGAAGACCCATCGAAACAGCCGCGGTGATCGCTCCTTGTTGGAGCTTAGTGAATTTTACCACGGCTGGAGAGAGATGTTGAAAAACGCGGGCTTTGTGCGGGAGCTGAAGCTCCCGAAAACACGAGCCCGCCCAGTGCTGGCCGCCTATGCCGAGTCCGGTGAGGGCGTCGATGAGGGGGGGCAACAGCCTCTCCGCCCTGCAATACCGACGACCCGCGCCGAGACTAAGCGACCAGTGACAGTGAAGTGTAATTTGTGCGGGTTACCGAATCACAGAACCCCGAAGTGCCGCGAGTACTTAGCTAAGAACACAAGTGATCGGTGGAACATGGTGAGACTGAAGAAATTGTGCTTCGCCTGTTTAGGCACAGATCATAACAGTACAAAGTGTAAATCGAAGTGCGCAGTGGAAGGGTGCATTAAGTCACACCACCCGACCCTGCACGTGAGTGCCGAAGCGGTTGTTACAAATACCTGGAGGGCCGAACTACCGGTCCTCCTGAAAGTGCTGCCTGTAAAGGTGATGGGGCCCCGCGGGGAGCGCGATATCTACGCGCTCCTGGACGAGGGGTCCACAGTGACGCTGCTGGAAGAAGCTGTGGCCCGAGAAATCGGAGCCAAGGGCCGCAGCTCCCCGCTCAGACTCAGCGGGGTGCAGTCGATGACAACACCAGAGGCGGGCTCCATGCGCATCAAGGCAAGGGTGCGCGGCGACGGCGCTACATACACCGTGCACGCTAACACAGTGCACGGGCTGGGCCTCCCAGCACAGATCGTCGCCGCGACCCGAGAAGAATTGAGGAGCCCGGGGAACCCGGTGGTTCCCCTGATGCTGATAGGGCAGGACAATGCCCACCTGATCGTCTCCCGCGAGCTACGGGAGACCGCTGGCGACCCCACCATCCTGTCCAGGACGGCGCTGGGATGGACAGCACACGGCGGGGCCTGTGAAGCGCCCGGCCTAGCCGTGGCCTTGTGTGTGCGTCGGGACGCCGATCTCGACGCACTAGTGAGGGGCCACTTCGCGGTGGACTCGCTGGGGGTAACAGCGGCCCACTGCACCACGGCCGCCGAAGAGCGGGCCGTCAGATTGATGAGGACGACGTCCCGGCGCACCGAAGATGGGCGCTGGGAGACAGGACTCCTCTGGGAGAGGGACGACAGCTGGCTTCCCGAGAACCGGGAGGCCGCCATGAAGAGGCTGACGTCCCTCGAAAAGAAGTTGAGGGGCGACCCGCAGCTGGCCGCCGCCTACAAGGCGAAGATGCAAGACTACTTCGCCAAGGGCTACGCTAGGCCCATCAGAGAAGGCGAGTACGAGAGGGCGGCGGGACGCAGATGGTTCCTGCCACACTTCGCCGTGACCAGCAAGCCCGGCAAGATCCGAGTCGTATTCGACGCCGCAGCAGAGTGCCGAGGAGCCTCGCTGAACAAGAGGCTCCTGACAGGTCCCGATCTACTCTCCTCCCTGGTCGGCAATATTCTGAGATTCAGGGAGGGGAAAATCGGGATCGCAGCAGACATCGAGGAGATGTTCCTGCGCATCAGAATGAAAGAAGAGGACCAGATGGCGCAGCTATTCCTGTGGAGGGACAATCCAGAAGAGCCTCCACGGACGTGTGTGTTCACAAGTGTCTTGTTTGGAGCGAGGTGCTCCCCTGCCAGCGCGCAGTACATTCGGAACGAGGTGGCGGAGAGTCAACGGGGGGAGCACCCCGCAGCAGCCGACGTCATCCAAAGCCGCTTCTACATGGACGACTACTTAGACGCGGCGCACTCGAGTCAAGAGGCGTCGCGTCGGGTAATAGAGGTACGGCAAGCATTAGCCGCCGGGGGGTTCCGCCTTGTAAATTGGGCCTCGAACCACCCGGCCGTGCTTCAGGCCGTACCTAGAGAGGAGAGGGCGAAGTCCCTCATAGATATAGGCGGTCCCGACCAAGCCCAGGAACGGATCCTGGGCGTGAAATGGGACCCCACCGACGATATGCTAGTATGTGAGTGGAGCCAGCCAAGAAACACGGCCTGGCCCACCAAGAGAAGCCTGCTGGCGTCAGTAATGCGGGTCTTCGACCCGCTGGGCTTCATAGCCTGTCTAACAATCAGAGCAAAGATCCTCCTCCAGGATGTATGGAGGAGCAAGGTGGACTGGGACGAGCAGGTCACCGAAGAACACGCGGCGCGTTGGCAAGACTGGCTGACCGCCGTAGAGGCAGCCCGGACCAGAATTCCCCGGTGCTGCCGACTCCACCCAAAAGCCGAGGTCACCCTCCACCTGTTTGCCGACGCGTCAGAAAAGGCGTGTTGCACGGTGGCCTACCTCGCCGAGAAGCCCACAGAAGGTGGGCCGGTGCGGGTCTCCTTCTTGGGAGCGAAGACAAAAGTCGCTCCCTTGAGGCCCGTGTCGGTACCGAGGATGGAGCTGCAAGCCGCCTTGATGGCGGCTAGGTTCGCGGTGTCCATCCGCCAAGAGCTGAGTCTGGCCGTGCAGAAGACATGGTACTGGTCAGACTCCACAACCGTCCTGCAGTGGATCAGGACGGACCCCCGGACCCACACGGCCTTTGTGGCCAACCGTCTGGGGGAGATTGACGAGCTGACCTGCCTCCGGGACTGGAGGTGGGTGCCCACAAAGGAGAATCCTGCAGACGTGGGCACCCGAGATGGAGAGCTGCCGGACACCAGCCAAGAGAGCCTGTGGTTCCGGGGGCCAGAGTTCATCAGAGGGGAGCAGAGTTCCTGGCCGGCAGACAAGGCGGCGGCACCTGAAGAGGATGCGGCCAAGCAGTTCGTCGGGAGGACCCGGAGATCCCCCCCAGCCATCCTGGACGCGGCCAAGTTCTCCAGCTGGACGCGACTCATCCGAACTACTGCGTGGGTGCTGAGGTTCTGCAGCCGGTGCCGCGGCCAAGCCGGCCAGGGGCCATTGACGACCCAGGAGCTGAGGGAGGCGGAGTTCCGGTGGATGCGGGGCGAGCAAGGGCGAGCGTTCGCCCAAGAAATTGCGGCGCTTGCCCGTTCGAAGGAGATAGACCCGGCCAGCAGACTAGCCGGGTTGACTCCCTTCCTCGACGAGAACGGCCTCCTCAGAATGGGGAGCCGCGTGCAGGCCCTCGATCTAGATGAGGGCCTGAAGACGCCCGTCATCCTGGATGGTGACGGGCCCTTCACCAGACTGCTGATCCGCCACCGTCACGAGAGCGCCGGACATGTGAGCAGCGAGAAGACGGTGGCGGAAGTGAGGAGAGACCTGGCCGTCCTCAGACTACGAACGGCGGCCAGGAAGATAGTGGCAGAATGCCTACAGTGCCGCCAGAAAAAGGCGGCACCCAACCAACCACTAATGGGGCCACTGCCAGAAGGGCGGCTGGCCTACCGTCAGCGGCCGTTCACCCACTGTGGGGTGGACTTCTTCGGGCCGATGACGGTAGTGATAGGGCGTCGACATGAAAAAAGATACGGCGCCCTATTCACATGCATGACAACGAGGGCTGTGCACCTAGAACTGGTGCACAGCCTAGAGGCGGACGCCATGATCATGGCGCTCCGCCGGATGTCGGCCAGGCGAGGGAGTCCAAGCATAATGTACTCCGACAACGGTACCAATTTCCACGGTGCCTACAAAGAAATAAAGGGCGCCGTGGAAGAAGTCCTGGCCGACGAAAGATGGAAGAACAAACTGGCGGGGGATCGCATTGAATGGCGATTCATTCCCCCGTCATCCCCCCACATGGGGGGAGCATGGGAGCGCCTTGTGCGCTCCGTGAAAGAGGCTCTCCGGCTGACATTGGGGAGCCAAGCACTGAAGCAAGAAACCTTGCTGACTGCCCTAGCTGAGGCAGAACACACCCTGAACAGCCGACCGCTCACTCACGTGTCGGCTGACCCAGAAGAAGAAGAGCCGCTGACGCCGAACCACTTCCTCATCGGTTCGCCCAGCGGCAGGCCATGCTTGGCCTTCTACGGTCCCGAAGAGGACGAGGTCTGTCTCCGCAAACAATGGAGACTGGCCCAACAGCTAGCGGACAAATTCTGGCGCCGCTGGCTGAGGGAGTACGTGCCGACGATGCAGGAGCGCAGCCGCTGGCGTACCACAGCCACCCCCCTCCAGACCGGTGACATGGTTTGGATTATGGACCCCACGCAACCCAGAAACGTGTGGCCAAAGGGGGTGATCACAAAAGTCAACACCGCTGCTGATGGACAGGTGCGGTCGGCCGAGATCCGGACCACCACAGGGACCTACACCAGACCGGCCTGCAAGCTGATCAGCATCCCCCTGGGAGATACGCCGCCGGAAGCTGAAGGTGGTGAAGCGAAGCTCTCACGGGGGGAGTGTACCGGACGGCGTCATTAAATCGGATCAGCGAAGTAAAAACCAAATAATATTGAAATAAGATTGATTTGTATAAATTCGATTGTAAAGGACATTGATTGAATTGTATAGATAATATTGCATAAAATGATTGATTTATTGATAATATGGATATGATTATGACTCGATCATGTAAGCTAAGCGCCTCGGCCACAGAAATAAAGGGTTCTTAGTTCCCACCGAACGGACCGAGGCGCGAGGCCCGCGAAATAATTATGTAATAGATAATAAAAATGCATTGGCATATTGAGGCAGCCCTGGCTGCGGGAGCTCCTGACAACCCTATCTCCCCGTGTCCAACAATAGAATGACGGCGGCTGCGCGCGACGCGCGCTTAAAAACCCCTTAAACGTGGTATCCCCTCCCCTACTGTTTGAGGGAGGGCCAAGAGGCCTGCGAGCCAGGACACGCGGAGGTAGGGTGCAGCCTCCCAATAATGGTCTACTCCGATGTAAAATCATGTGGCGATCACAATGATACCAAATACATCGGGGTAGGCCAATTAATTAAGATTTTAATCGACCTTTCGCGGATTGATCGGAAAATACCGAAAACCGATATATCAAGGTTAGCGCGATCTGGTGAGCATGTCCCGATTGGAAATCGCGCGGCGATTCCAACGAGACCAAACACATCGGGGTATGCCCCAGATCCGCGGAGATAATCCGCGAAAGGTCGATAATTAGAATAATTGAATTTCGGCCGCGACGGCCGCTGGTCCGTCGCACGTCCAGGCCGGTTCGGGGCGAGGCTCTGAGCCCGTTCCCGGCGTCCGCTCCGTTCGCCACGGACGGGGGACACTGGGTTTTCCCCAGATACCGTTATGTCGTGAATATAAGCAGACATTTTTGTATGAAATATATCATTCTTCGTTTACTCTTGGCTTTGACTACACCTACCTACCTGCTCTCTCTCTGGACTACTCAACTGGCTGACTTCTACCTTGGACTTCTCTCTGGACTGTTTGGACCCTTCTCTGGCTGGCACATTGGACCGTGGACTCGACCCTTGCAATAGGACCTGGACTCTGGCTGATACCACTGGACCGAGACTTCTCTCGAACGCGCGCTAAGACCCGAATTGAGTACGGTCTTACGTGTCTATTAGGAGATTTCTCGTCGAGGGCGCAGGGCGCAGAAGAAGACGTCGGATCTCACGAACGCATCGCAGGCCCGAACTAAGTACGGCTTGCGTTGTTACTAGGAGTTCCTCCATCCAAGGACGCGGCCGGGCGAACAGAGAGAGCTCTCGAACGCATTGCGGACCCGAAGCTAGTAGGGTCTTGCGTGTTATTAGGAGACCGATCTGAGGCGGGAAGCATTTCTCGAACATACGGGGCCTGAACTGAGTAGGGCCCGCAGTATTATTAGAGAGTTCCCGTCTTCTGCGCAAGCGACGAGCGACATAGTGCATTCCCCTGGTAGCTGGCTAATTCTTTAGAGCCTGCACCTGCAGTCCCTTGTACCGCGCGCGAGTCGTGTGGTACACATATAATCCAAATATAGCACTAAACTTAAGTGAATACTAACCGAATCACTGTGTTTAAAACAGAGATTCAAAATGGGTGGTGAATTTATGATACTTTTTTCTATTTGATTTCATATAAATGCTAAAAAAAACATAAGTATAAAGAGCAGACACCCACTCCATTATATCCAACATCAGAATTAGCCGAAATTATATAATAACACGATTATCTAATATCTAATAGTTGTTATATAATAAATATGAATCAACTCACATGGCTACAATCCTGTATCAACGGAATAACCTTGATTTTTTATGAAATTTTTATGTTAATAACTTTATTTTGAAACTTCTAATTCATTATCATGTGACTGTATACATAAATTAGCCTTCACGTACGGCCATTTCCTAATATAATATGTGTACATACATGGTTATTTCAATACTCCTTCCAAATCCTGTCACGAATACAGTGGACGTTGGGTTAACAAACAGTTTAGACAGTGGATACATAAGACAACAAACATTTTAAGGTTGGTTTAGACTGAATTAACAAAGAGCTAGAATAGAGCGTTTGTACTCCATCTTTAGTGAAAAAGAAGGCTCATTTTCAAGGAAATATCAACTAGCAAGAACAAGTATTCTGGGGCACATGTTCTAGATGTGTAATCACGAGTGCCAATTATTATTCATTCCTTAAGTGCACTATGCCTGATTTTGACACTGAAAATGTAATTGTAGATTATATGTCTTGAAGAATCTAGGCGAACAAAGGTAGAGCAACAAAAGTATGATCTATATGAAATGTTTACACAAGAAAAGTTCGATAGAATCTAAGGGTGTGTTTACTTTACACCAAACAAACATAAAACCAGAACCAGAAATATAGCATTCCTGATGAGGAATTAATACCAAGAACTTGTCAATGGGAGATGGTTGCATGACAGAGTTCTATTTCTTGCACATTGTTGTTTGAATGCTTGGTGTGAATATAAACAATCAAGAAATAATACTCTATTTCCAGCTCTGGCCCTGTTTGTTTGGTGTAAACACACCCTTACAGGATGAACATTTGCTTGTTAATGTAGTCTACCCACCTTTAGCTAAATATATTTGTATTCTGACAATGAAATACTTATTGAGATATACATATGGAACAAACATAATAATATGTTTAGATAACAAAAACAAATTATACCGAACAACTCTCATAATGCATTCATAATATTTATACACGTTATTTAGTTTCTTCTCTTCTGAAAATAAAGATGAACGAGAATCACCATCGAAATCTTCTGATAAAGCTCTTTTAAAAAAGTGAGATGTGTCAGATCAACGGGACGGATTACGTTTGTTAACCTATCGTTACTGTATAAAAAAATAATGAAACACAGAAGTTCCAATGTATTAAATTCACATAATGCCATTCACTTACTGTATATTATTAACATCAGATAATATGTAAATATATGGAGTGTCGTTCGTAATCCAGTCCGAACTGGATAAAACAAATACATAATTGTCTAACAGTTGAATATAGATACACAATTAATTATTCTTGCTAAATGGATTTCAAGTCATAAATTATCACTAAATCAACAAGTTTGTTACACATAGAAGATTTAATGCTTTGCAACAAGTTGTACCGGGTGATCGAATAATAATGTTATTTTTTTAAAGCTAATAAATTTTTTTTTTATATACAGACTTTTCTATACAAAAGTGTCAGTATAGCTGGCGGAACTCATTGTCTGAGGTAATAATATCCGGGTAGAAATTTCAAATCAAAAACACTTCAAAAAACTCACAATCAACAGAGTATCGAACCCGAGACTCTTGATTTGAAATCAACGCCTGTACCATTAGGCTACTCAGGACAGACATGACAGTAAAATTTATAATGGTTGCGGGCTTGCAACCAAATTCTACTCTTATTCGAAAGCTGGCTTAGTGAGATCGTTTTTACGCTATCAATGATAAATCTAACCCATCTAATGGAGTAAATTATTCATTCCCACAGCAGGATTCGAACCATACTTAAATCTTTGCATCAATAGATGTCGCGTTATTATTAAGAAATTATTTTTCTTTAGAAATTTTTGCCGACTAATGAATTTCTTTTTTTTAATTTCAGAACGCGGCAAATTCTTGGCGTTGGATCTTGGAGGGACAAATTTTAGAGTATTAATTATAACACTGGCCGAAAACCATTTTGATATGCAGTCAAAGATTTATGCCATACCGCAGAGTATCATGATCGGCACTGGAATGGCACTATTTGATCATATCGCTGAATGCTTAGCCAACTTTATGAGGGTAATGATTTTATAGTATTGTGAGAAGGGTTGTTCAAGGATGATTAAGAATACCATTTTACATATTGTTATATAATCTAAATACTTTTTCAGGACAATAATGTATATGCGGAACGTCTTCCTCTTGGCTTCACATTCAGTTTCCCTCTCAAACAGCTGGGTCTCACCAAAGGTCATCTTGAAAGATGGACAAAAGGTTTCAAATGCTCCGGCGTTGTTGGAGAAGATGTAGTGCAAATGTTAAAGGACGCTATTGCTAGGAGAGGCGTAAGTCAATTCAACACCTTTAAAACCATTTAAAATACCGTTGCCACTAGCCTATAAAGGCCCTTTTTTCTTGTTTCCACTATTCATCTTCCAGCTGTAAAAGTTCCATTCACAAAATTATGCTAGGAAACTAATACACTAACACTTTTCTTTTGTAAAAGTGTCAGTATAGCGGAAAGAACCTGTGGTTTTTTCTAGTCAACCAGTCTCTTCCAATCTGAGACAGGACGCCTAAGTGAAAAATTTTGATCAGATTGGGAATTAAACCCGAAATCTAATGATTACAAGTATGGTGACTTGTGGATTGGGCTATCGAGGTCAGTTATATCCAATGTATAGTGATCAAATCCTGTGAAATTCAGAACACTAAGAAAAACGTTAATGCTTAACGTTAACTTATCACGCCACAACCCTCAAGGGATAGACAGAAAGAATGGACTTTCACTCTTTTCAGTCCAGACACACTTCTTTCATTTCTTCTACCAGCATAAGGTAGAAGGATGAGACTTACAAAAATATTCCGTTATATTGAAAATTCCTAACTGAAATTTATTAAATTCGAATTCAGTTCTTAATTCAAATTCAAGTTTATATTCGATTTAAATAAATAAATAATAAGTTAAAATGCTGTACATTATACAGTTCTTTATACTGATGCAGACTTTTTTATAACAAAATATTTAGCAGTTTTTTTGTCAGTACTATTATTTTTCAATGACAAATTGATATTTTTATAAAAAAAAATCCTTGGTATTCTTTTTATTAACAACATTTGACCTGATAGTCATTTATTGCAATTAACAATTAATAACTATTATTTCCTTGTACTGTACCCGTATTCTGAGTTTTATCGGAAGGTAGTCACGAAGTAAATTGAGTAACACGATACATTTTGTATGGAAAATGTTTTTACGTATCGAGAATCGCTTTTGTTTCTAGAAATATCTTTGTGGCGGCGCTGTACACGTTTTCCATACAAAGTGTATCGTGTAATACTCACTTTACTTCCGTGACTACCTTCCGATAAAACTTAGAATAGGGGTTCAGTTTAAAGATTTGCTATGAACATTCGATTGATTTACTGTAATTTTTTTCAGGATGTACAAATTGATGTTTGTGCTATATTGAATGACACAACCGGCACATTGATGTCATGCGCTTGGAAGAACCACAACTGCAGAATTGGACTAATTGTCGGTAAGTGCAGTTATCGTTTGTGACTGAAGAGAGGTGAAGAAATAGAAATTGTTGCTCCTGAATTTGGTTTATAAGTATTGTGTTTATATTTACAGGAACTGGAAGCAATGCTTGCTATGTTGAGAAAACTGAAAATGCAGAGTTATTCGACGCTGTTTCTACCAAAGACAATGTCCTAATAAATACAGAATGGGGAGCCTTTGGTGACAGTGGTAGCTTGGATTTCATTAGGACTGAGTATGACAGGGAAATCGACAATGCCTCAATCAATCCCGGAAAACAGATGTACGTATTTTTATAATACAATGACATGTTTTTTTTATTTTTATTCAAGTAGAAAAACAGAAAAGGTCAAGCTATTGAACATTTTGATTTAAATATACTATGTACTAGATATGGCATTCAAAAAAACAAAATTTTGAAATTATTATGTCACATTTTTGTTTATGAAGGGAGTAGCGAAAGGAAAATTAGTGATAATGTAAAAAAATCATGGCAGATAGGCAGATAATTACTTTACTATGCTATCGACCTCCTTAGCCTAGTGCTATAGGTGTCAACTTCAGAATTTTTCAATGTGTTTTACACTTGAGAATCGCAACAGAACCCAAGTTTGGTCTGTCTTAGATAAGACGGGATCAAGCTAACTAGAAGAAATTGCTTCAGTCTAGTTCTGCTGGTTATACTAACACCTTTGTATAAAAATGTCTAAATTTAGTGCACATTATTTATTCGGGGCGGAGCCAAATTTACTTTAATGGATAATTTATCTTTCGTCTGTCTCTTTCTATCTTATTATTTTCAATGATTGTTTTAAAGTGAGATAGCTATATTATATAATAATTAAATTCATGAAACTAGAGACTTTTGATATAGATAAAGACCTCTACTCTTTTTCATTGCCCAATTTTGTAAGGAGATGCGACTTCTAGCACTTACCACATATAATTCAAAGTTATCCTACCCTATTCTTTAGTTACCCTATTCTTTTTACATTATTTTTGTTTTATACTTGCTGTAACTAATAAATTGATTGATTGATTGATTTACAGACAAGAAAAGATGATATCTGGAATGTACATGGGCGAGATTGTAAGACTTGTTATTGTTAAGTTTACAAAAGCTGGACTTTTGTTTGGTGGAATTGGCTCAGACCTTCTGTTTCAGAAGGGCAATTTTTATACAAAGTATGTTTCTGAAATTGAGGCTGATAAAAAGGGAGACTACACAAGCTGCAGGGACGTTCTTGAGGAACTCGGTAAGTTCTTAGACATCTTAAAACAAATACAGTGGAACCTCTTGTAGCAAGCATAATTCGTTTTGTTCCAAAATCAAGAAGTGTGACTGGTAGCAACTTGGAATACCATTAAGATTTGATATAAAAGTGGTTGGTAGCAAAAACATTACATTCTTTAAAGGATGACCAGCCCGGATTCTTCGCAATTTGGCAAAAATGTGACACAGCCAGGGTTGCCAGGTTTTTTCCAAAAAAAATATACCGAACCAGTGTTCCCACTTGGTATCCGAAAAAAAGAATTTGCTAGCCAGTTTTTCTCTACAAAAGGGTCATTCTCGGAATTTGCTGTCTGGCAAGTTATAAATTCACTAACAAAATCATTCCGAAAATAAAAATACCGAACACTTCATAGTTCGGTATTTTTTTCATACCGAACATGGTGCAAAAATACCAAACAGTTGGGTAAAATACCAAACACCTGGCAACCCTGGTCACAGCATGTCATTTAGTAAGTTTGACACCTCTATTATGGTGAATCTATTCAATGATTTTACATCAAGTATGGCTGTTACATATAAACTTTTTGTAATTTTATTTTCTTGAACTTTTTTTCAAGAGTAATTAGGTATGTTTTGCACATAATATAAATTAATTAGAGTACTGAGTACAAATTTGTAAAAATGAGTATGCGGAACAAGCACTAAACACAATCTAATTTATTGACGTGGAAGTCGCAACTCACAAGTAAATGTGGAAACAGGACTTCCCTTTCAATGACACTCAAATTTCATACACCGAAAATTAAAAAAAAAAGAGGTTTCACTGTACAATCAATTCTCACTATAATAAACAACAAGATTGTTTTGTTTCCAGGATTAATGCACGCTACTGACCAGGACTGTGCCAACGTTAGATATATTTGCGAATGTGTCTCTCGCCGTGCTGCTCATTTGGTGTCTGCCGGTATCGCCACACTCATCAACAAAATGGGAGATCCTCACGTCACTGTCGGTATTGATGGATCAGTATACAGATTCCATCCACATTTCCATGATCTGATGGTCGAAAAAATCTCACAACTTATTCACCCTGGGATTAAGGTAAAAAATAATGTTCAGAATTTAATCTTTTTTTTCATAGGCACCTTGTGTTACTGCGACCAAAATAGGTCTACTGTGACATTCTTCAATTCATTCATTCAAATTAACTTCATCATCACTGCCTTATTGTGCCTCTTTCTAGCTCCTGCTCTTCACAAACAGTCCTAGCATCCACACAGACCCTTTGTACCTCGGTTTCATCTTAGGTCAACATAACAGGGTCCACTGATGAAAGTTAAAGTAGAGTTGAAATACAGCTGGCATTAAATGCTCTTATATTGTGCATAACATTCCTTGGACCCCGATCTTATATATATTCTTTTCTAATTAGTATGAAATATATTAATTATTTTCTTTTTTTTTCAGTTCGACCTCATGTTATCAGAGGACGGCAGTGGTCGTGGCGCCGCCTTAGTAGCGGCCGTAGCCTGTCGGCAAAAATAATGTCTCTAATTTGAACACACGCATAGTTTTAGTGTAGTCCGTAATTAGATTCATTCATAACATACCAATAGTTAAGAATTATTGGAATAGTCATTAAGAAATAGTATTACCTATGCTAAGTGTATGTAAATTTTATTAGATTTTAGAAGAGTGTACATTTCACAATATCATGGATTTTGTATAATAATATTGAGATGAGCATCAAAATTCAATACTCATAATAATGAAAATTCTATTTCAATCCCTATGGAAGTCAACGTTTTGAAATGATAATATGTTGTCCTTGTCTCTGGATTATTGTCTTTGGTGTTCACTTATTGTTATTGCCATATGATAGAAAGGTGATCTGTCAAAAGCGGAATGGTATGCCAGCAATATTGATTGTATTCTGTACGTTGCGTAACATTTTATATGGGACAAAATGATTGCCAGTATGTAGTGAAAATTTTGTACTTTTTCTATGGAAAGCAAAGTATAGAATATGAAATATAGCTTTGTGATAGAATTGTGATCTGTCTATTACGCAATGGTGTTGTTAAAATTATAATACTATTGTTACGATTGATTTAAACTTTAATGAACATTTAGATAAATGCTTTGTTTCTTAAAAAGTTAGGCACTAAAAGTAATAATTATCATGAATCCATTGATATTAAAATTATTAGTATACAAAGATATTTTACTTAATGGACACCGTCTTATTTTAGTTATTATTATATTATATTGTGTAGTTTAGGATTTGGGTTCCTTGATAGACTGCATTTTAGTGTGATCTCTTTGAGAGAATAGTGTTACATATTATATTTAAAAAAAATTAGATCGATTATTTTAATTTATTAATGTTAAAATGATTTTACACGAAACTTGATTTTTTTTTTCATTTTTTTTTTATTAATTAAGTAGTTAAGAAATTATTTATAAAATGTAAATATTCTAAATATAGTTTTATTAATATTATTATTATATTATATTAAAAAAAATTTACTATCGAAATATTGTATTACGTTTTTTGCTAATGACACTACATATTATATATATTTTTGTGAAATTCCATGTTGTAAATTGGGAGGCAAAATTGTAAATGATGTTATGTTTTTAAAACTTATTGTGTTGGTAGAAGTTTGTATTAAAATTATATATAAATATGTAAATAAAAAAATCTTTATATATATGAATACAAAAAGTGCAGCCAGGTGCTGACTTAGTTGTTGAGTATCCAAATATTTCTGTCATCGGTGAATTGATTTATTCATTAAAATATTTTGAAAACAGTTATAATGAAATTCGGGAAACATAATTAGAGTTTTATTAACAGTATTACTGGGTCAAGATAACACGGTCTAAATTGTTCCTTTGGTAATTCCAAAAATTTACTTTTTTTTCTCAAAAAAAATGGACTAAAATTAATATTATGGGGATCTGATTGTTTTAATTTTTGTATAGTGTTTTTAGAATTTTACAAGAGTGAAATATTTTTTTTCAAATGGCAATATTTTTAAATGTTGTCAACTACTATTTAAAATGTCATCCGTTTGACATGATTGCAATTATGAAAAGATGCAATTTATTTATGTATGTATTGACTAGTCTTGCTTGTTAAAATATTTTACTTCTTGTAGAATTTTTAGAATGCATGTTAAATATTTATACGATAATAATTTATTTAATACAATGGACATTAAAAATCTATTGACAATAATGTTTGATTATTGTTACATGCACTATTAATGTTGGAAACAAACATTTGTCGTTGTTGTTTTTTGTTTTAAGAAGGGAACGCGAGAAGATTGATGAATCAAGTATTATTTTTAAAGTCACAGCAATTCACTGAATGATAAGTATGTTATTGAAACTTAGAGATATTTTTAAGCTTTAAATCCTACCTAATTGTCTAAATTTGAAAAAGCAAATTTTTTAGATTATATTTATGTAAAATAATCACAAAAAAGTTTTAGTGAAAAATAAAGACATACCTTGATTAACAACACCTTTTCTTTTATCACACACCTACCTACAATTTATCAATTTTAAAGTGATTGATGGCCAAGTGGTTCAGTCAATTTACTTTTGTAATGGAGGTTGTGGGTTCGATTCCCTGTGCTGACCATATTCCTATTTCACAATACAAGCTTTGCTTATATGAAAAATGTCAAAAGTGTATTTGTGTTCACTGTATGAGTACGGATCAATTAATAAAAGTCTATGAAAGTCCAAGGTCTTGACTATTGTAGATGTTTCTGTGGACCGTCTTTCTTTCAAGTAAGCCGTCCTAACTCGCTTCAAGATCAGTACCCGTATAAGTTTTATCGGAAGGTAGTTACGGAAGTAAGTGAGTATTACACGATACATTTTCCATGGAAAACGTGTATACCGCCACCACAAGGATATTTCTAGAAACAAAAGTGATTATCGCGTTCGAGACATATAGACGTTTTCCATACAAAATGTATCGTGTTACTCACTTTACTTCCATGACTACCTTCGGATAAAACTTAGAATACGGGTACAGGTAAAATTCTTTGGATGTGTCATTAGCGCATACGATTAGGAGTTTCGGAGACTTAAACATTACCACCTAATGGCGAATATTGTTAACGTAAAGTGATCACACTAAGCCAGCCTTAGAAATAACAGTAGAAGATGGTCGTAAGCCCGTAGTGGTTTGTTCCATTTAAAAATCGAACATCAGTAATGAATTGTTAGAGTCATTAGTTGTTACATATTCATTAGCGTATACATTACGTAGATGTTGCCCTCTCAACAAGAGTAAAAGAAAAACTGCAAACATTTAGAAGAATATTTTAATTATAAAATATCAATAATTAAACATAGTATTTACAAAATCAATATGGAAAAGGAATTTTATAATGTTGTAAATTAAAAGATTTCTTATAAAAACTCAACAAGGAAATCTTAAAAATCAAATCAAATATACATTTATAATTAGAGGAAATTAACTTTCTAAATTATACTATGACAATGCATTGATAAAATATTTTAGGTCATAAGAAATTAATCACAAAAATTTAATTGTCAATAAAATAAGGGTGATTGGATCATCAATTCTAAACAAAATAAGAGCTCTATGCAGAGTTTTAAAATAATCCAATATAAAAGGATAAATCTTTCTATTACAACTATTCATATTATTATGTTCTTACAATACAATTCTCCCTTTTACACCCCACTCAGGGGCATAGGGAGGCAACAAGAGCTCTCCATTGCGCTCGATCTTGCGCAATGTTTATGTTCTTAACAGGATAATAATTATTATTGTGTTTATAAAAAGAATCTAAGAAAAAATGCAAAACAGCTGATGAAAAAAACTTAAAATTAATCACAACATTACAATAATTATTATTAAGTATGACATAATAGTACATCTTGAAAAATTTTAATTAATAAAGAAAAATTTTATAAATAATATGTACATTTGTCAAAATAAAGAAACAACCAATAATAATCGTCTTGAGTAGTTTTATTATTCATGCACCAAATTTCAAAAATAAAAATATGGATGTTGAACAAAATTATTTTTTATTTTTATTTAGACATTCAGCCATATCAAACAAATCATCATTATTTTCTTTCCAAACATATTTTCTTGATGTCTACCAGCGACACACCATATCCCAAACACTTTCTCATATTTCTTCTATTCCTAACCTGATCTTCCTTCCTTATTCTTGATCAAGCACTCCTCACACCTTTGCTTCTTGACCTTATGGACTGTTTCCACTTTATTAAGTAGCAAGTTAAAATTGCAGGTGCGAGTTAAAATTGCAGGTCAAAAGTGAGTTTTGTTAAGTGCAAGTTGGTGTGAATGTAAAGTTGATCTGTTCATTTTAATGTCTTGTAAATTTTTTTTATTGCCACCAGGAGCAGCACTAAATGCAGGGTGCGCACACCTTCAATTGCGGTATGACACAAATGTGGGGAATTTTTGGAGGGTTTGTGTAAAGCGCTCAAGATTCAATATAAATTTTGTGAAAGTGCAACTCTGTGTTATTTAATTCATAAATGTGGGGAAGTGGAAAAAATAGAACCCGCTTCCATCGCTGTTAAGTTCACTCGCAACTCGCAGTTCTGTCCACATGCGTTTACTACTTGTTACTTTGCACCCGCACTCACGCACACACTTGCTACTTCACAAAGTGGAAACTGCTCATTATATATTCTTTTCATTGTTTGATGAGCATTCATTCTTTCAACAAATTCAAAATATCTCAACTTTAAACCCTGATATTTATACCAAATTCTTTTTATCATATTTCTTACCATTTTCCACTCGAAAAATATAAGAAGAGAAGATTACTGGCTCAAGATATCAGATAGGATTTTTTTGTGCTGAAAATCTACAGCTGAATGTAGAATTATGAGAAGAATGTTCATTTAAAGATAATTTATATAGTTTTGTGTCAAATTTTACATGTACCTATGATAAAGCATCTAGTTACACTCTGATCAGTAACAAGTTAATTAAATTTAGGAAAAATAAAGATTTGGGAGAAAAGCATGTTAGATGAGTTTTTAGTAGATTAGTTTTATTTTTAGAAGATTAATATCTAAAATATTATTATCATTATCAAAGCCAGATCAAGTTCACAGCAAGTAAGTTCTGTCATTTCTTATCATGTCATTACATAGAGGATGAGTTTTAGATATACATAATAATATCCTTTGTTGCAATAAAAATGTAGGTAAATTCAATAAAGATGGGGTAATAAACATTTTGATTGACTCTCTTATCTAAGGCAACAGGGTCCCTACAAAAGGACAAATATTTTCCATTTTATGCAGAAATTCTTTTAAATTAAAACAAAATTATTGTAGGTAAAAAATCGCATAGAAGAAAAAAAAAGAAATGTGTATCTGTTGTTTAAAATTAGTCATCTTTTTTTACTTCAAAACATATCTAGGGTCATCTTGTGAGAGAATTTCAACACGACATGTCTATGGTCATCTAGTGAGAGATTTTCAACACAACATGTCTATGGTCATCTTGTGAGATAATTTCAACACGATATGTCTATGATCATCTTGTAAGTGAATTTCAAATAGACATGTCTATGATCATCTTGTAAGTGAATTTCAAATAGACATGTCTATGATCATCTTGTAAGTGAATTTCAAATAGACATGTCTATGATCATCTTATGAGAGAATTTAACCGAGAATAACTTCATTACAACCAAATATATCTATGTCATATAAAAAGAGAGTCAATAATTGTTTTGAATTATCTAGTAAAAAAAATTTTGAAAACAATAACTAAAAATAGGGTTTGAAAACTGCATAAAGAAGTAAATTAGCAACATCTGTTTGCGACCCCAGGATCTTGTTGGTTTCTAACTGAAACGGGTTTACTATTTGCTGCAGACTTTTGCGACGCCGATCCATACTGAATACCAGATCCAATACGTTCAGGATCCAACTCTCCCGTCTCTATTTTAGCCAATATTGTTTTGGAACATTTCAAGAAAGCCTCCTCGACATTTTCCCCTGTTTTCGCACTAGTCTCCAAGAACATCAAATCTGAAAATCAAACAGTATGAGTATTAGCACAAATAAATTGACAAAACGTGGATGGGACATGGATCAAACAAGACAAGATTATAAAACATCTTATTCTTGTTCGCAAAATTAAAGACATATGGCATACACCTACCACCCACATAGTACACATAGTGGTATAGTAAGCGAATTGTGTTATTTCTTGTCTTGGAATGCTTGGCATTGGTAGAGGTCTAACTCAGATAGCCTTTCAAAAGGAAGTCCTCTTGTCCATGTGTAGAAGGTTCCTCTCTTTATAGTTTGAAGGTCTCGCATGTTAACATTATGTATTATGTATCATGGGAGATAAGTCCAATACTTATAGTTTATTTAGGACAGTAAAATTCTCGAAACTGCTGGACATCTTTGACAGGAAAGTACTTCGCAGAATTCTGGGGCCCTTGTATGATGGCGAAACCTGAAGAATGCCATATAACAAAGAGCTGTACAACATTTATCCAGCTCCCAGGCTCTCTGTGCATGCAAGATTGAATAGGCTATGATGGGCCGTACATGTGCAGAGAATGCTATCATCGCAGGCACCAAGGAGAATTATGGATGAACACCCAGGAGGCCGAACGATTGGCAGACCAAGGCTGCGATGAGAGGATGAAGTCAGAAGACAGGGTTGTCTGGAGGCCAAGGTTCGAATTAGGCTCTAGCGCCCTCGGAAGAAGAAGATGTAATTAGTTTTTTTAATTAGAACTTCATTTTTTTTGATTATGTAAATAAATGTTTTGAATAATAACAGAAATACATTATTTTAACAATATTAGCGCATGCTATCAACTTTTTAGACCACATGGTGGACGCGATTCTTATGAATTTCTTCGACAGTTCGAGGTAATCGAGTCGGTAAAAAAGAAATCTTACAGAAAAAGATGGTTGCTTTCAAAATTTCTCTCTAAAATCAATAGATGTCGCAGACGGTCACAAGGGAGACATTACTACCTGGTTTCTCTCGATCCCTGACGAGCCGCTCGCAGCCCAGTGCTAGCGACGGCATACACTCGGACATCGTCGGAGTGGCCTTGGTTCGAATCCCCAGCGTGGCACTGGGAGAAAAATATTCGAATCAGTGTACTTAAATGGTGAACGTTGTACGTAAAGGTGATCACAACTAAACCAGCCATCATGATTGATGAAGGTCGTAAGCCCTAATGGTACACATACTAACATTGAAATAGCACTCATACAAATGTGATGTTTGCAACAGATATTGAACGTGTTTTCATAAGAATCGCGTCCACCATGTGGTCTAAAAAGTTGATAGCATGCGCTAATATTGTTAAAATATTGTATGATATGAACGTAATATGTCGAGATTAATTACAAAAAATCACAAGATGACTTGTGTGGCGCCATCTAGTAAATTTCTTCGACAGTTCGAGGTAATCGAGTCGGTAAAAAAGAAATCTTACAGAAAAAGATGGTTGCTTTCAAAATTTCTCTCTAAAATCAATAGATGTCGCAGACGGTCACAAGGGAGACATTACTACCTGGTTTCTCTCGATCCCTGACGAGCCGCTCGCAGCCCAGTGCTAGCGACGGCATACACTCGGACATCGTCGGAGTGGCCTTGGTTCGAATCCCCAGCGTGGCACTGGGAGAAAAATATTCGAATCAGTGTACTTAAATGGTGAACGTTGTACGTAAAGGTGATCACAACTAAACCAGCCATCATGATTGATGAAGGTCGTAAGCCCTAATGGTACACATACTAACATTGAAATAGCACTCATACAAATGTGATGTTTGCAACAGACAGAAATACATATTTACCATTCTCCTGAGCAAATTGGCTAGCTTCCATATAAGTTACTTCTCTGTCTTTGTCCAAATCTTTTTTATTTCCAACGAGCAGTATGACAATATTTGGACTGGCCAATGTGCGAGCGTCCCTAAGCCAGTTGGAAAGGGAATTGAAGGAATCTCTAGAGGCAATGTCATAAACTAGCAAGGCTCCAGCTGCTCCTCTGTAATAGGATCTGGTGACAGATCTAAACCGCTCTTGACCGGCCGTGTCCCATATTTGTAACTTGGTCGACTTACCACCTATATTCACTATTTTTGAGCCAAACTCTACCCCTACGGTGTGACATCTATCATCTTTAACTAAAACCATAAAACAAAGAAAAATTATTAAGTTTTTTCTTGTGTCAGTTATATAGTAAACAATTATTACTTCTCCCGATTACAAGTAGTTTTTAATGTAAGGATGAATGTAATAAGGTAGTGAGTGAGGAGCGAGCGAGTGATTAAGATTTATAATAAGATTAATATTAAGAAAACATAGTTATAAGTAAACTGTATGTACATAATAATTGTTATAAGATACCTATATAAAAAGATTTTTATATAACTTTATAAAATTAATAAAATAAAAAATAAAGATTTAACAAATGGTTCATCAAAGAAAACAATACTTTGAAATGGAAGAAAGTGGTTGATAATGAAATCAAATTATCAAATTAGCTGCCACGAAAAATGACAATGATTTGCTAATAGCTTAAAAAAATGACAATGATTTGCTAATAGCTTAAAAAAATGACAATGATTTGTTAATAGTGAAAATTTAAGTGTGATAAGGTTATAAAAAATTAAAGGGGAACATGGTTTGAAAATGTAGAGAGAATAAATCTATGTAAAATGTGAGAAAAGCTAATCTCCTATTGTTCTCTAATGGTTTTTACCTGCATAGTTACAACTATAATACTAGAATCAGTATTTATATGTAATCCGCACTCCTTTACCCGTAAAACATATTAGTACATGAGCTACGCTGTAGTATCAATAGACATGTATTTTTACGTCTTACGTATATATTGTGTTAATTAGCAATTAAGAATAAGAAGTTTTAAAAAACTCAATTCCCCCATATTCTGGCGCCAAATACATGACAGCAGTCGCAGTCTTTAAATTTGGTTGCTCTCTTGCTCTCAATAATTTCCAACTTTTATCTCTATATTTCATTTATTATATTTTTACTAGCATACATGAGATTTTTCGACATGTTGAACATGTTGAGAATTCTCATGATTAGGAGTTTCGGAGACAAACATTACCACCTAATGGCGAACGTTGTTAACGTAAAGTGATCACACTAAGTCAGCCTTCGAAATAACAGTAGAAATGTTTGTTCCATTTAAAAATCGAACATTAGTAATGCATTGTTAGTCATTAGTTGTTATTTTTTCCATATTAAATTTAACTAAGAACATAATCATATACCTACATGAGAAAATACTTGATGGAAATTTCATTTCAATACTTAAGTAACATGGAATAAACATTTTGTAATTTATAACTATAAGGTACGCTTAGGTAACGGTAATGAGCACATTCAATTTTTAAGGAAATGGAGATATTCAACCCAAACCACAGCTAATTGCTAGCCTCAGTCTAATAATGCACAATCTGATAAGAGTCATTATTTACCAACAACTTTTGATCTAACGATATTTAATTATGATATTAAAACTATGTTATTGTTATCTGTCAAAAATTATAATATATTTTACAATGCAATATCCTAATCATAGATTACTTACACTTATTTCCAATAAAATTGTTCAACAAAGAAGATTTTCCAGCAGCGGCACTGCCGATAATTAGGAATTTGAACAAATATTCTGAAAAGCAAAATTATTACCATTAAATTACAAAATGCGACTCGAAAATTAGATATGCTCCACAGGTATATATTGGAATACAAAATAATTACCGTAAGATTCAGACATCTTTGTTTCAATAAATTTACATGAACTTCAATCTTGCAAAAATTACACACAAAACTTGTTATCAATATTAAACAACGCGAATTCTATCAAAACATTAAGAAAATTTTCGACATGTATATTGAAATTCTAATTGATTCTAATGTTATTATCTCTTGATCTTCTATGAACCAATTGACATTACCTGTCAATGAAGTGGCATATCGAAATGCATAGATAAATATTACATACGAGACTTATTGCGTTGTTTCATATTCAACAATACTGACAGTATTATTTGCTATTATCGACCGTTACAAGGGCGGGTTTTTCGACCCCGTGAGTAATACTAAAGTACTCAAGTGTTCCTCGATCGTAAGGAATATCAAACAAAATGGTAATCGATTAGTAGCATGTATATCAACATCACTATGCTTAAAAACTTATTTTTTCATCTAGCAAAATTATGATAAAATGTCATTTTTTAATGACTAAAAGATTGCTAATACTTTGCTATTGCTAACGCTTTGCTATTACTAGTCTAAAGTAGTCTGTGGACTACATAAATAACGTATTTTTTACAGTAATAAGTAAATCTTAACTAGTGGCGGATTCAGAAAAAACTCAAGGGGGGGGGGGCTAAAGAAATCTTGAGCTAACTTTGCTTTTATCCTAATTAATCACGCGAGCCCAAGCGGGCGGGGTGGGGGGGGGTCTGGAAAAATCACGAAAGATCACATAGGGGTGGGGTGGGTTTGGTGAGAAAATCACGTGCATTTATTTTTTTGGTGAATTTAAAGAAAATTTTTAGAAATTTTAAAAATTTCGAAAATTAAAATCATAAGCTTCTTAATTCTTTGTACAAAAAAAGTACACGTTATTTTCGGAAGAAGATGGGGGGGGGGGGGGGTATTCTGAAACATCACCACGGGGGATGTGTTACTTGCTTTGATTATTTATTTCGCTTTTGATTATAAAATTTAAACATCTGTTTGTATGAAATTTGGTTGTTGAGGTGCTTCTTTTTTGTTTTTTTTTATTGTTGCCTTGTGTGATATCTGCTATCCTCGATACAGGTTTATGTACACCTATTTTCATCATTTTCCTTGTAATTTATTGTTGTAATATTGATTAGTATAACGTATGTACAGGCTGACTGGCAAGGAGAGCGCGGGCGACCGCCAAGGGGGGGGGGGGCGCCCCCCATATGTATCCGCCACTGATCTTAACAAATGCATTTGATGCACATGAATACTGCAATATATCGCGGACCGTTTCCATTCGGTAAAGTAGCAATTGCATACGGAAGTAACAATAATGACAAAACACGTGCGGACAGCAATCGCGAGTTGCGAGCGTCAAAGTAGACCAAAAGTGACACTTCTTGCTATGTGTATTATGATTTATTACAGAATACAGAAGAACTCGTATTTATAGCATAGGCCATTGCCATTTCGTCAACTTGGCGAACCTGAAAATTAGATTATATATTCTTATAGAAGATTAAAAATAACAATCTAATGAAAGTGATGCAGAAATACAAAGCTTGCTTGTGTAAAAGAGGAAATTGTCTGCACGGGGATCCCAATATCTACAGTACGAAAATCTTTGAATCAACTGGTATAATGTGGGTATGTATAATCCAGCTTGAGTTGTGACTTTTGGTATTCATTCACCGTTCCATCAGATTTCAAGTCCGTTTCTCCGTTTACGCCTGGAACAAATAATAAAATAGTAGTGACGTACAACTGGACTGAAAGAATGTAGATGGGATCGTGAACGTACATCTTATGTTTTATTTATTTGACATTTCAATTCAAGTTTGAAAAACAATAATAGAAATAGATAGAACTTCGAGAAGCAAGATCAAGGTTATATTTATACTATTGATATTACTGATATCCCTTCGATCGCCTTTTGTCATGCTGTCCTCTTTGAGCAGTAGCGTCTTTAAACCACAACATTTTCAAAATCGTCATTTTTGGAGATGGCTGAATGTTGTTTTCAACAGACCGGATTTCGACAGGATACAAAAAGTAGGTCCAAATAGAGCATGTAGCGAATGGTTGTTGAAAAACGGCGCAGGATTTTCATGGATCGGCGGTGCCGAACTCATAAAGCATTATAATCAATTATCACTAATGAATTATGATGGTATCATAGAAAAAGTGGTTGCTGAAGATTCCAGTATTTCACATGAAGGGTTTATACATTTTGGTAAGCTTACAAAACTTCATATTTTATCGTTGCGTCACTTTAGTATGGTAATCATGTTTTCGCGATAATTTTTTACTAAGTTTAGGTAACTATCGTGCAATCAGCCTGTTGAGCAATGTAGGTAAACTATACAGTAAAAGAATTGTGGTAGAAAAGTAAAGTTTGGAATGCACTAGGGGTATTTATGAATAGGAGGGGATGTGCTGATCAGATCTTTGCTCTGTGATTGATTACAGAGAAGTCTCTTTGTAAACATCAGAAGCTTTTCTGTGCATTCTTGGATTTGGAAGAGACATAATAATATGAAATGGTAGATCATGGTAAATTATTTGAGATTCTGTCAATCTACAGAGTGGATGACTGGCTGATTTGTGCTATTGCTTTGCTATATTCGGATAGTGCTGCCTGTGTGAAGGTAAACAGTCACCTTTGACCAGAGTAGCCTATCCTACGAAAGCAATGAAGGAAGCGTGGGTGCCTCATGTCGTGTTACCCTGGTCGTTCAAATTACTTTTTGATTTTTGTGTCATTGGGTTAAAAGATATAAATACTTATTGGGGTTGAATTGAACAGATTATGGAATAATTGTGTGTGCACTTATGTATGTGTGAAAATGATTTGCAAGAGCATTTGTCAAGTGTGTTTGAAAATTGAATTTAAATGTCATAAAATAAAGGTGTTTTTGATGTATGTGTGAAAATGATTTGCAAGAGCATTTGTCAAGTGTGTTTGAAAATTGAATTTAAATGTCATAAAATAAAGGTGTTTTTGAAAGGGATGAAGTCAGAACAATTTGTAAATGAATGTCTGAGTTTAGTAGGGATGGAAAGTGTGAAAAAATATAACGTAGGAAAGTGGCTGGTAGCCAAAGAGTTCTATAATATAGAGTGGCTAATATGAAGAAAATTCACTTTAAATTTGTGTCTTGATGACTTAGAAAATTTTAATTTACCATATAAATAACATATATTGCAAATGTAATGGAATTCAACCTTATTACTTCCTGCATTGTTTATATTTCAGTATATATTTGTTTACAAACTTTTCACTAAGCAACAATTTTTTTTTATTTATTAAAAATGAAAATTAAAATTACAAAAACATAATATTAAAATTTTTAACAACAATTCTCTCTCATAAAGCATAGAGCTTGTGTTGAGAGAGTGTTTTGACTAACCTGATTTTGTATGTCACATTATTGAGCTTATAAAAACTTTGATACTTACATACAATACACATTCATACATACATCTCCGTGGCATCCATACTTCAAACAGTCGTGTCATATTATTGAGCTTATAAAAACTTTAACACTTACATACATATTCATACATACATACCTCCACATTTATACATATTATATAGGTACACATACAATGATACCCCAATTTAGGAAAACAGATTAGGGGGCGTTCAAGTATTACGTAACGCAATTTGGGGGAAGGGGGGGTCTTGCAAAACGTTACTGTGCGTTACAAGGGTGGGAGGGGGGTTCGAACAACGCGTTACGTAACGGTTTTTTTTATTAAATAAAAAAAATTGGGAAATAAATCTTCCAAGTTGGGCAACCCTTTTCGTTTATGTTTTACGGGGAATCCCTCGATTGTACTGTACGTCATTTTTGTTTTTTTTCTCCGAAGTTGGGCACCCTTTTCGTTTATGTTTTGAGGGGAATCTCTCAATTTTACTAGCTGTATGTAATTTTTTGCTCTGCAAAAAAGGAACCTTTTTCGTTTAAGTCTTACGGGGAGTCCCTCGACTGTATTGTATGTAATTTTTATTTCGCCCTCCCAAGTTAGCAAACCTTTTCTTTTATTTTTTACAGGGAATCTCTCGACTGTATTATACTTACGTCATTTTTATTTTATTTTCGTTGTCAGTATTCGTTAGTGCTCAAAAGGGGGGGGGATTTACATCATCAACTGTTCTTGGCCTATAAAGGCTCTCATGCTGACTTGCCAACGCAGCTATGCCAAAAAAATACCAACGAAATTTGGAAAACAGCAAAAGAAAAAATGAAGAAAAATTTATGGAATATATAAATAGTATTATACGAGAGTTCGGTAAAAAATAGTCTCTTGGGTGTTACGTAACATTTGAGGGGGGGGGGTACAGAAAAACGTTACGGCGCGTTACACGGGGGGGAGGGAGGGTAAAAAATCTTCAAAAATTGCGTTACGTAATAGAAGAACTAATACATTTATTTTAAATATATTCCCCCCTTCAAAAATGCATAAGTATTTGTGTGAAGGTGAGGAGATACATAACTCCAAGTAATACATAGCATTTTCAAACATTACCCTATACATATAACATAACACAATATTCTTATCAACTTTTCAGTAACTTTTAATGTTATTATTATGTTGCTTTAGTGTTAATTGAGTGGTTAATTGTGTCATTTTGAGGACTGATAAAATGCAAGGCAAGTAAGCCACTCTATATTATAGAACTCTTTGCTGGTAGCAGGGTGGGTGGTGCACTAAGACCTATTATGAGAAACAATGACATCTCACTACAAGCTAAAAAAAACCTAGTGCATAACACAATCCTTAGTCTCTCATATGTGTATAATGTTGATGATTTATAAATAATGTTAGTAATGAGAACAAAATCGTGTCTCATACAAATTCGATATCATTTCATCACCATGAAGAGAACAATGTATTACAATTTTTTTAGAACAATACAATGACATATTTATTTTGAATAGGTACTTACCTACCTACGAAATTAAGAATTTGTTGTTACTTTATTCTTTCAGCTGGTTGCAAACATATCAAACTAGTAATGTTTGACAACTGTGAATATGTTGATGACAGAGCTATGGAAGAATTGAAATACTTGTCGGAATCTCCATTAGAACATCTGGCCATCGTATCCTGCAACAGCATCACAGACGATGGTCTGCATAAAATCCCACCTTTTCAACATTTGAAATCTCTTGTGTTAGACAGACTGGCTGGCGTTGACAGAATTTTACTGTGCGCTAATGACTTGCAGCAGAAATTCCCCAATACACGCCTCAATATCAATGGTAAAGATTGGGAAAATAACCCTAAAAAGGCCAAAGAGTAATATACTAAAAAAATATCCATAAATCAAAACTATATGTAGTGTAAAATAAATAATACGTTAAGCCTATACTGTATTTATTTATATGTGTAATCAAAAATAAAGTTTTCATTTACTTATAGATTTTTCTTTTACGTTCAAAGCAAGTCTTATTTCACCATATCTACTACAATGTTTCGAAGTATATTGTAGAGGCACTATACAAGTTTTCATACAAATTTATAACAAAATTAATGTCATTCTCGGTGTGGGACCGTTTTACGTAACGCATTTTTTTTAACATTATAGACCCCCCTCTCCCCCCGAGATGCATCGTAACGCTCTTTGTTACCCCTCTTC
Source organism: Mystacides longicornis (assembly GCA_963576905.1). Lineage (NCBI taxonomy): Eukaryota > Metazoa > Arthropoda > Insecta > Trichoptera > Leptoceridae > Mystacides > Mystacides longicornis. The sequence continues at coordinate 21,257,350 of OY756436.1, read as the reverse complement.
CCATTCTCTAAACGTTGCCTAACGCACATATTACAACTATGTATGCCTCAAATCACAATTACTACTGGAAATTCACTAAATACCTTTGTTGCAGTGCCGGTAATACAATAGTAACGTTTTACAAGACAATAGTAACCCCCCTCCCCCCCATACTGCGTTACGTAATACTTGAATGCTCCCTGTGGTCTAGACGAGCTCCTTGTGCAGTGTAATATAATGCATTCTAGTATGATGTCGAAAGTATATTTCTGTTCAGTTTGGGTGAGACCAGATTCATAAAAAAAATGATATTTTCGAATAATTAAAAAAAAAAACTTCTAAAAAAATATGTTTATTGATTCAGTAAAAAAAGCTTATAAATATCTAATCAGAAAATATGTTTAACATTAAAAGATCTTTAAAAAAACAAACAATAATTCATAAAATCAAATATGTAAGAAAATATATCTAATTATATACTTGGATACTTATAAGACTAATTTTATTCATTTTAAATGATTATAATAATAAAAACAGCATTTTTGAGCTTCTTGCGAACTAGACTTTTGAATATTGCAAAAGATTCATATATAAATATTTAATTCAGAATAAATGCATATATTAGAAAAAAAAATCGTCACTATTTATTTTCTTAGCTTTTTAGCTCAATAACTTTTTAAAAAAATAGATCTCACATAAATATTTAAAAATTAAAAATAAACTATCTCTTAAAATTATTACTAAATAACATGATTCCTTAATAAATGACAAAAAATATATACTCAAAATGAGTTGTAAATATATAAAAAAAAAATATTTTGATTGTCCTCAATTAAAAAATGCAAAACCAATATTGTAGGTTAAATAACAAGATAACATTTTGAGAGTTGAATATTGATGACACAAGTAAAAACACAGAGAGAAGATACTAAGGACAAAATATGCTCTAAAGAAGGATGAAATTGAGATGAATCGGTGAGACCAATTGAAAATAAGTATTTAAAATTTTTCAAGAGTATTTTCTGGAGATTCGTTTCATCAGATTACTTGCTCCCTTTTCCGACAGCTTCATTAACGTTTTTATAACCATTCCTGCTTAGTTCTTCCGCTAGTTCTCTTTTGATTCTCTGTACAATCGGTGGTCCGTTGTATATGAAAGAAGTGTATATCTGTAAAACGCTGGCGCCGGCTAATATTTTTTGGTAAGCGTCCTCGCCAGATGACACCCCTCCAACCCCAATGATTGGTAATTTCCCTACAAATATAATATGTCAAAAAAATAATGGTCATGCAAATGGAAGATATCATAGGGTTGTACACGTCGACATTTGAAAGGTCACTTAGTGTAAGAGTAAAAACTCAATTTTATAGGTCTGTTTTGTTTAAAAAATAAAAAAAATTCTCACACATTTGAGGTTTTGCCACATACCTAGAAATAATTTAAAATATAGTGAATCAATGAGTTATTGATAGTTTTGCCAGACTAATTATAGTAGGCGCCGGTTATTGTGATCACTGGGGGCCTAGACAAAATCAAATTGGCGATCGACTACAAACGAATTCTTCGACAATGTAGAGTAGGAAGAAAATTAACTGTCCACTTTTTATAAGTGTCATTGTTTGGTTTAAATAAGTGTTTATATGTTCCAGTGGACAGATATTTTTTTCGCACTATACATTGGCGAAATCTTCATTTGTAGTCGAACGCCAGTTTGCATTTGACTACGGGGGCAGAGTTTAAGTGAGCGTGCATTGTATATGTCCGCTAGTGTTTTGCGTTTCGTGACAAACAATGTAACAAGGCAAGAATACGAGTTCATAGGAGCTTACCTTTAGTTAGTTTGTACATTTCCTTAATCATTTGTGTGGACATATCCTTCAAAGGCTCTCCACTGAGACCACCTTGCTCATTAACAAACTCCTTGCTTTGTAATGTTTGTGGACGAGATATGGTCGTATTGGATATTATCAAACCATCTACACCGTATTCCTTCTTATTCAAAACATCCGCTATTTCGCGTCTCTCTTTAGTGTTGAGATCGGGAGCCAGCTTCACGAATATTTTTGGCTTCTTTCCTTCCAACGATTCTTTAGCCTCGGTCACTTTGGATAAAAGATTCTTAAGGTTTTCCTTATCTTGTAACTCTCTTAGATCTGGAGTATTTGGACTAAAAAGTATAAATCATTGAATTATATCATTTTCTATGCTTTTAATTTTGTGGGATGTTTGAATTTGGCTCAAAGAACCAATGTTGAGATATTTTTTTACTACTAGAATAATCCATCCAAACTCCCTTAAGACCCCACTTAGGGGCATAGGGAGGCAACAAGAGCTCTCCATTGCGCAACGTTAATGCTTAATTTTGTTGCCTTTTCTGACAAATTTAATTGTTGGCCAGTCGGATGCAGGTACCTAAAATGTGGCGCCAGTGAAGAGAACGAATATGTAGGTTAGGCACTGTTTTAATACAGATGGCAATAATCAAATGGACTGATAAAGGGAACAAAAATAGAGAATTGTACTGCCATCAAATTATTACGAAGAATGCAATATCATTTTAGTAGACATTTGAAGTGCGGGAAAAGCTTAGGAAAGAGTGTCAAATAGAATTGAAGATATTTAAAGAAGAAAATAATATTAAGTTGTAATAATATTAATTGTTTAATGTTATAAAATTTATAAGTTGCATACCTACTGACATTTATAACAAGATAATCCACAGAGTTTCCAAATTTTTCAACACCTGAGACATAATCCGGAACCGGGGTTGCCGACCTTTTGTTCATACCCAAATTCACTCCAAGCACCTTGCTTTCATCAACGGATATCTTAGTGATCCTCTCCAAAACTTCTCTATGCCCATCGCTATTGAATCCCAATCTATTAACAATGGCTTTGTCCTCCGCTAATCGGAATATGCGAGGTTTTGGATTTCCAGGTTGAGCTAGAGGAGTTACAGTTCCTATTTCTACAAATCCAAATCCTATTTTACGAAGGCCTTCCACCGCTTCTCCGTTCTTATCAAATCCAGCAGCTATCCCGATTGGGTTGCTTAAATTCTTTCCTAAGAATGATGTGCTCTGAAAAATAAAGTAAAATATTGAGAATTCCCACACATAAAGTAGAGAGTAGGCAATGAAGAAGATTCTGGTAGTTTATTTTTAATGAATCTATGCTCACTCAAAGTGAACACACTCTTTCACAGCTACTTAAAGCTTGTGTCGTGAAAGAGGAAGCCAGGCTACCAAACACGTCAAAAGTGAGGAGAAAGGACTCATCTAGACTTTCTCACATAGCATTGGACAGCCAACCCATTGAAGATGACTCCCAGGCAAACCACCAAGATATGGATAGACAGCTGGAACTCAACCTTGCAAGAGGTTACCCCCTACTCTTAAATACACAACAATATGATCTACTTGAATAAGGGTACAACAATGCAATATTTTCTAAGCTTGAAATTTCCTTATATGGTGCGATTACGCAACTCAAATAAAATATCAACTTTAAAAAAACATACCAAAACTGGTGAATCGGGTGCACTTTCAGGAAACAATTTGTATTTCGTCATGGCCAAAGCTACTTTGTGTGTTGTTTCAGGACAGAAATATCTTGAGGCTGGCATCAATACATTTTCATAGAATCTTTCGTTATTGTCATGTATGCTCATGCCTCCATATACCAACAATCCTCCAGTAGATAAATAGCAAACTGACCATAATTTTTTCTACAATATTAATGCAAAGAAACACAAGAATTACTTAACAGCAGTTCAAATATAAAAAGTTGAATAATTGTACTTTGAACAAATGTCAGCTGAAGATAAATGGGTATGACAAAAATTAAAGATAATAGGTATTGGTAAATATGCCTTTTAATTATTAAAATGAACATTTTTTCAAAGGACAGCTAAGGTTATTGGTACATTCCTTTCACTACCTACATAAAAAGTTCGAAAAACACATATGAATCAAGTTATTCCTTTAAAAAATATTTACCAAAAATCTTTTTTGGGCCATCTTCATATAAATGTTCAATTTATTGAATAAACTATAATAATTTAACGCTATTCTAAAGTTTGGAAATGAACTCTAAACTTTCAACACCAGAAATTATACGACACGAGAGGTAACATTTTTCTTATTGAACAATAAATTTTGACATTTGAATACATAAGGATCGTTATAAAAAAGTCATTATCATAATTGACTTTGATATTGAACTTGAATCGCAAATGGTTGAATCTTTTCATACGGTCGTTTGAAAATTTGATATCTTGTTTTGCCGCCTTACCACGCGTCAAAGTAAGACCATAGAATTTTTGCCGGCGTACGTTGCATTTCTCGCGTATACCCATCGGTTTAACCCTTGACTGACCGTTGTTGATATAAAATGCTATGGAATAACATCGGATCATTAAAACCCCATTGGTAAAAATATCAAAACTAAGAACTATAGTAATCCCGAATTAGGAAGTCTGTTGAGGTGCTTTGCTCTTCTAACACTAAGATTATCTCTTTCACACTCGGTAAAATAATGTAAAAAGGTTTAATGGTTACCTGAATTCGGTAGATTCCAGGGGTTGATAACATTTTCGTAAGTTGTCTTGATGATTTTGAGTAATATTAAAAAGTAAATAAATCAACACAATGACATGGTTACACATTTTATATAAAAATATTTATTAGGAATAGAAGTAATAATATTAGATATATAAACACTTTCATGTCCGAGTCTTATTCAGACAAATCACTATCAGTGTCACTCCCACTAGAACTACCATTGTTTACATTTATTATTAAATTGTCCATAACACTTTCTGCATAACAATCACTCTCCCAATCTTCGAATATTTTTGTTTTCGTGCTATTAATTACACGACGCCAGTCTTCTTCCGTTATATGACTGACGGCTTCTTTTAACAAATGGAGGACACGCGTTGTTGAAAATGGTGGAGTTGTGTTGTTGCGAGCCACAAACCCTTTAACTTGTGCCCATATTAGCTCGATTGCATTATATACACAGTAATACGGAGGCAATAGTATTACTGTATGACCTTTAGATTGCGCAATGTCGTCTAAAACATATATTGCATCTTTAGGCTTATGCCTTTTTACTAAATCCAACAACTCTATTTTTCTCAAGTTGTCACTGCATGGAACGTTATTCCTTTCTAACCAGTCAATAATTGTATCCTTTCTCGATGCAGTTGTTGGTGGTTTGTCCTTTTGTTTGGAGTGATACGGGGCATTATCCATAATGATGGTGCTATTGGCTGGGATATTTGGTAAGAGTTGTTCCTCAAACCATTTGGAGTATAATTCAAAATTTAAATCCTCGTGGTAGTCTCCAGATTTTTTAGATTTAAAAGCCAAAAGACAATTGGGAATAAACCCATTCATGGATCCTGCGTGTATTACTATTATTCTTTGTCCTTTTCCAAGTGGTACTCTACACATTGATTTTTTATTGCCGTCAAACCAGAATTTTGATAAATTATGATTGGCATTGACCCAAGTCTCATCGGTAAATATAACGTTATTAAAATTAACATTTTGTATTTTTCTCAAAAAGTTTATTTTGGCCAATTGTATGTCACTTCTTTCTAAATAATGTTGTCTTCTATCTACTTTACAATGTTTAAATCCGATTTGTTTCATTAATGTCGTTAGTGATGTAGATTTGCCGTCATACAGATCCGATTCTTTAAGCGATTTCAATAGTTTTTGTATTGTAGGATATTCACCTCTGGTATAATAGTCATGAATATGACGTCTTATGGCGTCGATTTCAAATGAGTCTTTTTTATTTACGGTTTTTGTGCGAAGTCTTTTTAATTTACCTTGTTTTTCACAATTTTGGACACACGAAACACTATGACACTCTTTTGATATTCTTTGCACAGTTTTTGTGCTAATTTTCAGCGCATTAGCGACTCGTTCACAAACATTCTGTACTGAAATTAAAGGCCCACCGTTTGCCTTTTCTTGTTCAAAATACTCGCGAAGACGTAATACAAACTGTCGCGTTTGTTCGTTTAGTACACTGCGTTTTTCCATTTTTAATGATGAACACGAATGAACTATCACTCAAGCCAGCCAAATGTAAACTAACTTAAAATAATGTTTACCCAAAAAAAATCGAAATTGACATTTCCAAGATTTCTATATTAATCAAGCTCACCCATCAGTCACAGAAAAACCCTTAACTAAAATAGTAGATTCTTGGAAAAAGTATTTAAATAGATATGGCATTGCTTGGATTACAGGGACATAATGACTTGGTAATAACACACGGCCGCATGGCAATTGTTTTGATGTGTCCATGGTGTCCTTGCTATTGTTTGCTGGTGTATTGTTTACCTGGGTTTCGCGTAGGTACATCAAAGGGCTTTCGCTTGAAGTACATACTAAAAAATAGGTACCTACAATGTTATTATACGAGTATATTACCTATTACGTCTGTGATTAACCTTTCTTACGTCTAAGAATATGAGGTTTAGTGAGAATAAAATAGTATAATCTAAATTATTAATATGAACTGTATTAATATTAATTGAAAATAAATAATAATGAAGTAAAACCACAAGGTTCAATATCTCTGCAAAGTTAGAGTGAGATATTCATACCCCAGCGGACTTCCTAATTCGGGATTACTATAGTATATTATTTAGGTGACGGTAACGTTTCCGACTTTCATATTGATGCTTTCAAGGTGAAACCCCGGTGACCATTATTTTCCTGTTTCACAACCCATTTTGTTGACCCAAACTTTTTTGACTAATGTTGAATGTTGTATTCACTTTCACTAAGAAAATACTTATTTGAGACGTATTTGTTAAAGCATATCTTTTGCTTTTCATTATTTTGTAGTCCCTTCTAGCCCAGCAATAGTTTTTTTAATGCTTATCGTAACGTCTGTTGCTTATTTTTCTCAGATTGATGAAGACTGAAAAAATAATACGATAATTTTCTACCTTCTTACTTAATTTTAATAACATTTTGTACTATAATAAGTTTTTTCGCAATCGACTTCTTACAAGATTTTTACTGTAACATTTTTTTTATTTAAGGGCTTTTTTCTTTGAACTAAAGAAATATTTTATTTAAAAATTACAAAACGTTTACATATATCATTAGACTTTCAACATTGTTCCTCAAACTTTTTTGAGCTAACAAAAATATATTTGCATAATATAGGTAAGTAGGTTTTTCCGAAATTCACAGAATCTTTCGAGATCAACCAACTAGATTTGGGAACTACCGGTTATAATGTAGGTACTTCAAGAATTTTATTATTATCTACCTACTTATTAAAAATAACATCATACCCACTGAATGTTGTTTTAGGGTTAACAATATAATTCATATATTACCAGTGCTCAAAATGATTACAATTGGAGTTAGGAGACAAAATAACAATAAATATGCACTCAATTTGGTAATCCTGCAAAAATGATTTCCCTCAAATATCAACATTTCACTAATAATGGGATGAGTCATTAAAAAAGGAATACTTTTTTATACCTACCCTACAAGTCATGCACCCTTACATGGTAGATGGAGAGAACAGGTTTCTTGCCCATAAAACCTTGCTTTAAAATATCATTCCTTATACTGTACTTACATAATTACTTTTTGCTCTTCAATCAATACATTATCATATGGGCAACTCCGATAATCAGTCTTCTTATTTAAAAAAAATGTGAGTCTTCTAATACTTAGGTATATCATAAATCACTCAATTGTGACTTGTGAGTGGAATCAAGTGGAATTGCAGAAAACGAAAAAAAAAAATACCTGGGTAGTGAGTACGTAACTTTTGCTATAGCACGACTAACCACACATCAATCTAACTACTCATAACCACGGCTTAACTACATAATAACCACGCTGAAACACACAACTAACTACATTTGTAACGTTACGTACTCGCGCTAACTACACTAGGAAGTAGTTAGTCGTGCTATAGCCCTTACGTACTCACCCCCCTGGGTATATAAAAATACTATTTTGTTCTTTTTTTGTGTAGTTTAACTTTGATACACCATAGATAATTAATTATGGTACTTACCTATTGTTTTATATTTTTCCTCTGCATCATCCTATAACATTATGGTCATTGGTTCATCCAAAGCTGGGTAATTTCGTTGAAACACTCACCCCACATGAAAATATTTTTCACTCTTATTAGTTGCTATGATAATAACAACAGATACCTATGTGCAGGAATAACTATATCGATGAAATATGCAATATGTACTTGTTCAGAGCTTCTTCGTCGCTACGGGAAAAATGTCAAATTGTCTGCAGAACCCAATGTGGTAAAGTAAAATTGAGTCCCGGAGGCGATAAGTAGTCGCTTCTGCAGCCAAATTATCGAAGTATAATGTGGGTGTCAAGCCTCCACACACAGAACACTTATACTCTCTAACGAGAGACTCCACAATTCAAGGGCGTGGACTGGAATCAAAATCGTCGAGGAACTGATTCATGCAGCTTAAGACAAGGAGGACTTTGCTCAATTGAAGCCAATGTCGGGGAAACCTGACCTGAGAAGATTAATGACTTCGCTATGATTTGCTGCTGCAGTAGTATTAAATAGTTACACATTGTTCGTAAGTTTTATAAAAGTGACATTTTATCAGCATCGTTTCAAAGTCTATGGCATTTTTTTAGATGCTATGTTGAAAAAATAACCAGTTGGAACCAAAGGATGTGAGAAAAAGAAATCAAAAAATATAAGGGCTTAAAATTTATTACCTACATAAAATCAAGAAAAAATATTTGTACTTTTCGCAATATGTATTATGGTAAAAAATTCATTTAAAAAATACTTTAAAAGCACATCTACTGCATTTAAATTATTATCATTACTTTTGAGAAGTTTCGGTTAATTGATATATATAAATAATGGTTTCACAAAAATATAAAATTGAGCAATGCTTTTACAACTATAACAGATACTATAAATATTCAATAAAGGTGGTAAAATTGTATAATAATTAAAGGTTTTTAAAAATATCCACTCAAACGATGAAATACTTATTTTTATCCACAAACTTGCAATTTCGTATCTTATTAAGATACTTTAACCAATTTTCCATCAGCATTTTCAAATCTCCAAACATTCCGTTGCTTACCATAAAAATAATTGACACATAAAATTTAAAATTACGGTGGCATATAAATCTCAAACACTTAATGTAAATAAATCTATCGCTTTAATGTGAAAGAAAATTTGTGATTATGCTATAATTAAATTTAAAAATAGGCATATGTACTAGACCAGCATTTCGTCCTAAAATATGTCTATGAAAAGGAAATTGACCTATCCGTTAAATAGTAAAGGCAACAGTTTGTGTTCAACAGAAGGTCGTTCCATTTTCTGGGATGTTTTTATTTACATACCTCTTTCAAAAGTCTCTAAAAAATACAAAATAAAAGATTATTTTCTACACCATTTGTCACAATTTAAAACATCAAGATGGAAAAGATACAAGAAGACAATTGAAATAAACATAGCAAATTAACATGACATAAAATATTGCCATTTTTGTTTCAAATGCCGCTTCTTGAATGTAATAACTATGCAATGATAATAATTACAGAGTATTAAAATTATCTTTGTAGATTTAAAAAAGACATTATTGAAATTTTTAATTGCTCCAGTTAATTGAGGGTTTTTGACATTCGAAAAACTGCCTTTAGAACCTAATTCGTGAAATGTTAAGAAAACTGTAATGCCTCTGTTAAGATATAAAATCTTTAGTATCAAGACTTTTGTGTCTTATCAAAATTAACATGTGTAGCAGGGGTGAAGACCAAAATTTTCAAAGACAAAGATGCTGTGAAATAAAAAGTTATTCAGTACATCGAATACATACATACATACATACTCCATAAATTTTCTTGTGCAGACACTGTTTATTTTTTCAAAATTAAGTTACAAAAATACAATAGTAGCTGAGTATAGATTATTTTCAATATGCAATGTTCCAAAAGGGGAGAAATATTGCCATTAAATTAAATTTAAGGCATTATAAAGAAATCAAACTAAGATTAAAAACTGAATCTTCTGCTATAATATTGTATGTAAGAAAAAATAATTGGACTAAATTAGTTCTACGGTTTGAGGCAGTTTTTTTAACATACTGAAAAGAACATCATTTATTGCACATACTCAAGACAATATGACACAAATTGGTATAAATTACTACTAATAATAATATGGACGCTATCTGGCCTTGATTATGCAGAGACAAATCATTTACATAAGACGGCACACACACGCCTACCTTTATTTAATAACACTAAAAATAAAATACTGTAAAAAATGTTGATAAGTTTATTGTCTCAAACATTCATTGTTTAGATATGTGATGAAAAAATTTATTAACTCAGACATAACTCCATTGAGTTAATCCTTTTTTGGGATTTATAATAATGATAATTGTGATAGGATTTTAAAACTCGTTTTAAGTGAGGCTTATAAATAAATTTAAACTAAAATTAAGAATGACATCAAAACGTTGAGGAAAATTTTTATAAAACAACTTTTTTTGTAATGAACATATAATAGAATTAAAACTCGTTTGAGAAATTAGGATAAAAAAGATGTTAAGAATTTAATAATTAAAAACTATCTATCTACATTTTAAGGCGCTTTCCAACTTCATTGAGATCAGACATTGCAATATTTAGACAAGGTTCATTGCGCCGTGAGATTTGACCCGTACGGTACGTTTGTAAGTCAAACACTTGTGCTAATAGAAATTATTTCATCCAATCGTTTTGATATTAAATTACAAGTACAAACAGTCCATGTGTGTTCGTTCAACTCCAGCGAATATCGTTGAGGTTGAACGAACACCCGACACAAGCAAATGGGCAATGGGAAGTTGGTACAAAATGCATTGCTATGCAGCCAGTTTATATATTTAAAGGAAATTTATAATAAAAATTTCATTCTTAAAACAGATGAGACGCTAAAATTAAAATAATTAACCTATATACATACAACTTATTTAAAAAAAAATGAAACACACGAAAATTAAAAATAGCTTTGTTGAAAAATGAAAAAAAACGAGGCTATTACAGAATCATTTAAAAGAATGTTTAAATATTGTGATGTTTGATGGCAAGTAATACGTAGACTTATGCTAATTTAAAATTTACTAGCTAAAAGACAAAAATTACAATCTAAAAAAAATACACACTATGAATTTTATCTATATTTACAAAAAAAAAATCGTTTTTTTTTCAATATTGTGATGGAAAAATTTTCATTAGTATAGAATAAAAGTAGAAATTATTCATAAAGTAAAATAAAATGAACATACAATTATTGTACACTTTCTCCAGAGATCACATCAAGTTTTTGGCTTTAAGACACATTCGTAGTAGTATTGATAAATAAAGTATATTTAGTCGTAAAGATAAAAATATTTATTTATCATAAAAAATATATATATATCAATTAAGTAAGTAAAAAAAAGAATTAAGTAAATAATTTCAGTGGTATATTATAAAAAAATATAAAAACTGATAAGATATGAATCTAAATAAAATGCCCTGTCGGATATGGATGAAATCGATTATTATTGAATGTTGACTTTTAACCTCTTCTTACACACAATTTTCATTGCTTTTTTTATAATTAAATGTGCTTTTATAATACAGAAATGATCAGATTCAACGCATAATATCTATTTACATAATACATCTTTATATTATGTTTGTTAAAATATTTTGGGCACGAGATTGTATGGCACTCTTCGGCAGTATCTCTCCCAGGCTGCTCCGTACCGTCTGCGACATCTTTCCCCGTCCCTCTTCGCTCTTACGGCCAAGAATAATACGGTCGCAATGATCAAAAGTACGGGAGGTTCGGTCACGACCGCCGTTGCCCAGGTGAGATGGAAAATGATGTCTCCGAGATAGTTAGGATGTCTTACAAAGCCCCACCATCCGCTGATCAACAGGCGCTTTCCATGGAATGTCGGGATGGAGTCTAAATCTGAAATCATAAATATTTGTTGTTAATGTGTAAATATTACAGGGTATAATGGAACTGTTGGTGCTAGAGTAAAAATGTAACACTTACGTGCTAATTTGGGATCATTGGGATTTAATCTGAACAAGTTCTTCTGATTATTGCTGGCGTGATAGATGTAAAAACCAATGAAGTGAATAATAACAGCCAATGCCAGAACATATTTAGATAAAACAATGTCGTGTTCCAGAATACACTTGTTGATCAATGGGGTCATGAATGGGTACAAGCCATATCCCACTGTCAGCAACAGTCCAGTGCCTTCTGAGTGATACTCGAAGGTTGTGATGAGTGAGGATTCCCAAGCTAAGACGTAGGTAGCGTAGAAAACTTGTAGAGCGGCAAACGTCAATAGGGTGGGGTTCACCGATATGGATTCAATGATTTGTTTGTATGTTTGCAATTCGCGGACAGTTTCCAAAGATAAGATGGGGAAGTTCTTGACGCTGATACCAGAATACAGGTACACCAGATTGATGATAATCTAAAAATTAAAAAAAAAAAAAAAAAAACAAAATTAGAAATGTTTAAAAAAAACAACTTGTAGTTGTGTAGAGCTACAAGGTAATACTTACAAAAGCGACCACGGATGTTCTGAAAATGAGTAGTTTGACGTTGATTTTGCCAAATAACACAGGGTTCACTTCCCTTCCGGCATAAAAATCATACAAGAAATATCCTGTGTTGCCGTATTGGTTTCTCTCATTATCTGGCGCTTTCCTGCTCTTGATGTAAACACCAGCACCCAATAAGAATCCGACAGTTATAGCACTGGCCAAGAGAGCATAGTATTCTTGATAAATCATTTGGAAGATGGGAATATCAAAGTATTCCAACAGCAACATATCAAAGAGGATGATGGTCAGAGCAAATAGTCCATTAGCGGTGAAAACTGTCCCCTTGTCTGGGAGGACGACTTTCTTTCCGAAGCACGGGACCAATGAGATGATGGTTTGAAGGAGGAAATAGGAGGAATAGATGAGAGTGGCCCTCCAGCTGAACCAAACGTTCAAACTATTGAATGGTTCCAAATTGGGTAAGGACGAGAAGTTGCATTGAGATTTGGAACATATGAGGTTACAGCCCACCAGAAGCAACATGGCAAAGATGAATTGAGCCACAACTCCAATACGCCCTCCAAACTCATCGGGCACTTTGGACAGTTCATCAGTTGGAGTTAACAATGTACGAGTGGCCGATTTATTTTTCTTTTGGGGAGATTTCTCATCATCATCATCAGAGAAAGTTTCGAATGATTGGTCGGATTTGGGTAATTTTGTGCTTTGTGCCAAAGAAAGTAATTTTTCATAATTTTCACTCGCAGATTTAATACGAATAGACCTTCTCGATGCAATTTTGGATGATTCTGTGGAAGGTTCGTCAGATTTTGGTTTTCGCTCTCGAACTCCATCGCGGGAAACTGGCTCTCTTCCATTCAGATCGGTTACTTTATTCTGAGATGGCTTAATTTCAACTTTTGTAATGATTTCTGCTTTACTTTCTGATTTGAGTGCAGGACGTCTGGATGGAGATTTGGGGGCCTCCTCTTTAACATTCCTGGAAGGTGATTTTCTTGAAGGGGACTTTCTGCTCGGAGACTTCCTACTGGGAGATTTCCTGCTTGGAGACTTCCTGCTAGGTGATTTTCTACCACTTTTTGGTCCCGGTGATAATTTACGACCCCTAGCGGGAGATCTAGAAGGAGACGCACGGCCTTTCAATTTTGGCGGGCTTTCATCGTTCTCCACAACTTTAGTGTTTTTCGACGACCTTTTCGTCTCGGTTTCGTTTTTAGAAGACTTCATCCTAAAATTAAACGATTTAGGTTAAAAATAAATTACAACCAACCACTAATGAGCTTAAAAAACGTTAATTACTTGTTGCCCATGATTGAGCAAACATAATAATAATACACGAGAACAAAATCACAACTTCAAAATGAATACGCATTCTTGTTAAAGACAAGAATAATAAAACACATTGCGTAATAACAAGAGTATCAACCCGGGAAATATTCCAATACAATCAAAATAATATGGTAATATTTTAGGTTAAACGTTAAAAGATGCGGGGTACGCGAAACAAAGCAACCATGTTAAAAAAGTATAAAATTACACTTATTTAATGGGTATAACAATTCAACGACAAACTATAGCATTCATATTATTTTTAAACATAATTTTACTCGATGTTATGGTAAAAAATATATATAAAATGAATACAAAAATAAATATTTTCAGACCTGACGCTAAACGACACACTGGCGACGCCAAATCACCGAACGGAATTTGAAATGTGCGTTGTGATTGGTTCAAATTTCATTGGAAGCTAACCACAAAAAAACTTCGTAAAATTTCAAACTATACACAGATCAAGCAAAATCCTCAGTAAAATGATACGTTGAGGTTGCTGCGTTTTACTAGGCAACACCAACAAACCGCGTAGGTACACCTTGTAATAATAATAATATTATTATTGTTTTCTACCTTGATTATAGGTACAATTTCAAAGTACCAACTTCTATTGTTTTAACCGCAATAAAGTATTTTTGTATAAAGGATATGTACTGACTGCAAGCTGCAATGGAAAACAAAATGATTTCGCTAAGTATGTTTGTAATAAGTTTATGAGAAACCGATCGCGAGTACAAATTTAGTCCTTATACAATCAATAATTTTTTATTTTTTTTTGGGTCAATCAAGGCCGTAGCTAGAAAATAATTTCTTGTGGGGGGGGAAGTGTTATGTCGCGAAGTGAAACAGTAGAAAACGCAAACGGGTGTAACTACAGTCGAATTGGTATTTAAAAATAAATAATAAGATAATAATAATATCTTCATTTCGGCAGGTGGGGGGGGGGGGATCAAGGGGGTTTGAAGTAAATAAACACCCTGGAATATCCCGAGGATATTCCAGAGATATCCAACATATCCCGGGATCGTCCCAAGGACATCGCATCAGTGGCGTTCCGTGGGTTATTGGCGCCCGGGGCGGGAACCACACCCTTTGGCGCCCCCCCTCTAAGTATATACATTGAAAAACAGGACTGGGTGGGGAGGTTTGGTATCTTGAAACATAACTTTTCCTAAAAAAAAAAAGGTCATTTCTAAAATTTGGTATCTGGAAACATGACATTTCCTAAAAAAAAAGGTCATTTCTATAATTTGGTATCTGGAAACATGACATTTCCTATAAAAAAAAAGGTCATTTCTAAAATTTGGTACATGCCTATTTCGAAAACCGGACGTATAGTATAGCGCGAGCATATTTTGCCGCCCTGCTAATAGAGGCGCCCGGGGCGGTCCGCCCCTCCACCCCCCCCCCCCCCCCGGTACGCCACTGCATCGCATGAATAATCCGAAAATCCCAGACGTATCCCAATTAAAGATATTGAAGTGTTTGATAGCCTAACACGTTTCTGTCACCAAATTTGTTCTGAAGGTCGTGGATTAGATCACTGATGCCGAACATCTTTCTCTTTCAAGCTTTGTTTTCTGTGAAAGATATATCAAAAGTGTATTTAAGTTCACTTTAGGTGAGCCCAAATTCATACAAAAAATACAACAGGTACTAATATAAAGATTAGAGGTGGTTGGTATATAGTCAAATGGTATCAATCGGCGACTTTCGTACGTACAGCGTACTGGAGGTCGTAGGTTCGAATCCCGGTGCCAACAACATAAGCCTTTTGCTTAGTGTGAAAGATGTCAAATGTGTGTGTGAGCACAGATTCATTTTATCAAAAAAGTCGTTTATCGAAAATAAGTTGAAGACGTATTCATAATATGCTAAAATAACAAAAAAAATACCTACATCCTACATGGTTATAGATTTTTATTAATCTAGTCTTGAATTTATATTATCAACATCTCATTAAAATATCCCACGTAAATTTCATCAGGACGAGTAGGTAATAATATGTGTATGGGCAGTGGCGTACCGAGGGGGGGGAGGGCGGAGGGGCGGACCGCCCGGGCGCCTCTATTGAGAGGGCGGCAAATCTGCTTCCTATACTATACACGACCAGATTGATAAAAACGGTATTTTTATTAAAAATAACATTTAATTTCGGGTTAAGGTCTTAAAAAAATCATTTGCGGTAAATCCGCAGGTAAAAAAATCTGTGTCAGAAGATAGCTCTGTCCCACATTATCCTAAAAATTTTTTTTTACTATTTCGTTATGCTGTAAGTATGTACATTAAAATAAATATGCTTACTTTTCATAATGAAATATTTTCAATTTATATAGGGGGGGGGGGGGGGGCAAATTTAAATCCAATCAAAACTCACGGTATGCCACTGTGTATGGGATATCCTTGGGACGTTCATGATATATTCCATGGAATCAAGGCAGGATAATATTCGGAATATCCATTGGATGTGTTATGTGTTGTTTAGGGTAGAGTTTGAGAGGCAAAGTTACTTCATCAAAATAGGGTATTTGACACTATGAAAAATAAGATACAGATTGTGGTCATCCTGTTTGAAAATGGCCCAAGAAAGCTTATTTCTTTTATTTTACAACTTAAATAGGCTTATTTTTCATAAAAACACGTAATAAAAATCCAAATATTTCTATGGAACTAGTCACCGATGAAAACGCCTTGTGATTAGTTGTGGTCCCCGTGACGTCAAGGTGACGTCACCCCATGGTAAATGATAGTCATCAATCTCATACCAATACAGAAGTGTGACGTAAAATGCACCACGTGACCAGCGCCATTATACAAGACAGCGTTTTACGCGCGTTTTTGGATATTTAAACTTTAAACATGATTTTCATATAAAATATGGCATATCTTCAGAAAATATAAAGAGAATGTGCTTATAATGTATCGTAGAATAATTTAAAACGGTTTCTGGAAATTAGTCAAATACCCTATTGATTGACGTTTTTTTTACAACTTTGCACTTGTACTCAAGTGATTTGGGTTTGATTATTATGACTTATTTTCAATTAAATAATAAAAAATAATCAAAGTTTGAGTTGTTGTTGACTTGAGCACATTAATTTTTTTTCAAAGTATGTGTGTTATTAGGGTATGGCAACATTTCAAAACAAAATATGTTGGTATTCCTGCGTTTTCGGTTTTATTATTAATGTTTTCAGTTGGTATTCGTGTATGAAGGTACTCGGGTGGTAAGGGAAGGGGGGGTTTGATAGGAATTGTTGGAATTTTCGAGTCTAATGTTTTAATTTCTTTTGTTTTGAAAGTGCTGAAATTTAGCGGTTTATCGATATAGAAAAATATTAATATAATATGGCTCTCCTAAGAAGGTAAACCTTCCTTTTATTTTGTTTTGAATATGTTACTAAGAATAAGTAGAGTTTAATGTTGTAAAACATCTTGTTTTTGAAAATATTATGTAACTTGCGATAATTTTGCAAATAGCCTACTTTATTTATTTACTGTAGATGAGATATTTCAATATTATATTTAAAATCAAAGCGAGTGTTACTTGAAATATCTGAAGACTTCTAAATTACCTTGTATCATGTGTCAAAACATAAACATCTTGAATATTTTCACGTGTCCATTCATTGATGAATATCAACTATCATAATGTCAGTCATATTCTAAGAATTTTAGTTTTTACAGGTTGCGTTTTAAGTATATATTTTAAAATACTCGTGTATTGTTTTAGTTGCTTATTTGGGCGCACATTTCAGTCAAGTGTCAGACTGAACAGTGCTAGGAATCCCATGGTGCTATGTCGCGCAGTTACCATGAACGTACAAAAAGCCACAGACCAAATAGTAGAAGACCACGACCTGAAAAATATTAGAATAGGAAGACCACAGTCTCCACATCTCACCATATATGCCCCACAGGTCACTAGCATGCTCTCCATTTCACATAGATTAACAGGTAAGGTTATATAAGTCATATAAATATTATTAAATAATCTTTTGCTATCTCTTTCTTCTTTACTGGAATCTTATTAAAAATTGACCCGAGACCTTCAACTTACTCTCATTGCTTTCACCTGGTTGAATAAAATACTATCCTTTTTCTAAAGCAGTAGTGCTGAGATGTCCTGTTTCATTCTTTTCATACATAAGAAAGAGACCCAACACCTCATAAGATTCATGACTTAAGTGAGAGGCGATGTTCATTTTGGTTACTTTTAAACATACAACTCACCGATTTTGCTCTCATCTTTAGGTGCACTTATAAGTTTCACTCTGCTAAAATGAAGCGAAACAAAGTTACTGGAAAGTCCCTTA
The DNA here is from genome assembly GCA_963576905.1 of Mystacides longicornis. Lineage (NCBI taxonomy): Eukaryota > Metazoa > Arthropoda > Insecta > Trichoptera > Leptoceridae > Mystacides > Mystacides longicornis. The sequence continues at coordinate 21,239,087 of OY756436.1, read as the reverse complement.
CTGACATTTTATTTTAATATATTTATGAGCTGATAAACTGGCATTGAGAATATTTGTCTTTTGAATTGAAATAATTATTGTAGTTCATGATTGTGTTCAATCCAATGCTGACCATCCACTTTTAATAATTTTCTATACTGTGATATTCGCCAATCATTTATTTGTGTTCAGCTACTCACGGTGAACACAGATTTGGAAAAAAATGCTGGTAAAATAGAAAAATAACAATTTTGTTTTCATAAACAAAGCCCTCCAGTCTGTTCATTACTTTTTGTGTGTTAGTTTAGGTGATGCAATGTTTACTGAGTCGTCTAGTACCTACTCTTAAATAAGTGTAGGTATAGGAATTATTAGCATTACTGAAGATTAGAAGTTCTGACTATGTTTGATGGTTTCAGGTGTTGCTCTCTCTGTGTACCTGATGGGTCTAGGCATTGGATATCTGGCACTACCTAATGACATCAATCACTACGCCACCATGTTGGAAGGAATGCATTTCTCTCCGGCTCTTTTGTTTGCCACTAAATTCCTTATAGCATTCCCCCTCAGCTACCATTGGTGTAACGGAATTAGGCATCTCATTTGGGACACTGGCAAGTTTTTGACTCTGAAAGAAGTTTACGGCACTGGATACGTAATGTTGGCCGCGTCTGCTGTCTTGACAGGATTACTGATGGCTCTGTAAAGAATGTCAAGTTGTATGCATTATGTGGTTCTCGACGAAAAGAAGTGATCTATGTTGCACTCTAATCAGTCGACTTTGTAAAGATAAAAATTTAACAATAAAGGAATTTCTATATAATTCGATTATTACAAATAATGTTTTAATGTCATAATAGCAATCGATATTTTTTGTTCAGTTAAGTCAATACGTGATACTCCTAGCAACAATAAGATTCACAAATTTTGTACGCTGATGTACATTTTGAGTGTCAATCTTGCTAAGAATGTTAATGCAACCTATTATTTTATCAAATGATATATTCCATTAATTTTGTTTCTTTTTACAGAGTTATTCGATAAGAGTTTGTAATAAAAAAAAACAAGTATTGTTATTATAATTTATTTATTTTATTAAACTTACGCCAAACAGCTACTTAGTGAAAGTTTACCTAGTTTTTTTTTTACCTTATCTGAAAGCATTCTGTTGATAATATTTCAACTCATTTATACTCTCCAGAATATCCGGTAGAGCCCTATGTTGAAATTTTTTCATAGGCATGTTCTTGTACACATTTGGATACCATCTTTTGCATAATTCTTTGACAGTGGAAACATCTATATTCCTGTAATGTAAATATAAATCCAACTCGGGCATGTATTTTTTAATGAAAAATCTATCCATGTATATACTATTTCCAGCTAAAGGATTTTTGGATTTAATTGTGTAAGGTTCGATGAATTTTAATATGCTTAGTTCTGCGCCTCTGACATCTATTTGAGATTTCCTGGATTGTTCAGTGAGTCCTGTCTGTGAAAGAAAAAATGTGAAATTAATGACGTCAGTACCAGTCAAGAAACATCAATATTACAGCCTTCTGAAGGTGTTTTGATTATGTTACTTGAATCTTTTTTTGAAGGCCATATTATTACAAAAGCATGAAGAGTAGAGAATATTTGTATTAATATACAGACAGGAGCATAAACATTACAGTAAAAAGTAAATAATTTTATGGCTACATGTACATTAATTACTTGTCGTGAAGGCGGCCAGAAACGCCTATGGCAGAGCGATTGCCAATAATGGATGACAAGATTGTGCAAAGAAAAACCAGAGACAATATTTTCATATAAGGGGTCAAACTAGCGCACAATCCAATCCTGTTACCATCAATGATGTACGGCTGTGAATTATGGACTTGTAAAAAAAGGAAAATGTAATCGATAGAGATGAGAGCTCTTAGAACTATGTGGAAAGCCTCTGTGGGATATGGAAAGAGATGAGAATATTAGGAAGGCATGTGCTACGGAATTTTGTTTTGTTACAAAGTTAATAAGTTTAGCTGGTTTGGGCATGTCTTAATAATGTATGCAAATAAAATTCCAAAAAGAATTAATTAAGGCAGAAGGAAAAGGTGTAAGAAGAAGTGGTCGTCAAAGAATTAACATGGATCAAACACAATGATTCCGTCTTAAAGGAGGGGTAAGTTAGAAGCAAAAGACTACTTGAATTATCTGATTCATGTTGTGACTTACTTCCCCATGCTGCTGTTTGCACCAATCATTCATGGCATCCAGCACTTCATCTGGCTGGTGAATAATTATGTCTGGTCCCTCGGCTATCACATTCAGTTTGGAGTCTGTTATGATGCAGCCTATTTCTAAAATGTGGTCTTTGTCCACTTCTAACCCGGTCATTTCCAAATCAACCCACACTATGTTACCCATCAATTCTTTGCCCTTTTTGACTATAGCCATGTCTAAAAAAATATCAAACTGTATTAAGTTAAAAAATTATGTCCAAATGTTTTGGGGGTTATCATATAATATTGTGAAAAGGGGGATTAATACAACATTTATAGTCGGTTTCAATAAAATATATTGTGTTAAATCCAGTTTAACCATTTGAATAACTTAAAAGAATGTGATATTAATTGTAATTATTACAAAGTCTTTGACTTCGAGGAGGCTGCCAATTGCTAGGTTGAATTTTTCCAAGCTGTGATATTAGAACGATAGGAGGGAAACATAATATCAGAAGTAGGAGGGCAGTTTTAAGCATTACTTGAAAATGGGGTTTATAAAGTTCCACGTACCTGAAGAGTATTTCTTAGTGTGTTGGTACAAAGCACCCTTGATAATTTTATTCAAACTACGAGCAAATATGTTAACACCCATTTTATCATGTTCTGTTTAAAATAGTGTTAGATTTCTTACCAATGTTAATTTGTTCTAGTTTTTTTACCGAGTTGATGTTGTAAGTATCAAATGGTAGAAACGGCCACTGGCGTTTTATTCCAGAACACTTTTATAATATAGTGAATTATTCTAAATGAGAATAATCAAAAGCTAATAAGTTTTAAAAAGGATTAAACTTCGATTAGTAAGGAGTAAGCACCGTTATGTTATTTATTTCGAGGTTATGTTTGATTTAATATGACTTTGACATTTGAATAACTAGACAAAAACTTGAATAAACCACATTGTATTTTTATCCACCTACTCGTTTGGCGAATGATTTGTGAACACTTATATTGTAATTTGGTTTTTCAGTAACATTTACCATTTTATTGTGTCTAAAATTGTAATTTATTGTTCCGGTAGAAAGATAGGACCCTTTTGAAAATAAAAATTTGAGTTTTGTTTTATAAAATGTACCTACCTAACTACTTTTAGTTAGATCTAAATTTTATTCACTTAAGTAAATAATTATCCAGTCAAAATGTAATATAACCGAAATGAGCATAAAAATAACTTCACAAAGACGTATCAGAAATTAATTGATTTTTATGTGTTTTCATTCCATAACAGTTTTTCACTGGACAAATCCATAGATATTTTACAGCAACTTTCATTAGTGGCGCCAAAATACACTGTCAGTGTCAGATTCAGTCAAATATCAACATTGAGTGTGGCGTTAATTTTCTCAACTTTATATTGTAGTATTGTTAATTTATTATGAGTTTGTGGGTTGATAAGCACCGTCCTCGGGATTTGTCAAAATTGGACTATCATAAAGACCTTTCCGTTCAATTGAAGAAGCTTGTTCAGCATGGAGATTTTCCTCATCTTCTCGTATATGGCCCCAGTGGAGCTGGCAAAAAAACTAGGATTATGTGTTTGTTAAGGGAGCTCTACGGTTCAGGCGTTGAAAGATTGAGACAAGAAAATATGAGTTTCACTACACCATCCAAAAAGAAGTTGGAGATCATGACTGTCAGTAGTAATTATCATATCGAAGTCAATCCGTCGGATGTCGGTATATATGACAGAGTGGTTATTATGGATTTAGTTAAGAATGTAGCCCAGACGCATCAATTAGATTCTTCAGGTCAGAGAGAATTCAAAGTGATTATACTTAACGAGGTGGATGATTTAACTAAAGATGCACAGCATGCACTCAGAAGAACTATGGAGAAATATGTAGCAACATGCAGAATTATTCTATGCGCCAACTCAACGTCCAGGGTTATTCCTGCTATTCGATCAAGATGTTTGGGTATTCGTGTTCCGGCGCCAACAGAACAGGAGATTATAACAATATTGCAGAGTACTTGTAAAAAAGAAGGCCTAAATTTGCCAATTGAGCTAGCGTCGAGAATTTCGCAAAGTTCATCGAGAAATCTAAGACGCGCTTTATTAATGTGTGAAGCTTGTAAAGTGCAGCAGTACCCATTCACATCAAACCAAAGCATATCTGAACCAGATTGGCAAGTGTATATTAGAGAAACAGCTAAAATGATCCTTCTCGAACAATCTCCTAAAAAACTAGGAGAAGTTAGGAGTAGATTGTATGAATTATTGGTTCATGGTATTCCGGCTGAAATCATTTTCAGGGGTTTAATGAAAGAATTGGTGATGAATTGTGATATTGAAATGAAAAGTCAAGTGGCAAGTTCTGCGGCGTTTTATGAGCATCGCATGCATCAAGGAAATAAACAAATTTTCCACCTGGAAGCGTTTGTTGCCAAATTTATGTCAACTTACAAAAAATTCATGGAGGAGTCTCTAGGTGATATGTTTTGATTCAACCCCATTTTTTCTGTTTTTATATTAAGTATTTTTCCAATAAAAGTTTGCTGCATATTTAATTTTATATTTTGGTATTATTTTAAAACCTATCAAACTTTCACTGCTTATTATGTTAACAATTAGGTTTTTCATCAATTTTGTGGGGTATATGGTAGCCACTAAGTCTCTCCAACCACTTTTATCCTGTGTTAGTTTCCTTTGATCTTCCATTTTGGTGTCTGCATAATTCATACTCAAATACATTCATCAGCTTTGAAATGATTTAAGTTTCTGTAAAACTCCAAGTAACACAACGAGCGATGGAGAGAAGGATAAAGAAAATAACCGATTGAAAAAAAATAGAATTACGCACAGTTCAATTTGGATGTCGAGAATGGTCAAAGACTTAATAAGAAATAATCCTTTATTACTTAAAACCTACATAACAAAATAATGAAATATTGAAATTAACTATATAAAAGTGTTATTGATAGTGCATGGAAAAAAAGAGCTTATGACTGGTTGATAAGAAAGTATGTAATATTTTTAGGCTTTTTTGTTCTTTTGGTGCCACGATTCAATAATTGCTTGTGTCAGCAGCTTGTGGCCTTCAACATCTGTATTTTGGTGTAGTACATCATGTTTTTGTTTTGTGTCACCCAGAAACGATCGTCTGAAACAATAAAGGATACCATAGATAATTTAAATTTGGTTCTACCTCCACACGAGTTTGAGGGAGTGATTTTGGAACAACAGATATTTATATTTAACTTTCTGCATTTTTTTCCTAGTCTCATTTCATAGATATGTTAATTTTTCTAAGAAAAATGCAGTATGTTTAAAGTTTAGAATAACTAGAAACCGTTGTGCATGGGGATAGATATGTAATCCTTCAACTCTTGCTGATGGGAAAGATGGATGGTCAAAGGGTTCCTGGCTGAAGGTGTGATAATCTTAGATACGCAATGTGAGAGAAAGGATCGGAATAGGAACAGTGGAGGAAATGTTCCAGCTCGCACGTGACTGAGAAGCCTTTGCAGAATAGTGATAGCCAACGATAGAGATAACGAACACGGCACAAGCAGAAGTTTATGTTAGGTTAAGAATACACAAAAAACGAATAGGTAGAAAAGTGCATCTATTCGGATTGCACCTATTTTTAGGTGATGAAACAATATGATTAAGTACTATTTCTCTGAAGTTTACTTAATGTTTATACATAGTAGTATAAAAACAACGACTTTGACCGTTTCATAAGGTGATATGAGAAATATTACCAATTGAACGAAATTTCCAAAAATATAAACCCAAAACTTGATTTAGTGATTGAATTATCTTATGTTATCGTTTTATTATGTTTGTAATGTTATAATTACAGTCAACGCAATTATTTATCGCATTATGCACCCTTTCATACAAAAAAGGGAACTGGTGATAACATTTCTGCTTGAACTTGGCATATTATTAAAATTTTAATCAATAATAAAATCTACACCTACCTGAAATAAAACAAAACTGACGCGGCAATTAGCATTCCAGGTATAAGAATAGGCAGCGTTGAGCTTCTTTGAGATTGGTTCTTAAATATACCCATTATGTTGTAATATTTCACTATTTTTTCGCCTTTCTGATATATTATTTTTTATATAATATTTCGTTTCGAAAGAGAGGTTATGTTTTTATTATTGTACGAAATGTCAAACGTCAATAACGATTTTATTGCCATAACGAAATAAATGTAGAAAAAAAAATAAAGATACATAATTATAGGAAGTGCCTCTAGAGCCGTAGCCGGATCCCGTACCCGCGTCCGTAGATTTGTGTGTTGCCATTTTATTACAGTTCATACTATGGTAACACTCAAATGACAGCTTATGTCAAAGCGCGAATTGGCGCGAATTTCGAATTAGTACCAAAGGAAAGTTTGAATTTTCGTGCGAATCTCATTGGGGATACATGGGATACTACTATCAGTATCCGGAAATAATAATTAAACATCAATATTATTCAAAATTTGAATTTTTATTTGCATGTCTTAACAGAAAGTTTAAAGTTTTTTTTTTACTAATTGTTAATTTTATTTCTTTGTGACTTTTTTTTAATAATTTTAAATTTTGTTTCTTTGTGACTGTCCTTGTTTTTATTTATTTTTATTTTTTTTAGTCTTTACAAAAAGTTTAATTTGAGTGTTATTGTCAATGAATCTGTTTGATCATTATTTATATTATTTTGTGGCATTTTTTTGTAGGTATACATGAAAAAAATTGTGTTTATTTATTTATTTTATTTATTTAAGTTCACGGCATAAATGTGCCTTTAAACAAGATAAATCATATACAGCAACATAAATAACAGCATACAATAAGCAAAAAGAACAATTCCAATGACAATAATAATTTATAAAAATATTAGAAACGGTAAAAACAGTCAAATATACATGTATATACAACGTGATGAATAAAAAAATAATAATAATAATAACAAAATCAAATCACAATAAAAAAGCAAAACAAAGCCATTGTAATGTAGCAAAAGAAAAGAAAAAAAAATAGGAACCTCGTTAAAATAACCATTTACAGATACAATGATGAAAATAATATTAAAAACAACAATGATTCGCAATCAACAAACTTAAAAGCAATGGAATAAATGAAATAGTAAAAATAATGATTAGCAGTCAATATACTTAAGAGCAACGGAATAAATAAAATAGTAAAAACAATAAATGTCAACAGTCAGTATACTTAAGAGTAACGGAATAAATAAAATAGCAACAAATAACAATGATTAGCAGTCAGCAATTACACTTAAGAGCAACGGAATAAATAAAATAGTAAAAACAACAAATGTCAGCAGTGAGTATACTTAAGAATAACGGAATAAATAAAACAGTAACAAATAACAATGATTAGCAGTCAGTAATTACACTTAAGAGCAACGGAATAAATAAAAATGTAAAACCACCAATTATTAGCAATGAATTAACATGAAAGCAACAGAGTAAATAAAATAGTAAAAACAGCAATGGTCAGCAGTCAGTATACTTAAGAGCAACGGAATAAATAAAATAGTAAAACAGTAATGGTTAGCAGTCAGCAAACTTGAGAGCAACGGAATAAATAAAATAGTAAAAACAATAATTATTAGCAATCAATTCACTTAAAAGCAACGGAATAAATTAATGAAATGGCAAAAACAGCAATGAATAGCAGTCAATATAGATAAAAGCAACGAAATAAATAAAATAGTAAAACAGTAATGGTTAGCAGTCAGTAAACTTAACAGCAACGGAACAAACAAAATAGTAAAAACAATAATTATCAGCAATCAACTCACTTAAAAGCAACGGAATAAATGAAATAGAAAAAAACACCAATGAGTAGCAGTCAAAATAGACAAAAGCAATGAAATAAATAAAATAGTTAAAACAGTAAAGGTTTGCAGTCAGTAAACTTAAGAGCAACGGAACAAATATAACAGTAAAAACAACAATTTAATTATTAGCAATCAATTTACTTGAAAGCAACGGAATCAATGAAATAGCAAAAACAGCAATGAGTAGCAATCAATATATATAAAAGCAAAGAAACAAATAAAATAGTAAAAACAACAATTATAGGCAAACAATATACTTCAAAGCAACGGAGTAAATAAAATAGAAGATAACAACAATTATTAGCAATCAATTTACTTGAAAGCAGCGGAATAAATGAAATAGCAAAAACAGCAATGAATAGCAGTCAATATATTTAAAAGCAACAAAACAAACAAAACAGCAAAAACAACAACGGTAAGCAGTCAATATACTCAAGAGCAACGGAATAAATACAACAGTAAAAACAACAATTATTAGCAATCATATAGCAATAAAAGCAACAAAATAAATAAAATAGCAAGGACGATAATAATAAGCAATCAATATATTTCAAAGCAACGTAGAGAACAAAACAGAAGATAACAACAATCATTATTATAATAAAAGAAATAATACTACGTGTAGGATTGGCGAAAATGAGCAATCAGCTTTAGCCTAGTTTGGGCCTCGCTATCGTGGAATAGGTCGATCGTTTCCCCAAATTCGTTCCCCAGACTGTGCAATCTATGCATAACAGAGAAACGTTCATAGTTCCTGTTGGAATTTGTGATGTTGAATAACGCTCTTTGTCTGGTCGGTCGTGTAGGGACACGAATATCAACACGACCGACAAGACATGGGGAATCTAATGTGGAATTAAGAATCCTGTGCAGCAGAATAACGTCAAACATCAAGCGACGGTCAGATAACCTAGTTAACCCATGAGCCAGCATCAACTCATTATAGTCAAAGTCTTCGGCCTGGTTGCCAGTTTTGAAATGTATCTGCCTCAAAACTCGCCTCTGTACCGCCTTAAAGGCGATATTCGTTTATATTATGTAAAATAAAATAAAAAATTATCAAAAATGTGGTGGATTACCTAATTCTAGATCTCAAAATTATGTTTCAATACGTGGCAATTTCGCGTTTGTGCGTGGTTGATAGTGAAGTGTTAATATTAATCAATTATTCAAAAATGAAAGATGGTGATAATTATATAGATTTACAAAATGTGTTAGGTGATATAAAAAGCTAATAAAAAAAATATAAGAGACGCAAGAAGTATTGAAAATCAAAGGAAGTGGCATCCTGATACAGTAAAAGATGCTAAGGAGTCTTTAAAATACTATTATGCAACATTAAGTTGTAGGTATAAGAGGTGGCAAAAAATAACACTCAAAAAGTAAGAGAGTAGAATAGTATCATTCAAACTGACTATATGGAAAGATAGAAAATATAGCTTTAAGACAGAAAGTAATGAGATTGTTCCGAAAATGTAAAGACAAGCAAACTACATCACTATCAAGTGATGATGTTGATGAAATGGAAATGACTGTGATTGATTGCCAGCATTCACAGAGAAGACTAGTCTCAAGAGAAGAAAAACAACGCTTTCATAGTTATCAAACATTTCGGTAATTATGAAGTTCGCGGGCTGATTGGATTTTTTTTATATGAAACACATTAATAAGTATTTTATTGTTACTATAGCTGACAGTTGTAATTTTGTTATACGATTATATTATTGTTCAACAATATCAAATCCGTGCTCAGCGACAATCTAATATCATCTGTCAATGTCAATCGTCGGCTAAGCAAGCAAGTGTCAATTTTCAGTTATCTATGATAAAATATTGTCTATGGAGATCTACGGACGCCGTATCAAATTTTTAATGTTTCCGTCTACGGCTCTAGAGGCACTTCCCATATTATAATATCCAACTGGGAAGGAACCAACACCACCTATATAAGAAGGCCTTAGTGCAGGCGGCCATTTTTGGCCTCCCGCGTCACGACTGCCTGTGTGTAGGTAGACAGATATCATAGTGCACAGGTAAGTACATACAGATATAGGTGAGTGAATGTTGGGCCTCCCGATGTGACGCAGCACTAAGGCCTTCTTATATAGGTGGTGTTGGAAGGAACGGAAAACGAAATGGTTGTACTGGGTTGTACCTACCTTATGTATTTTTTTATACAAAGGCCAGAAATTGGAAACAGCGTTTCCAAGCAGTTGAGCCAGCTATTCGTCTATTAAAAGTTTGGAATATTTCACAGTATGCCCATGTTATGATACGAGGCATGAATTTAAGCAGTCCCGTAATAAGTCTCAGTGTTGATAATATATTAGGTATTTACCTACTTATTTCACTGAAATATGAGCCCTATACTTGATGTCATACAACACATCAGTCTCGTAATAATGAAAGCATTTGCATATTTGCTGGTTTATAATATTTATTTATTTATTTATTTATTTATTAATTCATCAACGGCCTAAAAAAGCCTTTTACATAAAAATATACAAATGAAAAGAATATACCTAAGAATATAGAAATAAAATTATAACAAAAAATATAAAATATAATACATATATAAATTAGAAATATTACTGGTTGCACGTGAAAGAGTATAATATTATATTAATATTGATATAGTATTGATTCGAATGTTAAATAGGACAACATGAAATAGGCAGGTAGCAATATGTAAGTATACTAACTCAACGATGATAATATAGTACAGATCCTGTGTATTAGCGCATGTATAGATAGACACTACAATATTCACACTGGGTGCTGAGCGTGTTGCACTGTTATATAATATACTTAGGTACAAAGGTAAAATAATAATAATTTCTTTGTGTCCACTGTTCAACACCGCGCCCATCATTAATAAATAATAATAAATCATAAATCAGTAGGGGCAGGGCCGCACTTCGTGCATCTATTTACATATTGCTATTAAGAAAATAAATATATATAAAATTAATGCATAATTCAATAATTAAAGTAAAATAAGATAATATAAAAATGAAAATAAAACATTTAGGTAATAATAAAATTAAACACTTAAAATAAAGCATTAAGATAAAATTAAAATAAAGCAATGATTCAATGCTAAATTAAAAACATTAAAATAAAACATTGTTAGAGACAATATCCGAATAAAATATCAAATCAAATAAATAAAAAAAAAAAATAAAAATGCAACATTAATACAATATAAAAATATATCATGAAAAAAAAAATATATATACCTATAAATAACAAACAAATAAAAACATACAAAAATAAATATTTAGATAAGTTTTAAAAAACAAACATTGAGATATTGTTAAAAAAGAACTCAAATACTTATATAACATACTTAGATAGCATTCAAATATGATAATACTAAAATTAATTAACAGAATAAAATTTAGATAAAAAAAAAATAAAACCATAATAGATAAAACACGCGATAAATCACATTCAGACAATATTAAAAAATCTAAAAAACAGAAAATACCAATATAAAAGCATCATGAAATACTATACTATAAACAATTTACAATATCAAAATGAATAGAAACATGATACTAACACTAAAACAAAAGATTGAGATGATATAATAAAAAAAGGGAAGTAAAGAAGAAAAAAGGAAAAAGGGGAGTCAAACAATTATAAGAACCCAAAGCATAAGCAAATTTAACATTCTAATGACCCGGATGATCACGTCTATGTAATGTCTTAATGACCTCAGTCTTAAACTTATCCAGACCATCGTTAAACATATCTAAATGGTTGAACTCATTTGCCCGCCTAGACAGTCTGTTAATCGGAGAGTTCAACCCGTAATTTGTACTAGCGCCAACAATACCAAAGCTTATTAATTGTCTTGTTGGTCTAGTAG